>JAJMJF010000002.1:0-600000 GCA_030563415.1 Casaregolazyma lundiana | reverse complement strand
AGACAAGACCCATGCCAAAAAAACATGCGTTCAAACTATATACTAAGGGAGGATATCCAGGTGAAATGTTCAGCAATAAACATTGAATCAGTTTATATTCAAACTGTTTTCATACGATCGCATTCAATAGCACAACCAACTATCCAGTCACTGGAAGGCCGAAATCCTTCCCCGTAGCCCGAATGCGATTTTCTCTTATTCTCCTCTTGGCCCATCTCAGTCCACAAGCATTGCACAAGCTCTTTGGACCAGCTGGGCCTTTTCTCCACTCAGGAGACTCCAATACGCCACATTCAACGCATTGGTAGCCAGTCACAGAGGTGCGACTGGGTTTCTTTGTCGAGCCAGTCGACGAACGTCGGGTAGTACTACCACTATCTACAGGCTTTTCGGGCACAGGCAAAGGTTTATCCATGGCTGAAGCACTCAATGACTGTTGTTGAGTCAAATGCATCAGGTTAGTCACTGTTTGATCATTCTTAGCTACCGATGGCAGACGGTTACGATACTTTTGAGCATCGGGTCTGCCAGCAACCATGCCGGCACCCTTCGGCACTTTTCGAGAACTAGGCGGGCGACTGTCACGATTAGAGATCGCGTTATTATCGAAGGTGGGAGGATGTCGGGCTGACATCTGATGCGACTGATGCGACTGATGCGATTGATGCGATTGATGCGATTGGTGCGAGCTTCTATTATTCGTCAAGACACTTGATATAGATGACATGTCCGAAGGTGCTCTTAGTGACCATAAACGGTCCATATCATCCAGTTGACGTTGATCCGGTTCATTATACAAGGGTTGGACAGGCATTGCAAATGGGGCCCAAGCTTTATCACGCTCCGGTACAGGGCTCTTAAATGAATCGTCAAACACAAACCCAAGTGATGATCGACGAGAACGTACTTCATCCATACTGGCGAGATCATATATAGATGGCGGGTATTGCAAGCTAGACGTGGTTGGAGTAAAAATGGATGAGCCACTGTCTAACGGACTGTCCACATAGTTAGCAGGCTCATCGGTCATGAACAAGTCATCACAGGTGCTGTTCCAATCAGCGCCATATTGTACACGGCCATCAAAGTGGCCATCACTTGTTAAATCTTCGCTCGCTTTAGCGTCTCTGATTACAGCTTGTCGTCTTGCGTAAAGTTCTTCGTCAAGCCTCTGGAGCGGGAAATCAGGCAGAACGCAGTTTTGCACCTGCTGCGGAAAATCCAATGGAGCCTGCCGTATAACATTAGATGTCATTGCCGTGGCAGCAAATGACTGGAAGAATACCGAATAGTCGATTTGTTGTTTAGTCAATGCCAGGATAAAGCCGGGAGCCGTAGACAGAAAATCCAGCTCTGATTTGTCGGCCAGTCGCACTATTCCGGTATAAAAGAAGAAAAGATCCGGTGCGGTCTTCAGACGCAGTGACAGCTGTAGTCCGAAGTCGGAAGCTAAGATATTATCGACATTACTGAAGAGCAGGTCAAAGTCCTCAGGATGGACCAGCTGAGTAGCATTGATAGCCGGATGCGAGAAGATTTCCGGAGCTAGGTATAGAACATCACCAGATACCGACAGCAAGCATATGAAATCTAGGGACTCGCTGGACTCATTATGTATGGTTGGTAACGGTAACATCCCTAGACGAATGCGAGCCGAATACTCTTCCGTGTAGACTTGTTTTTAAAAGTTTTCCCTGAAAACAATCAATAGAAAGTATCAAATATATATCAGAGTATGACACTTGCCAGCATGTACTACAACTTTCTGCCCGCAAAAAAGCTGGTTAGGAAGCGTTTCTTGTGAAGTTGAGCAGTGATATTTTCACAACCGAGCCTGCCCAGGTTACAAAAATAACAGGTCTGGAAAAGCAACAACGCTTATTCGCGGCTATTTGGCAGAAACTTGGCCGAGGGAATTTTTCAATAGAGTATCCTAGGCTGAAGATCTGCCAGTCAAGTACGTGTTACAAGTGGCAAGGCAGAAAATAAGCAGCCGGTGCTCCTCGGTAAAGTTGCGTAGTATTATAGCACAAGTTGGTTGCCCTGAGTAATAAAGTTTATCAAAGGCGAGTGTTAAAATAAAAAGAAAAGTAGCCTACTCTTTATACCACCAAACAAAAACTACCAGTCAAAGTAGAAATGACAAAAAAATAAAGAGCAAAGGTGGAAAAGCGATACTAATCAGTGCAAAATAAGCATCCGCCACAAATTCCAATGGCTATCGGGCCGCTTTTCTGCAGTTTGGTCGCCGGGTGAATAGTGCATCAAAAGGGTTAACTTGGTACACGGCACTGATTTTGGTGGTGGATTTACTCCGCTTTAGGAATATCGTCCAAAGGGAAAATTACTCAAGTGGTACAGGGGATCAGCAATCTTCGGAATGTTTGGTGGTGTAAATAAGGTTGATTCTAGATTTATTATCTGTAGATGGCAAATTCCTTCTACTGGCTGGTGTGAATATTGTCTATTTTTCTATTTCTTGGTAAATATACCTCGATAAGCAACTTTCTCCAACATCTATCATTGGGTAAGAGCGGCGGGCACCCGCCCTTGCATTTGGCAATGTAATGTTGCAGCTGTGTCAGCTTACTGTATTTATACAAATCGGGCCATGGATGGCCAGCGCACTGGCAGATATACTACTGCTCTAGATTCAACAACACGTGGCGGCATGCCTTGCCTCATCGTAAATAGAATTGGTTTCGACGGGGATGGCTTAGACTTGTCAAGCTAGCTCAGCATGTGCCCAAGGAAAATTTTTCCCGGAAAAAGCAACGGCTTTGCCACTTTTGTTTCTTTGTAACCGAACGTAAAAGTTATTGGCATCTCTTTTCTCCATGTAATCAACAAAGGTTAATCCTTCAACACCCTACAATTGTAGCAACGCTCTTTGGTTTTGCCAGATGTGACGGACGCCTCTCTTCACCACTTGCTATTTTGGGACAGCCATGCAGCACACATTTTGAGGGCTAGGCAAAGATCAGCACAATCCTACCTTATTTGTGCCAATCTGCAGCATTGATATGGGTAAAGAGCTACGCGGCTTACTCCGTTCCGGGAATGTATAATTGCTTGCTGCGGTGGATTTCCGGCAAGCATCAGGCCACCAGATTTTAACCGGTGGTGGCGGCTCGGACGAACTCCGTGTCTGATGAATAGAAATGTACACACTTTGATTTGGCTAAAACTTTGAGTTCCGTGCCATTATTTCGAGACGCCTCTAAAATTCTCTTTAGGGCCTGCATCTGCAACCTCCCTTTTCTAATCCAATTATGGCGGCATGCCTTGGCAAACTAGCTGGTGCGGCACGCATAAAAGTTGCGGGCTGCCCCACTTCGGGAAGCTCAAATAGGAAACTGGTTTTCAATGATGATGTATGAGACTGTTTTAGGTTAATGCATACCTTGGTACATTTGGTCCGGGTTGGGCCAGATTTCGAGCAAATGCTCTGGGCCTTTCTTCGGACTTAGTGCATGCTTTATCGGTTTCGGTATTTTTGCGAAATGTCCTTTTTTAATAGGATTACAGAATAAAGTTGTTTTTCATTCGCACATTGTACCGCACATGAAACCGGCTAATCCTTATTAGCTGATACGCTATTTGTAGGGTATGCACTAGGATATGCACTAATGCTATTCATTTGCTATCTAATCGTATACTTATGATGCACATGTGGTATGTAAACATCACTTGGCCACTTCCATTCACCACTTGAGCCTTGACCTCTTTTCCACGCTTTTTATTACTGTTATGTCCTGCGCTTAGAGAATCATACTATGTCATCAGCACCCCGAGTCGCCATGACAATTCGAACCTCCGAAAAACCTCTACACTTTCTCGGGTTCCTATATTAAAATGCCATCAACATCGGGTCGCCTGCCATTGTTGTTAAATTCTTGCATGTTTTATCTGTTTACACTAATCAATGCTATTAGACGCTAAGATTTGCCCCTACCCTAGAATCGGTTATCGGCACTCTAATCAGCTTAGACCCTTATCAGCCAACTTTCTCGATATTTCGACACCAATGACCAACCCGCTAGATCCACTTTCGGTGACCGAGCTTGGCCAGGCTACAAAGATCATCAGGGCTTATTTTGGTAATAAAAGAATCTCATTCAATACCATTGCGGCCCAAGAGGTGCCAAAGGATGTCTATCGGAGCTGGAAAGATTCTGACAAACCGTTGGATCGCATGGCGTTCTTCGTCGTTAGTGAATTCGGCAAAAATGGCCTTCATGAGGGTACGTGCAATTTGTCTAGTGGCAAAGTGACTCAAGCCCGGTTCCTTGACGGGGTGTACCCCAGTATTACAAGCCTTAGCAATGTAGAACAGAGCATCCGCAAGGATCCTCGAGTAATCGAGCAATGCAAGATCTCAGGCATTGATGCCAATGAGATGCACAAAGTTTATGCTGATGCCTGGACAATTGGCTTTGACGAGCGGTGGGGGAATTCTCGTCGTCTCCAACAGGCACTCATGTACTTTCGTGAAAACGAAGATGATAGCCAGTATTCGCAACCCCTTGATTTCTGTCCTGTGGTCGATACTGAAACTGGAGAAGTTGTGGAGATTGACATACCGTCTATTCGAAGGCCTGTTAGTCGCCTGCCCGCTTCCAATTTTTACCCCAAGGATCAAAAGAGCATGCGTGCTCCCATTAGAATAGACATCTCTCAGCCTGCCGGTGTGTCTTTCAAGCTCAATGATCGAGTGATCACATGGGAGAACTTCTCTTTTCATATTGGTTTCAACAACCGCGAGGGGCTGGTGCTATCGGATGTCACCTATGATGACCACGGAACAATTCGACCGCTTTTCCATCGAATGTCGATCTGCGAAATGGTTGTTCCTTATGGTGACCCAGAGCCTCCGCATCATCGTAAGCATGCGTTTGATTACGGAGAATACGGTGCAGGAATCTTAACTAATCCACTGGCTCTTGGTTGCGATTGTAAAGGGACTATCCATTATATTGACGCCGTTTTTCCTGACACTCAAGGTAATCCCATTGTAACAAAGAATGCCATCTGTATCCACGAGGAAGATGGAGGAATTCTGTTCAAGCACTCCGATTTTAGAGACGGTTATAAAACCACTATCTGTACCAGGGCTACAAAGCTTGTGGTATCCCATGTGTTCACTGCTGGAAACTACGAGTACTTGATATATTGGATTTTTCATCAGGATGGTACGATTCAGTTGGAAATCAAGCTTACTGGAATCCTTAGTACTTATATTTGTGATAAAGACGAGACTTTAAAGTTTGGCACGCAGGTGTATCCCGGAGTTAATGCACAATACCATCAACATCTCTTCTGTTTAAGGTTACATCCGAATATTGATGGTGATGGTAATTCTGTTGCTATGGTAGACGCGGTTCCATTTGAGGCTGAGGTTGGTAGTTCGGAGAACAAATATGGCAATGCGTTCTATGCCAAACGCACCGTGTTCAAGACAGTTGGTGAGTCTCAGACTCCTTACAATGGTGCGACGTCACGAACTTGGGATTTTTTCAACCCGAATAAGGTCCATCCATACTCTCACAAGCCCGTCTCTTACAAGCTCGTTTCTAGAGAAGTTGCCCCGTTGTTGCCTAAACCAGGATCTCTCGTTTGGAAAAGGGCATCTTTTGCCAGGAACTCCATGACCGTTGTTCCATATAAAGACGATGGAATATATCCCGCTGGCCGTTATGTTTGTCAGACATCTGGCGAACCAAGTCTGGGTATTGCAGAGTGGATCGGAGATGGCTCGGCACTCATCGAAGACACTGATATTGTGGCCTACCATACATTTGGTATAACTCATATTCCCGCGCCAGAAGACTTTCCAGTGATGCCTGCTGAACCTGTGAGTCTTCTTTTGCGGCCGCGCAACTTTTTCAGGCAAAATCCTTGTATGGATGTTCCGCCGTCAATCGCTAGGACCACCTCCGAAGCAAAAGCGTTAGATTCGGAAGATGTTTTGAAAAGCCTGACTGACCAAACTTCACGACTAGCTTTTAGTGAGAATTCCGCGTGCAAATGTTAGAGATTGCTCTTCTGTAGTATCTTGATGCTGCTACATAACATATATACTCAATAGTGAAGTCTAATCACCCTTATATACCAGAATATGCTTACCGCTCAAACCAAAAGCTTTTACAAGTAAGTCGCGAACCTGATCGGAGCTGGTATCCGCTGAGATCTCATGGGTTTGAGCCGTTACATCTTTCATATGGCCCTGTTTATAAAGATCCAGGATAGCACGAGCAGCATCGATTTTGACAGAGGGATCCCTCTTAGTCTCAGCAGACAACCAATACCCATGAGCAGTCAAGTTTTTGAATATGAATAGCGCAGTAGGCAAGGTTACGGGCTGTCTGCTCATTCCTCCGTAGGTCACCAAATGGCCGTCTTCATCAAGATGTCTAGCAAGATTTGTACAAGAAGACCCGCCAACGGCATTCAATCCTAGTTTGATACTACTATCGCCAATCCAACTCTTGATAGTTTTCTTAAACTCCTTGTTTCCTGCCTGGTCCTCGGTGATGACTTTGGTCGCGCCCAAGTCAGTGAGCTCAGCAATCGTCTCGTCAAGGTTAGGCCGATCTCTAATCACAGAAATAGAATTAATGCCCCACAGTTTGGCTAGCTGCACTGCGGCACGCCCAACAACGGAAGTACCGCTATTCTGTATAAACCAATCGCCCTTGTCGAGTTTGACGAACTTTCTCAACAGGTAGTAAGCAGTAACTGGATTGACAGCAACAGTAGCAGCAAACAACGGCGAAATTCCATCTTTGGGTATCTTGTTGACCTCTGATGAATCTACTAGAGCATGTGTTCGCCAGGTACCGAAGTTCGGCACCCGCGGAATGACCCAGTCGCCGACCTTGAAGTCCCCTACCTTGTCTCCGGCCTCGACTACCTCGAAGAGGCCTTCATTTCCTCCGACAGCAATGGGCTCCGAAGAGCCGAGAATCCGATCCATGACCGGCCTTGATGGATAGACACCCTGGATCTGATTGATATCAGAAGGATTGATGGGTGCAGCAACCAGCTTAACAACCATCTGATGGGCATCTCTTTGATCCGGCAGTTGATATGAAATCACCTTGACCTCTTCGCCGGGTTCTCCATACTTGGAATAAACGGCAGCTTTTCCTGCAAACGACGAGACCATTCTCAATGCACTAGTCGACCAGGTTCGAGCTGATTTCCGGACAGTCGCTGGGAACATGGAGTGTTTGCTGATTAACTCAAGGCATGCGGTATTGTGTGAACCGTTATTCCTGGTCACATGACGCCGAATTCCACACATCATATAGCAGCCAGTAATTTTCCACCTCTTTGACGTCTCTGATCCAATGAATAAATCTCATAGGCTCACCCCGGGATGCACTCAGGTGGAAGCAAACTACCAGAAGGTGCGTCTTCTAGGCAAGGGCACTTTTGGCGAAGTTCATGAGGCCGTGCACAAACCGACTGGAACGGTTGTAGCACTCAAGGTGACAGTACTGCATAACGAAAAAGAGGGTTTTCCCGTGACGGCGCTACGGGAAATCGAAATATTACAGGCATTAGATCATCCTAATGTAATGGACGTTTTTGAGATAGCCGTTAAGAGGGGCGACCGTGCTGCTAAGCGTCGCTTTAGTGCTTATATGGTGATGCCATACATGGAGCACGATCTAGCTGGAATGCTAGACAACCCAAATATTTCGCTGTCGTTACCTCAAATTAAGTACTACATGCGCGAAATTCTCCAGGGAATGAACTATATTCATCAACATAGATACCTTCATCGAGACATTAAGACGGCCAACATTCTCATCGACAATCGCGGTGGAGTGAAAATCGCAGATTTCGGCCTGGCAAGACGATATTTTGGCGCACAACCTACTCTTACAGGCTCTGGCGAGCGCCATTCTCCGCGTCCATATACCTATATGGTTGTTACCAGGTGGTACAGAGCTCCTGAACTCATTCTCGGTGACGTACACTATACAACAGCTATAGATCTCTGGGGTGTAGGATGCATGCTCGGTGAAATGTTTACTAGAAAGCCGATTCTCCAGGGTGAGTCTGACATTGATCAAGGCTTTTGCATATTCAAGCTTATTGGGTCGCCAACGGAAGAATCTATGCCGGGCTTCTCCAAGCTTCCCAATGCACTCAAGCACAACTTTTCTGGCTTTCCGCGCAAGCTGGAGGAGCGATTCCGCGACATTCCAAAAACGGCACTCTCTCTCATGTCGGGGTTGTTGACTTTGGACCCTCTTGCGCGTTTTTCTGCGCTTGGTGCTTTAGATCATGACTTCTTCCATCTCGACCCCTTGCCTGCCCGTCCCGACGAGCTTACTGCTTATTCCGACTCGCGTCAGATGCCGAATAAGCGACATCGTTCTCCGGAAACTAATAGCATTCGCAAACGACCTCACGTTGGCAACGTGACGGCCGATGACTCATATTCAAAACAGGATTATCGCCAACGAGCCCCTCATCGTCGCGATTTCCATCATCGTTCGCGTTATCCTGCTCCTAATGGAGGCGGAACTCCTCCTTATCGACGTAAGCCTTATCAGCAGCGTGAACCCGTACGTCTTACACCTCCGTACAGGAGGCAAAACGCTAGGCCCTATAGTGAAGGTCTTAACTATGACTGATAGTCATTCATATCAGTCTGATGCATTATTTACAAAATTTCTATTTATCTATGCGGATTAGTTTATGGCCAGCGCCTAATGGCTCTTCAGCCAACTTTTTAGAGTGTCATGCTTTGTCTGCAGCCTCTGGTGATACATTTTAGATTCTGTAAAGGCAAACGCAGACTTCCGTGCCATGTACTTTGCTCGGAGTCTAGCTTCTTTGGATGCAGATTTGGCAGCTTTCTTATCACTGTCTGCTGCTATCTCTTTCGATATGGGAAATGCACTCGGGACGGCTACTCTACGTCGCGGCATATCGCTCATCATAGTAACACGCTGGACCTTCCGAAGCATTTTCAATGACGCGATCAGCAGAACTGCGGTGACGATACATGCTGCTCCGGTAACTGTATAAAATCCCCAGCCAGTTTGTTCAATAAAATTGTGCAAGTTCATGCCGTACAGTGCTGATATAAATGTTCCGCCTCCCATAGCGAGAGTACCGATCTGATATTTGATATCCATCAGCATTAGAGAATTTCGATTCGAATCAAGAATGATGTTGATGATTTCCTCTGTAGAGCGGATGTTAGACAATTGGCTTCCAGCCTCCTGTACAATTTCGTCACAATGCTTATAATACGACTCCAATAACATTTCAATTTCAGCCAGATTATCGCCAGGCTCATTTTGCTTCCCTTCTAGCTTTCTTGTAAGATACATGCCAGCGAGTTCCTCATCCTGGTCGAGAAGCTCGTCCAGAGCATCTCGAATGAGTGAAGCTTTCTGGTTAAATGCTGAAAGTTTCTTACTTTGAACCAGCAAATGCCGCAAATTCTCTCTATCAATATCGTCTTCCAATTCACTGAGAATTCCGTTCACCACCGTTTTGTTAACGTGCATCTCTGCATCCAGGGCTCCAACCACGCTAACAAGGACGGCTTCCAGGGCCCTCATCTCATAGGCAAGACCTCCCGAACTGTGTCTGAGGTTTTCTGCCAAATCATTCATAAACATTCTTTGCGTTTTGGAGTCGGACGACCCGTAGGCATCGAATAATATGACCTTATCTGCCTTGATAAGTGCTCTTATATGCAATAAATTAACCAGAATGGAGTTTTTCCGTACCAGTATGGCAGGAACAATGCTATTAATGTTGGTATCAAGTTTCCGTAAATCACGAGGAAGCAGTCCATACTGTGATAACAGCTCAGATCGACGGTATTCGCCCGCTAATACTTTGACATTGCCATTAGCATCGAATTCTGTGCATCTGACTCTGTTATCCAAGCCCATTGTAGACTTTCCCAGCAAGCTGCGGCCTAGCATCAAGTAGCTTGAATCTCTATCTGTATCATTACTGTGATCTACCTCAAGAATCTCAGTCATTTTGCTTGAGTGTAGCAGGGAAGATGGTTGTTCGGGCTCGGTATTAATGGACCGTCGAGTGAACGATGGTCTCGTGCAAACTCTGCAACCAGCTGAAAACAGTCGGACCCTCAGTGAAGTCCTAGCAGGATGCCGAAGCACTGCTGAATGACGCAAAAACATGGTTTCTACCAGCCCGTCCAGGTGTCTTGTGCTTAAGGTGGATTTCTGGATCAAAGCCAAAAAAATTTGGCTGCGGTCAGCCGTGCGAAAAATGCTGAAAACAATAAAAGGACAACAATCGGCTAGGCAGGAAAGAACTAGAATGAAACCGAGACTTTTGTGAAATATTGTGCAATTCTTAATGAATGATTAGACACTACATATTCATTGAAATATTTTGCTCAGTTTGTCAAACTTGAATTTAAATTGTAGTGCGTATCGATCAGTAAGACTAAATCGGCCAGTCGCTGCCCACACTACGCTCCAAACCGCCTTCAAAATAATATTTTCAACGAGTGTTTTGCTTATCATTATTCATCTGCAGGAGGACCGTTTTGGAAAACGCCTTCTTGGGGATTAATGTTTCTGTCAGGGGGTACTTCCTAAAACGGAAAAGAAACAACAACCACCCGTATATATTGGCAATTCGCCCCGCCTCAACTACAAAACATCAAAACTAACATCACCACGCTCCTTTTCTTACTGATTTATTTGGCACTTGTAAATTTTGCATTTGCATCATTCTCAACTTGATTGATCTTCCTCTCGTTGCTACTTCTGTTCAACCAAAGTTGCAGCTACCTTTTCGAGTCAGACCATGAACTCATCTGCTTCAATTACAAGGGCCTCAAGAGCCTCATCAGCATCATCCACTTCTAGCATTGCCACTGGCTCTTCGAGCCTGTCGTCCATGTCAAGTACCGCGGACGATATCGTTCCTCCCCGAAGAGAATATTCTGCTAACCAATTCACATTATACGACGAAATTGGAAGCGGAAGTTTCGGAGTGGTCTATCGAGCCTTTGATCATGTGGCAAATAAGGTGGTGGCCATTAAAAAGATTGACATGGAGAGCAGTGAAGATGAAATTGAGGAGATCCAGCAGGAGATTTCAATTCTTGCAACTTGCAGTGATAGCCACATTACTCGATATTACGGATGCTTTGTCCTCGGATATAACTTGTGGATAATTATGGAATATCTCGGTGGTGGCTCCGGATTGGATCTGCTAAAGCATGGAACTTTTGACGAGGCTTCCATTGCAATTATCAGCCGCGAACTCTTAAAAGGATTGGACTACTTGCATAGGCACGGAAAAATCCACCGTGATGTCAAAGCAGCCAATGTGTTGGTTTCCGACGAAGGAGATGTTAAGATCGCAGACTTCGGCGTGGCTACTCAGCTCTCGAACAACTTGTCCAGGAGAAATACTTTTGTCGGTACTCCATTCTGGATGGCACCAGAGGTTATTCGTCAGGAAGACTATAACTTCAAGGCAGATATTTGGTCACTTGGAATTACAGCAATTGAATTGGCCACTGGTGAGCCTCCTCTGAGCGATATTCATCCAATGAAGGTACTATTTCTGATTCCTAAAAATGCACCTCCAAAACTCAAGGGCGATTTTTCGAGGAACTTCCGCGATTTTGTTACTCAATGCCTGCAGAAAAACCCAGAGAATCGGCCCAGCGTGCATGAATTGCTGAAACATCCTTTTGTAGCGCATGCCAAAAAGAAGTCGCATCTCGTCGGTTTAGTCAACAGGCGCAAAGAGGCTCTTGGATTATCCCCTCTACCATCAGTTGCCTCTACCGTGAGCTCATCTATATCGTCGTCATCCTCATTGGCTCAGTCAGCAAATTTAGGAAAAAACGATCTTTCCCGTAAGCTGTCGTCTTTATCTGCCTGCTCCAGCAGCACTAGCGATAGTAGTTTCAATGATGAACGTCTGTCATCCGGAGCCAACGATGACGGAGGCTGGGACTTCGACACAGTGCGTGACTCATCAGTCATGAACAATCAGCCTGTCGGCCACCTTGACGATATACCAACCGTGCCCTTGATGGAAGTTGAGGTCAATCCAGTTACAGGGTCCACTAACTCTCGGGTACTTTCAGGAACCAAAACCACCGGTACTGCACCGTTTTCCACTGCAAACAAAAAGAAATATAAGCATCATCAAGTATTTTCTGGTGCAATAAAGACGGTCATCAGCAGGCTTGAAACGGACTCACCAGACTGCGAAGTGCTCCAGGAAGTGGAAAAGTTATTAGCCACACTGGATCCAGCTACAGAGTTGTACCTCATCAAACGAATAGTGCAGCAACAGAATCAGAATCGGACTCTCAAATCAATGTTCGACACGCTCCGTTTAGATGACGACAATGAAAAAGTAGACCAACGACGCAAGTTAGACAATGTAGAGCAGCTTCTACTTTGTCGATGGATGGAGGGCCGCCAAAAAAGTCTAGAGAAAATAGCATAAAAGGGATATTTAACGACATATCAAGTCTTGGTTAGTTAGTTCATCCAAAAAAATGCAATGTATAAAGGTGCCGCGGTACCATATATTGGTTGAAGTTTCCGTCTAAAGAGCATATCTACATGTTTGGCCCATATTTCCTCCACATGGGGAAACAGTTTTCTGGCCCAAGGCCGTTTGCGTCCGTGAATTGTCCTGCTTTACATCCTTTGCATTTCGGACTATCTGGGCAATTGAAATAAGGAATATGCTGATATCCGATGTCTTTGAACCAATGGATCTTATCTTTATCTTCAAAGAGACCGAGGCCAATGCTGTGTACGGGTGCGTCGCCCCATCGTTCGTAAAAGAAACCGCCGATACGATCCAGATGATTAAAATAGGCAGTATATGCATCTCCACGCCAGAAATCCATGTCTCCAATTTCGAAATTGCTCCAGAAGTGGCACGTAGAGTATCCCCCCGCAATATGGGTATGGTCCGGTCGGTCATCATGCGTCAGCCAACCTATAGCCGCATTCGGATGCACATACTCAGGATGTTCGGCTATAAAATCCAAAGTAGTAGGCCAGAGCGTACGGATAGACTCTGGAGAATCGTAAATGTTTATGACAAACCCATATGTCTTATTGTTTTCCTCCATGAACTTGAATACGTCGTAATCCACTTCACAGAAGTAGTGTGTTTTGGGCTCTACACGCCAATACCAGCGAAATTGTTGGAGCCTTGGATGATGATAGAAGACGCCGGAGTTCCAGCGGCACATTCGATGATATGAACCCATGTTCGAGTACTGAACATTCTCGCTTTTAAGATAAGAGGCCGATGCGTCAACCAGCTCTTCATTTATCCACGAGGGATTATTCCAATGGTCTTTTGGGATGATTTCGTAGAATATCTCAGCCTTTGTGTGTTCTCGCGTGCGCTTTTTGAACTCGTTTGAGAAAGGCTGGTCATTTATAAAGGTCCAGGGATACTGAAACTTGCTATTAAAAGTACGCTCAACGTCATCCATGGTCATGAGAAGACCGCTCAGCTCACTGTTTCGGACCAGCGAAAGCAGTGTGGCATTTGCCCGTTCGCCTTTGCCGGCTCGTAAATGTTCGACTTTGTCAGGCCCAGCATCGCGATCTGCTGAAACTATCTCACTTGGAGGACCCTTTGGCATCCAGGCGGTAGTGAAAACTTCATTGCGATATACCACAAGAGCCGAAGCTATGAGTATCACCCATACAACCACAGCCAGCGCTTTGCGCAAGCCAAATACCATGGTATTGGTTGTTAAGTTGTTGAGAATGGTGAAGAGGGCTAAGTCAGGGCTGAGAATCAGGGTAAATTCTGAGCGGTTTAGAGATTTCGATTCGACTTCGAATGGCTTAATATTTCTTACATAATAACTACAGATAGCTGCCTTATTCTGAATACACGAATTATTGCGTATTGCTTTGTTCTGTTTTTCCGTTATATATGGTGTCGGCTCCGGAGTTGACCTCTGCAGTGCCCCATCATATGAAGTAAGTTGAAAAATGAATAAAGCAAACACTTCTAACTCTAGTCAAATCCGTCAGATTGAAAAGCTAAATAAAGAGGAGCTTGATGCTGGTACGTCAATTAGTGCTTCGTGGCATAATGATTATAATGACACTGCATATATCTGTAAGTAGCATAGATGGATACCTGATGCACGTGTTCTAACTTTCCAGACATAGGCGGGCTTCCGTTATCATTATCAGAAGGTGACATTGTCACGATATTTGCCCAGTACGGTAATCCTGTTCATGTAAAGCTGATTCGCGATAGGAAAACAGGCAGATCAAAAGGATTTGCATTCCTCAAGTACGAAGACCAGCGGTCTACAATACTGGCGGTAGACAATTTCAATGGCGCTCGGTTACTTGATAGAACTCTTCATGTTAACCACACTTATTACAAGGCCGAGGAGGGCGAGGAGGAGTATAGGAAGGCTCAACAGTCGTTACTGGATGAGTATCGAAGAAGTCGATCTGCGTCGCCAACGACAAGATCAGACAACTCCTCAACAAATCGGCGAGAGCGAAGTCCAATTGCTGAAGTTGAGGATCCGATGAAAGCTTACTTTGAGTCCAAAAAGTCGCGACCTACCCCCGACAAAACCAGGAGAAAGAATGACAGCCGATGATGGCGCACACAAACGCACAACGTCATGTTTATAGTTCTGGGCTCAACCAGTTGGCTTAGTACTTTGATACGCTCGACATCTCCTGCAATGGCGACTAGTTAAATTTGTGATATTTGTTCGTCTTTCGACTGCTTAGCTGCCGAGACGTCAGCGGCTGATAAACAGTTTCAGCACCCAAAATTCGTTACTTATTTGAGTCAGAAATATATTAGAGCTTCTCTGTAAGTAACTAATGTCGAAGTTTCCAATCCAAATGACGAATATTCTGCGTTTTTGGCCAAAAAACCCGAAAAATTTTGAGGAAAAAACTTCGTAAATGATGCGAATCCTGCTCTATATATCAAGGTTATCCGATATGGTGTAATGGCTAGCACAAGACGCTCTCACCGTCTAGATCGGGGTTCGATTCCCCGTATCGGAGTAATTTTTTTTTGCACCTTTAAACTTGAACTGCTTCTGATATAACTGTATAAAACGTGCAATATTTCCTAGCCCGAATTGCTAATTCAGTTTCGCTCATTATGATATTGTTTCTCTTGCACGTACAAATTTCCATTGCACCCATTCTGAGTATTTGAATTCGAAAGTTCCAGCTACTTAACTTTGCGTTTGTATCCCACTCAAGTTGTCAGATTAATCCCTCGCTTTCTTCCATTTTAAAATCGATACTAATGGTTGAACCTATTATTGCGCCATCTATATTGTCAGGTATGTAAAATTGGTCGGAATTTGCTCCTTGTTGTTATCGGTCTAGGTAATCAAGTCAAGTGTGTTATTGCACAACTAACAATTCAGGTGACTTTGGAGATCTTGGAAATGACTCCAAGAGAATTCTACATCAATGCAATGCTGATTGGTTACATGTTGACGTGATGGATGGCCATTTTGTGCCGAATATCACCCTGGGTCCCGTGGTTATCAGTGGATTACGGAACAAAATACCAAAGGGCGATGGCTTTTTTGACTGTCATATGATGGTCTCGGATCCGCTTAAATGGATCGAGCCCGTTGCAAAAGCTGGGGGCGACTCATATACGTTTCATTACGAAGCTACTGATGATCCGGAAGGTGTAATCAAAGCCATAAAAAGCTCAGGAATGAAGGCAGCAATGTCCATTAAACCAGGCACCCCAATTGACGTTGTATACCCACTTGCTGATAAGCTGGATATGGTACTGGTGATGACGGTGGAGCCAGGGTTCGGAGGACAGAAGTTCATGGCAGACATGATGCCCAAAGTTCATCAACTCAGACAGCGGTTTCCGAAACTCAACATTCAAGTGGACGGTGGGCTGGGATGCGACACAGTTGGGCAAGCTGCAGATGCAGGAGCAAATGTCATTGTGGCAGGAACTTCTGTGTATAAGGCGCAGGAACCGGCACAAGTAATAGACTATTTGAGACAAACGGTTAGCCGTGCCCAAAGCGGCAAGACGCCGTCAGCATAGTGCCGTTTGCCAAGGACGCATACAAGGAAATATACTGAACGTTCGCTGCTTGCTCAATGGATTTTTTTTTTACCAAGTGCATCGAATACATTTACCAAGTGTATCAAAGAACATGTGCTCTCGTTTGGCAAAATAAGCTCTATTGTGGAGCCACGGCTGACTGCAGTCAAAACGGTGTGCTGCATGCGACTTTAACTGCAATAGCCTATAACAGAATGCATAAACGGCAGCCAATCGAATAATTCTAGAAGTTCTAAAAATGCAAAAATATTATGCCTTGCTTCTACATGATTTGGCTTTCGTGATTTTGGGGTAGGCATCCAATTGAGGGCGTTTTTTTTTTGTGCTTTTTTCTTTTTCCGTTTTGCCCGCAACAAATAGAGCTGCTCAAACACCTCATTTTACTGAGCTCAGCCAGCCTTTCCCAGACAAAGACCAGCTTTATAGCCATCAGTTGCGACTATAAAGTCACGTCACTTGCACTTGATCATTGGAGCTCTGCACGTAACCTGCAAAATCCATTTGCCGTAGTTAATTTTTTTTGCCAAGCCCAAACTTGTAACTCGCATTGGCTTTTGCCCCGATATTGCTTGCTTGATTATATCATCTCAATTTATACTTCGCATCCGTCCAGTATCCAACGCAACTCATCTGCAGTCTAATTGGCTATATTTGCTTACTTTGCACTGTTTTTTCTCCATCTGGATTCTTCGCTTGGCTATTCGATAGAGAGAAATAATGGCCTCCATAAATTTAATCCAGAGCGACGAACCGCCTCCTACTCCTGCGCCTTCACCAGTGCCTTATATGACCAGGAGGATGATAAGGGACCGTTCGCCCCTGGCTCTGAGTGCGGAAATCGATGCGGATTCTGACGGTGCATTTGGTGAAGATACGTCTTGGTTGTCGAGGTTTACGTCGGATGATCAGGTTTTTGATGTCTTTTGTCGGCGCTATGACATGATGAGCGAAGCTCATAAAACCGACTTGATACTAAGCTTGTTATCGAGATCAGGCAGAAACGTGCTTTCTAAAGCTTTAGATTATATTGATCCGCTTCTCCGCAAAGACCCCTTCAAGGTCTTGCCTAACGAGGTTTCTCTAAAAATACTTTCCTACATTGAGGACGGAAAAACTTTAGCCCGATGTTCTCAAGTGTCTCGGCTTTGGTATCTCATGGTTTCCGACGATTACTCTTGGAAGGAATTATGTGTAAAGCATCACTTTCGTCGCCTGTCGGCAACCGTCAACATTGATCATGAGAGATCGTCGTCTACTAGCAGTGCCGTTGGCAACAGAGTTCCGTCCGTTGCCATGGACGAAGTGGATCCACAGCATGATATTATAGAGGCCCTTTATAACCCCAACTATACCCGAAGACCCCATCCTAAGTCTTATCGTTCTCATTTTAAACAGCAATATTTATTAAACACTGCATGGTCTGCGGGAGGACGCACCGCCGCTAGATACACAATTGATCATCAAGGGGTTGTGACGTTAATGGTAGTCAGCGACGACTACATTGTCATTTCCCTGGACAACTCAAAAATATTCGTATTTCGATCAGATGGCAAAATGCTCAGGTCGTTGTTCGGCCACGTTATGGGTGTTTGGGCCCTGGCTCTAAACGGCAACCGACTTGTAAGTGGGGGCTGTGATAGGGACGTTCGAGTATGGGATCTCACAACTGGAGATTGCTTGCAGATCATGAAGGGTCATGCTAGCACTGTGAGATGCATACGGATGGCCAATGCCACTACGGCATTGTCGGGTTCTCGGGACGCTACTATTAGAGTATGGGATATCGAGCAGGGAGTGTGCAAGTTTGTGCTCGATGAGCATCAAAGAAGCGTACGGTGCATTGAAGTCTGTGGCAACATTGCTGTCAGTGGTTCATATGATTATACGGCCAAAATATGGAACATTGAGCAGGGCACTCTTGTACATACTTTGATGGGCCACATGGGCGAGATTTACGCAGTCGCATTTGACGGTGTCCACATTGCCACGGGCAGCATGGACGCTACAATTAGAATGTGGGATCCTCACACTGGAGCATGTACAGCTGTATTTCAGGGACACACTGCGTTAGTTGGCCAGTTACAACTTCGCGGGAATACTCTGGTAAGTGGAGGGTCTGATGGTGCTATTCGAGTCTGGGATATATCTGAAAGAAAATGTGTCGCGCGTATAGCGGCATATGATTGCTCAGTAACCAGTCTGCAGTTTGACGACGAGAGAATAGTCAGTGGCGGTTCCGATGGTCGTGTGAGAATTTGGAATCTTGCTGATGGGCACTACATTCGTGATATATCAATACAGTACGAAGTGGTGTGGGCTGTTGCTATAGAAGACGACGAAATCATTATTGTTGCTTCCCGAGGCGGTCGATCAATCATGGAAGTCACGAGTTTCACTCCTCCTGTCGAAGAGACAAATGGTGTTGACAATAACAAGAGGCTGCTGCCGTCGGTTTCCACTGCTACCATAATGCCATCAGAGCATCGTTTGTCGACACCGGAAGCAAATAGTCCAAAGTCTCAGGCGATGAATGCTGATGAAAACATGCTCGATCATGACAGCATGGATTTATCGTAGGCATATTTCTTTCTTATGTACATGATGATAGTTTTTATTTATTGACATTTTAATACTCGACAGCATCGCTGCTAGGCGCAGGCATATCTGAATGATCGAGATCCGTTTCCGAGGCTTCTGAGCGACTTTCGTCGGCAATGCTTTCTGATTTGATGGCTTCTAGATAATGGCTAGGTTGTAGCCTCTGCTTTTTTCCTTGGTTATTAGTATGTGCATGATGATGGTCCGATTCTTTGGCTTGATATTTGAGTTTTTCTTCTGCCGATAACGCCTTCCATGCCTCAACCAGCAATTGCTCTATGTCTTCGCCTTGGTGATCGGCAGCAATGGAATCACGTTGCTGCTCGCAAAAATGTCGGAAATCTTCAGGTGCAGGAGAGACAGTGCAGGAATCTTCGCTTTCATTGGCATTCAGCATGGTTTTCTCCTCCAGCTTCTCGAGCAGCAAAGCTCTTTCTAGCCGTATTCTTTTGATTGCTCGCTTAGTTCGCGATATAGATATAGTGACGATTTCATTGTGGGTTTCAATTTCCCGGATCCTTTTGCGCAAATCCAGGCACTTCTGCCTGTATTTGAGTTCTAATGTTAGTTTCCAAGATGCGATTCCACACGGCTCTTTTACGTACCCTCAGTCTCAAACTGCATTTTCTCACTTTTCTCTTGCCGATATTGCAATTTGCAGAATACGTTTGATGCAAGCTGTGCCCATTAAACCATTTCGGTGATGAGTTGAGGTGCCGGGTAACACGACCCAAAAAAAAAATATTTATTCCTCGAGGGAGAAATTTTCGATCTTCTTGGAAACTCTCTTCTGAGACTTATCCCCATAGTATTCTGGTAGAGCTGCTATGACTTTGAAAGCATCTGAAGCGCTGAAATTCCTCGAGTCTTATAAGCAAAAGGACGGGCTTTCTGTCCAGCAGCTTATGGACTCAACCATCCGAGGCGGTCTGACCTATAACGATTTCTTGTTATTGCCTGGCAAGATTGATTTCCCTTCGAGTGCTGTGTCCACTGAGTCGAAATTGACGCGTAATATTACTCTGAAAACGCCGTTTGTTTCGTCTCCCATGGATACGGTTACTGAGGAGGACATGGCTATTCACATGGCCCTTTTGGGTGGTATTGGTATCCTGCACCACAATTGCACCACCGACGAGCAGGCTGCCATGGTCCGAAAAGTGAAGAAGTATGAAAATGGCTTCATCTCGGATCCCGTTGTGGTTTCGCCCACTATTTCTGTTGGGCAAGTCAAGGAACTCAAAGCTCAGTTGGGTTTTGCGGGCTTCCCCGTCACTGGTAAGTACAAAAAGAACAAAACTGCTCCGGAACCTCACTTTTCGTGATGCCAAAATTATCTATTTATAACTTTCGTTCTACCGATTAGACTGGCAACGGTCGTGGGGAATTCTTTATATCTGAAAATGTGCCTTTTTGGAGAATATTAATATCAAGTTTGATCAAACTAACTTCTCTTTCAAGAAACCGGAAAAATCCCCGGCAAACTTGTTGGTATCGTCACTTCTAGAGATATACAATTCCACGACGATGACAGCACGTTGGTCCGTGACATTATGACCACGGATCTCGTTACTGCTCAAAGTGGTATTGATCTGTCTACTGCAAACGGTATTTTGCGAAAATCGAAAAAGGGCAAGCTGCCTATTGTCGATAAAGACGGTAACTTAGTTTCGCTTTTATCGCGAACCGATTTAAAGAAGAATAGAAACTATCCGAACGCATCCAAGAGTGCCCATTCCAAACAGCTTCTCTGTGGAGCTGCAATCGGCACCCGACCTGACGATCGGGAGCGGCTTTCTAAGCTTGTTGAAGCTGGGTTGGATGTCGTTGTCCTAGACTCATCTCAAGGTAACTCAGTTTTCCAGATTGAGATGTTACAGTGGATCAAGAAGACCTATCCCAAGTTAGAAGTCGTAGCCGGTAATGTTGTTACTCGGGAGCAAGCGGCTTCGCTAATTCAGGCTGGTGCGGATGGTCTACGAATCGGTATGGGCTCTGGATCAATCTGCATTACCCAGGAAGTGATGGCTGTTGGACGACCTCAAGGCACCGCTGTTTATGCAGTCTCAGAGATCGCCAACAAATTCGGCGTGCCCTGCATTGCTGACGGTGGTATTCAGAACATTGGTCATATCACCAAGGCTCTGGCCCTGGGTGCCTCGTGTGTGATGATGGGTGGCCTCTTGGCCGGTACCGCCGAAGCACCAGGACAATATTTCTACCGAGAAGGACAACGTCTTAAGGCATACCGGGGTATGGGCTCTATTGACGCTATGGAACGAACGGGTATTAGCAGCAATGCAGCAACTAGCCGATACTTTTCCGAAGACGACGCTGTTCTAGTTGCTCAGGGTGTTGCTGGAACCGTGGTTGATCGAGGTTCCATCACTAAGTTTGTGCCGTACTTGCTATCAGGACTGCAGCATGGTCTCCAAGACATTGGTGTGCAATCTCTAGCTCTGTTGCGTACCACAGTTGATTCCGGAGTGGTGCGAGTTGAGTTCCGTACTGCCTCTGCACAGTTGGAAGGCGGTGTCCACTCTCTGCACAGCTACGAAAAACGACTCCACAACTAGGTGATCCCAATAGATACACACAGTTTTATGGCCAATAAAGCTACTACTATCTGGTATTTTTCCTATGATTTATGATAGTATGTCCTATAAAAACCAAATGTACCGCTGTTTTTGCTCATGCCTAATCCACACCTTATTTGTGCTCTTTCCCAACTCTTCTTTTCCCCACCATTATCATTATCATGTCATCAGCAACTAGTCCACCGGACACTGGAAATGCCGGTCTGCCGGCGCCTCCGGTTTATGATGCGGAACCGCTTCTTCTTCCTGGAGAAAGCCCAGCACCCCGGGAGGAAAATGACCATTTGCCAGATGATTTCAAGTATAGTACGAGTGTGTCGGAATGCACACTGAGCATTCGCCACGCCTTTGTAAGAAAGGTATATACGATATTATGTGCACAGCTGGTCATCACATTTGCTATTGGGCTTTTCATTCGAACAAATCAGGCTGTACGCCTGTGGAGTCTTGAGAACATTTGGGCTTTCTATGTGTCGTTGTTCGGGGCCATGGGTCTCATGATTGGCGCTTTTCTCAAACAAAGAACGTACCCGACCAATATCATTCTACTTGGCGGATTCACTGTGCTTGAAAGCTATGCCGTTGGTGTAGTATCTTCTCTTTATGAGACGAGCATTGTTATTCAGGCCGTGCTGATGACATTTTTGGTCTTTGCAGGAATCACAATCTTTGCCATGCAAACCAAGCGAGATTTCACTTCCTGGGAAGGTTATTTGTATACAGCCTTATGGGCTCTTGTCATCTTCGGCTTTATGACGATGTTTTTCCCTTATTCAAGCAAGATTGAATTGTTTTACAGTGGCGTCGGTGCTTTGATATTCTCTGTCTATATTCTTATAGACACTCAGCAAATTCTGCATCGGTTTCATCCGGAGGACGAAGTGGCCGCTGCCATCTCGTTGTATTTGGATATTATCAATCTTTTCTTAAATATATTGCGTATCCTGCATGAGGTGCAAGATAGCAACAACTAGAGGGTTAATTTGACGAAAATAGGTTTATCAGGCAAGCCATCAGGAAGCAGCGTCTGAATCAGCGTTTTGGATATAAATATAAAAAGACCTTATTAATTAATAAAAGGGTCTTATTAGTCAATAAAAAGTGATAAAAAACCAATCATGTTGTATTCTATTTGACCCCGTATCCCATATGCGTATACCTAAACCCTATTCTGGAGAGCACACTTTATCAAAATCAATTCTTTTTATCGCTGCGCGGACAGACTTGATAAATTTGTTTAATTCGCATAACCCGTGCTCGTTATCCGGACAATGGTCCAGACTGTCCAGAGGCAGTACTCGGTTGTTCAGTTTGACACGTACAAAGTCATCCTCCAGCACTTCCACAATGAGATTAGCTCCAAATGGCGCCAATCTGGACATAATGAACTGTCGTGGTACAGGAATCTTGTCATCTGGAAGTTGTTTTCTGAGAAAATCCAAGTCCAATGCTGTTAAAACGGACGTGATTATCGAATCATGGGTCATATCCATATAAAACTTCTGATCCAGTGGAACAAGCTCATTTTCAGTCACATTGACCCCGTATCCTGCTGATGGGTACACGCCTTCCAATCGAGCCACCAGTTCCGAAAGCCACCCACATCCTTGTGCAGCACCGGTTGGTGATCCAAAAGACGAGGCTGCATAAAAGCTCAAGTCCTGGGCGTACTCGAACCCGCGCCATTCTGTCTCAGTAAACAGCCCGCAAAAGGGTGAATGCCCGTAAGCAGCGTGCTCAAAAGTACATATAGTTTGCATCACATATGCATCATTGGCCGTCAGATTGTCTATGCCCGGCAGCAACTTGTTGAGACGTTTGGCAGCATCTGCCATATAAATGTTTATCCATTTGCTTTCATGCTTGCGAGTCTCTCGCACCTTTCTGCACGTGTAGTAACTCGCAAGAGTCGAGTTTGCATGGACAGCTTCGGCCTGCAGAATCAAATTGTATAATTCAGGGTTGTCTTGTGGCGACTCTTCTTGGCCGCCGTATACACCAAAAAACCCTGCGGCCCATGCCCTTGCCGATGTTTCAATGCGAGATTGGTCGGTAGCTCTAAGCGTTATAGGATGCCGCGACGTACCATTCTCATATACGTTCATAGATTGGTTATATTGCAGTTGTCCTTTGGCATCATACAGAATACTGCCATGAGTAGCCCAGAATCTTGCACCAGCGACAAATTCAGTACCAACGCCAGGCATGACTAGCAGATCCTGCCCCAAGGTGAAATCCCATGCCGAAATCCACTCGAGCGACTTGTGAGGTTTTTCCTTCATATTGTCGAGCTTCTTTTTGAGCTCTATCATTTTTTTGGCAACTCCGTGCGTAGGATATCGCTCTCCGTGCCGGTGCAGTACATGCACCTGTTTATATGCAGTCAACCGTGCCTCCTCATTGGGGTCATCGGCCTTGATCCCACTGTATGATTGTCCTCCCTCAAAGTAGGGAGAATAGGTGCCCCAGTTTTGCTTCATGTCGAATCCGCCAGGGAATTGGAATCCGGTGGGTGCAGCAGCCGACGCATTGCGCGACGGCTCCGAGTTATTTGTCGCTACAACAATAAGCAGAGAAATAATCACAAGAGCAGGAAGCAGCATCACTACCATGAATTTCGCCCACTGTTTTTGTCTTGGCTGCGGAGGCCGTCTATACCCTCGCACTCGTGCCTTAGAGGCCTTAGAGGAGCCTTCCTCCATCAAGCCCACGCTCTGCTCGCTGTCATCGATAGTGAACTCTTCCATAGGCCGGTTAAAATCCTCATCGTCTAGACCTTCACGCACAGCAGCTATCGACATTGCTGGACCGGCGCTCGGTTACTGCCAGGGTTTGAGGTGGAAATTTGGGTTCAAGTTTAGCAATAACTAAAGTAATACAAAACCAGGAGTTGAAACAGAGAATGTTAGGTATGGAAGGAAGGTTACTGGCCAATTTTGAAAATATTATTCTAATCCAACGTATGATTGTAAAAAGATAAAATCATTCATATGTTCGTGGAAGAGAAAAAAATATAGTAGAGGCTGCGAGATTCGAACTCGCGAATCCGAAGAAACTACGGTCTTTCTTGAAACATGTGTTTCAAACCTAAACGTAGCGCCATAACCAACTCGGCCAAACCTCCATATTACCAGTCAGTGCTGAACGGGAACTATTTGTGGATATGGTGCGAAAATTCCGGATTTTGGCCATTTCTGCAATATATTCGGTTATAGTTAAAAGCTAGCAATCATTTGCTTGATTTTGGAGTCGATTCCAACGGTCTTTGGTTGTGTTTTGCCGATTTGTTCCAGTCTCCAAGTCTGCTGGAACCAGTCTGCGTAACAACATAATATATTATATCAGTCAGTTAATCATCATTAATCGAAATGGTTCATGGCAGAGTCCTATGATTTGTCAAGTCTACGGGTATAAATAATTATTTGTAGTCGCTCAATGGCATGTCTTGTCCGCACTTTAACGCGCGCCTTCACTCGGAGTAACTTCCTCATGGAATTGACTTATTTATTTCAAGCAATATTTCAAACCATTTCTTTATATATCAATACAGTCCAGCTGCCATGCAACTCATAAAATTCGTCCTTCATACATATCGTGTTAATTGGCACCAGCAGTACTGTTGGGCGCATTAGTGAACACCACTCCGTTTCCCGTTCCTACATCGTCAGGCCAAAACAGTCCGTTTTCTATATCCTCGGTTGGCGACCCCCTGAAATATTCCCCACCGATACGGTTAAACGCTGGGTTCTTGAATGCAGCGCCCTTGTATATTTCAGCCATTTCCCATACACTCCTATCTCTATAAGCCTTTGCCCAATTATCGCGATATGACTGAGGATATTCAGAAAAGTCGGGTTCTTCTGACTTCTCCGGATCAATATCGGAATTCTGACGTGAAGCACCCAGTCCTTCTCGGTACGCCAGCTGGGCAAATACAGCTGGATGCGTAGAGTAAGTGATCAGCTGTCCAGAGCTAACCAAATCAGCGATCTTAAGATCAACCGGTTTATTCATATCGATTGCCCCATGAAGCAATAACTTTCGCGCTCCAGTCTGTGAGAGCGCATATGCAGTTGTACAGAATGGTCCGCCTGATCGGCGCACAACGCGCTCACCGTTCAGTTTAGTCATGAAAAGAGATTGATTCTCCTGAACATCGGCATCGCTGTAAATGACACGGTCTTCCGACCAGTCAATGGTATCGAAGCAGTGTCCCAGGTAAATCGCGTCCCAGTTTGAAGACGTATACGGATCATCTTCTGTCGGTTGAACAAAATGCTCAGCAGCAGCTGGCGATGTTTCATAGAGTTTATTCAGAGCTACTGCAAACCTCTTCATGATGGATTTCGTGGCGACATCCCATGCAGCATCGGCCTCCAAAATCAACATCGTCTTCCAATTCTCCTGCAGCATTTTCCTCCACAAATTAGCATGTGATCTAAAGCACGCCAAATGACTGTCCTTAAGAACGTCTCCACAAGATATGGGACTCATTCCGCTCTTCTCCATAGTTTTTGCATTCACAGCAGTAAACTTGTTTATCTTGAGACCCGTTATATCACTCTGGAGAAAAAGTGAGTCATCTCGATCATGCCGAAAGTCCAGATTTATATATTGGATTGTTTCGAAGCCCAGCGTCGAATTTCCAGGTGACTTCAGTGTGACGTCAAAGGTGCCTTTATCACGAATGGTGATCTGTTCTTTCTCGGCTTCGGGCTCATGTAAACTCCGGACAGGCGTCCTCTGCTGGACAAAACGACTCAGATTGCTTTGGTATAAAAAAAGCCATATTGTCAACAAAATGAAAGCTCCGAAGACAAGCAATCTTTGGACGGTGCGATAGCCTATCAGAGCTGGCCGCCGGTCCGGCTTGGATCTCAGTGGTGTGGGGTATCGCGTACTGTACATGCAGAGCTAGTTAGCAGTCAGGAGGTGCCTTAATCACAGCACTATCACAGAAGACAGTAAAAAGAGCCACGGCTCTCGCTCAAAGTATTATGAGCAAAACACTGCGGTAGAAGGTTGAAAGATGCGTGCATGAGGAAATATGCAGGCTTTTTAAAGCCGCCCCTTAATGTGAGCCATTTTAGCTCAAGGATGCCCCAATTTGGTTAAGAATGTCCAATACGAAACATGCAACAAACAGATAAAGATGGAAACGGAGATTTAGCAACATCGACACGTTTTAGCAGCAGGTTTTAGTATGTAATTCATTTACTTCGATATTGATATATTCTTTTTTGATACCTGCATTTTTGGCAGAAAACGCCAAGCTCGTGCGATGTTGGGAGACTCAATCTTGGCACAGCCCAGTGACTTGACGAGAGTTCAAATTCGCGACCTGCTAAATGCATTGGATAATATTCGTGTAAACGTATTTACTATTGAGATATGTTACATATTTGGCTATGTTATTTTAGTAATCTGTCTCAACTAATGAATACCTGGCTACTCTATAGGCAAATAACTGAAATTACTGGCGGAGCTCACAATTACTATTAACAATATATACGTCCATTGTTACTGGAATTATGGGACTGCAACTCATATTAATAAATTAGCTGCATTTAAACTATAATGTGCAATAAATATCTGCCTGTTTATTTTCTACGTAATCTCTGATCTTTCTTCTTTCGGCCAGCCGCACCATTCAACTTTCAATGTCAAAATCCCTACTGTCAAATGCTGTCTGTTTATCAACAGGAATAGCAATCGGGTTGGCCATATATCGATTGATCCGAGCGTCCGAGAGGCAGCAGTATGCGGGGAAAGTCTGCTCCGATGGCGTTTCTGGCATGATTGGAGGCACTCCGCTCGTCAAGATCGGCAGTCTCAGTAACGCCTCGGGATGTGAAATATACGCCAAAGTAGAGATGCAGAATCCCGGTGGAAGCTCCAAGGACCGTGTGGCACTGGAAATCATCGTAGAAGCTGAACGGAAGGGCCTGATTAGGCCCCATCAGGGAGATAAGGTGTTTGAAGGAACCAGTGGATCGACGGGAATTTCCATTGCCATGCTCTGCCGGGCCCGTGGATACGAAGCGCACATTGTAGTGCCTGATGATACCTCGGAGGAGAAGGTGTCACTTCTGGAAATGCTCGGTGCTACTGTGCATAAGGTGCGGCCGGCCGGCATTGTCGATGAGAAGCATTATGTCAATTATGCTAGGACTGCTGCTGAGGCCATCAACATGGATGCGTCTACCCAATCGCGGGCCATCTTTGCCGATCAATTTGAAAATCAGGCCAACTGGAAGGCCCACTATTATAATACTGGCCCTGAAATATATAGACAAACTCATGGGCGATTTGATGCATTTGTGACCGGAGCAGGAACTGGAGGAACAATTGCCGGTGTTGCCCGTTATCTCAAAGAAGCCAAGCACATGGATCACATTAAAGTTGTTCTCGCAGACCCTCCAGGAAGCGGGCTGTTCAATCGCATAAAGTATGGCGTCATGTTCGACATGAAGGAGAAAGAAGGAACTAGAAGAAGACACCAGGTAGATACTCTGGTTGAAGGAATAGGTATTAACCGAGTCACAGCAAACTTGGAAGCTGGCCGTCAGCATATAGATGATTCCATTCGAGTTACCGATGAAGAGGCACTGGTAATGGCCAGGATCCTGGTTGAAAATGACGGTCTATTTGTGGGGTCATCTTCTGCAGTCCACTGTGTGGCTGCATATAAATATGCCAAAAGCCTGGGTCGAGGTCACAAAGTTGTAACTGTTTTATGTGACTCTGGATCTAGGCATTTATCTAAGTTTTGGAAAGAAGCAAATGCACTCCAACCCTCGCAAGTGACACTAGATGGGTTCTAATTCACGGCACCAGCTTCATTTTTTTTTCATGATTCACATCCACATACTGCAGGGTCATGAGGATCACTCATTGTTGGTGGTAAGCTGCTAATTATCATTGCATTTCGACTGGCTGCGATAGTTGCTGGTACTTGAAGAACCGGTTTCGCTGGTGCCTGAAGGCTGGCCTCGACTTGGACAACAGGTCGGTTATGTGGTTTGGGCTGTTTCGCACGACTATCGCTGGCCCTGTTTCGTCTTTTCCTGCGTTTTGGTCGCAACTGTCTCCGCTCCGTCACGGTGGTTTTAGGTAGGTCGCGTTTTGGCTCTTCGGCTGTGGAACATCTGCCTCTTTGGACCAAAACAAGGGCCGAGTGATCTTCGCTACGCATTTGCATTCTCCTTGGAACCTCATATAATCTGAACGGATGTATCGTGCTTCCGCTGGGCTTGTCTTTTGGTACAAATCTCAAGGATTCCAAGGCACTTCCCCAAGAATCGCAAGGAACATTAGTCCGTATAGTGTAGTTTTCAGCAATAAATACAGGAACCATATCTGGTGAGCCCCTTTTGTATCTTTTAACAGCTATTTCAGACAGCGGGTTCTGAAAAGCAACGTTTGAGGCAATTCTGTCCTCCAGAGTGCTCTTGAGAACGAACATAAGTCGATCCAGTTTGATCTCCAGCACCGCACAACGTACGATTCTGGCTAGTTTAACAGATTTATCTGCAGATTTCAACGGTATCAGAAGCCAGAATGTATATTTTCCGTCAAATGCGCGTAGCAACCCGTAATCAGCGCCGTCCTGGACCCAATAAGCGGTCTGAACATGGATATTATACCACTTAGCATCGCCAAAAGAGTGCACACACGTATATTTGCCCAGGCTTGCAAAAGCCTCAAGTCGCTTATCAACTATGAACGGTACAAGCAAGCTTGCCATAGAGTGGCCATAAGTTACGGTTGGTGCAGATGGGGTGATTTACCTGTTGGAACTGATATTTTGCAGCAAAGCTGGAAATTTTCCTATCCTACAGCCATCTTTGCTATGAGCGGACTGAGCCAGGATGAACTACTGAAAACCATATTTATTTCTGATATTCCTGTTACACTGCCCAGTAAGAAGCTGGAGACGGAATTGCATCTCATTCCTGGGTTTTCGACCCTCAGGCGGCCGCTTTCCTACGATAACTCGCCATGCCATTTCGCATTTGCCTCCTTTTCCACAGCTGCAGGTGTTAGCCAGGGAATCCGGGTGATCCCCCAAATCACCATACCATCGAAGAGCTCAGAGACACAGCATTTGCGCATAACTGTCCAGAAATCGACCTTTGACTGGCTAGCTCAGGCTCCGGGCTCTGATCCCACCATAGCTCATGATCCGACGGTGATAGCGAAGATAACGGAAAACTTGGCATCTGCGCTTGATTCTGAAAGTGCCGTGGAAGAAGTTGGCGGCAGCAAGCCGGCTAAAGTAGAGGAGTTCAGTGATGTATACGAAATCATTCGGAGGTCACAGACCGGCGAAGACAAGACCCTTGGAGACATTGAGATCGATGAGAAGGATCTTCCCAGGATAAAAGATGAAATTGCGACGTTTAGAGAGGAGTCGTTACGAATTGAGCGAAAGCGAGACCAGGATGCATTGAACTATGAGAAAGAGACCCAGGGCAGGACCCTGAACATGTCATCGTTTGCTAAAACGCGTACCAGCAATACTGAAGATGGTATAGAGAAACTGGTTGACGTTGAAAACATCACTTACGGCGATGATGCATATGTAGACGTGCCTCCAGGTGAAGACGGTGATCTCACAGTAGAAGCAGCAAAAGAAGCCAAACAAGCTGAAAAACTACAAAAGGAATTCTTTGATCTGGAACGCAAATGGATTCATCGGGAAAATTACCGAATCAGTGCTCTTGAGAGAAAAAATAAGAACCGTGAAGCTCAAAATGCAGTTACTACTGCAGCCCAGACTCCCGAGGAACAGGCGGCGAGAGTTGACAAATATAAATACTTCGATGAGGACGATCCGAATGCCCAAACCCAGATGGAATATTTCTATAATCACAGCGCATGGGTGAAGAGCAGGCGTGAATTCCGCGCTCGTGAGCGTGCAATTGACGAGCGAGATGCCCAAGCTGAAGCTGAAGAGCTAGCATCCATGAACCTCAACGAAAACAACTCTGCTGAATCAGCTCCACCGACCTCTGAGGAGCCAGTTGGCAAAATATCTCTTAATCTTAAGGGCCTCAAGAAAAATGCACCAGGAATGGATTCTGTGTGGGCTGACAATGAAGAAGAGAAGAAACCCAGTCTGCCGAAACCTTTACCTCGGGAAGACGTCATTGCAGTTGGTGGCGAGTCTATTACTTCAATACCCTCAGGGATCCCAGAACTTTCTGTTTATGATGTTAAATGGCAATTTTTAGATGAAACTATTCTTCAGAACGCGATCAGGCCAGCTGTGGTTACCAACATTGTCGAGTTTCTCGGCGTCGAAGAAGAAGATCTCATTGACTTTGTAGTAAATCATATCAGAAGTCAGAAACCACTTAAGGAGCTTGTAGAAGAGTTGGAACAAACGTTGGACGAGGATGCACCTGTACTTGCTGAAAATATTTGGAAGTTGCTTATTGAAGAAACAGAGAACAAGAGCAGAAATGTGTCATGATATGTATTACTAGTTAATAAAAATTTCGTTAGATTTCGATTTCATCGGGATTATGCGTATTCGGTTCCATTTCGTTGTCATTCATTTCATCCACTTTAAGATCCTCTTCCAACTGGTCATCGCGTTTGACTTCTGTAGCACTGGACGCAACAAAACCGATCGGTGCGTCAAGTTGATTATTCTGTTCTTTAGATGCCATGTACCCGATATCATTTTCAAAAGAAGCTTTGACGCTGCGCTTTATTCGAAGCATTTCTTTGTAGGTATCTTCGGCTCCATATTGGACCTCAAAGTCATGCCACTTCTGCCAAAACTGCTGGCTGTCAGCGACTTCAGGATTATTGAATTGTGATGTGAATCCATAGAGCGCACGCGCTCGATCAATTTCGCCAAGTTTCTCTTCAACAGCAATGAATTCTTGTGCGAGCTCGTTCGCAGCAGCATCATTCAGTTCATCAATACCTTTCTGATATACCTTTCTCGACGCTGGGAGCCCAAAATTCTCCACGACCCGTGATATATAAAAGTGATAGGTATCCAACCGTTCTTTTTCGGTGACAGAAGTAACTGCACGATCGTAAATCTTGATAGCATTGGCCACCAACCCACGGTCTTCCTCGATCTTACCGTACATTAGATAAATTGATTTGCTGAGATTAGCCGGGCAATTTTCCAGAGCCTGCTCGAACAAGTCGCGCAATCGCTCAATGCCAATTTTTCGATCAATTGCTTTTTGCAAATAAATATTCCAGAGCTCAAACGCTGCTGGATACGGGAAGAGATCTATTCCACGTTCATATACTTTAAACGCCTCTTCAAAATATTCGTTCTCTTCCAAAAGATGCGCGTAATTTACAAACGTAAGCATAGTAGCGATTTTCAAGCGAAACATTTGCTCATACAAGGGCCGAACCTGCTCGAGAGTGCCGGTACTTTCAACCAAGTCGACGTAAAACGACCACGCCTTCATGGACTTGTGTAGACGCTCTTGAGGCGGTCTATTATTGTCGAAATAGTCGACCTTGGCATTCTTAGGCGCTCGTGTGGCTGTTTCCATCACCTTTATGGCCCGTTCAAAGTTTTCATGGCGCAATTCCATCTCAGCCCATTCAATCCACACTTCGGCCAACTCGTCAACAGAGCGATATACAATCATCGTAGCTTTCTCCAATATCGTTCTTGCAGTCGTGAGCTTACCATGCTTTTCATAGAATTTGGCAAAGTGCGTCCAGAGTCTATGTAATTTGCCGTGTGCCTTGGCTGGAACCACGGTTGTAACTGCCTCATTATATGTGCGTACCACACTTTCAGTATTGTCACCCCATAGGGCTATGCGCTTTTCCCATTCGTAAACATTATTAGGGTTCTGGCGAAGATGCATGTCGTTAATAAGAAAAGGTCGTCTATCCATGAGCTGTTCAAAGATTTCCATGTGTCGATCAATCTCGGATTGGTCATGATTCTCTTCCAAGAGCTCCGATATGTAGGCTTCTTCGAATTCAACATAAGAGTCGAATACTTGTGAGAAATCTCTAATGGTCATAGCGGTTGTTATTCCGCTTTCAAAAACATTTCGAGCTCGTTCAAATTGGCCATTATTGATCCAGAACTGAGCCAATTGGACGGTCAGACGACCCATTTGGTCTGGAAAGCGGTCAATTCCGCTTTTGATAACATTCGGAGCCGAATACCTTTCGTCTAGAGAACCTTCCGCAGGAGTATGATGAACAAGCAGCTCTACCAAATCTTCCCATACTTGAAACGTTGAGTGCCCTTTGGTGGATTCGAACCTGGGATCATCGAGCAGTTCTACTAGTAAGACGATGGCCTCGCTGTAACGGCCAGCATCTATCAAATGCTCTACGCAGGCCTCTTTGGCAGAAGGCTTGAACTCTGTATATCGCTTCCAAATGTCCGCCTGAGAGTACGGATTGATTGAATCAGCAAATTCCAAGTAAAGCTTCCATATGCGAGCATGCTGTGTAGTAGGCAGGCTCTGGAGAGCTCTGTCGAAGGTTCGGCGAGTCTGCGAAATGTTAAACGATGGAGCTGTGATTCGCAGCTGGAGATAATCCTGCCATATCCGGGGCATTTGGCCCATAAACATGAGCGCATGTTCGTATACCAAAGCTGTATTTTCATACTCGGCTGGATTTGCAGTCTTCCTGGCATTCTCAGCTCTCAAATCGGTATAGTACTTCCATATTTTGTAGGATCGAGGAAGAATAGCCAATGCACGCTCGAGAACAAACGCCTGCTCCTGCACACTGGTGCCAGCCTTGAACTGAATATATCTCCACCAGGCCCCAAAGTCCTCCGGAGTCGCTATCAGCTGCTGCTCGTACTGCCAGTCATCCTCATGGATGTTTTGCATTGGTTTGAAGGAAGGTTGCAAGGTCCCAAAATCTCTTTCTGCAATCAGCCATTGTTTTAACAGCGAGAACCATCGAACATGTCAGGTGCAGGCAACAGGTAAGAAAGAAAACCAGCCAGTTTAGTAGTTTTGCTAATATCATATAGGGAGGCTGTGTTTCCTACCCGGATGACGCTTGCGCTCATGAAGACGAAGCTCAAAGGAGCCAACCAAGGGTACACATTGCTGAAGAGAAAGTCGGAAGCTTTAACGAAACGATTTCGAGACATCACCAGACGGATAGACGAGGTAGGTTGGAATGCTCACGTCAATTGGATTGCGACGTTCAATTGCTAACGTTGCGCAGGCTAAAAGGAAAATGGGCAAGGTCATGCAGACAGCAGCCTTCTCTCTGGCAGAAGTATCGTACGCTACCGGCGATAATATAGCATATCAGGTTCAGGAATCAGTAAAACATGCTCGGTTCCGTGTCCGGGCTAAGCAGGAGAATGTTTCGGGTGTTTATTTGCCAGCCTTTGAGGCATACTACGAAGAAAACAGCAATGATTTTCAGATGACGGGGTTGGGTCGCGGAGGACAGCAAGTGCAACGTGCAAAAGTCGTTTATTCTCAGGCAGTTGAGACCTTGGTGGAGCTGGCGTCGCTTCAGACTGCATTTGTCATTCTAGACGAAGTTATAAAAGTGACCAACCGTCGAGTCAATGCCATTGAGCATGTTATTATTCCCAGAACCGAAAATACAATCAGTTATATAAACAGCGAACTAGATGAGCTCGACAGAGAGGAATTCTACCGGTTGAAAAAGATTCAAGGTAAGAAGCAGTTGGAAGTGGCAGCTCGGGATGCGGAGATTGCCAAAAAGCGTCAAGCCGAGGAGCAGGAGTTGCTTAATGACGAATCGGTTTTGGATGCTGAAAAGAGTTCCATTGTTGCAGCTGCAGAGGAGCCTTTGGAAGGTATGGCCGAGGATGATGACGTTGTCTTCTAAGGTCAAATGTCATTCAAAGAGCATATGATAGGACATATTTTAATGTATATTGAATTGGTAGCCATTCAATATCAGGCAACTATTGTTATTACATCTATTGTTCTTCTAGTACATTATACATCTATTTTCTCTATAATATTAACAACAAAGTCCATGGCCGTTCATTGCCTAATGTAGTCCAACCACTGCTGAGAAGACATCTGCTTCAATCGGCTCAGTGTCCTAGCAAAAGCAAACTTCTCTTCCGCGCCTGAAAACGTTAATTCGTCCAAATTATCCCGATCAGCGGGACCATGGTCGCTCACCGGCTTGTCACCAGATTCAGTCATTGCAGAATAGCTAGTGTCTGCACTAAATATATGTTCAAATGGTCTCTCGGCAGTAACGGCCAGCTTAGAATGCGACTCATATGCCGAATCAATGAATGTGATGAGCCGCCTGATAACATCTGTCTTGCTGAGATCTAATGGAGGAATGTCGGTCAGAATGAAACTGGGAAAGCATCTAGTCAGCTCGAGATAATCCGCTGCACTCATTGGTTTTCCACAGAGCTCTTGAAAAGAAAACTGTGCAACGGCCTCTGGTACACTTTTAGGAACAATGATATCTCTTCCCCAAACATGGAGTTTTTCATTAAATGTCGGTTTTGTACCCGACGAAAAGTAGTTGAACCACGTTGAGGCATGGTCGTTGGCATCTGCCACCACCTCAGCCAATGATTTACCCTCTGGAGCAAAATAATACACCCCGCTAGTAGGTCGATCTATCTTACGATAGTCAATATTAGAGTCCAAGAATATGATATTGTTGAGTTGTTTTATTTGCTCGATACAAGGAATGAAACTCTCACGTTGCACCCCATTCTTGTAGAGCTCATCTGGAGGTCTGTTAGAAGTCATAAAAGTCACTACTCCATTATGATATAACAGATCGAACAGTCTGCGTAAAATCATTGCGTCGGCTACATCTGTGACTTGAAATTCGTCGAAACATAGAACATTGGATTCTCGAGCAATTGAGTCGGCCAGATATTGCGTAGTGTCAACATGATCGCCCAGGAACTTTTTCAAGTCATACCTCTGGTGATGGACTTCCTGCATGAAGGAATGAAAATGAGTACGCCGTTTGCTTAAGTGCGAAGGGATAGTCGTGTAGAACATATCCATCAGCATTGTCTTTCCACATCCAACATCCCCCCATAAATAAATTCCTTTTGGCTGAGGAAAAACATCGCCACTTGATCTCGAAAAGAGCCTGCTGAAGAAACCGCCGTTACCTTCTTCTGGATGTTTGATTGGCCGAGGTTTATAGTTAACTAGATCCTCGTATAGATAATGCAAAGAACTAACGATATCTGCCGGGTTAGATGCCGTGGGGAAAATACTCGTAAAATATCTGATTCTACGTACTTCTCTGGTGCTCGTCAAGCCTGATTTTTTTCGTTTCCACCAGATAATCGTACTGCTGAGTCGGTGCTATAACGGTTAGTTCCCTGTAGTTAAACACACAAATATATTTATGAGCTTACATCTTATATTTGAAGACTGGTATCGCCTTGCGATAGATACAGCCAGTTTTCTCTGCGGAATTCTATAGTATAAGGGCCGGATCATCCTGTGGCATTTGTCGAGTAGCCGTTGGACAGTTACAAAATTTAGATCAAGCTAATTGGCAGGGACCAAAATCAAAAGATCATGTCAAATATAGAGCATGTTATGAGCAAATGGAGGAAAGCATCGAGTATGGGCGTAATTAAGCCATTTCAAGTAAATCCTGAATACTTTTATTATATATATCTGGCGTTTTCGAAGGAATCCAGACTTTTTTTTGACAGCAGTCTTGAATTATGCCTTTAATTTACATGGTATATTAGCCCTGTTTCAGGAACGAGTTGAAAATTTTTGTTCAAAAAAAGGCTTAAAACATAGTATTTTATATACTATATGTATTACAACTTGGTCTTTATGAATGGACCATCTTTTTACTGCTTTTTGTATATTATATTGATGAGTTGTTGATTATTCAAGAAATAGCAGCGTAGACAAGAAGCAAAACCAGCGGGGCTTTCGGAGACAATCACCAACTACAAAAATCTTACGAATCATGTACAATAGCAATATGTTATATGGTATACAATAAGCATATGGTCAGCTCAGTTAATTCTTTCTGATGCATGGGCCGCAATTGAATCCATACCATTAAGATCATCACTTCTAACCTACCATGTTCCCTATCACTAAGCTTAACCTACTATTGCTAACCTATCATGCCTAACCTACTGTCCTATCCCTTTCAATGTAAACAACAACATGCAATCGGATGAATTCCAATTTAGGCGTACATTAAAGCATTCGGATATGCGGTCTTCCATGCTGGTGGGGTGGCATTTCTACTATGACACCACAAACATAAACGGTAGCGTTGCATGCGAATATACGAGTTTGGTCAAAAGCATGTTAACAAAAGTTGATTACATCAATTTATTTCAGGCTCGCTTAAAAAAACATGACCAATCGGTATGAATTTATTATACAAATGTAGCAGTGTGGCCGAACGGCTCATCGGGCGCCAACCAGTGCCTAAGACTTAGTTTACCTAGTTTAATGCTTGGAGGAGTGAGTCAGCCCAAGGCGTATGCAAAGGTTAATTCAACAAGAATGAGACATAGATCGGCACCAACGACTCTACAGCATACTGTAAAGCTAATTTCAATCAGGGACGCTGCACGGTACTGCAACTAGCCAGAGCTAAGAAGGGCCGCAAAGCCTATTGGTATGGTTAAGTCGTCATTGGAGAAAGCACATGAGCATGAAGAATGTAGGGTATTTGCAATTGCCCAAACAGGGCCTATTACTGCTGCTCCAGTTGTATGCATATTAATAAAGGTCTCTACCGGCATCTGTTTCTATATAAGTTTTAATACAGTCCAAACAAAGCTTGCCATCGATCCTACTGGTGTTTTTTTTTCCCTCTTCTCGCCACGATCCTTACGTGTTTGGCGTTCCATAGTTTGGCTATTTTTGTGCTAATCCCACCAAAAAAATAAATAAAATCGTCCTCTTCAGGGTTTGGGTACTGGGTTGACTGAGCAATCTCGCTGATACATGCAATACAATATATAAAACAGAAAACCGTTGGAATAATTCAATCTGACACTGAGCCTTGCAGTAGCACCGTTTATATATTGGGCACACACATTTTAACCATTTGAGACTTTGTTTACATTATTCTCTCAGTGGTGGATATTTTATTTTTTCTTTTGCTGCAAAAGGGATCTGCTTCGCGTTGTTCCCATTTTGGACAGTGATCGTTGTTTCAAAATTCAAACTTGGTGAACAAAAGGTTGTAGCTTTTTACACGAGTTATTGCAAAGCAGACCAACTTTTTTTTGTCCACTCCCTCTCACGACAGCATTGACAAGCTTGCCTTTAGAGGTTGCCAACCATTGCTGAAGCTTGCCTTTGCGACTAGGCTTTTTATATTTGGTCCTTTCGCATTTATCTTCTTTGGGTTGATAGCTGGGTGCTGGTGTTAATACCCCCTGCCTAAAGGCTTGACGGACCAATCGTGTCGTTTCCAGCAGCTATTTGCATCTAACCCGACCGCTCCTTTTTATATCCGTTCGCTTCTTATTCCTGGCATCTACTTTGCCGTCCTCTCGTTTATTGTTCTGGTGTTGTTGTGGTTGTCTGTCTGTTTAGCAACTTGTTTACAATGAAGTCCCTGACTTATTTGACTGCTGGTCTCGCGCTGGCTGTCATTCCCGTGTCTGCAGACGTTCAGCCCAAATTTTACAAGCCTCATGTTGTTCGTCGTCATATTGTCGATGTCAATGTTACTGTTTCTACAGGTGCTAACCATGGTGCCGTGTCGTCTGGTGTTGTCGGGGAAACTCCTCTCATAGATTCCACTCCTGACAGCAACAATGGACAGCATGTGCCCTCCTTGGTGAGCTCGGGGTTTAAAATAATCAATTCTTTGTTTACCAGAAGTACGGAGGTCAGCACTTCTACTGTTTTTGCCAATAGTACGGATTCTGACGGAGATGCTTATAGCTCAAGTGCCCCTGACGATGCAACCACCGTCACTAGTACCGTTGAGCCCGAATCTAGCAGCACTGAGGCGCCTACTGTTACAGAAAGCTCAACTGAAGTCAGTCCCGCGACGGAAAGCTCCACTGAGTCTGTTATTCATACTGTTTATCCCGACCCTTCGGCGACCACTGAATTGGTGCCTGCAGCTACTGACTCTGAGTCTGCAACTGAATCAGAATCTGCAACAGCTACTGATGGTGAATATGATACCAGCTCTTCTACTTGGGTTGCCGAATCCAGTTCAGTTAGTGAGCCAGTTACATCGGAGCCTGAATCGGATTCCAGCGCCTATCAAACAGAGTATGCTACTTCAGAGTCGCAGTCCCAGTCAGAGCCACAGTCGACCAGTTCTGATGTGGTTTATGTTACTTCGGCACAGCCTTCGGACAATTCTATTTTGTCTGAAATCAGCTCCGCTTTCCCTAGCCTCATGACTCAGCTGTCATCAAGTACCTCTTATCAAGCATCAACAACTTCATGGGTTCCTTCTGGGGGCCAGTCGGTGTCAGTGCCTTCTTCCACGGCGTCGGTCGTTGTGGAGTCTTCCGCTGTTGACAGTTCTTCGTCTGCTGAGACACACACACCAGGCCAAATTCATTGGTCATGGACAAACCAGGCTAGTAAGACAACCAAAACGAAGCGTTCCTCTACGAGCTCCTCAGCGTCGCTTCCTGCCTTTAGTTCGATTCTGTCTTCTTTGGAATCGTCTTGGTGGCCTGAGAGCTCGAGTTCGGTGGCTTCAAGTGCTCCAGTTGCTTCATCGACGGAGTCGTATCTTGCATCATTCTCTGCATCTGTTGAGCTTACTGCTTCAACTACGGAGACAAGTGCCGTGTCAAGCACATCAAGTGCAGCTTCGGCCACAGTTAGCAGCCAAGTCAATCCGCTGCCTCCGCTGTTCCTGTCTAGCAGTAGTTCTTCGGAAGTCTCTAGTGCTGAACCGACAAGCACTTACTCAGCTAGTAGTACAATTGTGTCGGAGTCTAAGTCTTCGGTTCTTTCTTCTTCGACTGCTGGGATCCCGTTTCCTTTTACTACTTCGGCAGCTGCCGGTGAGACGTCTTCGTCTAGTGTTCTTGCTTCTTCGTCTTCAATTACGGGCTCAGGTAGTATTCTGCAATCTGCTTCATCTGGCGTGCCGACTCTTTCTAGCCAATCATCGCTACTCCGGTCTACAGAGGGTTCGTTTTCTGCATCCGTGACCAGCTCGCCTACAGCTGTCAGTGGTAGCTCTGGTAGCTCTGTCAGTTCTCCTACAGTTAGTTCTCCCAGCTTGATTAGCTCTTCTTTGGTCAGCTCTCCCAGCTTGATTAGCTCTCCTACAGTTAGTTCCTCTAGCTTGGCTAGCTCTTCTTCGATCAGTTCTTCTACGCTTGTCTCCCCTAGCTTGGTTAGCTCTCCTACTTTGGCCAGCTCTTCTGCAGTCAGTGTATCTAGTTCTTCTAGCCTGCCGACTTCGAGCAGCCTTGCAAGTTCTACCATTGCAGTATCTTCTACTGCATCTAGCAGTTCCACACCGAGCATTGTCAGTGACACGACCAGCTCTAGTACTTTGAGCACTAGCACAGTTTCTCCTAATACTAGTCTTACGGTTGACTCAACTACTAGTACTGCAGTTGTTCCCGAAAGCTCTAGCTCTCCGGAGGCGTCGACTGTTCAATCAACGCCTAATACGACCACTACGACGGCGGTTGTAACCACGGCCGCTACAACAGCCGTGCCTTCAACCACAAGCGCAGCCTCGACACCTGTGACGTCGACAGAATCGACATCTAGCTCTAGAACTGCGACTGCGACGGATTGGTTACCTTCGGACATAATCACTCAGGGTCTCCCGACAACTACCGTGTCGACAACTACGGGTACGCAACCTGTGCCGACTTCCATCCCTAGTGATTTGCCTCAGGTTATATCCCCTGGAGGCCAAACGTCACAGCCTCCTGATACTCAACTAATTCAAGTTGGTTTTGATTATTCATTGAATTACCAGTTTGTAGCAGAGCACCCGCTGGCCGTTGCTCAAATATTTGAGTATCTACCGTTAGGTATCGGTCACGGATTGGATATCAATTCGTCGGATGTGTCTCTATTACGTCTGCAGCCCTATCAGACTGAGTCTGCAGGTTATATCGTGACTGTGGCATTGGCATACATTCCAAAGAAGCTGGTATCAACTTTGGGGGCAGAAATTCATACGCCGACTTCCATACTCTACAAGAACCCGAGCTCAAACGTGCAGAGCTTGATGAACTTGATAGACCCAAGCATTCCGCTGATTCCTGGGGGCTCTACTTCTTCCGGTGGCGGAGCAACGCCAGCTGGTAGTGGATCTACCTCGACCAACGGAGCGTCTTCCAGCAGCCAGCCACAAAACAATGGTTCTCTCGACTCGTCTGGGCCCGATTCAAACTCGGCTAAGGTGTCGTCTAAAACTGCTGGCATTGCCGTTGGAACGATAGCGGGAGCTGTGGCATATGGAAGCCTGGTCTTCTTGATATTTAGACGTCATCTGAGGAAACGAGCATTAGAACTTGCATCACGACAGGGTTACTCTCCTTCAAACTCACTGACAGTGGGCAATATGGGAGCAGCGGCTGCTGGAGGATACTATCATGATTCTAGTTCTTGGGACGAGACCTCTGGGTCGTCGCCTCATAGGACATCCCCTAGAGAATCAGGTAGAGCTAGCTCTGGATCGCGACGTACTGGCATAAGCGTTCCTCTGCCCATCTCTGAGCCCGTTATGAGCGAGAACTCTCTTGGATGGATATAAATGAGGACTCATAAAACTGTATCTTGTGTATTATTGAGAAAAGAAAATACCAAATTTGAATGTTATATTTCTTACTTTTCTTTTATATTGTAGTTTCATCCCATAATTTCAGACGTGTATTTTGTGTTGTCGGCCCCAACTGGAGGGTAACTGAACAACACAAGATTTTCACAACCTCCTTCGATCGTTACTTCATACATTCTACTGCAAACACTTGAATGTAAGTAATCCACGGCAACTCCAGCGAAAGGGCCGTGCCGCACCAAACCGAACGATCGAAGCGAGCAAAAGCATGGTTTGGAACTGCGTGATGCGATTGATGGGAGGTTTTACGTGCATCTGGACCATCTCAAGCCGTACAGAGTGAAGCGTTACTTGGGCTTCGAGCCTCAATCGGCCATTCAACTTTTATGCGAGCTGATTTATTCCATGCTACTGGATGAGTGCGTTCATTTTAAACGTGAATTGCAATGGATTGCCGCGTTGCGACCAAGCAAGAACGAGATGGCCGTCTTTGAGGCACCGCAAACGGGGGCCCAGACTAGCCACTTTTTTTTTATTTTCAGGAACACAGTATTCATGCTTGAAGACATGCACTTCAAGCTCGTCACGATCTTATTTCGGAGAAGAAGGGGCGACACGACTCTGGTATTCTGTCCAACAGTCTGCTAACGTTAATTTTCACAGATGTCACATCAGGAAGAAGAGCTTTTGGATTACTCGGATAGCGAAGAATTCGCCGACTCCACGACTGCTACTAGCAATGGAGCAAAGTATGAAAATGGTTCCAAAGAAGATGGCGACAAGAAGGGTTCATATGTGGGCATCCACTCGACTGGTTTTAAGGATTTCTTGCTCAAGCCTGAATTGCTGAGAGCCATTGTGGACTGCGGATTTGAGCATCCTTCCGAGGGTAAGTTATTCGACAATTTGGTCGAAATCAAGACTAACTGTTAAATAGTGCAGCAAGTGTGTATTCCTCAGTCCATTCTTGGTACTGATGTGCTTTGCCAAGCTAAATCGGGTCTGGGAAAAACGGCTGTATTTGTTCTCAGTACACTTCAGCAGATTGAACCAGTTGATGGTGAAGTTGCTGTAGTCGTTCTGTGCCACACACGGGAATTGGCATATCAGATTCGTAACGAGTATGCCCGATTTTCCAAGTACTTGCCCGATATTCGAACTGCGGTTTTTTTTGGAGGAATCTCAATCAACAAGGACATCGAAACCTTGAAGAAGAAGGAGACGTTCCCCCATATAATAGTTGGTACTCCAGGACGATTGAATGCGCTAATCAGGGACAAGGCGCTGAAGTTGAACAATGTCAAGACGTTTGTGGTTGACGAGTGCGACAAGGTTCTTGAGGCACTGGATATGCGACGGGATGTCCAGGAGATCTTTCGAGCTACTCCCCGACAAAAACAAGTCATGATGTTTTCAGCTACGCTGAGTCAGGACATCCGGCCCATTTGCCAGAAGTTTATGCACAACCCCCTGGAGCTGTACGTTGATGACGATACCAAGCTAACTCTGCACGGATTGCAGCAGTTTTATATCAAGCTCACGGAAGCGGACAAGAACCGAAAGCTAAATGACTTGTTGGATAACCTTGAATTCAACCAGGTGATTATCTTTGTCAAGAGCACGCGACGAGCTGAGGAGTTGAACAGACTGCTTAACGAGTGCTCCTTCCCAAGTATTGCTGTGCATTCGGGTATTCCACAGGAGGAACGAATTGCCCGGTACAAGGAATTCAAGGAGTTCAACAAGCGTATCTGCGTGTCTACGGATGTGTTTGGCCGAGGTATTGATATCGAGCGTATCAACGTAGCCATCAACTATGACCTGCCCAGCGAAGCAGACCAGTATCTGCACCGAGTTGGGCGAGCCGGCCGGTTCGGCACTAAGGGTCTGGGAATCTCGTTTGTATCTTCGGAAGAAGACGAAGCGGTTCTCAAGAAGATTCAGGACCGATTTGAGGTTAACATTACCGAGTTTCCTGCAGAGGGAGTGGATCCAAGCACTTATATGAACTCGTAGACGAAGTCATGTGCAATTTCTGTTGAAGTATTTTAAAAGTAAAGGATGTAACGGTAACAAATACTATTGGACGTAGCACTTTATGTTTCAAAAGGTTAAAATTACGTATAAAATAGCTAATATTTCTCAGCTGGTTTAAGCTCAGAAATGGGCTTTTTTTGATTGGCTGTGGATGCACGGCTGACGGTCAACAAAACCGAGTGCGAAAAAAAAAACCACCTCGCTCCTATTTTCCCCACTTTCGAAACTTACCATCTTACTATCATGGACAAGTTGTTACTGCAAAGCAAGAATCTTTGCCCGTTTCTGAAGCAGGCATCTCCTGCGACTCTCAAGGCGCTTGCGTCTCACTCTGAGCTCGTCAACAAGGCGAAAATGTGCCCAGTTATGGCTCGGGCAATTGCCAGACGAGAGTACAGCACTGACTCCGCAGCTGCTGGCAAAAAAGAGTACTCTACCGCTGCTGCTGGCCCTACTAGGGACCCTGTTGCTGTGCCTGGTGCTTTTGATCCGCTTGTTTCCGATCCAATTGGCCGTTCTATGGATGAATCGACCAGCTTTGGGACGGATCGCCGGGTTGCGGCCAAGGACCGAGCTTCTGTACCTTCTGGGTCTCGTGCCGGCTTTGATTATGAGGGCGTGTATCGAAAGGATCTTAAAAAGAAGGTCGATGACAAGACTTACCGGTTTTTCAACAGCATTAACCGGCTTGCCAAAGAGTTTCCCAAGGCCCACCGGCATCGAGAAACAGACAAGGTGACTGTCTGGTGTGCAAACGATTACCTGGGAATGGGCTCCAACAAGGTTGTAGTTGATACTATGAAACGGACATTGGACAAGTATGGTGCTGGAGCAGGAGGGACCCGGAATATTGCTGGGCACAACCGGCATGCTTTGGAGCTCGAAAGCACCGTCGCTAGGCTCCACAACAAAGGTGGCGCTTTGGTTTTTTCATCGTGCTATGTTGCGAACGATGCTGTCTTGACGTTGCTTGGCCAAAGATTCCCCGGCCTGGTTTACTTTTCTGATGAAATGAACCATGCCAGTATGATTCAGGGGATCAAACACTCTGGAGCCAAAAAGGTCATTTTCAAACACAATGATCTTACTGACCTCGAGCAGAAATTGGCACAATATCCAGTGGATGTGCCAAAAGTAATTGCTTTTGAATCTGTGTACTCTATGTGTGGTTCTGTTAGTCCCATTAAGGAAATCTGCGACTTGGCAGATAAATACGGTGCTTTGACGTTTTTGGATGAGGTTCATGCTGTCGGAATGTATGGCCCACATGGTGCTGGAGTTGCTGAACACTTGGACTTTGATCGTCATGCCAAGGGACTTGGCGGTGGCGTTATGGATAGAATTGACATGATTACTGCTACACTCGGTAAAGCCTACGGCTGTGTTGGAGGCTATGTAGCTGGTTCTGCTGATTTTATTGACTGGCTACGAAGCTATGCACCGGGCTTTATTTTTACTACGTCACTTCCGCCGGCTGTTATGCAGGGAGCCAAAGCTGCTGTACAATACCAGGCCAGTACAAATTCCTATCGTCGCGCCCAACAACTTAATACTCAGTACGTGAAAAATGAGCTGGAGAACGTTGGTGTCCCAGTTGTTCCTAACCCGTCGCACATTGTTCCTGTTTTAGTTGGCGATGCGATGCTGGCCAAAGAGGCTTCAGACATGCTCTTATCTAAATATGCCATTTATGTTCAAGCTATCAACTTCCCTACTGTTCCTGTTGGACATGAACGTTTGCGTGTTACGCCTACGCCTGGCCACAATCAAAAGCTATGCGATGAATTGGTCAGGGCGTTGGATGGTACCTTTACTGATTTGAACTTGAAGAGAATTGCAGACTGGGCGGCACAAGGAGGCCATTGCGGAGTAGGCGATCCGACTATAACTAAAACGGACCCTATATGGACGCAAGATCAGCTCAACTTTGAGCCAATGTCTCGAGACAGTTGGCTGGTTGATCCGGTCCATTAGCGATGAGAATTGAGGGCATTGAATGGCTGCTGCCAATATACTTATCATGCTCTTAACTATGCTATTACCTATGCTGACTTTTTTCTTCGTTTGGCGTGCTTTTTCGCGCTTGCGTTCATCGCTTTTTCCAACTCTTTGCTCAGTTCTTTGCCAGTCTCAACTTCTCATCAATCACCTTATATACTTTACTCAAATGTTTATCCGATGGCAGCAGAAACCATTCTATATGTTTTCCTTGGCACCCGTGACATTCTAGATATCCAAGACCGTAAGTTTTGCGAAGAGCCGTCAATATGGCCATTTCCACTGATTTCGGATCCGTACAAGCCCAGCCTTTGGCAGCATGATCGTATTGCGAACTGGGACCTTTTTGAGGCCCAAGTAAGACAAAACTATGGTGTTTGCATTTATATTTCCATTCCAAAAGCCTTTTTTCCGGCAACTTAGTTGTATAGCCTACTTTGATGAGCATTTGGCGGTTGTGGCTTGACGAGAAGATGGCTTGGATCAGACCGCGATGCTGGATTTTCCGGAAACCGCTCTGTTCAAGCACATGCGCATTCTTATGGTCCAATGTAAATACATATATATGTCCATTTGCTGGACCTTTTTTTGTTGAATATTTATCGTTGTAGAACATATGAGTAGGAAACTAAGAGGCTGGATCATTTATAAAGTTTGAACAAACCACCTGATTATGTGGTTCTTCAACAGGAAACCAAAAGAGCCCTCGGATGAAAGCCAGGACACTCCGCAAGAGAAGTTGCTTGAAGATCTTCCTCCGAAGTTCGAAGATGATGTCGAATCAGCAGCGAAGGCTCGGCACAGACAAAGGCCGTCGGTGAAGGAAGCGGCCGCCAGCATATCCCTGGCGGATTTCAAGAATTTGCACAAGATCCCGTGTTTTCGCGAGGGATTCGTCACTGGAGCATCGGTATCAGCAGTAGTATTTGGAGTCATGCTGGCTACCAGGTCGCCGTTGAAAAGATCTTTGAACTGGTCCGTGACGGGCTTTGCACTTTCATCTACAGCATCATGGGAGCAGTGCCGATACAAGAAACGAAAGTCGCAACGGAATGCCGAAATAGCGAAGATGAAGGTCAATAAAAAGGATAATAGAAGTGACGAAGCGGGATCTTCGTGAGCAGAGATGATGAACCACGTTATCAGTAAGGACTGAAGTCTGTAAATAGATTGTTGTATATAAGCAATGGACATGTGTAGACTCGTATTATATGACTTATTATTCTACATTGATTTGTAGAAGCATGAGATGTTATTGATATAAACATACTGTTCCTTTCAAGATTCTTGATAAGTCACATCACTCTTTAATAACCTTCGTTATAAGTAATATCATTCTTTACATCAAGTACGCCGTCACAACAGCCATTAGCTTCAATTGAATTATCTTCTACATTATGTACTACCCATTCTGAGTTCCAATGCATTTTTGCTGAATTCTCAGCCTCATCTTTGTCATTAAAAAGCAGCGGCGATTATCTTGGCTGCCTTTAGAGCATCACTGTCGGATACCTCATTATTGACAAATAATCTCACCGTTCGCCCGTCAAATGGGAAAATTTCAGGCTCTTGCAGCCGATCCAATCGCGATACAAGAACTCCCTTACTAATAATCTTGTTGTCGATGACCTTCTGCAAATCATACTTGTCGTTGATGCCGGCTTTATTCACTTTGAATATTATCATAGATGATCCTCTCGTAGAAGTAATCTCTAACTTCTTGTTTTGCTTGAGAGTGTCATATACCGATTCAGCCATCTCTCGCAGAGCCCGATGCTGGGCCGCAAACTTATCTGTAGACATGTTCTGCAATGCCATGGTGATGGATTTCGCCATATAAGGAGGCATGGTTGCCGAGAAGGTATAAGCTAGCGATACAATGCGCTGATGTTCCACAAGAGACTCATCTCCGGCGCAATATCCTCCAGCACTACCAACCATGGACGCCAAGGACCCCACAGAAATCTCAATGTTAGTTTTACGATCAATTCCAAGCGCCTCAGGTAATCCGCGACCATGATCACCAATATCGCCTAGAGACCATGTCTCATCCAGTATGAGTCGGTATTTGTACTTGGCCTTCAACTCTATGATTGTCTGCAAGTCAACTACAGTCCCTGTATTTTCAAACACGGCTTCAGTGATGATAAAACGCCTGGGAATTATGCCTCGAGATCGGCTATTTGCCTTTACTAATGTAGATTCGAGATCTTTCATGTCATTGTGCTCGAACCAATGTACAGTAGCCCTGGATAGAAGAATGCCCTTTTGAATGGCGACATTGCATCCCTTATCTGCAATAACCACGTCACCACGCTTCAAAAAACATGGAATGATTGACGGAATAGCAGCGAAGCCCTGAGCATAGAGAATGCTCTTTTCGGTTCCGAGAAACTTTGCAATGGATTCTTCCGCTTCAACATGTAAATCCTGGTTTCCATAAAACCCTGCTGGGTTGCACGATCCTACACCGTAATGCTGTATGACATCGATGGCAGTGTTCCGAAAATGCTCATTGTTGTTATTTCCATGGATATCCTTGAACGCAAAGTTGATATATTGCTGGTCGGGGTCTTCGGCAGACGCAAGCTGTACGTAGCCGCCAGCGGCCGAAGTCAAGACGGGAATACGCGCCTCATCTTCGGCATCATGAGCTCCGATGGAAACCAGAGGCTCAGGTTCCCATTCGTCGACTAGCTCATCGATCTCTTCCTCAGTCAACTTCACATAATTGGTCTTCGTAGTAGAGTACTTGGACGCCAGAAAGTACCTTATGGCAAAAAGCAGTAAACAGATCTCTAATACAGTACGCGCCGGGTCGTTCTGGTACGAGGATGACACATAGCGGTATATGATGGCCCCTCCAGGCAGGTCGGCCATGCCATTAGTCAGGTTTTCAAAGCCAGAATTCACGAGAAAATTCAAATCCTGAATCACCCTATTCATTGTAGCAAAGCGTGAACGCAGTCGGGGGTGAACTTGACAGACAAATCGCGCAGGTGTTGCTGGTTGAGGAGTTGAGCACAAGGAGTAAAAAGTCAAGTTTGGGGGTTTCATTGGAGGTTTTAGAATCTGAGCACCAATGGAGAATCGAGGACGGTTGGTGTTGGCATGAAAACGTAGAGTGAAAAAGGGGAAAATGAAGAATTAAAGATGAGTTACATTTCATTTGTTTATTTGTTCTTTTCTACGAGCTCTTTAATGGCCTGTTCAATGCTCGCTGCTGTTTGGTCTAAATGAACACTGGCTTCTCTGCCGAAATCTAACGGTTAGAATTCACAATAAAACAGCAAAACAAACTACATACCGAACCGTGCATATGCAATGGGACGCGCACTAAACGCCTCTCTGACGAGAATCGGCGTATTGGGGTTGGCTTTCTTGGTGCTCGGGTACCATTTGGTGAGAAACGTTCTATCGTTAGCACAGTGCATGGAATCTGCCTGTCAATTACATACTGGATTTCCGAGTTCCGCTCACCGGCCGGCGAGAAATGGATCCTAAGCTCCTTGAGAGTCTTGGGGAAGATGTACTTGGCAGACATGCTGGATGATTTGTTAGACTTTTGGCTGAAGTTCGATTGGAGGAGGGCTGCAGCCGGGTAACCTCGGAGGCTCGGATATAAGAGATTTGCAACCGACAGGAAGATTGCCGCCAAGTTTGAATTGACAGTAGTCGGATACAGAGATTGAGGCGAGAATGGTATATAGACTCTGTATTCACCGGTTCGATTCCGTCGTGTACGTTTATTCATTCACCTATTTCTAACCTCCCCTCAACCTACTTCTCCAACCCAACCCAACCCAACACTTATTGACTCTTACCACCAACCATGGCCAGTGCATCGCGATTCGCCAGATTCCTCAACAGTGAGACGGGTCCTAAGACCATCCATTTCTGGGCACCTGTCATGAAATGGACCCTGGTAATTGCCGGGATTAACGACATGAAACGACCGGTGGAAACTCTGTCGTCCACACAGCAAATGGCTCTTTTTGCAACCGGAGCCATCTGGACACGCTGGTGTCTCATTATCAAGCCCAAGAACATTCTATTAGCATCGGTAAACTTCTTCCTGGGCAGTGTGGCCGGAGTCCAGCTGACTAGAGTATACAGATACCAACGATCGTTGGGCTATTCTCCATCCGATACTCTGGCGAACATGGTGTCTGGTAAACAGGTGGAAAAGAAGTCTGATGCTGTTGCTGCATCATAGATGTGGTAGGTTAAGGAAGGGGAAGGATATTGTTAGGGTATATTGTTAGAGTATGTTGGATTCATATACTGTTGGAATATATTCATATACTCATTCATTTACGATTCAATTATTAACCATTACTGATATATACGCATTTTGAAGATAATTTTTATACTTTAGACTATGACGAAAATATACTGCCTGCCTTTCTTAATTACTGGCCCTTAATTGGATCACTTGAAGTAAACTCTGTTCCACCACATTGGATGACATTACATTCGAATAAATACCCCTACATGCCATTTTTCGATACCTACTGATCCCATGCTTCATGATATACATTTTCTCCTTGAATGCTATGCTCTGGGCTCTTTGATGCCACCGCGAATTCAGACATGTCATGCGTCAAACTCAGTGTGTCGTCTGCATCGCCTAGCGATGCCTCTTCCTCTTCAATGTCACTATCGTCAACCTCCACAACGTTCGGGTCTTCATGGGGCCCACTGTCTTCCTGATCCGAACTGTCAACAATGCTTCTTGTCAACTCAGTCCTCTGGCTCGTCCCACTGCCATTACCATTAGGTCCTTCGTATTCGTTTTCGGCCGGTTGTTTCGAATACTCAAACGGATCGGGGCATGTAGAAATCAACTCGTCCAGTCCCCCGCCAGACCATCCTTTGCGAGCTATGCTTTCGCATATTTCTATTTGAGCCCGCACCACACTGGCTGCATGCTCGGAAATCTCCGTCGACATTGCCTGCGTCAGTTGGTAGGCATTGTAAAAGTATTCATATTTTTGACGGTCAATGTCGTCAATTTGCATAGTAAGGTCCAGCAGCGAGTTGCGGTACTCCTGTAAATTACGCGTCCGTTGACGTGCCATGCGATTATTCAATGCTTCCTTCGTCTTCAATGCACTCGTCTTTTCCCTGAGCTTGGTCCGAAAATCAGACTCTTTTTGAGCATATTCCGCCTCGAAATCTATGATACACCGCATGACGGGTTTCTCAAACGCCGTCTCTATACTCTGAGCCAGAATCTGCTGATGATTCGCTACCAAGTGGTGCAATCCTCCGGCTGCTCCTAGACTGTCAGAACTTGTCCCTGCCCCAGGACAGTCAGCACACGCCTCTAACGCGCTGCCAAACTCAGCAGCAGCATGAGCAGAGGCCCTGAGCGTGCTGTTTAAAAGATTTGCCGCCTTCAGCAATCGCTGATACGTGGCTAGCGTTGAAGTCACTTCTTTGGTTGTTATAAGAGCAGGCAGATCAGGATGATTCTGCGCCATACGCTCAGCAAACGCGTGAGATGCAATGCTGTTTTGGCCTTCCATGGTCTGGACAGACGAAACAGACCCTCTGCGAAGCATGGAGCTCATAGCACCCATGACACTGTTGGTTCTGCTGTGGCCTCTGTTGGCTTTTGGTCCTCGATCGTTCGCCTTGTCGGAGACGTTTGGCGACAAAATGCTGTAAAACTCAGACAGATGCGCGGGAGGCGCCGAGCTACTATCTGGATGTCCAGACATGATATCACAAGGTCGAGGTGATAGATGAGTTGTGCTGTTGATACCTCCTGTTGAACCAATATCAAAGGATTTTGTCCCAAAATTGGCTATGGTGCACTGGCATTTTCAAAACGTGTTTTGGTAATCAGATGTAAAATATTAGAGGGACAGATTGATCATTGTACCATATATAGTTACTTATGACATACATATGTGCAGAGCTGTAGTAAATGCTATGACATACACGGCCATGTGTAATTGTTCGGATGGTTACATTGGGCACCCGGATCATACTCAATTAGGCACCTTAGCCAAGCATCGGCAATATAGCTAATTAGGCAATGATATTCACTACAGTTATGACAAGACGTATGAGAATCGTGCATGTTGCATTGATATTTCACTTTTTTTCCGCAGCTGTTGATATAGCTGTTGATATAGCTGTAAGCCAATGGTTATCGGCATTTTCTCCAAGTGATATGCTGCTTGGAAACACCGGCACACTATCCGCTACGATACATATATTTATACCAGTGACACACCCATTCATTTCATGAGCCGAATCGGTACGCATATTGTTCGTGCCGTACCCGTCCGTTCTCTCATTGCTGTCCGATGGTGCTTATTCCGCCTTGGAACTGACTCACTTGTGGCCGGAATTACTTTTTGGTTTCGGAGTTATATAAACACAATACGGGATATCGTCGGACCAGCTAGCCAGGCAAACTACGAAACTTCGGAATCACTGACATACATGGAAAATACTTCATATTAATTTATTCTCCCGAAATAATAGCCAGATCTCGATTCGTTGTCGTTGGGGAAGTTTTGCTATTGGGTTGGGAAACTAGATTACTCATTCTAAAACGGATAACGGCAACGATCTCCCGTCATTGTCATTTAATTTGCCATCCGCCTATAAAGCCTGGGGAATTCGCTCCAGTTTTTTCTATCAGAATATCACCGAACTTGTCATCTTTAACAAATAGCGACGTTTTGCTAGGCTGCTTCCGTTATACCGTTGATACTTGCACACTAAGTGTGACTCACTAGTTCTCACTGCTTGTCGGCTGCCTTGCTACATACATCCGGAATCCGGACGCAACTAACTCTATATATTAGAACACGGCGCCTGAATTTCACGGCTTGAGTAATACAACTGTAAACAGTTGTAGCTACAAGTGTGCAGCATGGCTCGGGCAATTGACCGGACCTCTCTAGCCCCCACGAATGATGGCCTCTTGAGATTAGACGATTCAGACCAATGCCTATTTCATCTCTCAGATGTTCCTACGAAGCTGCCTTGTACTACTACGCCGCACATAGTGGGTAGTACTTGGTCTCAAGCTTCCAGTGCATTAACGGCGTTAACTTCAACTGCTGGCGATGACATGTTTTCAAGCCCCGAGTCAGATTCAAATGCTTCTCCAGTGGAAAAGGCATCCATAGTGGGTGAAACGATTAGCACACCTAATGGTAGTGACAGTCCTGATGCCGAAAAGAGCGTGTTTGTCGAAGGGCTCGTTGATACTGCAATACTGGTTATCCGAACCATATGGCCCTCCGGAAACTGTCCCGACGACAGATATGGCATGCCTCTTCGAAAGTTTGTCCAGGAATGCTTACGGCGCTCGAATACAGTGTATTCTACATTTCAAGTGGCCTTGTACTACCTTATTATGATAAAGCCGGCCGTGTTAGCGGAAAAGGCCAGACCACGACCTTCAGTGCCTCCACTTGGTGCCAGGCGCCCTGGCACATCGGGGCTTCGCTGTGCTCGTCGAGCATTTATGGCTTCTTTAATGGTGGCCGGGAAATACTTGCAGGATCGGAATTTTTCTATTGCAGCGTGGTCGAAAATTAGCGGCCTGTCTACTGCAGAATTGCGATATAATGAAACTGCTATTCTCAAAGCCATGAACTGGAACATGCATATCTCTACCAATGTTTATCATCGATGGTCAGCTGTCTTATTAGCTTGTGCCGTCAACAGAAAGACTTCTCCGTCTATGACTGCATCAGGTAGTACCAAGACCGATTCGGCTAACTCCGCTGAAAGATGCGCTATTTCATATTCTGGAAAACGCCAGCGTGAAGAAGATTCCGAAGAGCCCCAGCTTAAAAAGGTGGTATTAGCCTGAACATTTTCTGCATATTTATATAATGAAATTAGCACTTTGATGACCAAAATTACATGATAATGAATATCACGTAAATTTCCCTGAGGTATAAAATGATGCTTTAAAAAGCTTTTTGGGCTATGAATATCTCAGGTAAAATAATGCCATGCGAGTAGTCTATTGTTTTTATGAAAGTGTTTCCAGCATTAGTTGTTTACAAGATCTTTCACGTCAAGTTTCCGTGTCTTTTCCTGACCCTTGGACCGCGATTTCTGCTGTTGTTGCTGCTGCCGCTGTCCTGTCATCGACGGTCCTGGAACGGCGGCCGCTGGCCTTGAAGCTTGCTGCTGAGCAGACGACATAGTCGGGCTGTATAAGCGAGGCGGCGGAAGAAGAACTCCATGCGAAGCTGGTACACCACGACCACTCATGGGCTGCTGTAGCTGATTAGGTGTACTGGGCATCGCTGTGAAATGTGAACCCGAGTATTGACTTGACCCAGGTGATCCATAGTATGGAGTTCTTGGCGGAAGCTGATGCCTATACTGATCTGGGGTCGTCGGTATCGAAGCGTGTCCCATATGATATGACGCTGGTACAGCATGCGTCGGTGCATCCACAGCATATTCTAGCCGCGGTAATGAAGAAGCAGGAATTGCATGAACCGGGGCGGCAACGGAACTAACTGGAGAGAAGAAGCACTCATAATTCATCCGAAGGCAGTTTGCACATTTGGAATTGCGCACGTTCGGATCAAACCCATAGCACTTTATTTTTCTTCTGCGGCAATTACTGCAGGCTACCGCAATGCGTTGCCTCGGTGCTTTTTTCCCACCAGCTGGTAGCTGCTGCATGCTGGACGAACTCTTCTGCTTTTTAACACTTTTAGACGACGACTCTCCAGTGTTTGATCCCAGAGGCATTCCAAGCTCTAATTCGAAATTGATATTAGCAGGGCCCGTTGAAAGTCGCTGTGGCGCTGTTGTTGAGGCTGACGAAGACTGCTGCTTTGATATCTAGCTCTCTTCCTAAATGGGATCTTCCTGACGTAGTAAGATGAGAATTTTGAAGATCCATGAAATAATGAATTCAAAGAAAGAAAGCTAGTCGGGATTCTCAGCAAGACTGAGCTGCCTAAAAGCGATTCGCTCAAAAAGTGCAGCAGTATTCGGTAGACCAAGAAAGCAATATACACACCCAGGAAGCTAGTCGGAACCAGCAAAATATAGACCGTAGGTAAGAAATAGTGATGGTTTGTGGATAACAAAGGTATAGGTTGTACTGTCCGTCAGAAAGAAAGCTTGCTCTGATACAGTTGGAATGCGCTAGTTTGCTGCTTGCTCACCTTTATCCTGCATGTACGATTATCTGCCAATTCCATAACTGTGCCAAGATTCTTTTTTTGATTCCAACAACCTTATTGTGAGACACTATGGTTAGCTGTAGGTGGCCGTCGTCCCGAAGCAGGGAGTATGCCAGCACTAAAATGGAAGCGGTTAGTTATAGAACGAAAGTACTAAGAGACATGCTTCTAGCCAGATTAGATCAACATAAAATATTTCTGAAGAATACTAGCTGCCCGAGATTGCTCAGTAAGGTGTTAGGGGAGTGGCGGCTGCGAGGGAGGTTTGCCCGTGAACTCAAGACCGTGCATCTACACATCCAAGAAACCTTAAATAAAGTTTTTACCGAGCGCCGATACCTATAAAACGCCACTAATATTACCGGTGTTTTTTAGGGTGTGTGAATTGAGTGGAGGTTGTTTTTGGAGGCAGTAAGGTATGCAGAGCCAAGTTGAAACATGAAGGCGGTTGAGATTGTTCGATTTCACAAGATAACAATCACTGCGTCCGTGCAAGAGAAAGAGCAATAAAGAATATTCACCAAAATTCTGGGATATTCTCTCTCAAATGCAACAATTACACGCGGTTTGGAAAATCGAGTGTAAATCTGCAAACTGAGACAGTTGCTTCAGCCGACTAGCCGCTCCGCTTAGGCCCACAAACTTTAAACTTAGTACCACTAAAACAGGAGGCTGGCAAGTTCGTTGCCTATTCAAATGCATACACTGCAATTACAGTCCGCTAGAAGCGAACGGAAAGCTGCAGGGCTATGCGTTGAGCGGACCAATCCTAGTAATAGTACAAGCTTACGAACTACTCATTTAAACCAGTTCAACAAATTCTCGCCACTGTAGTAACGTGGTAAAAAAATGAATGTGGCATTAAAATGCCGCATCGCTTACGACGGCTATCTGGTTATGCTACGGCAATGATCTGGATAATAGTTTTGGCCTTGCAGTGGGGAAACCACTTGCATACAATACAAGCCCAAAGACATGGCATAGAAGAAATCGTCTCAATGTCAACAGAACTTACCTTTTTGTGAAGAAATCAGAAGACGAGGCAATCCACTTGAAAAGGAGCTATCTTCTACTGATCTCGTCTAGTGTTAGCCTCAAAGCGATGGGCAAAAAAGTCAGCGGAGTAAACGAAAGAAAGTAGAATGCATTGTTCTTTCGGTTTTTAGATAAAATTCGGCCTCATTGCCGATCTGCAGAACTGCCGCTTGTTTTATCCGTGTTAGGAAGCAGCAAAAACCGCAGTTTCAGATGGACCGGTCCACCAACTTCTGGTCATTGTACTTACAGTATCGTTTACACAAAACAATGTCCTTCTAATAGTTGAGACGAGTGGCAGTATACTTGATATTCCAGTTTATTGGTTCAAAGGTCAATGTAAACTCTTGGCACCGAAGGAATCTGTTCACCCATAGCCTCAAGTGAGTGTGAGAAAAAGAAATGTCGAAGTACTCAAAGTTAGAAATGGAGGGTATATTTTGTTTGCTCAATAGCGACTTTTCTTTTTCACCACGCCAGCCCAAATGCATCCCTGCATAGAACTACGAGGGCGTGTCGGCAGATTAAAACTGATGAATATTTTGGGGTTTGACTTGCATTATTACTTTGCTCATACAACGGCAGTGTGTTCTTTGCTTTGCCGATCCCTTTGATCCCGGCTCAATGGGAATTTTCCCCATCACAGCTGTGCAGTATATTTTCTTTTTCCCACAACTTGAATGGCACATTTAACATTTTCTTTTAGGGATAATCATGTGGCCATTACTCTAGATGAAGAACATTCCTTGCATGCAGTTTCTATAGCGCAGTCCAAAAACGGAACTTCGGCTTTTTTGTAATTTTTTGACGCGGAGTTTCATGTGCTGGTATGCTTTTGTATACGTCGACACCCTGGTATATTTATCCGCTTTCGAACTTCTCATTCCATAATGGCACACAGCCTAGCGTACCTAGTATATACAGACTCCCCCATTGTCTTGAATTGTCTGTTCGGAATTGATGCTGCGTACTTAGAAGGAGCCTTGCAGATCTATCCTCAATTTTGAGCCAAAATTTGGGGCGGGATTATCTGTGCCGCATCACTTGCATAAATGCCGAAACAGCAAGCAAAGTTAACCACACAAGATACGAGAAGCACAAATGGATATAGCGGCATTTCCTTTCCAAATATACTTTTTCGCTATATTTTCCTATCCTAACTACAAATATTTATACGTTTCGAACATATTCTTTTAGCAGTAAGCCATAGACACAATAGTAGACGTTCCATTTTATGCCACTTTTAGCAGATAGTTCCATTTCGCTTGAGGTGCCCTGGAGAGTGCTTGACTTGCCGGTCTCGAACCCGCCAGTCGGCCTCGTGCTCCGTCTCATCACCCGAAGCCGCCACCATCAATCCGAGCAAATCATGTAGCTTAAGTGGTTCATGAACATTGTTTTCAATGTTGGCTCGATATTGATCAACAGCAGATGTGAGTCGGTTGACAACCTTACCGATATCACCCATCAATTTATCAATCAACTCACTTGATAACGACGCTCTAACAACCACTCGCAGTACTTCGCCTTTACAGCCTTCTGGCAGCGGGTAGTTAGGCACAATGTAGCCCTTGATTCGCAAAAACGTAGCAATAGCTTCCTGCGGAATCTCCGGATACTCCTTCTTGAACTCCGAGTTGAACGCAAACGCAACTACAGGCAATCCAGGTCGGTAATGGCCATCGCTGGCTCTCAAATGAATCTCACTTAACACGTCAAATGACCCTGTGGCCTCTAGGAATTGAGAAAGCAACCGAGAATTTGCAAGCGATCCATCATGCAAGTCCCTGTACCCTTCAAAACCGTATGTCACCAAATTGTAATACTGAATTATAATAGGGAAGCCGGGTCTGCTGAAGTTAAGTGTGTAGGTTTCCTCGCTTCCGCCAAGATACTGCAGAGTGAAAAGCAAATTATCCGGCAGGTACTTGACATCCTTCCAGATAATCCAGCCACAACCAGCAGTAGTCAGACCAAATTTATGACCAGAAGTGTTAATGGACACTACACGAGAAAGGCGGAAATCCCATTCCAAATCCGGAGTACAGAAAGGAGCTACAAATCCGCCAGAAGCACCGTCAACGTGAATGGGAATATCCAGGCCCTGAGTTTCCTGGATCTTGTCCAATTCGTCGGAAATCGCCTTGATGTCCTGGTAATGACCAGTATAGGTAGATCCCATAATGGCAAACACACCAATAGTGTTCTCATCGACATGGTCTTTCAGCGTAGTATAATCAAAAGAGTAGCCATACTTGTCAGAACTAGGCAGCACTCTTTCCTCAACGTCAAAATAACGAGCGAATTTTTCCAAAGCAACCTGAGCATTAGAGCCCATGATAATATTTGGCTTGCCAGCCCCCGGCGCAATGCCTCGTTTCTTCTCCCAGATTCGCTTCATAGCCAGGCCTCCGAGATGAATGGCCTCGGACGAACCGGTCGTGGCCGTTCCTACAGCTTGGCAATCATCTGGGACGTTCCACAGGTGAGAAATAATGGAAACGCAACGAGCATGGAGCGCAAGCATGCCGGGATATTCATCAGAGTCAGCCAGATTCTTCGTAAGATTCTCAGTCGCCAATCGTAACCCATGATCGGAGACATCAGTATTGACGAATGAGGCCAGATTGAGGGTCGGTTTGCCATCCAAATCCAGATCCTGGATGATCTTCTCATAAGCAATCTGCGAGTCCTGGCCCTTTTGTTGGATTTCGAATTTCGGGATGGGCTCAGCCAGCTCAGATCCGATCAGATTGTGGGCCTGGCTAACTCGGAATCGGACGGCCTCCTTGGGCGTGGTTTTGCGCAAATCGGCAATAATTGATTCAGGAGAAGCAGCTTTATGTAAAGGCATGGCAATATTTGTTGTTTGTTGGAGGTTTCAGCAGGTAGCCAAATTTGCGTGATTTATTCTAGCAAACATCGGGTGGAGGTATAAATTGGTAGCAATCAGAGGCAGGGTCAAACAATCGCTAGGGTAATTGAAGCTGAAGAAAAGCATGCTGAAGAGGGACTCGTTAGATTATATGAATTAATTTTATGTTAGTTTACTGCTATAAAAAAGCTAACTCTGGTGTTTTTCTTCGTACGCCTCTTGTATCCGAAACAAGAAACGTGCGCACCGGAATCCCGAAACAGTAAGCTTATGCGAGTAATGTGACCGCGCTCTGCGGAGCTGCACAGATCATGCTCAGGTAAATGGCCATAGATGAATGTCAATTGCAATAGATTGAATGCAATCGGTGTGCTTAACTGTAATTGTTGCCGATGCTCATCGCTATCTTGATGGAGTCTCTGTATCCCCGCAAAGTCATTCCTTGTTAAGCTCAAGTACAACAGCAAAAGCAAGTTGAAATATAAAATTCAAATGCAACCATCTTAGAAATTTCAGTTAATCTTCATCTAGTTAGAGAAGTTATGCTACTAGTATTTATATTAAAATTGAGTCCAATTGAGTCGTAGACTACCGGCAATTATGAGGCGCCTCAATTGAAGCATCAGGGCTTATCTCAGCTACATTTAACCTTCCACTAACCACAGCCTATGAATACAAACCAAAAGGAGCCTCCGGTTCCTCGTCATTCTCACAGATTCCGCTCTTTTGCTAATATAATTCCTCGCAAGCTTGCGTCCCGCGATAATAGTCCCGACAGTGTTCATAGTAAACGAGAAGCCGGTTCAAAATTCTCATCTGTTCTGCATCTCCCTCGCCTCTCGTCCAGTGGCCGAGCAACTAGAGCCTCGTCGGTCAGATCCTCTGCATCTTCTTCATCTTCTTTAGGATACGTTGCATCTGATATAAACCCTGTTCCACAGGTTAAGGTACAGAATTGTCCGAATGACGAAATACCCGCTGCTAGCAATCTAGAGTTTAAAGACTTCTCCGGCAATGAAAAATTCCAATCATCAGCTAGTTCTGTTGATATAACAGCAGCTGTGCTGAGCGAGCGGGCCAAAAATGAGCCTGATCAAACAATTATTAGCCGACCAGATTCGCCAAAACCAAACGTTACAAGCGAAACAGATATCCAGACGTAGTTTTGCCAGCGGTTTTGTTCTCAAGACAATTTATTCAATGGGTATTTTATATTCACTAATATACTGCGCTAGATTGACCTTCTAGTCTCTGGCTTAGTTGTGGGTTTCATGCCTTGTCAGCGTTAGCATGTTCTTTTTCATCAATCTGTTCAAACTTGCCGATAATTTCTATCAGCGGTTAATTCAATGTGCTCGTCTTCTTTTCTTCTTTTAGCGGCTTTCGTCTGAGTAGCTGTTGTATTGGCCCTGAGAATATCCTTTCGAGCGATAGTCATAACCATAATATGGAGAATAGACCCTGCGAGGATCATGATAAGCCGGTGGATAGCCAGGTTGAGGATATGGTCTCATAGTATCATAATAGCCGTTGTGTTGATACTCCTTCCTGTGATAGTACTTATGATATTCTGACTGGTCCGTGTCGCTACCTTTAGTTTGGCCATAATAGTCCGACTCAGGGTTTGACGATGCTTCTGAGTAGTCAATCGATGGGGTGGCTGTGACAGTCTCGTATTCGGTGACGACATGAGTGACTGTGACAACCGCCGGCTCGCATACGCTGGGAATAGCCGGTGGTTGTCCCGAGCTATCATAGAGTTGCTTAATTTCGCTTCCTACTGTCTTATAATCCGGTAATCCGGAAGCGACTGGAAGGCTCGTCTCAACAGATCCCATGGAAGTTTCTAAAGGATTGGGCTTAAAGGGTATGCCAGTTTGCACACCAGGTTCCTGACCCACATTAGGAAACGTTTCAGCATCATTTAGCATGCCGGAAATTCCGCCATCGACGGACGAGTCCAAAATTTTGGCTGCTTCAGGTGTTTCGTTGGAGGACTTCGCATTTTCAATAGCGCCAATTTCGATCCCTAATCCGCTAATCGATGTAGGTAACGTGGTTCTCAGCGATGAATCAGTTGACTCGTATATAGTCAGGGGCAGCTCTCCACTAGTTTCAGCAGCATTAATGCTGCTTGTGGGGGATTCTGTGACACCTGTTGGAGCATATGATGGCTCATGCAACATACCATCTAATGAAAATGTGGATTGGCCAACAGAAGTATCAGGAGAAGGTGCTATTGAAGCCGTCGACATGAGGGACTGCGTAGTCGACTGTACTTGTTTAATGTGAGGATCAAAGCTCTCCTTGGATATTCCACTCATGTCGAAAAGAGTGTCTGGTTCCTCTGGGAAACCGGCCGGCTGTGATGTCGAAGTGTGTATCACAGGGCTGATACTAGCATCTTCTATCGTGGTAGCAGTCTGTAGACCAGTAGAAGACTCCGCAGAAACTTCAGGTGTTGTACTAGTCGGTTCCAGCTTAAAGACGGGAGTTTCTGGTGGGCCTGATTCCTTTGGTTCATCAACAGTAGTAGACTGTGTGCTAGCTGCCAGCATCGGAGGCAATGACTCAATAACGTCCAAGGGCTCATCTACCCCATATTCCACACATTTATCACGTTCGAATCTGCACCTGCATGTGCTAGTAAAACTGCCGGTGTCCTTTCCGTATTCAACAACGGGACCGGGTTCTGGATAAACAAAGTCATAACCTTCTGCTACTGTACAGTAGCCATAGAGGTTTCCTTTGAAGATGCTGGGACGAGAAGAAGTGAATGAGCGAACGTCACTGTTTGAGTTTTTATCGTTGACGATATCAACCCATGCACAATTCTGATAAAATTCGCGATTTCCTTCATGATTGAGCCAAGACCAAGAGAGTAAAGCTTGTCCGTTAGGAGCAGCATCGGGAACGACGAAGTCGTAATTTCTTTTGACTGGGCAGCCTCCAATAATGGACTTGATTACAGTAAAGGATTCGCCTCCGTCGTAGGAAAGAGAAATCTGACAAGAACCACCTCTATGAGAAGCAACACCGACAATTCTATGAAAATTAGCAGGGAAACTGAAAAAAAAGTTCAAAGTACGGATATGCAACTTACTCAAGTGTTTGTGTTTCGCCAACAGTATAGTTTTCAACAGAGACACGGGGTTCGTTAACATGATAACCCTTGCATGGGTAGCCACCTGTTCTGAGAGGATCGTTGTACGAGTAATCAATGCTCTCATAGTTATAAAGCTTGTTGAATCTGGATTTAATTGGGGCTGGGCTTCTCAATTCCATATGTGCGCTGCAAGCGCCAAGGAACAGAGAAAGATGCCAAACGGACCAAAACCTCATAGCCAAAGGATAATTACAAGATTGATTAACGCCATGGTGGAAATTGACGAGTCCTATATATATCCTAATGAAGAAAGTTATGCCTCCGCGATGAGCTATGGCCCATCAGTATAGTACCAGTTTCATGCAGGACGTTTTCTGCGGATTGCCCTGTACGATACGATACCTCGCCGTGTAAATAAGCGGCCCCCTGACCAATTTGGCGAAGCACGTCTATTTTCAGAATCTTAAACGAGATCGATCTGGCAACTGGGAATCATCGTGCTTGTTCTTGGCTGTTTGGTGTGTGAGAGCGGCTGGGCACTACCGAACGAGGAAAGTGTGCCGATGTTTCAAAAAAAAACTCAACTTGAAAACTATCTCTACCAAACCAAGCAACTACAACGCAGAGCTCGCAGTGACAGTTACGCACATGCTAATTGGCTCATTCAACGGTAGTTATCTGAGAAGAGCAGGATTGGGGCTAATGAGGTCAGCAAATTCTTATAGATCGGTATCTTATAAAGTTCAGCAGGTGGGGCACACCCATACTGCCGAGTACAGGGCCTACGTAGACGCGGCAGGGCAAGTGGTTTCGCCATTCCATGATATTCCGCTTCAAGCAGACGGCCAGGAACAGATATTGAACATGGTTGTGGAGGTGCCTCGCTGGAGCAATGCAAAACTGGAGGTAAGTTGATGAAATAGTGGGGTAGCGGCGAAGTGCCGGCAATAACTTTTTTTTTTTCACTTTTTTGGTACCTGAAACCTTCGTACTAACATGTCTCAGATATCGAAATCTGCTGCATTAAACCCAATTATTCAGGATACAAAAAAGGGTAAATTGCGATACGTTGCTAATGTATTTCCGTTCAAGGGATACATTGCCAACTACGGCGCATTCCCCCAGACTTGGGAAGATCCACGCCACGTACATCCCGATACCGGGTTTCATGGTGACAATGATCCGTTGGACGTTTTGGACATTGGTTTCAAGGTAGGATATACGGGCCAAGTGAAACAGGTCAAGGTTCTTGGATGCTTGGCTATGATCGACGAGGGTGAAACAGACTGGAAAATCATTGCCATTGACGTAAGTGATCCACTGGCATCGAAGTTAAATGACATCGATGACGTAGAGGCCAATATGCCGTCTCTTTTGGACGGCATCCGTACCTGGTTCAAGAACTACAAGGTGCCTGATGGAAAGCCAGCCAATAAATTTGCATTTGATGGCCGTTATCGCAACAGAGCTTATGCCCTGCAGATAATTGCAGAATGCCATGATGCATGGAAAGCTCTGTTAACTAACACAGTCGCCGCTGACAAGTACGGAATCAGCCTTGCCCGTGCGGCCGATGGGTTGAAGTTTGACAATATCCAAGATGAAACAGTTTCTCATTCCACATCTCTGACGGAGCAGGAACAGAAGGTTTCGTACCTTTCAAAGCTCTGATGCAGACTGTTCAAAGCCGTAGGCCACACAACGGGTGGCTGTTGATACTTGTTTTGTTCAACTAGAAGCGGCATTGGACGTAAATTGAATTTTTGTGCATTCTGCATGCGCAAAACTGCATTGGAAGTGCCTTGGATATTTTCTGGCATGTTTTTTTTTTTGTAACTTTTTTTATGAGAATCAGATGCACTGGATTGTAAGGTAGTCAGCATAACCTAGTCCAATAAACTCAAATGAAACTTTGTACAAAGTAATTGCTAAGGATAATCTTATACTTAAAATCTTTTAAATGATTGGTCCAGCTTGTCTTACGATATCTAGTAGACTATCTTCTGAGTTGTGCGCACTTATTGATAATTGTGGTTATGCGATTCTGCCAACTTCCGCATAATCAACAGCTATGATTCACGAAAACTCACCTTTTACCACACACTCTGCAAATGGTAACCGTGGTCAAGACCGCATTTACGATTCCTCGTAAGCAGTTTCGAGATAAGAGAACTGGTTTATATTTTGACTTGGCCTATGTCACTCCTCAGATCATTGTTACGAGCATGCCGGTCGACGACTCTTTTCGCGGCTTGTATAGGACTAGAACTCGAGACCTCCGTACATTTCTAGAATCTCATCATAGGGGACATTGGCAAATATGGAATTTCAGAGCCGAGGCTCAGGGGAGCTATAAAGACGATGAGTTTCATGGCAGAGTCTTGTATTTTCCCTTTCCAGACCATGCTGCTCCGCCCTTCAACCTTCTTATCAAAGCCGTTGAATCAATTGATCAGTTTATTTCTCTTGATAGACGGAATATTGCAGTACTGCACTGTAAGGCGGGCCAAGGTAGATCGGGGACGATTGTCTGTGCATATCTCATTGCCGTGAAGCATTACTCATGGGAACAAGCCGTTGACCGCTTCACGACAAAAAGAATGCGATTTGGCTTCGGGCCTGGAGTCAGTATTAATAGTCAGCGAAGATACTTACAGTATACTCAGCAGTGGATGCACTTGAACAGGGCCTATCAGTTTCTTGAGAAGTCAATAGAACTCGACTCAATCACGCTGATCAACAGCAAGTATTCTGATCTTGTGGTGAGATGTGGGGACTATACGTCTACAACTGCTGATATCAAGTATCAGTATACGTTTGGGCCATCTGAGCAGCAGGAATCCGAAGATGACACCCATAAGAGCCATGTAACATACTCGTTTGCTGCAACTCCAGTGCGACTGAATCCCGATATCATCATATCCATCGTTCGGTCTAAGTTGGTATGGGGAACAGTCAAGGTAGCTCATTCAATTGCCCGTTGCTGGTTCAATGCTTTCTTTGAGACAGTACGGGAGAATCGAGCTTCGTCAGAGCTTGGCGAGCCAATAACAGGCAAACTGCTATTAGCCTGGGCTGAAATGGATGGGTTTGCCGGCACAAATGGACGAGGTCTCCGTGCATTTGACGAAATGGAAGTTCGTTGGCACCTATTGCACAATTACCAATTGCCAATGGCAGCGAAGACTGATGAACACACTGAAGAGGAGGAAAATAGTGACTATGAAGAGGAGCTTAAGTATATAAATCAGGCGGATTTCCGACAGACTGCCGAGGGATACGAGCCTCTTGAAAGCACGCCGCCTTTGTTACCACCTAGACCGAGCAGAGAACTGTGATTATATAGACTCTACAGAATAACAGATATCCGGTCAGAAAATGTCCCTAGTGAGGATTTGATGCAATAATCTAAAGCGTAGAGCAGCCAGCCTCTTGACTTGAATATCTTGTTTTATAGCTAGCCCACCCTTTACCTCCATGCTAGCCGCCCTTTACCTCCATGCTGAGCTTTTCCCGAACACCAGTCACGATACGCCTGACCAGGGCCAAAGCAGAGCTTTTAGGATCATCTGCTTTGCAGGACTCGGCTGTATATGGCGGATCAATGCGCACCTCATCCACGACAATGATGCTCTTGTCGTACCAGCGACTGGGCAGCGTCTTATAGATGGCATCGAATATGGTCTGGGCTTCCGTAGAGACACCGACACCACGAGTAGACCGCTCTTTTACGGCTTTCGAAACCGCCAGATTGAGTCGTTTCTTCATGGCGTCCACCGACACATAGCCCACAGTTTCGGGCTTGCCAGATGGCTTGTCAAGCACCTGTACATCTCGAACAAAGGGCGCCTTTATGAGACGATATCCACTCAATTTCCCATCGCGCTCCTCATGCAATACCAGACTGCCCGTAGTACTATCGTAAGTATACACCCTGCCGAGAATGGTGGTGTCAAGAAGGGTCGTCACCTTGACTCTGGAGCGTTAGCGAGTAATGCGATTGTCTGGGCCTCGTCAGCCGTCATTATCAACCTACCTTATTCCCTCTATCCAGTCGTTACTCATAGCACTACCAAACGTGTGATATGCTCCACAAGACTGCTGTTGGCGAGATGATGACAAGTGATGATTGTTTCCCAGAATGGGAATTTAAGGCTTTCCCTCATCACAAGTGTTTCAGGGTGCAAAGAGATTAAAAGCATAACTGAATTAACAGTTACATTAACAGTGGTATTGGCACTGCATTAGCAATTGCATTCGTACTGTATTCCGCATTGCAGGAGCATTGCGATAGGTTGTTTAGCTGATCACCGCACGTCCTAGTGTAGTTCAACCCGTCAGCCATTGGCCTGCGATTCTCACAATGGCCTCCAGCGAAACCGCCGGACCTTCGCATCACTCTGAGCCCTCTGGAGTCGATGAGATTAGCGAGACGGACATTGGCCGCTCCGAGTTCATCGCTGTGGACGAGGCCGCAGGCGTGTCCGATCCACAGTTTATTGAGCACCTTAAACAGCATGCCGATTCTCAGAACAAGTTTGTGCTGGCGCCCGAGTTTGAGTACAAGTACAGCAGTGAGGAGACTCTTGCTAGAGAGCTAGATGACTGGTATGATTACCGGGACAATCATTTGCTGGGCGAGGCTCGCGAAGAGTACACCCGAATGGCCGGAAAGCCCTGGAAATACATGTCGAAGACCCAGAAATCTGACTTTGTGAAACGGCTTTCAAATGATATTACCTCCGATGATTCTCGCACTAGTCTGAAGTCGCTGCTGACTCTCTGCTACGTGTCTCAAGGAGCTTTTGGCGAAGTCAATTCTCTGGAAGACCATCTTCAGTCCATACGACAAAACTGCTTACTTATTACCAGTATACTGCCTTCAGTCTATTCGGCATTCTGCAACCAAATCAATTACATGCTTCCTGAGCATTATCTATTTGATTCTCAGCAAAAGGCTTCAGAGAATACACATCTTCTCTTGGTTCTGACCGTACTCTACATGTGCACAGAGACGCTTAGAACCGAAACGTCTTTCATAAAGGCTTTAGCTGCTCTCAAACCTTCTCCGCTGTCTTTCCTCGTGGACATTTTTCATCGTCTTCGGTGGTCAGAAGCTCGCGATTCACTGGTACCTACTCGAAAATTAACTCTCTTCATGTGGAAATGTATGCTCTGTTTATTTGGCGACCATAAGCAGCTTCTGCAAGCCAAGCGCATTCGGAGAAGGCAGTACGGTCTTCCTGATGATGAGCAGGAATATGACGAAAACACCGACTTTATCACTGCTTCCCCGTTGGATTATCATGCATTTCGAGAGGATGTTGTTTCTCGCTTTCCCATGTACATTCCTCCACCATCCGAAGTTCCTAAAGAACTTGACCAGGCAGGAAGCTTGACGCATTTTATTGAAATTTCGAGGCCAACGCATTCGCAACCCACAAATACCCAGCTCCCGGCTCCTACTGTGCATTTGGCTACACCTGCTCCATCGCCAACTCTTTCGCCAGTAATCATGACCGGGCAGAAGCTCAAAAAGTCTGTTTTTATGACGAATCAGAGCTTCCCATTTCTCTTTCCAGCAGGTTCTGGAGAGATTCCTCGGAGCACTATTGAAGCAAGTGAGCTGTTTTCTTCTAGAGTACGTATGACTCCTTCGCTACAACAGATGTGGGACGAATGTGAAAAATTCATGAAGTATGAGCGGGGTTGGTCTTTGGATGATCTGACAGCCCCCAAATCCAAGCGTCCTTTGAAGAACGTCGGGGATGATGACGTTCCTGGAGCCCAAGGTGTGCTGGACAGCCTTGATCGAGTGGAAGCATTTTACAAAGACAATCACACGAAATTTCACTCATTCACTCTGACCATGCTAAAAATTATTCTTCAAAATACTTTATTTATTCAAGGAAGTGATATTTCCGACGTTGATAATATGGAACAAATGGCTAATGCGGCGTCCTCAGGTGAAGAAAATCCTGCTACCGGTATAGATGTCGACCCTGTATCGATCAGGTCCAAGGAGCTAGCGGTTAAATCAGTATCAGCTATTTTTGATCTTCTAACCAGCTGGTTCAAGGTTTCGCATATTCTCAAGTTTGAGTATTTGGCTGCTGTTTTGTTTGACTCCCGCTACTACCTTTTAGTTTACAAGTTCTTGTATTCACACTCTGTTATAGACAGAGCACTGAATATTCCTGACTCGCTCAAGATGAATTTTTGCACCGTCTGCAAGCAAATGAGCAAGGGCGCGCATAATGCTAATTATGGCGAGACAGGTTGCCGCATCCTGCCCCTGTTCAACGCTTCTTCGATCGCCGGCGTGGACAAGCTTGAGCCATTTTCTCAGAGATATTTTTTCACGCTCATTAACCTGACGCGAGTTTTGAAACGAATTATCAAGAAGAAGATTCAGAGGATCGTTATGGTGGCCGAGTTACCGTCCGAATGCTTGCGTAAAGCTCTTAGCGTGTACCAAAAGGACCTTTGGCGAATTGTTCTCGAAACATTCAAAGAAATGGTTCCTTTTAACGGTAAAAAGTGGAGATATAATAATATGGATATAATATCGGCCATTTATCTGCATTGCAGGACGAAGCTACGTGACGAATGGCTCTCCAGGTCTGATGTTTCTACAGAGCTGGATGATGCGTATGCGCAAGAGGTGGCTATACGAGCACTTGTGCAACTCTATAATGACAGGAGTTATATGTCTAACGTCGCTCTCGACGAGGAGTTTGAGGAATTGAGAATTTGATTTGCCTGTTTATTTAATCTTCAAGGTCTAATCGAAGCCGGAACATGGCAAAACAGGGTTTCAATCTCTATATTTTTATATTTTCCTTCTTAATAATCTTCAAACATATTAATATGGTAAAATTCCTGCACTATTTCGTTCGTTACACGCTAAATTGATTCTCGTTCACCACGTTCATCACTACCGATTTTGATCCCAAACACTTGTTTATCTGCACGCGCTTTCCTCCTGTATGGATCAACTACAGGAGCGTGTACTTTTACTGACAAAACAGCTAGTCGTGCATGCTGTAGGGAAAACACGGCCTGATCTTGAGCAGAAGCTATTTCTTGAATTCGTCGAGGATATTGAAAAGCCCAGTTCTCAGGTTCCTCTGCAATCAATAAGCGATCTCCACAACTGGGTGGACAACGAGGGAACTCAAATTAGATATAGCAACATTGTATCGAAGTTGCAGGCTTTAGAAGTCGAGAAGCTAGCTGAATATTTCGGTTTTTTGCATTTGCTTAGCGATACAGGTACTAATATGGAACATCTGGCCGACAATCTATCTGACTTCAGGCTCGGAACTGAGCAACATGCTTATAACAATAACTATATGTCGGGCATGGAGGTTTCCGATGAGGGATTAGAGGCCTTTGGAGACTTTTTGAGCTACTTGCATTCTGAACAAATGCCCTCTGACGAGATGATCCTACAAGAGCTGCCCTTTGCATTCCAGGGACTTAAAAATGACATTTTCGAATGGAAATTTTCCAATTCTGGTTCAATAATGCTGACAATTCCTCCGACTATTCCGTTTCCTTTGATTGGTCTGCTCAATAAGGTTCTGGAACCTGCTTTACTATATCGACAACTATCCCAGGCTACAATGATAAACAGCCGGAGTAGTACCTCGGATAAACCGCTCATCACGCAGTCATTGCATACAGCCATTCATAAGGAACTTCAGAGCTACCTTGCTCTTGTGAGTGCCGTTGACAACGAAGTCAGGAGAAGTTCTGCAGCGTTGGAACAATCCACGGGCAAGATGATGTTTACCATTCGAAGAACTTATTTATTGTTACTGGAAGCTACTCTTGGCTTGCGTCTTATGCATACAATCGTGGCGGAATGCGAAAATTTGATAGGCGGTCAGATTCTATCACTTCTTCATGGATATACTTATAGCGGTGACGAATTTGTTGCCAGATTCTCAAAGCGCCTCCTCAGAAAGGTATCGCTTTCTTTTTATAATATCATGAGCAAGTGGCTGACTACTGGTACCTTGGCAGATCCGTATAAGGAGTTTTTTGTCGAATTGGATGATGCGAGTTCCGAGTGGAAGGGGCGTTTCCGACTGAACAAGGAAAAGGTCCCCAGTTACATGGGCGACAGAGTTGCTCGAATCGTTTTTGAGACCGGCAAATCGTTATACTTTATACGTACTGCGTGCGGTGATCATGAGTGGATAGACCAGAGGCGACACGAGCATAAGGAAGGGCTCAATTTTTCTGTCGTTGACGATGACTATGAAAGACTTGGCCAAGAGCTGCAGCAGGAGTACGACGATGTTGTACATCGTTTAAACTACCTTTTGAAAAACAGGTTTCATCTAGATTTGCATTTACAGGGTCTTAAAGATTATCTTTTACTGGCGAAGGGGGATTTTGTTCAGCTGCTACTGGAAGAAGCATCTCCTGTGTTGTCACTGCCCGGCGTTCAGTTGTTACGACATCGCCTTACTTCGATGCTAGAAACTGCAATTCGGGGTTCTAATGCTCAGTATGATAGCGAGATTGTGTTGGGCTGCCTCGATGCGCGTATGCTCGAAATGGGCCACGGTGATATCGGATGGGATCTATTCACTTTAGACTATGTTGTTTCTGCCCCGCTAGATATCGTCTTACTGGACCAGTATTCTAGTAGACAGTACTTGAAAGTGTTCAATTTTCTTTGGAGAGTGAAGCGTGTCTGTTATTCACTGTATGAATCGTGGAAAACTATGACGATTGATAGTAGAAACTCCACGAGATCTCGCGGGCTAGGGCATAATGAAGATTGGCTTGTATCCAGTCGACAGTTGTGCCAAATTATGATGCATTTTCTCAACGAACTGCAGTATTACATTACGTTTGAAGTAGTGGAAATGGCCTGTGCAAAATTCTATCGGCGCCTCGGTCTGGCCAGCAATGAAGATGAGGATGTCCAGGATATGAAGCTGACCGTCGATGAAATAATACAAGCACATAGCGACTTTTTGGCAACAATTGTACATAAGGGCCTATTAGGGGGAGAGAATGGGTTTATGGGAGATTTGCATGAACTGCTCAAGAAGGCGTTGTTGTTTACAGAAAGCGTCAAGGAAATGCATAGGCTTTCTTCCAGAGCCGCAACGAATCCTAGTCGAGGCGCGCGGTTGGACAAAATTCATGAAACAACGCTTTCTTTACGGCGTGGCTTTGAGCAACGGGTGACGGATCTGGTTGGAAAACTGCAGAATCAAAATGATGACGAAATGAGATTCTTGGGGGTACGTTTGGATTTCAATCAGTACTATTCTCTATTGGACATCAGCAATGATTAGTTGAACTGCATTCTAACGCTTTGTCTATTACTCTAACATGAAGGGGCCATCATAGTTTACAAGTCATATAGAATCAGATACCAATTTCCTTGAAGAAGCTATGCGCAAGCTCGACACCCACGAACGTAGCAGCATTGGCTGGGAACGATCGGCACAACGCTGGTCCGATACCTGGGAAAAAGGCCTTGAATCCACCTGATCTGTATATGTTTTTAGTGACTTGCGCAAGACCTTGAGGCTTGTCAGATGATTGTAGGTTGCTCTTGATAGTGTCAATGGGGAACACAGGCACCCACATGGCTACGCCTGCGGCACCACCAGCGAAAGATATTGCAGACAGAGACATGGATTGGCCTTCAGGCGTGAGCTCTCTCTTAAGGTATTCATATGTTGCGAAATAAAGGGCTGAGCCAGGACCGTCTCGTGCCAATGTGGCCACGCTGCCTTTGAATACTGACCTAAGGCCTCCTTCTTTATACAGGTGACGCACCACGTCAAACGCGCCGGAGAACTGTTTGGGTGGAGGTTTTGCAGCAGCTCCGGTAGCAGCAGTTGCAGCAGCCTCAGCCGCCGCTGCTCCAGAGGACTGGCCCTGAAGCTGTAAAATGACTTTGACGCGCTCGAAGGGAGCGGCCACAGCAGTGGTAGGAATGGCCGAGATGAATCCAGCAGCACTGATTTGCGCAATAGTTAATTTCTCGCCTTCTTTAGGTGGAGTCACCGTGGTTACTATGCGTTGGCCCAAGTCGTATCCCCAGAAAGATATGGCAAACATGGGCGTTACGCCAAGCAAGGGAGCAGCAACGCCTCGGTAGAGTCCTCTGGCGCCATCTCGAGCCAGTGTCTTTTTTACAGCGTCAATGGCGCCATTATACGTGCCTTTTGGAGAGGTCTGGAGACGGACCTTGATAAGGTCGAAAGGATGACCAGTTAACACGGCACAGACGCCGCCAAAGCCGCCTGCTGCAAAAGATTTCAGTTGTCCGATCAACGGGTTTTCGCGTGTGGCTTCATCCATGGCCTGCACGTCGTCTGACATTGGAAGGTGGTGTTGTAAGTAGAAGAATTGGCACCTGGTGAAAAATCTGGGGTTGCGTTGTGTTTTCAGCCGAGGTTTTGCCGACGTGCACTTTAGTTATCGGAGATATGAAATTAAGGCACAAAGGAGCAAAACGATGGAAGATTTGTAGGAAAAGATGGAGAGTATATGAAAATGGGATGAAAATGGGATGAATATGGGATCGGGATTCATATGTTAGTGAGAATTGATATGAATATTGCAAAATTAAGGTGAATGAACCTCGGATAATACGCAGGTAACTTGGATGATGTTCCGGGATAACAGTAATGTTTCATTTTGTCCAGCATCTTGCCTATTCAGCATTCTGCCTATTTATATATACAATATGTGCTATTTACAAAAGCGGTTTCTGATGCTATCTTGATTTTAAACTTGTGTGTGTATCAATAACGAATGCCTTCGGTGAGTTGTTGTGCCCGCAGAGTGCCGGATCATCCATGTTGGATGAATTTACATCTTGATCCAAGTCGCGTTTGATCGAATTTGCTCTCCTTCAGCTATCCTTGATCATCTATACCTTGATCATAAAATTACACCAAAACCGGCAATGGATCACAGGAATCAACGCACGTCGTATACTAGATCATCTGCCTTATCGATCTTCAGCTTCCCCATCACCTCCGCATCATATATTAATGTTCCTCACACTTTTGTTCGAATACGTTTCCAGCATCTGGTTTCCTCGTCTTAGAAGATGCTCAATTGTTGCAAAGTCTCGCTTTTCTATCTGACTATGGCCTCTGAACTCTTGCCTAACAAATTGGCGGAATCTCATCCTATTATTCTCAGGCTTGGTACAAATCTGACGAATGCATCTTCTATATAAATTTAAAACTTCCATTAGCTACTATTCTGCTCATAAATACTTCCTCCGCCTTACCATCTTTTTGCAACCCGCTATGTCTGGCCATTGATGATGCTATGGGAGATGTCAAGTGCTGCTATTTGAAAGTTGGAAATTTTATATCTTTTCCTCTTCAATCAACCATGGTGAACATCAGTGACAAAATAGCTCAGATCCAGGAGGAACTAGCTCGAACGCAAAAAAATAAAGCCACTGAGTATCATATTGGTCTGCTGAAAGGAAAGTTAGCTAGATATAGACAGCAGCTGCTTGAACCTACTACTGGATCGTCGTCGTCCGGTCAGGGCTTCGAAGTATCGAAATCTGGCGATGCTCGTGTCGCTTTAATAGGATTTCCGTCAGTAGGAAAGTCCTCGTTGTTATCAAAGATCACAAAGACTAAAAGTGAAGTTGCCAGTTACGAATTCACCACCTTGACCTCTGTGCCAGGTGTATTGGAATTGAATGGGGCTGAGGTCCAGATTCTGGATTTGCCTGGTATTATCCAGGGTGCTTCTGAAGGAAAAGGACGTGGAAGACAAGTGGTGTCTGTGGCCAAAACGGCCGATCTTATATTGATGGTGCTGGATGCTACAAAGCCCGAAGATCAACGCAGAATTCTGGAAAGAGAATTGGAAGCCGTGGGCATTCGTCTAAACAGGGAGCGTCCAGATATTTATTTCAAGGTGAAGAAAGCTGGTGGCATCAAATTCAACGCTACTTCTCCTCCTGCATTCTTGGATGAGAAAATGGTGTCCAGTATTCTCAGGGACTACAAGATTCATAATGCCGACATACTGATCCGAGACCCTCAGGTAACAGTGGAGGACTTTATCGACGTCATAAATTCCAATCATCGCGTATATACACCATGCATATACTGTTACAACAAGATTGACGCTATTTCACTGGAGGAAACGGACCGATTGGCTCATCTGCCTAACTCTGTGGTCATTTCAGTGTCGCTGAATCTGGGACTTGACGATCTTTTGGATCGGATATGGGAGGACTTGTCTTTGCTGCGCATATTTACAAAAAGGAAGGGCATTGCTCCTGATTTCAACGACCCCATGGTGATTAGAAGGAGGCATAACACCATTGAGGATGTGTGTAACTCCATTCACCGTGATTTCAAGTCATCTTTCAGATACGCACTAGTGTGGGGGACATCGGCAAAGCATTCGCCGCAGAAGTGTGGTCTTTCTCACCATGTCCAGGATGAAGACGTTGTATCGATAGTTACAAAATAGTGGTCCAGTGGCTTATCGAAGACCTTTAATAATGGTCTATATTTACAAACTGTCCTAACATACATAACAATGCATGCACACTACAGCCATATTACAGATCAATGCATACTCGTCCACATATGCTGTTGCAGATCAAGCCATTGATCTTCCCTATATTACATTCCAATGCATACTCTAATCACTTATTCGTAGTGCTTTCAAGAAGATTCTTAGCCTCGTTAATCTTTGTAGCTAAGTACGCCGAGCCTCCTCGATCCGGGTGGTTTAGAAGCATGATTCTACGATGCGAGTCTCGAAGTTTGGCCTTCGTTAGGGTGGATTCACGCAGATTCAGAATCTGCAACGCCTCCTTCTTGGTCATTTTTTTCTCAAATCCACCCTTGAAAAACTCTCGTCCGTTAATACCCGGTCCTTTTGTGCGCGTAATCTTCCTCATAACCACGAGGCCTGCAATTGCACCTGCGCCTGACCATACTGGGTGTTCCTGAAAATTAGTTAAAACGACCGAAACTTCGTTACAGACTTGCTCTACCTACCGATGCAAATTGATGCGCTTTATTAAATGCCTTTTCCGCAAACCCCGGCTCTGTATTCTCAGACATGTATAAGATTTGGCAAGTTGCAAGATATTTTTCATGTCTCAAGCTTGATATTTTGGCATGGTTTTTGTGGCCAAGCGACACCCGGGTAACCCCGCTCAACATTATATTCATCAACAAGGTCCATTGTTCCTTCTGCTATCAACCACTCATAGAATATGTCGAGTCATTATGGCCAAGATGGCGCATCATCATATGGTCAGCAGAGGAATGTGAATTTCGACTTGGGGAATAGGAATCTAGTGTCTAAACGGCGGATGGCTGGACTGGTGGATTCCATATCCGGCGAGCAAAACACTAACGTCGACGAAGTGGCCGAGGAAATACTGCAAGACCTAGTGGAAGAATACGTTTCTACTACGACTAAGGTAGCGTGCCTGCTGGCCAAGCATCGCAAGTCGGACAAATTGGAGGCTGGTGATATCAAAATGGCACTGAAACGACAACCCAAATGAAGCATGGTTATATGATATAGTATTGCATCCTAATAGCGAAAGGGATTTGCGTTTTGATAGGCATAATACGCATCTGAGACATGGTTATATGAAAGGTTGCTCCTGCTTATAACTGAGGAAACTGCTCAGTAATTATACTGAGGGTTTTGGTAGTCAAAAGGAGGCTGAGAGTCAGGAGTCCACTGCTGCTGGCCGCCGTAATGGCTGTCATAGTTCTGTTGAACTCGCTGTTGGGCCTGGTTGCGGGCCTCTCCCCGGTCCAGATAGTTGAGTCCACGGGTCTCGAAAAGCTTGTCAACTTCTCCACCAGCAATGCCTGCAAGCATCTCCTTGGCAAAAGCATGCGAAACAGGCTTGCCTTCCTTTCGCTGGCGGTCCTCGAAGACTTTGGTTGCTGCAAATGATGCTGCACCAGCAACCAATTCGTGAGAGAATTTTCCCTCGTGCTCTCCGCCGTAGACGGCTCGGTGTTCGTCAAATCCAAACATTGTCACTCAATTGTAGCAGTACTGTCAAGTCACTAAGATCTTGTGTTAAAGGTGATAGAAATGAATAATATTGGAACCGCCGCGGCCTATTTATATCCTATTTGGTTTCCATTCTCAGGTTGTTGCTACAACCCCGCCGCCACATCGCAAAATCAAATCAGGAACCCCCTGGCAAGACGTATAGGTTCAATTTTAATGCGGGCTTTACATAAAGACCACTCAGTTACTGCAATTCTCCTCAAATGACGCTTCTCCATATACACTTGATTTGCCAAGAGTTTCTGCTCCACTTTAACTCGTAGTCTAAATCTCGAGTGGGCCGTGTCATGATGTGAGGCTCAGTAGCAAAGCCTTTTGCCCCGTTTCAAATACAGCCCAATATTGCCCGAAGAGGCAGTTGCCGTTACTTGACACGTCTCAAAAAAAGTATTACAATGCAAACGTGTTATTTTTATCAGTCGAACATGTGAGCTGAATGAACATGTGGCTCAGCCTACGCAAATCAGGCACAGTTGGTCAAATACAACGGAATGAAATAGTCTTCAAGTACAACCACAAAAAGTATATTAGGAACTAATTTTTTATTATTACATGTGCCCTGAAGATTGAAGTAGTGGTCTGGGAATCTCTAGGCGTCTGTTCGACAAATATATGCCTATGATATCCAGATCAACTGGTCTGGCCAATTGGACGACCGTCCAATTAGACCAATGGGCAGCTTTGTTCTTGAGCTTATACATCCATCTAGGACATAGAATATGTAGGCAGAGTTGGCTGAGCATCATCTTTAAATAGTTTTCCTTGAACTGGTATCAGTCTACCAAGTCTCTCTCGATGGGCCATATTCTGAGAATCTCCGTCGCCAGATCCTGGAGATGAATAATACTTGGATCCTCCAATGCCCAGGTCCTGCTCAGAATTGCCATCGGATCTGCCTACAGAGCCTCCAACATGCGAAGTGCTTAACCCATAATAGTCAATATTGCCAATGACATCGTACCCTGTATTTGTTCCATATCCACCATAGATTTTATGAGCATAATAAGGAGTTCCTTCCTGATATGAGCCGCTAGCATCAAAAAGGTTAGTATATGAATTGATTCTTTGATGATATCCAGACATAGATACAGTTGGCGATTCCAAGCCGGTGGATGCTGACAACGACGACGACGATAAAGTATCCGAAAGCGCACTGGCACCGCTAGACAAATCATCGGATGCCTTATGACTAGACGGAGGATAATTCTGAAATGAGTAAGGACTGTAACTCATCACCGGAAGCATTTCGCTGGGAATTTGGCCTCCTGAGTGATGTATCGAACCAGGCAAGGTAGGATAGTCTGAATGCCTATCAAAAGTAATATCCTGTATACCGCTATGCTGAGAAATATCGTTAGATGAATTTATCAGAGAATCGGGCTCAGAATAGCTGAAAGATCGAGAATCCGAGTTGTGGGTGTTTTTTGGCGAGGAACTATGGCGATTCTCACTGGTCGAATCACAGACAAGCCCTCGTTTCTGACATGTAATACACGGCACGCCTCCAAGGCATTTAAGCTTGGAAAAACTGCAATGACTACAAGGCCTTCTGCGGCCGGAGTTTTTGTGTCCGGATTTCGTCCTGGTAGCGTGCACATTGGCCTTATGTCTCGTTACGACGTCGCTTCGAGAGAAAGACTTATTACATATATCACATATGTACGTGCCTGAATACCGTCCCTTTGACTTTGGCATTTTAAAATACAAAGGATGCAAAGGATTTTACCAGTTAATTTGTGTTATGCTTTATTATTTTGTCAGTTTTATCTCATGGACTAGGCCAAGGTCAAACACAATAAAGCTCCGACAATCCAAGATTCTTAACAGATGCTTAGTAATTTTACTCTAAACCAAGTCATTAACAGAGATAGAGTAATAAAGATAGTGCTCAGTTCAATAAATACCAGCGAGCTGCTACCTGGCAGGTTTTCACCAAGTTGGCTTAAAGGCAATTGCGATGAGAAGAAAAAAAAAAGGGTGGAAAATGAATGTATCTTACTTTTATTATTTAACTTTCTATGAAGTCTCACCAAATCTAGATTGGATCAAAAGCCTTTCCTTTAGCGTTGTTATTTTTCCTATTCGGTGTCACCCATTATCTATCGCATATGGTCGCAATTGATCTGCACAATTTGTTGCCGCTTGCTGCAACACACATTAATACCCCTCTCTAAACGTAGCCGAAAACGGTAACTGCAATTAAGATGATAATTAGTAAAAAAGGAAGATCTTCAAACATTCATTCATTCTGCAACTGATGAATGCAAGGCTACAGAATTCCATCGCCTGGTTCCGGAAATCTAACAAAAGTCATGTTTCAAATAGGAATACCAGGGGAGATAGATTTTGGATGCAACTCAATCTTGACTAATCAAAAGCAAACCATAAGGGTATGGATATTACCGGAGCAAACTTTCTTATCAACTAGCAAAGAAACAGCCAACAGATTCTTTCATTTGATCGGTATATTAAAAACCTCGGCTTGCTCTTTTTCCGGTTAAGCTGCCCTGCTTTACTTTTTTTTTCCCTCAAAACTCATGGAACAGCCCTTCCCCATGTGATTTATTTTCAGTGTCATATTTAGAACTGGAAAAAAGCAATTGTCGCGTGCTATCAAATCCTGTCCTGTTTTGTGGTAATCGTCGTTTCTTTTTTTGAATTATACGTTCAGGGCGGCCGCTAAAAGTGATAAACAGAAATGCAATATCGTAACCGCATCCCTTGTACGATGAAGCAGTCAGTTCTCAGTGTATAGAGCATTTGCGTTTTTTTAGCTCATAATTCCAACTTTACGCTTGCAGGTCGTATCCTCCGTGTTTCCATTGTTTCCGCTGGTTCCATTGCTCCGCTTTGGTTGCTCACATTATTCTTTCCATTTCACCCCTTTTGAGTATCACAACTTGCTTTTTCTGCATTCTCCCAAACCGGAAAAAAGCGACAAAACCTGTCTGCACAGATATTGTACGAAATAGACACTAGGATATGCAATGCTATGTAGCGCTAACGCAAGATAATAAGCAACCCAAGATAATGCCGTTGCAAGATAGCAAGGAACTGTAGCCAAAATTTTCGACTCTAATGTGCGACTTGGCTAAATCTTGTTGATATTTAAAGTTTACTATTATCCAAATAGTGACGTAAGCTGATTTCAATCTAGATCTATGAATACGGTGCAGATCTTTTGACCTGTTTTAATTTGTGGAATTTATTTTTCTGCGCGGCAGTCGGACACAACAACTTAATTTGGGGCCTATCATTTAGTGTGATGCGAGCAACATCAAAATTTAAACCCTCAGGGACCAAAATTACACGATGTACAATTGAGCCCACTTCGTTTATTTACGACACTACGCGGTTTGACACCGATCTGGTTTCGACAGAAGCGGCTTTTCTTTCCGATTATTCTGCTTATCACAAAACTTCTTGTGGTTGTAGACCAATAAGGAATCGCTTACCAGTTATAGAACAATAAAGTAACCTTTTTCGGGACAAGCCACAAAAAGTAAAAATTGACGTTGGCCTAGAACAACCACCGACGGCCAATTTGTTAATCAGGAGGTTTTATTGTGCGCCAACATTGTAAGAGTAAATAACTCTGAACTCAGCTATTTATCATAGGCATAGGTTTAAATCCGTTTTATTGTGTATATTTTTTGTCAATTTATATGGCTCTTGTATTGGTTCAATCCTGGCGGCCCATAGGTCACGAGTGGTATGCCACTAGGTAGTAGGAACAGCCAGTAAACTTCCAAGTGTTATATTTAATGCATTTGAACGTATTTCAAAAGCCATCTATAGATATCTCTATTCGCAGAATTATTTCGTCTGTCATTTGCTGTTCAATTATGGTGCCTGTACCTCTATTGGCCATACCTGGCTATCAATAAGCCTGGGTGAGCGACAATTTCGAGAATAAACCTTTTCATCAGGCATGAGAAGATCCAAAGATTTATTTATCCATTGGTCTTGATGATTCTCGCGAGTTATATTCGGCACACATCTCATTTATACTGATATGATGGCCATTTCACTCATCTGTCGCACCGCCCTATATTGATTAAAGTGTAGCATACCTGAACTTTTACTTATCCAAAATCCATAGTACAGAGCTACTTTGGCTTTAGTTTTTTAAAGTTATAAGGCTTTTCCTGCTGGTTATATCTCTAGGAAAGTGACCCATTTGCAAGTCAGTAGGCAGTTTTTTAAACCAGTGCATCCAATGTATTAGAAGCTTGAGACGGCCTATTATTATTTACTGCAATACCAGTATTATAGATAACATGGCTAGAGATGAAATTTGCATGTTAACACGGTGGGCCAGTAGTTAAAAAGTGAGAGCGAAATATCGAAACGCCTTGATTTTTGAACCCCGCTCACAGATCCAATGTGCTCCCCCTTTCTAACAGAGAGAATCAATATACGGCACTTAATGAGACGCCTATAATAGCTGATACTTTTTGCCTGCTATATACTCTCCCCTAAAGGTTAAACAGTTTTCTTACGGCCACCAACTGTGGCATCTTGCCTGTATCACACTATTTATAAGTCTAGCATGTCAGCAAAAATGTGAGTGAGTATGTGCAGAGTTTCTCAAAATCTACTCAATGAGTCTTGACTATTGCATGGCTGAACTGAATACAACGATGTTTCTAAGAAACGTCAAAAGGCAGTAGCGATGTTTGCGATATTTTTGTGACTTGTCACAATAAATACAGAGTCTGAAACTGTTGCCGACGGTGTATTTGGAGAAGTGCTGGAATTTCTGTAAAGCTTTGCTGGTTGAAGAAACAAACTAAAATGACAGGCTGAACAATTGTATTCAAACGTTTTTCTTCTGCCCGCATTTTTCCAGCATTGATTCGTCTTTGAAATAGGGTCGCTTTTTTATTGCAACTTTGACGAATGGCTGTTGGGCCTGGCATGGGTATGCGACGATCTCAGATGAGGCCTGCTTCAATTTTATGGTTTCGCCCATTCGAGCATTTGATTATCTTTCTGAGAATACTTTATACTGCTGCTATGTCTGACGATTTACCTTTATAACTACAAGTAGTCAACTGTCGGTCGAACTAGCTTTGCCGAAAGGCTGAGATTGGTCGGTTGGCTCAATTGAGGTGGCAGTATCCGGCAGTAACTACGTCATCTCATCTCATCTCGCCTGAAGGCTTTCAGCAGCTCGTGCATTTACTCATCTTTCTATGTACACGTATTGAAGTCATAAGAATTGTTTCGGCGACGACTGACGAGGTTTGCCTCTGCAAATGCTCGTTTGGCAATGAAAGGGTCCGTGGATGAGGGCATGTGTGGCTTAATATAAGAGTTCAGTATAAAGCCAACAAGGACCTGCTGACAAACGAGATAATCGCCGACTTATCGAGGGAGTGTCCTGTGGCTATAAGTTATGAATAGGAGCTCTACAGCCAGCGAAGAGGATGAAAATGATTGGAAACTTGAAGTCCATAATGTTCCAGTGTGTATGGAGGCTCGACGTGATAGGGCTTTCTCACATTACATATGAAAAGTCATAACTATCTAATGCACCTAGAGACATCTATGCACTTATCTCAGATTGTATAAATCAGTAAGTTTTATTCAGCGGTTGAATCCGTAAACTACATTTGTCCGCTTGCTGGAGCCTCAAACCATCACGTAAGCCAGCTTGACCGCTTTTGAAACTTTTTTTGCAACCCAAAATTTTTTTTCACAACTGGCATGAGAATCCACAACTGTCACTTTTGCTCATCGCCGGTGTATCCTGGGCATGGGATCACTTTTGTGAGAAATGACGCTAAGGAATTTCGGTTCTGCAGGTCAAAGTGTCATAAAAACTTCAAGTTGAAGCGAAATCCTCGTAAACTTCGATGGACTAAGGCCTTTAGAAAAGCGGCCGGCAAGGAGATGGTCGTTGATAGCACCTTGTCATTTAATGCTAGACGACATGTACCTGTCAGATATAACAGAGAGCTTGTTAAGGAGACGCTGGAAGCTATGTCTAGAGTGGAAGAAATCAGAGCTAAGAGAGAACGGGCATTTTACCGCAATAGAATGCGTGGTAACAAAGAACGCCAGCGAGAACAAGATAGGAAATTGGTGGAAGATAATGAAATCTTGCTCAAGGAGCGGGAGGTCGAGTTGCGTCGGGCTGCTGAAAGCGATGCTGACATGGATGAACACGAGGACATGGAAGCTGAGGAAATGCAGATCGAGGAAGAGCCTGTGGCCATCACTCTCAAGAACAAGAAGAAAAAGAAGAAGCAGATTGCTTGATGAGAGGCCTTCAATGGAATTTCACTCTAATTTATTATTTCTAGTGCATCTTTATTATTTTCTAATGCATGCTGTACCATTTGATGTTTTTACTGGTTCACTGTAGATCTTCATGTAAACTTCACACAGTCACCAATCTTTTGTCTTTAATTTCATCACTTGTCATCGCCGCCACATCCCCACAATGTTATGCGTATCAATTTAGTGACCGTTTCAATACTGCAAGATAAACCCAAATCAGTCTTTAAGCCGCCGTATGACTCCTTGGTGCAGTTTTATGCCGTGGTCAAAGACTATGATAAAACCCTAGGAACATTATATTGCCATGAGCTGACTTTTGCTGCTGTTCCGGGTACTCGGAACATGTCATCAGATAATACGGTTTCAGTTGATATAACTGAGATTACTCCTTCAATTGACGGTCAATGTGTTTCGCCTGGTCATGTCGTCAAGGTGACAGGCTCGTGGGTGGATGAAAAGGAAATCATCGCTACTGATATGTCATTTGTGCCCGATCCTGAGCCTTTTCAGCAAGTTGATATGTGCCAGAGCTTTTTCGATCGGATTTACTTCTTTTACGAGACTTTGCCAGACTGATTGGACGTCAGAGAGTCCCAGTCTATTGGTTTAAATAGTCAATTGGTAATCATATTCATCTGCCATCTATTGACATTCATACTCAGCTACTCTATATTGCCAATCAAATTCAACCGATTATGGTTGAAATAAAGTGTTTCATACAAGTATTCTTGGTCCTTCTAACTGACAGTAGACAACTATAGCCTGTTGATTCCCCATTCTCATCGTTTCATAAATATCAATTGAAATTGAGCCCTAGCGTAGCATTGGTGGGTGCAAAAAACTGGTCCCATATATGCGCGAGTGGTACATCGCTGATCATGTTATAAATACTCTTTCTGTCCGAAGTGTGGCCAAGTTCCAAAGGCGCATACGCATCCATATCATGGTCGTATGCAATGTTCTCATTACTTATGTTCTGTTGATCATCCTGCAGCTGATTCCACTGTTTTTCGATAGTATTGTTCAATGGCACTTGACCCGAATCCGGCGATACAACACTCATAAGAGCTGCTTCCTGAAAAAAGCACTCAATATCATCTGGCCACATATGATCATCAACCGTCTCTGAAGAGGATAACGAATCAGTAATTGTCTTCTGTGGTGATGTTTGTTGTTGAATACTACTTTGTTGCGTTCCAACAGCTTGAGAATTAGTATCAAGTGTATCGTTCATCCTAGTGCTACCGTAGTCAGAAAGAACCTGCACATTTCGAGGATGCGTATAAACCTGCCGCTTCACTTTGAGAATATTTCTAACTGGAGGCAAAGGGACGGTATGTGAATTCACAGAAACTGGACTGCCGAGCTCATCTCGATAAAGCTTGATAATTGCTGCTGCCAGTAACTTGAGCGAGTCTCTACAAGTAACTGCAGCATCGCAACGGTCTTGAAGCGATGATAAAACACCAAGACACGCCTGGCAGTTGGCCTCTATATCAGTAACATTAGTTCGAGACCGTAAAACTTCAGAATGGTAGAGTGCATAGAGATACGACGTGCCTGCCATAAATAAATTATGCACTGCCGCCCAAGTATAATTGATAGACTCCTTTCGAAGGAGCTCGTCATATATAGCAATTATTCTGAGTCCAGCTAGTGCGAACACTTCACAGGCCTCCGGCTTCACAGTAGTATTTGAAGGACTGAGACCATGAATCAAAAGTAACGTTTGGTTATAATTGAGATCAAAAAAAGCCAAATTAAACGGACAATTCATCTCCTCGCGTGTCTTAGGACATTGCATTCTCCATTCAGTGAGCTTATGGCAGATCGAATCCGTCCATTCAGAGATATTGGAGAACTTTCGCGGCAGCTCTGCGCAATCGTACAAAATGCGTTGCACTTCCGCTTGAATATGCCTGAGCTTGAAAAAACTAATAGCAACGGTCATATATGATGGAGCAGATAATGTAGAACTATTAGGCTCCTTTCGTTGATGCAAAAAAGAAATGCTGTCATCCACTGCTGAAGGAAACTTGACTCTGGCGCACTCTTGTGGGATGCCGAAGGGCCGGCCAAGATAAACACAAACCTGACGATCAAGAGCATACGTACACCAAAACAGCCTCCTTCTCACGTTTAGTGTTAGGCTGTCATATGTTTGGTCGTCCTGGCTAGAGGTATCCTCCTGGTGGAGACCAAGATCAACACATAATCGCAGAGCACTTCCCAGAACATACCAAACACCAGGAATCGCGGGGCGCATTACTGAATAAAGTGCCAATAGAAGTATGCCTTGCAAAGTCTCGATTCTATCTGGTGATGAAAACACAAAGTCAAAATGATATGCGGCCGATAATCTATAGCTTTCCGATATATCAGCTGGATACTTCTGCTGATGAACAGAAGTAGCGATTCCAAAAATTATGTTAAGGAAATATAAGCTAGCATTCGGTTTGCCGAGATTGGCCTCTCTTTCATGGCCATTGTGAGAATGCCTACTGTAATAGGAATCGGGGTCAACAATATCAGACGTTTCAACAGCAAGGGGAGTAAAATCGGAGGCTAGAGAAACATTCGGAGACAGTTTGCCATATATAGGCTCCCAATGCTTTACAATGAAGGTTTCACGGTGTATGACTGGTAGCTGGGCATTTGCCTGTGAAAAGAACAAACTCAAGAACTCCTCGGCAATTGCTTTTGGTGGAAGAGGGGCCGGGGCTGGATTGCATTTGTTAATTTTGAATGATTTCGTGCTTTCCGCTGTCACTTCTTGGTTTTGCATTTTGACTGCCGTTAGCAGCATGCGAGCGAAAGATAAGCCCGACGAGGAACCCAGCACGGATGTTGGTTGAGAAGTGGAAGACAATGCACTGTCACGAACGATTTTATCCATTACGGCCGCCGCACCAGTGTCTGATTTTCCATCATTTGCTGTTTGTGGCTTGGTTTCCTCAGTCCGTGTACCTTTCTTGGCCAAGAGACTTTCCAAACGGGCAACTTCATTCTCCAAATGAATAACATAGGATCGAGGAATTTCCCTTCCCGTTGCACCATCTACTCCGACGCATTCTTGTCCCGCTCTTGCGCACCGGTTACAGGTAGGATAATTCCGATCGCATCTGACTTTCTTGGACCGACACCGTTTACAAGCGCTAATAGCCCTTACGGTTTTGGCAGACGCCAATTCTTCGTCGTCCGAGGCTGTCTGGGTCGCTACAGGTGCCTTCATCCTTTAAGTATGCAGCTGCTCTTCTATCAGCTTAGTGGGAGGCGGAATTCAGTGTGGCCACCAAATGGTGTGTGGTGTAAGGTGGAGAATCTCTAGATAGTGGATGCGGAGATCTACAGATCTGCAAATAGATAAGGAAAACTGATGAAATGATGATATTTTAAATGGATTTGAAGATGAGGCGAGATAGTACTGATGAATATAAATAAGTATTGTTAATTGTGGATGAAATTGTGGAATCCGGCTGGAAACAGGTTTGTAGGGAAATTCAGGTCGGAAATACTGACGGCAGTGGCAATCCAGGTCTGAAGATAATCGTATGGAATGTAGTCACCAGAACGCACTCTTGCAGAATTGTGGATATAATTGATGAATTGCTGTTTGCGTGCCTGTTTGCAGTTGACTCGTCACCTTTGCACGGGCTGTGGTATTGCATAGACATGGCACAAGCATGACACAGACATAATGCAGCTCATTCACAATCTGGTAACTGTGTACATTCACGTTCCGGTAAATAGGCATTCAAATATCTGCTTCTAAATTCATCGCATGTTCTGAAACTAAATGTATATTCTAAAGCGAGACTTCTTAATTTGTCATTACTGCGTCTGCCATGTCCAGTGCAGCTGAAAAACCAAACACGTGCACCATAAATTAAATAAATGGAAATAAAATCAAGCATATAGCTATTTAATTTCTATAGCTGATCAGTCAGAATTTGCTTTTTGTTTAGGTACCCATATTTTGTCCGGATCGGCATTACCATCTGAACCTTTCCGGTGCATTTTGCACTTCTCTGCATCTTCCATCTGAACTATGCCCCACAGTGGGTCAACAGTATCGGAACAAATGGGCAGTCTGTCAGCCTCTAACGAGCACTATGCAATCACACTATTTATTGCATTGGTTGTATTTATATGGTGTTTGTTTGTCACATTCATGTGCATTTTCGGTGCCTATACCGCCAGCACTAAAGCCAAAGGCAGCCCGGTGCAAGACACCAACTCCAACGACTGTATGGGAGTGACCATTCTACGGCCACTTCGGGGAATAGAGACGGAAATGGAGGCATGCCTGGTCTGTTCGTTTGTCCAAAACTACCCGAAATACGAGATCATCTTCTGCATTGAAGAGCCCGATGATCCGGCCATCACCGTGGTGAACCGGCTCATGTCGGTATTTCCTAATATCGAAGCAAAACTTCTCATCGGAACCGAGCATTACGGTCCGAATCCAAAAATAAATAATCTCGTCAAAGGCTACAAAGCCGCCAAATATGACATTGTCTGGGTGCTGGATTCCAACGCATGGGTAAGCAGCGGTACTCTGGCACGCTCCGTGACTGAATTCCGCAAAAACCCCAAAATAAAACTTGTACATCACTTACCCCTGGCAGTTTCTATTATTCCTGGATGGAATGCCGGTAATCTGGGTGCCAAACTCGACGAAATGTTCCTGTTCACCGCCCACTCAAAGTTCTACTCTGCTATCAACCAGCTGGCGGTCGCTCCGTGTGTCATGGGCAAATCTAACTTATATCGGCGCTCCAGTCTTGATGCTACTCTCAATATTGACAGGAGTGAGTCTTCTTTGGAATCTGAACACTTTGGCCTTCAAACATTTGCTGCGTATATTGCTGAGGATAATATGATAGCTGAAGCTCTTTGGTCGGCTGGAGGTCGAACTGCTATGACCACTGATTCGGTCGTTCAACCTTTAGGCGCTGTATCTTTTGAAGGCTATCGAGCGCGGCGTGTTCGTTGGCTAAGGGTCAGGCGGTATATGGTTCTACTGGCTACTCTAATTGAACCCACCTCTGAGTGTATTGTTCATGGTATATTAACGTCATTCTCGGGATCTATTCTACTTTCTTCGACCGGTGCCTTTTTCTCGTGGTGGTACTTCTTATTCCATGTCAGTGCGTGGTGTTTGCTCGATTATTGGAATTATCATAGCTTACTTGCTTTTGATAATGTGGAACGTTCTGGTTCTAACGATAATATTCCTTTTTTTGTTGCTAGATACTATTGTCCTGACCAGTCGCCACCTTACATGAAGCGCCCTTTTTTCAGCTCGTGGCTTGTCGTATGGTGTATTCGAGAATGCTTAGCTTTGCCGATTTGGATTCAGGCTATGGCCGGTCATCGCATATATTGGAGAAACCAGCCTTTTAGGATCAAGCCGGACTTAACGGCAGAAGAAATACATGTAAATAACAGGAATTACTAAAATTTTGCAAGAATATTCACAGCGATATCATAGGCTCGCATACAAAAATTGCATCGTCAATTGTACGTGCCGCTTAACAGTTCACAATCATCGGTGAAGCCGCGCAGCTTTCGCATTTGGCACCATTGATTTCAATATGGAAGCAGCGCTACAAGTAACTCGTCTTTCATTGATCTTGACGCAATTAGATCTGCTGCTCTAGTTTGGCCATTGTGTGTATATTCGGGAACGGGTATTGATTCCGACTGTTAGCATTTGACGAAATACAAGGAAAACTTCTAGTAGAGAAGATAATAAAAGGTAAATAGGGATTTTGATAGAATTGATTGTTTATGGGAACAGCTTCTACCTATAATAAGCATTGCTAGTGCGGTCATCCTTCAACTCAGTAATACTTGTATTAACTATTTATTCCAATGTGGGTCCCAAGCAACCCATACACCCACCATTCAATGCACAAAAACAGGCCCCAACAGACGGCAAATGCCCTGAACTAATTGAAAACTAATCACTGGTGTCTGGGTCTCAATCTGTCGGATCGTCTGGGCCCGTCGTTGTCTGTGGCCAGCCTTCTCCTGTTTTCAGTAGAACGAGCATCATTCTGTTCTCTTATAGCATCTGAGATCTCCTTTTTCACATCCTCAACATCTTTTAAACCAAGTTCCGGTTCGTCGAATGTCGAAACAACGGTCGAGGTCGAGCCATTATCGGAATTTGGCGAAGGAACGGTTGATGTTGGAGCAACGGTCGACGTCGAACTATTATCGGAATTTGGCGAAGGAACGGTTGATGTCGGAGCAACGGTCGATGTAGCAGCAACGGTCGATGTCAAACCATTATCGGAATTTGGCGAAGAACCAGGGGGCCACGATGTCTCAGCACCATCTCTTGTTAGGGCCATGGCCAGCAAGAGGCCTTGTGTAACGGGACAGTGCTTGGTGTACTCCGCGTCGCCCATATGATATCGATCTGGATCGGTGTTATAATGGCATGAAATCCTGACTCCATTGGTGGTCGTTGGGTCCATTTCAACCACAATAGTTGCCTCACCTGTGAGAATCAAGCCAAAACGAGTGCCATCTTGCACCATATAATTATATTCTTGTGTCACTACACCAACCATTATCTTTTGGCACACGTTGGTCAACTTCTTTTCCAACCTGTCCAGCTTTTGTTCTGAATTCTCATCACTTTGGCGATCATTCTCCGGGTGGTATGACATTATCTCACTCGGTTCCATGGAGCAGATTCCAGCGAGAGCTCGCTGTATAATTTCAGTAGTAAACTTGGTTGGCGTCTTAAACTCCATAGGACAGAGGACCTTGGTTGCGAGCATTCGACCAGTCTGCGGCACAATCATTCTAATTGAACCTTTACCTCGCTCAATATGATCAACGAACTTGATGTCACCAATGGAGTTAAACTGCGTGAACATTGGATGATTATCGGCAGCAACTTTCAACATCATCTTGATTGGTACCAATTGACTGAACTGTAGGTGAGCTCTCGCGGATTGTTCACTGTTAATCACATCGGCCTCTTCAAATAATTCCTGAAGCCGTTGTTGAAAGTTCAAAAAAGATCTCTTTTTGGGAAGAATAAAATCAGTTTTGAGCATGTTCCAGCACTCATTTAATGCTTCATGCCCTTCAACAAGCACAATTCGGCTAGGGAGCTCTTTGCCGCGAGCTTTAGTGATGGGTCCAGTAGTACCTTTGTCTGCAACTCGGAAAGGAAGATTGTGGAGTGCCCGAATGGCAGTCATGATAGTCACCCCTACATTGCTTGTTGCGGATAGAAATTGTTCGGAAAACTCAATCTGCAGGCCCTGGAGTTCGCTGTTCCGGTCCTCGAGTTTGCTGTTCTGGTCTTCAAGTTTCCTATTCTTTTCTTTCTCAACAAGCAGCCGGTCCTCGGTAGAGGCTAGCAGTCTCTCATAGAGCCGAGCCTGAGGGTCATTACTAGCAGGTACCTCAGTTGTGCTGTCTGGTGGTACTTCAATATCAGAAGAATTCGCAGCTGGAGCGTTAGAGGTTTCGGCGTCTGGCGTCTGGGGCATGACGATCACTTCAAATTCTGGATATAAAGTGATAAACCTCTGGACTATTGAAGTTAGTTCACTGAAAGGTATATCATGGCTTATTAGCGGAAGGGGAATCATACGTTGGTTGGTGCTTGTTATCTGTTGGAAATTATTGTCGTTGCAGTTACAAGTGTTGTGTAATAGTGGAAGATGGTAAGTGCTAGGAAAATAACGGGTAAGAATAAAAACCATAAGCGATTTTTTTCATAGGCAACTTTTTTTATAAAAACGATCATGGAACAGAGGTAAAAATCTGTCTGGCACGGTATCATATACAGCATCTTGCTACCCATAAATGCTGTGGAGACGCGCGTGCGGTTAATCGCAAAACCACGCGCGGCAAAAGGTGGTCAATTGGATGGATACCTATATTTGCGACAATTAGGACCAATACTTTCGCACCGTTCTTGTGGGACTGAAGCTTGCTTCATGAGTTATGACAAGTCACTTGCGGCTAGCCGATGTTCGTTGACATATGAGAGCGCCATTGAAGTTGAAAGTGATTCGTCTGACTTTGACGCATCAGACGGCTGACTTTTCATTGATTCTGGCAGTTTTAGTTTGACCGCCAGAGTTATAATTGTTCGAAAGAAGTAAAAATTGTGCAGGAAAGGAGCAATATACGTACTGAGGTGAATATGAGGGATCTAACAGCACCATTTACTGGCTAATTGTAACTACCATCTGCTGCTGCGTGGGTGTGTTCAATTGAATGAAGGAGTTTATGGCAGGTGACTGAATTACAGCATTCGCAGTATCGCATTATTATTTAAAACTTATGCTAGTCAATGTAAGACAGTAGCGCTCTTTGTACGAAGCAACGTAGTAGATTGATTTCTCCAGACAATCAGGGCGCACCGTTTATTTAGTAAAGACTGCCAACATCTGGTGTTGTGAAATTTCTTGTGTTGCTGAGGAATAGATGAGTTTTCTCATTTGATCTATCTTCTAGCTCTTTATTTATAATTGCTTGGATATAAAACATTATCCAAGGGAGCAAAAGTCTCTTTGATGTTTCTGATGGAGACAAATCTGGACAAGATATTGTCTGAGCCGGACTTATCGTTGGTTCCAGACAGTCGTCCACCGCCGAACCACTGCTGCCCAACGACAGCACCGGTGCTTTTATCATTGATGTAAAAATTTCCAGCAGCATGTCTCAGCACATCTGAGGCTAGATCAATTGCTTTACGATCTTTGGCAAAAATGGATCCCGTGAGCCCGTAACCAGACGTAGAGTTCACCTTATGCAGTATAGACTCATAGTCAGCATCCTCATACACATAAACAGTAAGAACAGGGCCAAAAAGCTCCTTCTTGAGTAGTTCATGATCCGGGGTCGAAGATACAATCACAGTAGGTTCCACATAATAGCCTACACTCCCGTCGACTTTACCACCAACAAGTATCTGCAACTCTGGGTCGCTACGGGCCTTGTCCAATACAGCTGAAAGTTTGTCAAAGCTTTGCTTGTGGATCACTGGGCCAACAAAACTTGTGAATTCCTCAGCAGTGGTAGCATCTCCAATGGATAACGCCTTGGTCTCTTGTTGAAGTTGTTCAGAGAACGCAGGCCACAAGCTCTTTGGAACGTATAGACGAGATGTAGCAGAGCACTTTTGGCCCTGATATTCAAAAGCTCCTCGCACCGTAGATTTGACAGCATGAGAGAGTTCGGCAGACTCGTGGATCACATGGAAGTTCTTGCCTCCAGTCTCACCAACGACCCGTGGATAAGAGCGGAACAAGGTACCTGCATTATTGGCGATGCTCCTATTCAGATTCAGAAATACATCTGTGGATCCAGTAAAATGTAGAGCAGCGAAGTCGGGGGAGCTCAAAACTTGGTCGGTGACCAACTTGGCTTCACCAGGTACGAAGTTGATGACACCCTTAGGCAAGCCGGCTTCTTCCAGCACTTTGAACACAAAGTAGTTGGACAAGGCAGCAGTAGCAGATGGCTTCCAAACCACAGTATTTCCCATTAGTGCCGGTGCACCCGTCAGGTTGGCTGCAATGGCAGTGAAATTGAATGGGGTAACGGCATACACAAAGCCCTCCAATGGACGATATTCAGCACGGTTCCAAACGCCCTTGTCATGAGCAGACGGCTGTCGTTTGTATAATTTCTCGGCGTATTGCACGTTGAAACGCAAGAAATCAGAAGCTTCGCACGTGGCGTCGATTTCGGCCTGATAAGCGTTCTTGCCCTGGCCTATCATGGTGGTAGCCAGCAGCTCATTTCGGTACTTTCCACTGATTAATTCTGCAGCCTTCAAAAACACAGAGGCTCTATCGGCCCATGGTGCATTTTCCCAGTCTTTTTTAGCGTCCAAGCTTGCCTTGATTGCCTTTTGGATTTCTTTCTCTCCCGCACTCGACACAGAAGCAATGACATTCTGGTGAGAATAAGGCGAGACCTGGTTATATTTGTTATCAAGGTATATTCTCTCTCCATTGATCACCAAAGGAATATCGTGAGTTTCACTCTTGATAGATTTGAGGGTTTCAATTAGCGCTTGTCGCTCAGCAGATCCAGCAGCGAACTTTTGAACAGGCTCATTGGCAGCTGGTTTCGCCTCAAAAGTCCCCAACTGTGCACTGTAATGCCTTGCAAGCTTCCTAGACTGTTTAATAATAGCAGGATTCCTTCTACCGATCATGGTGGGATTGTATCGGCACAAGGTTCCTGGGGATCAAACGTTCTTATATTGTCGAATGGTCGGCCGCTTTTGGACCCGAGATAACTATGGTTTGGGGTCTTTGACTCGGGAACACATCTGGGGCAAATGTAGTCGAACAAACGACGTTTTAAATAAAGAGTTAAAATAGTCGCAATTAGGCATTGAGCGAGTGTTTAGATAACGGAGGTAATACGAAGTTTAGCAGGTGTTTGGAAACGATGTCGTAGGTTTTGTTCTGGTAAGTAATCATATACATGAACTGTGATTTTGAACGTTCGCGCTATCAAACGTTATTTACCATTCAACTCCAATGTATCCCATTGCAAGCATTATATCTTGCTCTACTCTACAGGGTCTTCCTCGTCCTCAGCTAAGTCCAATTCCTCAGGGCTCTTCAAGTATAGAATGAAGTAGCAGGAAACTGCTGCAGACACGCCTCCTAAACGAAACACCCAGGAGAGACTTTTACCGTTAGTGTCATTTGTAGCGAAAAGCTTGAAGAGAAGACTCGCAGCAAGAGAACTGAGAATTTGTGGAACGGAGACGAACACGTTGAGCACTCCAAGCACGGCCCCGGCTTCGTGTTCATATGCAAAAAATTTCGGTCTTTGACCTTCAGACACGGTGAAAGTACCGTTGTCATGTAGTGACCCAAGGTAGCGGGTCTTTTTGTCTTTTAATCTGGCTATTTCCTGAGAAATAATGGCAAACGGTGCCCAAAGCGCAGCAGCCCAGGGAATACCCAAAACTGCAACGAGAAAAGTAGCAGCTCGTGTGTTGGAGATGAAGAATGTCGCCGCCATGCAAACAACAAAGACGGTTTGAGATAGAAGCCATAGCATGCCAATTGATATGCCACTGCGGTTGAATGCGGTGCGTGATGGCCGTTTGGCAACGACATAAGGCATCAGCACATTTGCAACCAAGGACACAACAGAATAATATATAAGCGCACGAGTTCCATGACGGGTTGCCTCTTCATCAAGTAGATCAGCCTCGCGGCCAGTCAATGGAGGAAGACTTGGATCGCGATTCTTATAGAACTCAGTCTTGTACATCTCGCCGACATAGGTAGTAGTATAAAACAACATGGGGAAATATCCTATCCAAGCAAAAAATTGGATAGCGCAGACTAGTTTTGACTGAGGCGAAAGGTGTCGCATGCATCTAGCTGTGTTCTTGAACACTCTGAAGAATGGCGAGCCGAATCGCCCGTACTTAAGCACTTCATCCTGATCATGCATCTGCACCAAGGCGTCCGATTTCGGATCCTGTTCTTTAATATATACACATGCAGGTACGACAGTGGCAGTTAGAGCAATACAGGCCAGTAGTGAAAGGGCTCTGAACTGAGTATTGCCCAGAGGAAATGGTGATCGGGGTAAATCAATAGCCCCCAAAACATAGCCCACTATATTGCCTATACCGGTCATCCTGGCAGCCCAGGCATTTGCAATATTCTGCTGCATTTCAGGGACGTTGTCCACGATGAAGGCGCGAGTGACGGCCTGGACTGCGCAGACGGAGAAATCCAGAATCCACACCCATACGACAGCGAACGGAATGGTGCGAGAACGCAGCTCCGTTTCCGGTAAAAGGCCTCCAGTCAGCACATTGACAATTGATTTAGACCAACTCAAACATAGCAGCGAAATAATAGTACATATGCTGGCACCTATAATAAAGTGTCTTCGACGGCCCAGCCAGAACCGGGACTCGTCGCTTAGAACCCCGACCAGCGGCTGGCCAATTGCCCCGGAAATGGGCCCTGCTATCCACACAAAGCTCATGAGAGGTTTGCTCATGCCCAAGGACAGAAGAAACGGGGTTCCGTTGGAGAACTCGGCACACCACGATAACTGTAACCCGGCTATAATGACAGTCAGTAGCAGCAGGTATCCAAGAGACCGCTGCGCAGCATGGCTGCGAGTGCCGGGAACTGCAGCTGGATACGAGCAGGCTCTGTCCAGCAACGGTCGTTCTGCAGACATAGGAGCGGAACGGAACAAAATGCCCGATGGCCCTGTTGTTGTTAGGAGGCTAAAATGTGATTGCAACCAATACCACGTTGAAATCTAATTATCATACATCTACGGGAGAATATCTGATTGTTTAATTATATAATCCACTGGCTTTTTCTCCTCCCAAGTTTGTCTTTTGCCCCCATTTGTTGCTGGCTGATGCTCCATGTTTCATCCCACACTGCCCGGAACAGAGGGAATTTACAGTTCCTTTAATTCATTTGGGCCCGTCAACAATCCGCAGCTACATCAACCACGATGGAGAAAACCGTCAAGGTAAGTAGACGAGTGCTTTGGCATGGCATGCTGAAATGCTGTACAGATTTTTAAACTCGGGGCGCGGCCGTCCTTGCGACCCGTTGCATTGCCCCGGTTGATTACATGTCTTGGCCAATATCTAACATATCAGGGAGCGACGAAAATCAAGGTAAGAATCTGCAGCCGAAAAATGCTCAGTTCGTATAGCTACGGCGGCATCATATCGTCAATCTTAACCGCTAACTTTGACAGCTGGCTGCTCCGAAATCTAAATATATCACTCCCATACTCAACTGCACCTATGAAGACAACGGAGACCTGGAACGGGTTGTCCAGGCCCTGGGTTCTCGCCTGAAAGACTCTGCATGGACAATTGTGTACAAGGCGCTTATTGTCGTGCATCTCATGTTCCGGGAAGGTGCCCGCGACGTGACGTTGGAGTTGGTATCTAGACAGTCCCGGATGCTGGACCTCCGCAATAGCCCGGTAAATACTGCCCAGGCCATTGGGCTCACGCGCTATGCACGTTATCTTTATGTGCGTGCTGTCGAGTACAAGAAGACCAGCATTGATTATGTGCGGTTCAAGACGTCCACTGGTTCCAGACTCAAAGGTCTAGCGGTGGATAAGGGTCTTTTGAGAGAATGTGAAAGTGTTCTCAATCAGCTAGATGCATTGCTCAAATGCAATTTCCGTGAGGACGAGGTCCTTAACAATGACATCACGTTGACTGCCTTCAGAATGCTTGTTGCGGATCTCCTGGCCTTGTACCAAGTATTGAACGAGGGTGTCATCAATGTTTTGGAACACTACTTTGAGATGTCCAAGTACGATGCCACTGAGGCCCTCGAGATATATAAACGTTTCACAAAGTATACCACAAGAGTTATTACTTTTCTGAGAGTCGCCAAAACTCTGGAGCATGCCACAAAACTCACTGTACCTAACATAAAGCATGCTCCTACTTCTTTGACTCAGTCTCTCGAGGATTACTTGAACGATCCTGACTTCGACGTTAATCACCGTCAGTATCTGGCTGAGAGGGAAGCCAAGGGTCGGTCTGGCACGGCTCCTAAGCCTCCCCTTGGCAGAACAGCTTCTTCGGCTTCGACTAAGCCCCTCGACGTCAAATCGAACAAAAAATCTGAGCCTTCGTCGGCCGCTGCTCCTAATACTGCTAATGCTGATTTGATCGATTTGTTTAGCGGTCCTGTTCAAATGCAAGAGTCTTCAATTGGAGGGCCGGTTCAAATCCCACAGCAACAGCAGCAACTGTTGTACAATAACTACCAGCAGCAGCCTATCAGTCAGGGTCCTCCCGCTAACCAACCTCACGCTTCTTATAATCCTTGGACTAATCAGGTGGCTCAGCAGCCGCAGCAGCCGTTGATGAACACTGCTACCGGGTATGGGTTTGGAAATGGGCAAATGGACCAGAATCAGATGCTACAACTGCAACAACAACAACAACAACAACAACAACAACAACAACAACAACTGCAACAGCAGAAACAGGCTCAATATCAGGCTCAGCTACAAGCACAACAGCAGGCTGAGCAACAGGCACAGTTGCAAGCTCAATTACAAGCACAGCAAACTGCCAGCTTCCAGCAACAGCAGCATCAGCAACAACAGCAACAGCAGTCTCAGTATTTCGGGCAACAACAGCAAATTCAGCCTTCCAATACAGGAATCAATCCATTTAGGCAATCTATGATGGGCATGCCCACTGGTTACGGCCAGCAGGAAGTCCAGCAAACCGGAGGTGATCCGAGAAATCCGTTCGCTGTCAAGCGTCAGAATACTATATCGTCGCTGCCTTCTCTGGATGAGCGCCATTCGGCCAGTAGTTTCTCATCAATGGAACCGCAACAACAATTTCAACAGACACAGCCGCAGGTAAGCAATCAGCCTATTTCTGCTCAGAGTACTGGTTTGCGGCATAACCCATTTGCTGCGACGACGGGTCTGACTCGTTCAATGAGCCAAATCAGCACTCAGTCTACAGGATCAAATCCGTTTCGAAAAAGCATGTTTGCTCAACCCACTGCTAATAATGGGCAATTCCAGGGCCAGCAGCCGTTGACATACCAGCCTACGTTTGGAGGATTGGAGAATCTCCAGACGGTGACCGTGTTTCCCCAGACTTCGACAGCGACGGGCAACACGCCGACTACTCAGGCCGGCCAGATGTTTATTTAGTGAAATATTCATGTGGTATTGCTTTGCTATGTACAATATAGGATGCATGACATAGATTTGAAAATTACAAGTTGTTATTTATAAATATTGTTTTTTGGCAGTGTTCGTTCAGCCGGTAAGGCATTCCAAGCATTGGGTTTCGTTGTTTCTATACAATGCTTGAATGCTGCAATATTTACATGCGATTTTCCCACATTTTATGCAAATATAATCGGCCTGGTTCAACTCACTAGATATGCTCTGGCTGCAGTCTTCACATACTAACTGCGTGGAGTTGCATGGTGCCGATGGCCTGGATACGAGCCGACGTTGGGCCTGTCGAAGGAGATCCAAGGTGTCGTTCGAACACAACTTCGCCTGAAGAGAGACATGTCGTTTCCGATGAGACGACGCGAAGTTTATTTCATTTGAAAGTTTACGCTTATGAACCATCAAAGTGGAGCCAACTGGTCGAAGTTCGCGTTCAACCATCTAAGATAGAGCAAGCCGGGTAACACATGTATCCGTCTCCTTAGTCAGCAAAAGGCGAAGACCGTGTGCTTACATCTTCATTCTACTTATCAGTCGGTTGTGACTGTAATCCCGAACCAGGTGTTATTGAATTTGGACTAATACGAGTAAGTTAATAAATAGTATTACCTTGTCAAGTAATAGTCATGCCCAATAGTGCTTGTTCTCCCTGTAGCTCTGTGGGGGTTGTTGTTGTTTATGCTATTACTTGATCATGACCTAAGCAAGCTTTGTAATCAAGGAAGCTTAGACCGGCTCAAGCCTGGCTAGTATTCAATGAAAACTAACGAAGCTGATATTGGCAGCTGGGCATCGATATATAAATGAATGACTACGGTCCTGGTAAGTTGCCGAGCCATTGAGCTGAACGCTTCAATGTCGGTCCACTTCTAACTGTATTGAGCAGCTGCTATAGATCCCTCGATCCAGGGAACTGAGAAACAGGAAGACCATCCTCGTGGACTAGCCCAGCCGGCTCCTGCTCCTGCCGTATCTGCAGAAATGCTTGGTGTGGCTACCAGTAATATGCGGGGCACCGGTGGTCCTGGAAACCCCGGCTTGAGTGGCCCGGGCCAGCATGTTCTCAAAGGAGTCGTGCCACCTGTGACACGGCATGGGCGTCCGTTGGCCCAGTCGAAGAGAGCTGAGCAGAATCGGCAAGCTCAGAAGGCGTTCCGTGCCCGTAAGGAGCTGTATATCAAGGAGCTGGAGGCCCAGGCAAGACAGCTCCAAAAGTCAGAAGACACCGTTGAACTTCTCAAGAGGGAAAACGAAGAGCTCCGCGATTACATTATGGCGCTACAGTCGAAACTCGTTGATGTGCCGACGCCTCCGTCTGTGTTAACCTCGGGTGTTTCCAGACGACTTAATGGCATAACGGAAGAAGATGTCTACGATACTCGCCTTAAAGACAAATGAGAAGAGTAGAGAGTGTGTGTTCGGGGTGCTTATTTTTTATAATCGGTCTTCATGTTTGGGTACTAGTTATTCTATACGATAATATATATTCTACCTTTTCATAGTGCGGTACTACTTAAACCCTTGTTGCCCTTAGAGCGATCTGGTTGCCCGTAATCGAAGCCTCTTTCCCCATCTGCGTAACAATAAAGCACTCGGTGCAAAAAATAATGCTATGCATGCTATTAGAGTGAGTGCCCAATGATAGCCAAGATTATTGAACATTATAGAGCCGAACAGAGGGAATCCAGTGGCCATACAGCATCTTACAAAGACATTGGCTGCAACCGCATCAGCAGCATGCATTTTGTAAACTTCTACTGTGTAAACCATGATGGAACTCGACATATAGAAGAGTCCAAGTCCGAATAGAAATGTGCCGATCATTGATACGATCCAGAACACGTTTCTATAAATTGTCCAAGCAAATATGAAAAATCCTACTGGATATAAAATGGCCCCTGCGCACATTTGTAGCAGCTTCATTTCCGGCTCGTGTACTCCGTTATTTTTCTGCAGTTCCCGTTGATATATTCGATCCCATATAGGAACGGACAGTATGCCACAAGCGATCCCGAGGCATATCGGCAGAAACGCCAAGCCAACAAACTGAATACCAAATTTATAAACACCCTCATAGACAATAGGTAGAGATATAAACATCATGTATAGCACTGCTTGAATGAATCCCTGATATATACAAAGAAATGTCAGCATTGGCTGTGTCACCAATAAGTACGCCGGCACCTTGATGCATTGCCATAAGTCATGTGCAAGTCTGCGATCTTCTTTCTCAGATAATGCATAATATTTATTGCAGCCTTTTTCTGCTCGTACTCTAGTGGCTTTTTTCCTAAGTAGAAATCTTGGATGTGTCTCAAAAGATAACAGTAAAAATAATATCATAAGTACCCCTGTACTTATAAGGCCGGCATAAAAAGACCACCGCCAAAAGGTATATCGTACGATGAATCCAGATACTACTGGAGCAAATGCGGGTCCTAAAAAAGGTCCCATTGTGTAGAAATTTACAGGAGCAGCTAGCTCATGCTTTTCGAATAAATCAGCGATAGTTCCCGGTACATTACACACATAACTTGATCCAGCAATTGCAGCTAAAACTCTTCCTGCTAGTAGTGTTTGAATATTGCTGCCGAAAGCCGTCATGAATTGAAATGCAAAGAAGAGAAACAGTGATACTATATATACCGGTTGTCGGCCGAAGTAGTCAGCGAACGGCGCATTGATAAGTGGCCCTAAAGCTAGACCCAAGGTATATAATGAAATTCCTAGAACTCCAACTTCATTACTTATGTGGAACTGCTTTTTAATCGAGTCTAGAGAGGTGGACCATAGTGAAGACAGCAGACCGTAATAAAACGAAATTCCCGTCAGCAACACTACAAGCAGCCACTTACGTGGAGTAGACATTCTACGGACATTTTCTTCATCACCGTCGTCTTCCCATCGAACTAAGTATGGATCTGTATCGGGGACGCTAATATGCGAGACGGAAGCAGAGAGATCGTCCATCACATCTGAAGACATTCTCAGGCAAGAAATCTATGAAAAAACAGTAGTTACACGATATTCAGACGATATTTAACATTATTCTGGAAACATGGGTAAATAATCCGATCATGACTAAAAGTTTCCCAATCAGGAATAAGCCCGATTTTGGGCCGATCGATGCTATGGTGATGAGTTACCATATAACTTTTATAATCTGATAGGTTACGTCACGTGCAGGGCCGGCCGAGAATGTTTCTGTTTTGGGCAAATTCAATGGCCTTAAAGATCAAGTATCGGGTTGATAGATTAAGATGGAAAATGTGATTTTACAGCTAAGCTTATGAAACGAAGAAATACTGTATCTGCATACGTATTTACAGATTCCAGCTGTAGTCATGCGAATTTAACACCGCATTTGGCCGCGGCAGCACACTTGTTGCGGATAGGCACATCTTTGCTATTTTTCACTCATTTGGCCAAACAACAGTCCAGACAAGATAAATTTGATTGAAAATGCCCGGTCCTTCTATCTCAGAGCGGCTATCCAACACGCTAGAAGCTGAACACCCCTATTATATCTATGTAAGTATGGCAAGGTTGCTCAATTGCATTCTTCTAACACGGCTCAGAGCCAGGAAACAACTGCCTCGGGTGCTACGGCGACCAAGAAAATCAAGAAACAAATTCCTGAGGGATTGTCTCATAATGACGTGAGCGTGCTCAAGTCGTGCAAAAGACGCGCCTATGTCATGGACTATTTCTTCTCCATGTGCGGCCTCCCCGCCGGCTGGTCTGCGGTCATCGGGCTGCTTCCCTTCATTGGCTGTGTCATCAATGTTTGGATCGGTTACCGTTTAATCGAGAAGGCCAAGCAGATCGATGGCGGGCTGTCTACGTGGCAACTGTCGAGAATGTATGCAAACGTCAGTGTCAATGGAATATTGCTGATATTCCCGCTAATCGGAGACATTTTCAGTGCCTACTACAAGGCCAATGCCCGAAACACTGCCGTTCTTGAGCATCATCTCATTGATGTTTCTACACATAAGCTTGGACACGTGCCGGATGTGCCGGTGAACACTGAAGCGCACGAAATGCACGCTCAAATGAAACCTAATGACTCCAGTTCTGCCCCTCCGCCTGCCTCTGCACCCGCACCTCATGTCACTAAGCCTGAACCTGCTGAAGCTGCTGGATCTACCAATCCCGAAACTAGTGGGTCTACCAAGCCTGTGCCTGAGCAGGAGGGCCATGATGAGGCCGCTTCGAAAGTATGACATTAGTCCGTTTGGATAAGTGTACTTGTAATGGACTAATTCGGCATAGATAACTTGTTTGTTTGAGCTATTCCATTTTGGACTACTTTTACTGTAAAATGGCGATATAAAATGGTGATATCTATCTAACTGATATTCCGTGCGATTTCTTCGGTTTAATAATATTTGATTTACGAAAGATTTTTACTCCAAGATTGCATATTCGTATACCCACCCGATTATAGTAGCTCCCTCCAAAGAAAATGGTCCGAGCCTTAAATACGATAAGATGCTCAACTATCACCGCCATTGACTATCAGCTGCATTGGTAGCTAGTCGATCAGCGCCATCATTGCCCGGATGCCCCGAGTGTCCAGGAACACGTTGAATCGAGACAGCTTTTCCCAGAGTATTCTTCAGAGTCTCCATTTTAGAACGGGCGCCCTGGATGAGATCCTGGTTGGCTACAGGCTGGCCACTGGCATTCTTATAGCCATTTCTCTCCCATTTGTCTCCCCAAGTAGTCAAGCTATTTCGGGAATACTCCGAGTCGGTATTGATGCGAAGAGGACGTGAATCCCCGTTGCGTGCTCCATCAATGGCCTGATCCAGAGTTCTAGAAATGGCTGTCAATTCAGCTCGCTGGTTCGTCTGTGCTCCAGACACCGCACCGGACATGTTTCTGCTATCACCAGGTCCATGGTATACACCCCATCCTGCTGTTGCACCAGACCTGCCATTTCCACGAGATGCTCCGTCCGTGTATACGTCGTGGTACGAGTTGCTGCCCGAGGAGCCACCGTATCCTCCTGAGGAGCTATAACTGCCTGAGGAACCATAACCCGAGGAACCCCCGTAGCTGCCAGAGGAACCTCCATAGCCACCTGAGCCTCCATAACTGGCTGAACCACCGTAGCTGCTATATGACGAGCCGCCACTGGATTTGCCTGATGAGCCCCCGCTGCCGGAATAGCCCCCAGATGAGGATGCAAAAGCAGCTGCTTCCGAGGGAGTATTGAACGACTTGAATACTGCGCCAGAGTACCCGTTAGTGGCATCCTTGCAGTCGCTCCAATTATCGTATACTCCAGTCTCACGTCCAGACTGCACTCCGTAATATTTAGGCATTGCTAATTAGTGTTGAAAATAAAATTGGATATTGTGCAAAGACAAAATTGGTCAAACCCAGATATATATATTCAAATGTTCGAAATCGCAAATGAAACAATTATGAAACGGCAAACTTTTGGAAGTGGCCCAAAGAGGCTCTGCGCGTCGGCACTTATGAATCAGGGTATGACGATGTTGCTGAGCCATGGACCCACAAAAATGAGATACAGATAGCATTTATGGCAACCAGATAAGCTGCCAATGCAAAGGCAATCAGTCAATTCAGCACATTATTATAAAAGGCATCGCGTAGAATTAAATAGGCTTGTTGCATCATAGACTTTGGTATCATTGGTAAGACACGCATGCTTGGTTTGGTATTTGTGTCAGTACGCCAGCCGCGTCACCGCTATTTTAGGCAACCAATCTTATGAATCTGGGCACGCCATTGAGAAAAGCCGGAAATGAACGACATAATAGCGCTTTTATAGCTGATTGTAGAGCAGTTCAATTATATTCGTAAATTATTCGAGACTCTTTTCAGTCCTTGTGATCCTCATCTAGCCTCTTAGCTATGACTTCCAGTGCTTGGTTCATCTTGGCCATCATGTTCTCCATCTTGGCAATCGTCGTTGCCGAGACGTCGTGGTCAATCGCGCCTCTTGCATCGTCCCGTTCGTACGGGTCATCTACAGACTCTCGGTCGTCATCTCCCATATCTTCTTTCGACGCTGTATTCTTCGTTTTCATGCGACTTCGGTATTCCCGGTATAGATCCTGAATAGTTACATCTGCATTTTCATCCGCCTCGTCATCCTCCACCTCTCCACTAATTCCTTGTTTAAATGAGCCAGTATCAGCTGCACTAGCAGCGTCAACAGTATTATCATTATGCAATCGTAAGACGTCTCCTGAAGGCACTGCTGGCAAACCTCCAGATTGCCTCCTTTTCCTCAGCGTCAGGGCCGCCCTCGAATAGCCTCCCGGAGGCTTCATCATAGAATTAATTGAATCGCTATGTGTGACATATTGATGCGGATTCAAGCTTGCCAAATAACGACGCCCGGATCGAATGGCTGCTTCCCTAGTAGTCGTAGTACTTGCAATATCATTTTCGCCGTCACTATTCTCGTAATCATAATCCGATCCTCCAAAGAAACGCCGTCCTCGTTCAATCTCAGATAGTATCGATTCTGGAGCTCTTTCGTCGATGGTTCCGTATATCTGCCCAGTTGAGGCTCCTGAATTGTGCGACATGTGCCTCTCCAGTTGATCACTTGTCGACTGGTTTTTCCGAACCTTCACCGTGCCTTTATAAGGACGCTTGAACATCTCATCTAGCAAGTCCATATTCGACACTTTATCCCTCCTGCCCGGCTTCGCCAGTTGTCGTTTTCGAGGAGCTGCTCGAGCAGCATTGGGCTCCCTCTTTCTTATACCAGCATCTGCCATGGCCTGTCTTCGAGCAGCTGCCTCCAGTTCTGCTGCTCGCAAATGAGCTTGCTGAACCTGCCAGTGAAGTCGTTCATAGAAAAATATGGCCAACAAGAACGGCAAATGAGTTATCTTGATAATAGTGCGATTAAATACAAGAAACCTTCTCAGCGGCATAACATAAAAAAGAGGTCGAACCAACCATTCGACCAGATTAAGAGGAGCCGTATAGGCAAAAAGAGATGAAGACTCCGACTTGATCATAGATATCGTGTTGACAGCAAACAAGAATCGGTGTTCCTCGCGAGAGTTCTGATTGATCTTGGAAAAGCTGTCAGATAAGACAGCAATAAGAATAGTCAATATGACGAAATGAGTTATGAATAAATAGAAGAGCAGCATGCAGCGGCCGATATGCGAGTAGTATTTCCAGTTTTCCCACACTGCTGGTGTGAAACCGAACAGAATCTTCATAAGATCAAATGCAACCTCGTTTGCAGAAAACACATCGCGGGCAAACGCCATTGTAAATGCAACCCAAAATCCGCATGAAAAGACGACGATCACAACCCACGCTACGAGAAGGTCCATGGACATCTTTCGAACAGCAACAACCATACGAGAAAAGCTCTCATAATTGTCTAAAATGCTAAAGAGGCGCGGGAAGAGGAAAATAGCAATTGAAGCCAAAATATCCCGTGAAAATCGTAATAAATAGTTGGCATCGGCGCCATCTATCAAGCCTGTCCTCACAGCCATTACTCGCAGAACAAAATAGGTGACCAGCAAGCATAAGATGACCACGTCAAGGAGATTCCACAAAGACATGACATATAGCTGAAAGCCTACGTCGGTGAAGGCTACCATTTCGTCAAGAATGAATCCCAAACTCCATAAGCCGAAAATCGTCTCGGTTACGGTTGGAGTGTTACTCTGCTCAGATAAAACGGTTATATATAGCAACAACAGAACACAAAATGAGAGCATGTTCAGAATATTTCTGTATCTAGGGACTCTCAGTCGCGATAATTTCAATAGACTTGCCTCAGAATAATCATAAATAACGCCAGGTCCTCGACGACCAAACCCAGCGGCAATTGTCTCGTCCTCATTGGCGAAATTAATACGATGCAGTTTATGCAGAGAGCTCTGGAACATTATTGAGCCATTCCAGATCTCTTCTACAGCTTTAGTGACCAGAGGGTGGGCCAGGAGTTTCTTGGCCTCGGCATTGATCGCTAGCTCGATTGCGGAGATGCGTTGCCAGCGAGGAACAAAGGACGGAGGCGTCGAGCCTTTTCCATTGGCCAGAGGATAGAAATCATGCGTAAGTGCATTGACAAGCTCCCCATCATCGTACTCTTTGAGCAGTTTTATGGCGACGATTTCACAGATCATCGCCCTCGTCGTCGACACCCCGGCCATGGCGACGTTTTCAGAGGCTTCTTTCTGGAACTGATCCATACAGGCCATTAATGCATACAGAGATCCTTCCGAAAAATCTTCTCTAAGTTCTGTCACCAAAGGCTTTATCAGGAGCGTGTTGACCTGAGGAGATCGCAGCTCGTCATACTTCATGTCGACTTTGAGCTCCATCAAATCATGGCAATGCAGAACCAGTGAGTAAATGGGGATGTTGTCCAGAGGCGACGGCCTGAACAAAGGCAGCAGCGTCTCATTCTCTTGCGTCATTAGGCAAGCAGACTGGTCGAAAGAGGAGATCTGAGGCTTGAAACTGATTTGTTTACTTTTGATTCGGAGCCGCGTGACAGCCGTACAAGCCAAAAGCCACCTGAGATACTACGAGAAGGAAAAGGTAAGTTGCAATAACTTGGATTTTTCTCTGTTTCTATTAATCAATCTATTAACATAGTTTAACAAAAAAAAAATTAAATATTCTTGTATTTGCTCAGTTGAGTCCATTTACGGCTAGCCAGCCATTGTTCTCTTGAGTTTCATTTTCCCAACTTACTTGCAACTTTGCATATTAAGCATAACTGCAATAGCCACAGAGCACGCAGCACGCAGCACGTTGAGTATCAAAAATGGACGCTGCAAGTGTTATGGAGCAGTATGTCTCCGACTGTAAGTAATAAAAAGATTGATGGTATCAGGTTGATGGCTTAATGATGGTTGACATCAGTCGACGTGACGTACGTCTCAACTTGACATATCTACCTGGCATGTAGCGCTAACTGTAGTGAACAATCTTCCGGCTGAAATAGCATATGTTCTGGAGGAAATCACGGACAAGGATAACCGGTTCTATGAACTGCGCAAGCGGATCCAGCAGCGAGATAATCAGATCCATAAGTTTATCAAGACTCACGGATCACTAGCGGAAAACTCCAAAGAAGCACAATCATATCCGAAAATTAGAAGCGATTTTGAAAAGGGTATGGAGATGCAGCTGGACAAACTGGACCTGGGCTATACAGGGCTATTTATTATATCGAGGCAGGTCAAGAAGCTTAATGACCAGATCAAGAAGCTTGAGGAAGAAAATCTCCTTGCCCCAATAACCAGCGGGGCCGTGCCAGCATTAAGCATAGACAGCGATCTGCGCAGAAGTCTGACTGGTGCAGGCGGCTCGTTCTCAAGACTGTCTGCCATGAATGGATCGTCAAATGGAGCTGATCATGGTAGAGGATCGCCCAATCTGTCGGTGGCCCCAGTCCATTCTCCACGAACTACAAATATCCCCATCACTTCGGGCCTGAGTCGGTCGCTGAAACGCAGCCGCGGCCAGTACGGCTCCGAGGACCAGCGTTCATTGAGCCATGCCGCAGCCAACCACCCTCCAAAGGGCCATCGGCCACATTTGCAGCTGCAGGCAGCCGACGACGACGAGGTTCTCTACTGTATATGCCAGCGAGCATCCTTTGGTAACATGGTCGCCTGCGATAACCCCGATTGCGAGCTGGAATGGTTCCACTACGGGTGTGTGGGCCTCAAGGAGCCCCCGACGGGAACGTGGTACTGCCCAGAGTGCATTAAGAAGCGGGACATTGACGGCCGCGATACCAAACGAAAGAAAAACTAGTTATTTATTATTACGTATGCACTATAGAAAGGAAATTTCAACTGCCCAGCTTGTGTTTTGTACATTACCCGACTGTTTCTCGGTATTGCTATCTTGGGGCTTCCATTTTAATTTAGCGATACCAGCCGACTTTTTTCCCATTGTCAAATCAAACCATCGGCCACTTTGAGTTTACCCCTCCAACCATGGTTCCGCCAGACTCCTCCGTTATGACTGCCGACCAGCTGACGTCTATGTTGAAGAATGTCCTTGATTTAAAGGCGTCGGGCGAAAAGGCACCAATGCCTGGCGACGAACGGGCCCGCTTCTGGACAACACTCAAGCAAAGCCCGCACCTCGTGTTCAACAAGTTCATGGAGAATGGCGACAATGATCTCAGCAGTTTGACAAGCATGATGTTAGGAAGTGCTCCTGACCCGGAGCTCAAGTCCGCGGCCACCGAAAGCGCTGTAAACCAGTGTATTAAGACTCTACTGTCACTGTACAAGGAGAAGAAGCAGCAAACTGCCGGCAATTACCTGCTAATGGCCATGAAATGTCTCAGTTGTGCCGATCCCGATTCAAAAATGCCCGACGACTATAATACTCGGATAGTCTCGTGCGTGGCTCTGTATCTTGATCGACGCCTGGACAAGCAAACGATAGTGTCGCCGGCAGTGATCATTCTTTCCAAATGCCTTTTAGCAAACCAGCAAAACACCATCTCGTCACTCGAAAATCTCGTCGATAACCTCATCACTGATGATACCATGGACAGTCTTATCTTAGCATTTAGCATCGTTTCCGTTGCTTTCCACCTCGATAGTCTTGCTGGACGCCAGGTCTTTGCAATGGAGCCTCTACAGACCCAGCAATTTTCCCGCCGCCATTTTCTCTCTGAACAAGTCGTAATAGCTGCTCTGGAGGCTCTTTCTGCGGCATGTATCGACAAGCAAAGCCGTGCCTTGGTTGCCGCCAATTTCGAGGCTGTAATCAAGGCGGCTTTGGAATCGGATAAGGATTCTGTCAAACTGTTGGCGGCTTCAATATCGGTAAAGACCAAAATATCTGGGTCTGCTAATTCTGATGATACCAAGCTTATCCTGCAATCTTCTGACATATTCGAACAGGCCGTAGCCAAGTCTTCAGGCGAGTTTTATGGCGTGGCTCTTGAGGGCCTGGCTTACACATCTCTTGTTCCTGATGTAAAAGAGCTGATTATAAAAAATGACGAGCTTATGACTAGTCTTGCTAAGGCGGTGGAAAAGTACATGAAGGAACCGCCCTTAATTTACTCGATATTGTCTATTCTGAACAATCTGACGCATTATTCCCCGAAACTTTCTGAAGAGCAACAGCGAATCATGGAACTAAAGAACTACGCGAACAAAAGTGGTCCAACCAGTCCCACATCGGATTCAGACAGCCACGTGGCGGCCAGGTGTTCTAGAGTGTTACGGACAGGTATCACGGGCATCATTAGGCGCAACTGCCATATGATGACTCCAGTCAGTAAATCTTCGGTAGCCAGCCTGATGAGAAATCTAGTGACTGAACAATCTCACCGACAACAATTTGCGAAGGAAGGTGGTCTGGCCGTTGTCATTTATTTATTAGTTGCCGAACCGGATCAAGACAAAGCTTCATCAGTGTTAGACGGAAAAGGAAAGAACCAGGCAGCAGGTGCACTTGCCAAAACGTTAATATCAATCGATCCTAGCATAGCATTGAGTTCCAAGACAAATATATTGGTGGCTGTGCCGTTACTGTTGGAGCAACTGAGTAACGAGTATGCGGAACTACCTCTATTGGACTCTTTTGAAGCGCTGCTAGCTTTGACCAACTTGGCGGCCGTTGATGCAAAGTGCAGGGACGCTATTATGACTAAAGGATGGAATAAAATTGAAGGGTTGTGGACAAGCAATAACCAAATGGTCCAGCGAGCGGCCGTGGAGCTTATTTGCAACCTGGGTCAATCTCCATTCTGTGCCGAGAAATTTCTATCGGGATCCAAGGCATCCACTAGCAAACTGGAACTTTTGGCTGCCTTCACTGACTCAGAAGATGTGCCTACTCAATGCGCCGCGGCAGGTGCTCTGGCAGTGCTTTCAGAGTGGGATCCGGCAGCTGCGGTCATGAGCAGATGCTCCAAGGTCGTCGATAAACTAGTGCACCTGCTAGAACATGACTCTTCGAACCAGGATCTTGCGATACGTGCGATTGTCACATTGCATAATGTTGTTTGTGGTGAAGATGCCGATATGGACAAGTTCGAAAAGGCGGGGACTGGCAATGTGCTTCGAAACCTGAGCTTGCCCGAAAAGGACGAGGACGCCAGCCAGATGATTGAAGAGATTCTGGAAGTATTGGATTCATGAACATATTATAAATATATTTATTGGGAAATTATCTGTATGTGCAGCTACCGTTAGCTGTTGTAGTTTCTAGAATTAAACCATTGCTCGGCTGAAACCTTCCAACTCCAAGTTTCAGCATCAGCACTGCCATGAGCCAAACGGACGCTGGCAACGCCTTTGTACCGGGAAAGTCCACGCCTGCAGAAGCTGTTGAAACTGCGACTGTGGCTGAGGCCAATGCTGATGAAAATGAAGTGGTCGGCCCCAGTGAATTTGTGCAGGCCTGTATTAATGGTGATTTGGAGGCGGTGACAAGCATTATCGATTCGGGTGCATCCACAGCTGACAATATTGAGCCAGACGGCACTACTCCATTGCACTGGGCTGCTATCAATAATAGGATATCGATATGCAAATATCTGATTGACAACGGGGCGAAAATCGACGCCGTGGGAGGCGATCTCCAAGCCACGCCGCTGCAATGGGCGTGCAAATACGGCCTTGTGTACATTGTGCATTTACTTATTGAGCGTGGAGCTGATCCGCTTATGACAGACTGCCAGGGATATAATGCGCTTCATCTGGCTGTGCATAGTTCCAATGTTTTGCTGGTTATATACCTGCTTCATCAGGGACTCCCCGTGGACATTACCGATCAGTCGGGTAGAACCGCTCTTCATTGGGCTGCATACCAGGGCGACGGTCTTACAGTCGATGCGCTTTTGAAATGGGGTGCTGACGTCAAAGCTACTGACTCCATGGGATTCATTCCTCTTCACTGGGCCATTGTCAAAGGCAGTACTGTTTGTATCAAGCGACTCCTTGAGGAAGGCTCCGATGTATATGCTCGAGCTGGTGAAGATCAAAAGACTCCTGCTACCATGGCTGCTGAAATGAATACCACGCCCATGTGGCATGATGCTTTGGCTGAGGTTGGTCGATATCCTAATGGAACTCAAAGGCCAATTTACTTGTCGAAGAAGCTGACCGACTACATCATTTTTTTCTCTCCTGGAATAATTATTCCTATTGCATGGCTTATTTTTGGCTATTTTGTATGGTTCATTTCTCTTCCGATCATCCTGGCCATTTTTATCCTTTATGTCAACGCATTGAACAGGTGGATAATACCAAACGCATACTTTGGCCGCCATACCATTTTGCAGACTCCGTTCTATGCAGGTATTTTCTTCTCAAGTGCCAGCTGGGTATGGATCCTGTACTTCATATTCATTTTGCCTAAAACCCTGTCGCGAGCCCCAGTAATTAATTTGCTCTTCTTCGCGACTTTTGCTATCGCAACTGCATGCTTCTTTGTTTCGATGCTTATGGATCCTGGATATGTCAAAAAATTGTCAGGAATCACAGAACAAAAGCAGGTCATTGAAGCCCTGATAGAAGCTGGTGAGTATGATAGCACTCACTTCTGCTTGGCTACTTATATAAAAAAGCCATTGCGATCCAAGTATGACCGCTCTTCACAACAGGTGATTGCAAAATTCGATCACCTTTGTCCTTGGGTCAATAATGCTATTGGAGCTCGTAACATTCGCTATTTTGTTATTTATGTTTTGGGGCTGTTTGTAGGTATTCCTTTGTTGGAGTATCTGTTCTTTGGGGTTGCGATCAATTTCAGCCAACTACCTGCCGAAGGATCTTGTTCAGTACTCCCCGAGGTATTATGCCTTGCATTTTCACAGGCTCCATTTACCACTTCTGTTTGTCTATGGTGTGGTTTGCAGTTTGTCTGGGTCTGCTTGTTGTTGTTTGTTCAATTAGTGCAGATAGCCCGGGGTGTGACCACTAACGAAGCGATGAACTTGAATCGATACGGTTCTTTGAGTGGTGAAGGGTTTTCCAGTTTGCCTCAAGATCATCAAGTCAATCATCGAAAAATGCTGGAACGGTTATCGACTCAATCTAACCAGGAGAGGAAATGCTGGACACCCTTGTTCCGTCTCATTGGCTTAGATATATTCCTCTCTACCGCCTCTTCTACCGTTCATTCAAACCAGCAGAGATCCACTAATCCAGCCAACTATGGAGTTGTTCGAAATTGTTTAGACTTTTGGGCTCCTGCTGGAGATTATAATATATTTCGGCCACCAAAAGGATCAGCTGGAGCTCTTGGTGGCCAGTCGGTGGATTTTGCTGCTCTGTGGGACTATCCGAATGCTAATGGCAGGGATTACGAGCTTGTGAATCAAGTATGAACAAGATCCTTTTAATATTTAAAGTATTTGAACGTTTTTGAATGTTTATATACAAATTTCAATTGTCTTATATCACGTTCAGTGTACATATTTAGTAATACTAGAAACAGTGATTATCACCGCCGGTAGCATCTATTGGTGAATATGATACAGTTTTGTCCATCTAAGGATATAACCTAATTTTAAGCAGATAATGCAGTAAATGTTAGTGTTGTCAGCTAAAGAGCCTCTCTAGATTCCAGCAACCTCTTGGACGGCCGTCGCAGACGCATGGGAGAGACGTCGAGCTTGGCCATTTCCTCCGTTGAAAGTTTTCCAGCTCTCCACGAATGAGTTGGTCGTTTACTTATCCTTGGGGTAGCAGCAATGGCTCTTCTCGGGACTTTTTTGGATACTGTTTTGACTACCGTTGTAGTCATAGCATCCGCTTTTCGTTTGCGTGGTGGAGGACTATCGGGCCGAGGGCCTTTCATCTTATTCAGTTCTTTCTTAACATTGATACCGTCCGCTGCAAGACGCTTGGCAAGCCAGCTGCTTACACGTCTAGGAGCCTTGGGCTCAGGCTCATCTTCGACAGCTGGAAGAAAGAGTCGTTTCTTGGAGCGGCTGCGTTTCATGTGGCCATCTTCGTCCTCGTCTTCATCACTGGAAACTTCCTGAGAAGCATTGAGTCTATCAGCCAAAGGTTCATACAAGACAATTTGCTCTTCATTTTTGTGGCACGATGGCCAGTACGCATTGTATAGCACAGCATGTCGGTGGCATCTGGGGCAAAGTCTCCTCTCCATTGCACGTATAGAGAGTTTTTCTTCGTCGTAGTAATCGTGAATTACCGGAATTCTGCAGTTTTCACACTCGGTTACGCGATCTGGTTCTTCGTAAACAAATGGCCGCATGTAATAGGATTTCACCAGTTTGGTATTTTGTTGTCGAATGCGTTTCTTAGACTTCTCCATCATAATTCTGTTACTTTTATCAGCGCCATTTGGCAGCTGAAATAAAGCTTTGAACATGCTCACAACTGAGAGTCCCTGTGAGTGAGATTTGCGGTTGCGCAAACGTCGCGTAGGCTCGTCCGTGGCAGTGACTTCTGGTTCTAAGCTGGTAGGCGGTGATTCAGGCTCGAGAGACTGAGTACGAGAAAATATGGGGGTCGATCGCTCAGATGATAACTCGGACGAAGGTTCTTTCGGTAGTTCTAGATCGACTGAGATGGTCATATTCTTGGACAGGGCGTCCTCAAAGGCAGCCGAAGAATGTTCGGACTTGGAAAAACCATTGCGCTGGAGTCCCTCACAAGTAGCACACAAGCATTCGCAGTTTCGTTTGCCAAAGTAGTTTTGGGCGTATTCTACGGTGATTTGCTCGCCGCACGAAATGGGTCGAGAACAATGCAACGACAGACGCATGCCAGATCCGCCTCCAAGCGTGACAAATTTGGCATTGGCTTCACAATCGTGGTTGACGAACCTGGCAGGTCCCAGCATGAGACAGCTTCCACCTGATCGGCTGGAGTTAATGATAGAGAAATCACGGTCATGGCCATCCATAAGTTCAGACTCCTCGTCGTCTGTGAGCTGCACAAGCACCCCAGTAAGCCCCTTGATTTCCTCGCCTTCTCGGAAATTTTTTCGAGCAATGACACACGACTCTTCGACGCCGGATCGGGACTTGTATCTGTCGGTGACCTCGACGTCAAAGCCACATTCCGGCGAATAAATCTGCAAATAGCGACGCGAATGTCTCTCAAAAGCGGTTTTCATAGCCGGGTCCGGAAACCTGCGCAAGAAATTCTGCACAGAAGGCAGCGCGACAAACTTGGTAACGGCACTTGTTAGCGTCGGTTTGCGGCCCTCATCGACAGGATCAACCAGGTCCTCGTGTATGATTTCCAAAATCCGCTCCTTTGGGATTCCCCTGATCTCCTTGAAAGTATTTCTGACTTTACGGGTTTTGCACCAGTAGTACAAACGATCCACCAGGCAGTCGACCAGCAGGTCGTCAAAGTACGAAAGCTGTGTATAAGTAAGAGTCATTGAGCACTCGGCTGCAGTTCAGCACCGCCTATTCTACCCGTCAACCCTGCACTTTGTCCCGTCAAACAGTTTTGCCTGTCTCAACCTGCCTGCAGCGTTGGTTGTGGAAAACTGGCAGCTGGCTGGTGGAAAACAAAAGTGGTGCTTCGGGCTTGCAAACTCCACCCAACGGGCTTGACGGGCCATGAAACCAGCAGGCCAACCACAAGCTCAACGGGCACGCCGAGTGCTGGGCGCACGGCCCGTGGACGGCCCGGTGTCTACGGGGGCGTCTTTGCTCAGTCCTACAAGGGCAGACTCTCCCAGTACCAGTGAGCTGTCTGTGGACAGTGTATCGTCGGTGACTTCCGACGAGGTAGCTGGCATAGTATGTCCTATATGTAATGAGACTATGGTAAGTAGGAAGATTATTGGGGGTGTTTTTTGAGGGTGTTTCTTTGCAAGTTGCACTGCACTTCTCTGCTAGTGCTAGCTACCTTATTTGTGCTCTTCTAACTCTCCAGATAAGCTTATTACAGCTGAACAGGCACCTTGACGATGTCCACAGCGACTCGCCGACCGCCTCCGTTTCAAATGAGGATCTTGTCAAAAACTGGTTCAAAAAGAACCTTGATAAGGCCAAACAGTTTCCTGCCAACAGTGGTTTGGCTAAGCTAGATATCTTCGTTGACCAGGAAGAGTCTCCCAGTCCTCGCAGAGTCGTTTCCAAGCCCATTCGGGCTACCAAGGCCACTGAGGATAAAGTCACTAGAGCACACTGGGCCAAACCTACAGGCCGTGACAGGTGTAGTCATGCGGGCTGTAATCGGCCCCTCAACAACAAGAACGGCCAGGTCAACTGCCGAAGATGCGGAAAACTCTACTGTAATGAGCATACCATGTTTCAGGAGAAGCTTTCTGTGGACGCTGTACATGACCCTGAAAATGGGCATTGGTGTAGAGTCTGTGAAGATTGCTACGAGTCTCGTGAAGGATACAATGACACTAGTGGCTATTCGAGAGACTTGACACAAACTTTTCTTGATAGCAGAGAAACCTGTTCTAGAGATCGTCAGATGGAGCGGAATCGGCTGGAAAAACGACTGACAGTACTTGTTCGAGAGCTGAGCCAGCTCTCGTTGCATACTGGTATACTTAACTACAACAAAATGGGAGCTAGGCAGAGCATCGAGCGGCGAATCGCCGAATGGCAGAACGATGCTTTGGTCGATAGATGCCCTATATGTGATCATCGGTTCAACTATGCTTTGCGCAAGCATCATTGCCGCGTTTGTGGCCAAGTCGTGTGCGGAGACTTGCAAACCGACTGCTCCAGAGAAGTCATTTTATCCACGCTAGCCGAAAAACTCGGTATGGATACGCCAGCCTCTGAAAATTTCGGCGTGAGGATATGTCGGGATTGCAAGGACATAATTTTTTCAAAGAGGAACTTCACTCAGGAGGTGCAAGAGACCAGTCCAGCATTAATTCGCCAGTACGAAACACTCAACAGACTCAAAACCACCATTGATATTGCATTACCGAAATTTAGAGCTATGCTTTTGAATCTTAATGACCCCATGCGGCCGCCAGAACACGAAGATATCCAGGATGCGGGTCATGTTCGCCGCAAGCTACTACAAAGCTTCAGCCAGTACGACTCGCTTGCTCGCAAGATTCTGGCAATGCACGTCAAGTCAGACACAGAGAGGCATATCCAGAAGCAGATTTACAACTACGCATCGCAGTACTTGCATGACAATATGCTGCCGTTGAAATCATTGCCGAAAGTCCTTAAGCATGTCACTCCAGAGCAGCTGAACCAGGACGACAGCAGTGATTCCCAGGAAGTCGAATCTCTCAACAACCAGATCATTGTAATGGAGGAGCAGATGTTCATGGTGGAGAATATGATCCAGGACGCCAAGGCAAGGCGCAAATTTGACGAGCTGCTTCCGCTGGAACAGAGTGTGGCAGATTTGACTGTGGAAATCGACAAGCTTAAAGGCATGCTAAACGGCACAACGATATCGTGAAATCAGTTATCCATTCATATGCATATTTTGCTTTTGTGAAAAAAGCATTTTAATATATTTATCTACATTTGTTGCCTAATGGCATTCAAATCGGCGATGCATTTAGTTCGTAAAGCACAGCATTTCGGCTTCTAACCGGTTTTGCCATTTTTTTTACCATCACTCCATCTTTTCGCTTCCCCAATAACTCTATCAGAACCATCTAATATTTCTCTTCGCAAGACCGAACCTTAGTTATAACGCTCATATACGCTCACTGTAAAGTTACAAATCAGCCCCATCCCACTTGCCCAAGTTTTGTTTCTCACTTATCACATAAGGCTTTTCATGTCGGAAAAAGTAAGCATTTCCACCGTTAAATTTGATCTTGTCTTTCAGACTGGCTAACCTCATAGGATAAACAGACATCGGTTTTGTCTGCTAAAGCTTTGCGCCATAAAAGGAGACTGGAGCTGCGGGCAGCTAACCAAAGCATATGGGACATAACCGCCAGCCAGGCTCAGGGCACCAAGGCGTTGGACTCGAGTTTGAAGAAAAATACGGCATTTATTAGACGATGTCGTACGAATCTCAGAGATAAAGACACTCTTGTAGCGGAGGTGCGGACGCTGTCGTTGGAGAAATATCTCTCGGAGATCATTCCTGCCCTGGTCGAGGGGTTCTCAAAGTGCAAATCGTCCACGGATCTCTTCCAAGGCGTCGAAGTAGCGTCTGCACTTCACCAGCGATTCGGCTCGCAATTTAGTGCCGAGTTCATTTCTATATTTCTCAGTGGCATTGTATTTCCTACCAGCTCCGAGCTCAAATCCCTGACTGCTGATCAACGAGAGGAAATAAGGGTTTCTTCTACGGCTCGCCACAAGGCTATTCTGCGTTCTATAATTGAGCTATGGCTTGTTGGAATATACAGGTCGCCTAAGGACGTTGTATCTTCGGGCCAAGATGTCCCTGCCTATGCGCTTCGGTCCAAAAACGGCTCCATTGCCGCTCCTCCTTTGACAATGCTTCATCACATTTTATCTAACGATGACGAAAATGCTAGGCATTCTCTTGAAATTGTAATTTCTGTGTTGAAAAGCTATGGCGAGTTGTTTGTACCCAGCAGCACGGACGGACCTGGAGATGAGCTATTTACGCCAGCCCTACTAGGTGACTTTGCATTGGAGTTTGAATGGTACGCTAAGCAGATTGAGCAGACATTGCAAAAACAGCGTTCCGCTGTGCAAAAACGGTTCAAATCGAACGAGTCCGTCTTTATGAAAACTGGCGGTACAATAGAATCTCAAACGGACTTGTTCGAACGCTTGCAGGCACGATTTCAGGCTATTCTGAATAATTATCAAACCCTGTGTGCGCTACTTCATCGTGAAGCTGGGAATTACGATGTTGATTTAGGTTCTGGATCTGATGGTGTCGCTATCAGTGTTTTGTCTGGTGGCCAGGACAGCATCTGGGAAGATGATGAGCAACGGAAGTTTTACGAAGTTTTACCAGATTACTCTTATAAACTGACTGAATCAAAAGAAAGCGGCAAGGATGATTCCGAAGATCAACCAGGCGTGGATTCAAATCAGTCTGGGTCTGCCGAAGATGAAGAAGAGAAGTTGACTGAGGCACTGAACCAACTTGACTTGGAGATAGAAGCTGGTAGCGCCGGGAAAGATGAGGCAATCCTCTCAATTGATACCGCTGATGACTCCGATGATAGTGACGAGGATGATCAGCCAGAAAATGAGGATGATTCTTATTCTAGAAAAGACCCTCTGAATATTGTTATTGCAGACCTTTTGAGGCCGCTCACTGTTCATCCTTCGAAAGATACGGTTGATAAGATCGCATCTGAATATGTTCAGCATGATAGCAAGGCTGCCCGTGCGATAGTAATTAGATGCGTGACGAACTATCTTAGCCCTCGGGTGACTTTTCAGTTACCTTTCATTGCTAGGTTTCTGGCCATTTTGAACAATTTTGCTCCAGAGATCATCGATGAAGTATCACGTTACTTGAAAAGTTACTTTCACAGGTCTCAAATTAGCAGTAAATCTGGCCGATTGAACAGCTATCAAATGTTCGTCCTCACTTATGTGTCAGAGCTGACAAAATTTGGCCTAACTTCAAAATACTTTATTGGTAGTTTTTTCCTTCAACTGGTAACAAAACTTGCGGATGCCAATGCTGAAGTCCTGTCATTTCTGTTGGAAGGCTGTGGCAGATATGTACTTAGGAAGCCGAAAACAGCAGAATTCATGGTCACACTTCTGGGGAAATTAGAAAAGGAAGTAGGCCGCCGCTACTTGACTATGGAACGAAAATTGCAGTTGCAAAATGCTATCACATATATTACATTTGTGGAAACACCTCAAGTGAAAACGAAAGAACGCCCCGCGATCGAATTATTTATAAGGCATCTGATCTATCATGACCTAGCAGCGAATACGGCCGATGAAGTCTTGCTCAAGTTACGAAAATTGGATTGGAATGATGAAGATACTTTTCGGACACTGAAAAAGGTGTTTATCAAGGTGCAAAAGGTTAGTTCGAGTAACATCGCGCTCATGGCTTGGCTTTTGAAGTCTTTGTCAAAATCATATCCAGCATTTTCTGTCATCGTCGTTGACGCTATTTTAGAGGACGTGCAGCGTCAGTTGGAACTTAATATTTTTCAGTCTAATCAACTTCGCGTGGCTGAGTCGAAGTATCTCGGTTTTCTATACGTCTATGGCCTAATCGGTGAGGATGTCCTGTTTAAAACTCTTTATTTGTTAGTTACATATGGGCATCCTGGTGATCGACCGCAGCCTGGGAAATTTTGTAAATTGGACCCGCCAGATGACTTTTTCAGAGTTCGCTTGATATGTACCCTGCTGAACACTCCAGGTGTTGCGTCCAAGCTGAATTCTAATAAGGAGAACAAAACTAATCTGAATCTGTTTGTCAGATTCTTCATATATTATATTTTCACTAAGAAGACTCTTTCTCTAGATGTCGAGTTTATGGTCACCGATATGCTTCGGTCGATTCGGCCCGGTCTTCATTTGCCTGTTGGGCTTATGGAAGCTTTAGACCATCTTGAGGTGGCACTTGCCGAGGCAGAGGACTCTGAAAGACAGACTGACAAGGGTCCAGTTATTTCCGCTACAGGGTCTGTACCCGCGTCCGAGAATAAGAGCAATGCGGACTCATTTACCAGAGGCAGTTACACAATACGGTCAGAGGAACCCAAGAAAAAGGCAATTAGTGTTGAACAGCAATTGGCTTTACTTGAAGAGGAGCGTAAGCGTGAGATGAGAACACAGAAGGCGATACAGGCTGAAGAAAATAGACGTGCGGATGAGACCTTTGAACAAGAATTCGAAAAGCTAATGATGGAAAGAATGGATGGATCTACAGATTCGTCCTCCAAGAGACAGGCTGTTTTCGATGCGCCAGTTCCTGAACTTTCACAAAACCCTAATCGATCCACTGCTTCAAATCAGATAAATTACCAGCTGATGGTGAAGAAGAGAGGCTCTACTCAGGTATTAACTCGGCCAGTAGAAATGCCAAGCGACTTTAAATCGGCAAAGAAGGTAGAGGCCGAAAGACAAAAACGAGCCGAAGAACAAAACAGAGTCAGAAACTATGTTATGAACTATATGGAAAAGGACGGTTCTACAGAAGAACAGAGGATGTTACTGGAACGCATAGTGCAACCCGAACTCACGTCTACGCGATATACCCGAAAACGACCGCCAGCCAACAAAGGAATCCCAGCTATGCCTGATATCCCGGCGGAATTTCAAGGATAAACATCGGCACAAAACTATTCATAATGCGCATAAATACAAGTATATAACTATACAAAATAATTAAGATTCTAGGACTGCGAATGGGCCGTGCCAGGAGCCAGCTCCTCCACTATGATGCCCAATGCAGTGATGTCGTCTGGCTTTCCACCAAGAGCGACAATATCCAGCATTCTTCTCATATTGACAGTGAAAGGAGAAGGATAGTTGATGTCGGTCGAAACGTGTTTGGCTCTTTGAACCAGCTGCCTGACGATGGAAGACGGCGGTTTCAGCCCTTCCTTAGAAACAGGAGCCGGCTCGATGCAATCTAATGAAGTATTCATAATCCAGTTGCCGTTGTTTAGCATTCCGGTACTGATGCTTGTGAGAATATCATGGGTATAGAGATTGTCGCTGAGGCCGTCAGTAGCGAGCAAAATGAAGTCTCCGTGTTGCAGCTGGAGCTGCTCAACGTCGGCGTCTTCCACTTTAGATCGTACTGGGATTCCGTTTCTTCCTGGACGAGAAGCTGCGGCATTCGGGGCGAGGATCCTCAATTGGTAAGGCGTGTTAAAGTTGATAATCTGGGGTCTTGACTGAGTGAGAAGACGCCCCCTTCTGAACACATAAAACCCAGAGTCTCCTAGGTTGGCTGTACATAAGCTACCAGACTTTGAGCATGCAGTGGCCAAGCATATGGTGGTTGATCCATGGAATGCTTGAGAGTCCTCTCGTAAAGAATCAAACGACGTTTTCAACAATGGCAACGGTGATATTATATGATCGGGCCGAGAATGCTGCAGCTGTGAATATTCATGGCCAATTTGTTCCAGCAGAGCGTTGCTCAAGAGACTGGGATCTATGCCTTGTTTGGCAAGGCCGCCGACCCCATCGGCTACGCCCACGGCCACAGATCCCCGGCGATCAAACGGTTCAGTCCAAGTGGAATAGAAATATGCATCGTCACCAACGTCGGGCCGGAACCTCTGAGCGCTGGAGAATTCGTCCGCTAGCGCATCTTCGTCCTTAAAATACATCTGCTGTGCTCGACGGATCGGGGTGTGAGTATAACGCGGTTTCGCACTGTATGCCGGAGCAATGAGAAAGCGAAACCTCTGTCCGGAGACCGAACTAGACACAAGAGTTCTGGAAAACACCAACGGACGCCATGGCAACAGTGGAACGCCTATGGGTGAGCCGAGCCCTGGCATAAAGGTCTAATGGTTGAATTTGGCTAGAAATCTATCGTTTGATGCGAAAAACAAAAAAAAATCGTGACAACAAAATCCTTAGATAAGCTCCAACAATTGAGCAAAAAGGCTACGCTTGTATTAGAGCATAGATCAATAATGCGTTTAGATCATGACTACGCTTGGTTATTAGAGCATAGGTCCATAAATAAGGTATAAGACAACACGGGTGCACGGCACCAGTGCCAAGTTACAGATCTTCAGGCCGGATCACAGTTCGCCGGATGGGCGCCGGTTCCTCTTCGTCATATTCGTCATTTCCCTGTCCTGCCGGTGGAGTAGAAGTCTCTTCTTTAACGGGGTCAATAATGAGCTCTACAGCTGGCGCGGCCGCCTGTCCGTTGCTGTGATGCGGTGCTTTCTTCGCCTTAGGTTGGTGGGTCACGGGATCCGGATACTTGCTCACCACGTCCCTGAGAAAGTCAAACTGCTCGGTATTGAAAACCGCTTGCTTCAAATGGGCAGGCGATACTCGCCTGGAGTTGCGTTCTCGAGCCTCGTCGCATGCTCCGTCTACCAATTGCACCATAAACAGTTCCAGGGCCTTTGCAACTACCACCGGTGTAGCTTGTGCTACTTTGCCGATTTCGTCGTCCGACTGCATCAGCCGTTTTATACGCGACTGTCAATCTAGTTAACATCTTGTCCGTCTTTTTTTTTTTTTTTACTATTTACTTACCACTGGGATTCGCGTCTTGACTTCTCTTTTTGACATGGAGTGCTTTGCACAAAAAAAAGTGGGATTTGGCGCCTATTTAAATGAAATGAGGATGCACAAGGCACATAAAAACCGAATGGAAAACCCGCCTAAAACGGCGTATTATCATAGAGACATATTTACAGAATATATACCTATATTTACAGCAGATGTACCGTTACCCAGTATTTATTTACGCGGATGCTGTATTTTTACACTATTGCCATTTCTTAAACACCAGACTGGCATTTGTCCCTCCGAAGCCAAAACTATTTGTCAATGCGTAGTTCACGACATATGGCTGGGATTTCAGAGGCACATAGTTGAGTTTGAATTCTTCAGAGAAATGCTGCGAATTGGCTGTCGGAGGCAATATGTCGTTTTCCAAAGCCAGTACTGTAAACACCGCCTCGACTGATCCAGCAGCACCCAAGAGGTGCCCAATGGCCCCTTTGCAAGAAGAAACATTGACAATCTTGCCTTTTTTTTCTCTAGCGCTCAAAAATAGTTCTGTTATAGCGTTATTTTCTGCAACATCACCCAGCTTCGTGCTGGTAGCATGCGCATTAACATAGTCAATTTCATCAGGTCCAACTCCAGCTGACCCAAGTGCCATGCTCATACAACGATATGCTCCGCTGCCATTTTCTGCAGGTGCTGTTATGTGGTGCGCGTCGCCTGACATGCCGTATCCGACTAGTTCTCCATAGATTTTGGCATTGCGAGAAACAGCAGTTTCCAAGCTCTCCAATACCATTATTCCGGCTCCTTCTCCCATTATAAAGCCATCACGCTTTTCATCAAATGGCCTTGAAGCGGTCTCTGGACTATCGTTGAAACTGGTAGCGAGAGATCGTGCTCGGCAAAATCCAGCGATGGCTACCGGATGAACAACAGCCTCAGAAGATCCAGCTATCATTGTGTCGGCCATTCCAAGTCTAATCATATTGAACGCATCTCCGATAGCATGCGCTCCTGTTGTACATGCTGTAGAGACAGAATGATTTGGCCCCTGAAGGCCAAAGTGAATGGAAATATGCCCAGCAGCCATGTTATTTAGCAAATTCGGAATGAACATGGGTGAAACTTTGCGATAACCTCCGTTAGAAAAACTCACACAATTATCATAAAATGCCTCCAATCCTCCAATAGATGATCCTACGGCAACACCTATGCTACTCTTGTTCGCATCTCCGATCTGAATCTCGGAGTCTTCAATGGCCTGTTTGGCTGCTGCAATAGCATACTTTGCAAATAAAGGCAATCGCTTATCGGCTGATTTGTCTATCCAGTCTAATGCATTCCATTCAGACGAAACAGTTCCGGCCACTTTACACGGTATTGAATCGTACTGTTCACCTTCCAGGAGTTTCAACCCTGATTTACCAGCTAGCAGCTTTTCCCAGCTGGATTTCGCCCCAACCCCTAGAGGATTGACAGTGCCTAAGCCGGTTATAACAACACGTCTAAGTGCCATTCAGTTGAATGGTTTCTTTTGATTCTTTCGGAGGCCTTTAGCCACAATGTTGTAGCGGATGAAGGTCAGAAATAGAACTCACACTGCCAGCATTTTGGACCCGGGGTAACGCAAAATAATTTCTGAGATATCAAGTATTTACCTAATTTCATTCCTGTTAGTACTATAATAATAGTAAATAATACTAATCTTAGCGTAAATACCAGAATTGGCAATTGATAGTCGGAGTCACGTGCCGATTGGTGGCATTTCATATTATCAGCGGACGCTCCGACAACTTAGCATCACATATATTTACTCTCGACACTGCAAACACTGTCGATTCTTACCTATTCTGAATAATCAAAATCATGTCTGCTACAGCTACAAGCACTACCACAACGGCTGAGGCCAGTTCAAAGGGTTATCAGCTACACGAGCAGGGTGCTCAGAACTTGGCCATGGGCGACGTTCCCTTTCCGATTCCCGAGTTTGCCAGCCTTGAAGATAAAAGGAGATGGATGCTTGAGCATCTCGCTGGTACATTTCGAATCTTTGGTCATAGAGACTATGCTGAGGGTACTGCTGGTCACATTACCATCAGGGACCCGATTGATCCTTCGACCTTCTGGATAAATCCCCTTGGACTCCATTTCAGCATGATCAAAGTCAGTGATTTGGTTCATGTTAATTCCAAGGGGAAAATAATTGGTGGGTCTGGACGATCAATCAATACGGCGGGCTTTTTTATTCATGTGGCCCTCTATAAAGCAAGACCAGACGTCAACGCCGCTTGTCATGCTCATAGTATCTACGGAAAAGCATATTCAGCATTTGGAAAACCTCTAGAAATGATCAATCAGGACGTATGTCTACTTTATAACTGTCATAACGTCTATACTGACTTTGGCGGAATTGTCCTGGAGGACACTGAAGGAGACCGGATTGCCGAGTCTTTAGGCAAAAACAAGGCCATTATTTTGCAGAATCACGGTCTCTTGACTGTTGGTTCTAGTGTCGACGAGGCAGGCTACTTATTTACCATGATGGAGAAGTCTTGCCAGGCACAACTGGCCGTGGATGCTGCCAGAGCTGGAGGTGTCGAGCCTGTGATTATCGGGCACGAAGATGCAACGTATACATTTCAGCACACTTCTGATCCAGAATCTCTATACCAGGAGGCTCAGAGTGATTATGAGTACGAGAAATACTTATGCAAGGGTGATTTTTTGAATTAGCGGGATCTCTGACTATAGCGGAATGAATTCCTTGATTGTGGCTGAGTTTTATTTTTTGCACTTGCAGATCAATACGAAAAAGGAAGTTTCGGCCATGTCCGGGCGTATCTTTTATTACTTGTTTCTGAATAACATAGTTGAGTAAAACGGCAGTCAGATCTCACCGAAGCAAGTCAGTTTGCTAATGAATAGGCTTCTAAGAGTGAATTGGTCGATACTTTGCTAATATGGAAATTATACTGCCGGTGAATTCATGTAGAGTGCGTACTTTCTAGCCATTGAGCCCTTGACCAGGTTCGAGCTAACTGTAAACCTTTCGGAGGCTTAAGCCACTACTTCTGCAGATAACGGCCGGCCGATCTTTGCAAAATTCGCCAAGATTTCCAGACAGCGGGGCGTACTCCCCTGATTGGTTGTTTTAAGTTTCGTAAATGCCCGCTAAACGCGACTTCTGCGTATAGGTCCGGATATGCCGCGGTATATCCGGTCGATAAGCTGCTTATCTCGAGGGCCGGCTACCCACGTCGGCCCAAAAGGGTTGTCACGTGTCCCAGACCATCACATTGCTTCCTAATTGGGACGGCTTCGCCTGAAATCCCGCTCTGATTGACCAGAGATTAGGTAGCTATGTTTGTAACAAGTTTCTTTTTTGTTCGTTTCTCTTTTGAATGGTAGTAATGCTGCGTTCAAGATAGCAGTCATCGATGTCATGATAACCAGATAGGTTAAGATACGGAAGAAGATAATATATAGCAAAAAAATTATTTGATACTGAAAAGTTTGTAAACTTTTTTTTTATCTTGGCCTTTTTTTTGAATCAATATTTGAATGCATTGTTTCGTTCGCATGTAGCATCTTTTGTCTTTTTTTTTTTTTTTTTTCGGGACGAGCCGCACTCTGCAAAAAATTCATCTCAACAATATAATGGCCTGGATTGGCTACATCTCTTCAGCGGTTCTCCATTATATATTACATTTGCACTAGGACGTGTTTTCGGCCACCTGTGCGACTTTTCCAAAACATGAGCGAAATTGAGGATATTGAGAAAAAAGCTCCTCAGACTGCTTATGATGAAACCTCTGAGCATTCGGGCGATGTCAAGCCTGCGTCCATAGGTGATAAGATCAATTATTATATGAGCAAGATTTTCCATGCTGAAACAAGAGGTATAGAACGTATTCCCGAGGATGAGCGTCATGATGATTCGTATTGGAACACCGCATCTATGTGGCTAGGTGGAAATATGGTCATCGCGACCTTTTCGCTGGGCGCACTTGGACCGGGATTATTTCAACTCACTTTCTGGGACTCTTTCTTGACAATTTTCTTTTTCAGTATTTTAGGTGCACTTCCTGTAGCCTACTACTCTACTTTCGGCCCTGAGTTTGGTCTTCGTCAGATGCCTCTGAGCCGATTTTGGTTCGGTTATCAACCAGTCCGTATTGTTGCCCTACTCAACTGCATTGCATGCGTTGGATGGTCAACTGTGAACACTATGGTATCGGCTCAGATGCTGCACACCGTAAATAACGGCGGCATGCCTATATGGGCTGGTGTCTTTTTGATTTCCGCGCTGACCTTCCTGATTGCTGTATTTGGCTATGGAATTGTCCACACGTTTGAAAAATGGTCTTGGGTGCCTAATTTCATCATTTTCATTATCATTGCTGTTCGTCTTGGAAAATCTGGTCTGTTTTCTGCTGGTACAATGCCAACCGGGCCCATGGAGGCTGCTTCTGTTTTATCTTTTGGTGGTGCCATTTTTGGTTTCGCTACTGGATGGTGCTCTTACGCGTCTGACTATACCGCTTACAAGCCAAAAAGCACCTCGAAGCCGTTGGTTTTCATCTGCGTTCTGCTTGGGCTACTCTTCCCGCTCTTTTTCTGCATGATTCTTGGTGCTGCTGCTGCAATGACCCTGTCTGATCCTATGGTCGCAGCTCACTATGATTCAGACGCTGTAGGTGGACTTGTATATGCAATTATGGTTCCGAACTCTCTGCACGGATTTGGCCAATTTTGCCAGGTAATCATGGCTTTGTCGACCATTGCCAACAACATTCCTAATATGTATTCTCTGGGCCTGTCCGCACAGACCTTCTTCTCCGGTTTCCGAATGGTGCCTCGTGTTGTATGGACTTTCCTGGGGTGTGGCATTGCAACCGCTATTGCGATTCCTGCCTACTATGATTTTGATACAGTCATGGATAACTTTATGAACATTATTGGCTATTGGTTGGCTATTTACAGTGCCATAGCACTCAACGAGCACTTCTTTTATAAAAAAGGTGATTTGGCTAATTATCGTGCCGAAGATTATGACAAGCCGAGCAAACTTCCTGTCGGTATTGCTGCGACATTTGGCTTTTGCTGTGGTGTCGCAGGTGCCGTCATTGGAATGGCCCAGGTTTGGTATATCGGACCTATAGGGAAAAAAATTGGTGATCCAACCATTGGCGGTGATGTAGGATTTGAGCTGGCATTTGGTTTTTCTACCATTGGTTTCCATCTTGTCAGATACTTCGAGTATCGACATTTTAAGCGATGAGCATTGGTGTTTATTAATGAATATATACAATTTCTTGTTTGGTGTTTAATACTTTATATCCTGGCGGATAATTGCCGTTCCACTTTCTACCTGTTTATCTGTAATTCCATCCAGATGGCCTCTCACGACATCGGCCATTGCCTGGATGAAGTCCGCATCTCCGTTCATGGATTCTGCTCTTTTGAGTAGTTCCGGCTTTTTGCTTTCCCCTATCAGCTCCAGATCAATTTCATGCAGCGTTTCGATATGATCGCTTGTGAATGCAATTGGCACAAGCACTGCCGGAATATTTTCTGACTGAAGCTTCGCTACCGCTTTGGAGGTTTGAGCTCCTAGCCAGGGCTTGGGGCCAACTTGCGACTGCCATACCAACGAATAATGATGAGAAAAGTTCAGCTGCTGCATGACCGCATAGACAGTGGCAGCAACTTCTGCAGGATATGGATCGCCTGTATTCACAACGTCCATTGGTAGAGAGTGTGCAGAGAAGAGGATAGTGGCTTTTGATGATAGTTCCGGTCCAAACTCCTGCAGTTTGTCACGAATATGATTTGCAAACGCCTTAACGAGGCCTGGATGGGTAGGCCATCTGTCTATAAAAGACCATTTGATTTGGCCCTGATGATCAACTTGGCTTCTGACTTTTTCCAGTTCTAGTAGCGACGATCTCGTTGTCGAATAGCTGTACTGAGGATACTGGCTGAACCCCACGGCCCGAGTCACTCCATCCTGAAGAAGCTTATCGTACGTTTCCTCAGTGAGCGGTTTGGCATATCTGAATGCCACATATGGACGATGAGGAGCCGTGGCCGGGTTAGAAATATCCAAGAGCTTACAGGCTTCCTGTGCCTGGTAATTGCTCCACTTGAGAATGGGCGATCCCCCACCGATTTCAGCATAATGTTTCTCTATTGTCGGTGTTCTTCGCCTGGCTATGAATTTAGCTAATAATGGCTGGAATCTGCCTAAAGGAATCAATTCTCCGTCGCTGAAGAGCCGAAGAAGGAAGTCATAAGTCTCAGGAACCGTCGAAGGACCGCCCATATTCAATAAAACCACCGCTGTGCCATTGTTCGTAGAGGTCGAATAGAAGCGTCCTCTAAAAGAAGCTCGCACGGTCTGCGATAGTGTTGTTTTTCCAAAAAATGGTATGCCCATGTTTGTAAGTGGATCAGAGGAGGTTGAAATTTGGGCCTTTTATCAGCTTGGCACCGAGAAAAATGGCAAGCAACGAGAGAAAATAGAAGAAATGCATATTCTAACGTTTCATATAAGTAATAGTAGAGGCTGCTGAATATGATTCTGTGTTGTTTTTGGAATTTTTCGAACTTTTTTGCAAATATACGATTTATATAGCCTTCATATTGTATACATACTTCAGCTGGTTTCCAGATCAAAAGGAAATTTTTAAATTAAAATTTCAATATTTTTCCATAAACAGCAGGATGAATATAATAATATGTCAAGAAATGTAAACATCTGATAATCAGGGTCATTTTCACACTATTACCTCTGCGTAATCTCATTGTACTATGTTAGATACTGTCCGTAGATTGCCGTAGATTGTTAAACTATACCAGATCAACCACCCAACTTTACCTCATATTCACACGACGTGAACCATGGGTCAACAGTATACATCTGATGACCATACGAACGAACGTATGTATGAAATCAGCTTGCAAAATACTCTTTACTCACATCAGCAAATGCATTTCATCATGAGGGTGTTGTGTGCAAAATATGCCACCGCGGAGAAGGAATGAAATCCAACCAGATTGTATTCTGTGACGATTGCAATACTCCATATCATCAATTATGCCATACTCCTCATATCGACAGAATTGTCGTCGAGGTGGCCGATGCCCAGTGGTTCTGCAAGGATTGCCAGCCAAAGAAGAGAGAGCTGCCACTGGAAACCGGCACCACTGGCGAAAACTTCTCACTTGAAGAAAAGAAAACTTATTTATCATCGCTCCCAAAGGCTCAGCTAGTCGAGCTTTTGCGATATGCCGAGACGCTGGATCCGAAACTGCCGTTATACTCTCCTCATACGCATAGCATTGCTCTTAAGATGCAACTCGAGAACAACAAGCGACTTCACCAGCAGCAAAACGGCAAGGTAGACTACGAAGATCTGGTCGTCGACGCTCTGGCCGCAAAGTCCGGCGGTAACGGGGTTCAAATGGAACAAATATGGAAATGGATAGCCCATGATACCCATTCTCCTGATACAGTCGACTCAGCTTTTATTCAGTCTGCTACTCGTGCATTACAACGTGCATTAAGACGAGGAAGAGTTTATCGCAAAGGCTCACTCTATTATGTAAATTATTCTTATCGGCAACCATCTGAGTTCTCTCTTTCGCAGTATCTGGCCGCGGATGATGAGGTCATGTTTGAAGAAATGCCCATAAAAATTCCTCTTCATACTGAAGAAGATAATTATTACTGCGCAGACGACAACGAGGAAGTCTTCAGCCATAAGCTGTATATAAACCCTGTGCGATGATGTTCAGATCCCCTCGATATTCTGCAGAATAGCCGTTGAATACTTATGGCTCAAATCGTTACTAGTGGCACTGATCATTTCAAACCGACTAGCAAGCGTACCTACCCGTTTCTTCAAAAGCTGAATGAATGATTCGTTCAATTCACTGCCTCGGCCACAAGCCATTAACCCTCTAAGAATCCTGACAAGCATTATAGAGGCATATGTGCCTTGGAAAAACACTTGATCACTCAGACATGAAAAGTACACATCACTTTTAATGACCACCAAAGTGTCGACGACCTTCAGCAGATGGCTTATCATTTCTTTCATAACGTCGGCATCGATAAATGAGAAGAAAACGTCGGTTTTTAAGGACTGCAAAACGTCCGGCCCGTCGTTGGTTTCCTCTCCATTTCGTTCGGTCCCGTATGGCTCTTGTGCCTGAAACTTGAGCTGCCACCAATACGAGAGTATTAGGAAATATCCAAAATGATAACCAGATTCTACAAATTGGATGATAGCAGGCTGGTCGAATAAATATCCCCACTCGTCAAGCCACTGTTTCAAGTCTTCTCTGACTGTCTTGAGCGGTTGGGGCATTTGCAGAAAGTTGTAGACCACTAACAACAAAGCAATTTCTGCTACCATGCGGCCATCAAAATTAGTTGCTGAAGCCAATCTTAAGGTTCTGCGGCATAAATCAAGTCGGGGCTCGTCCAGAATGCAAACTCGTCCCGAGAAGACGCAACAAACTAAATGAACTAAACAAAGGTGGTTCCATATTCGGTATGCAGTAATCTCATCAAACTCAGTGACAGGCCCTATTCCATCAAAAGACATAACTAGCCCAAGGATGTCTTTAGTCATAAAGTGTTGTAGGCCCACGCTAGAGTAGAACCATCCGTCAAATATAAGCTCCCCATCGCTGAGAGATGCAGCATGTATGGAAATGAGAGCCAAGGCCTGCATAAACTCTATAGTCTGCGGAACAACCGTTAGTGACTGCAACACCTCATTCTGCATGGTTCTTAACAGAAGTTGGTATCGATCTTCAAACTCTGCTCTTTTGTAGTAACGGATGACCACACAACAGCACACAGTAAGAAGTAGTGAGCAACGAGCACGTACTCTAGCAAGCAAAGCAACGGTATCTATATTCTCTGGAAAAGACACCCAGCGATTGTAGTTATCGCGGAAATACTGAAATAGCATAAGAGCTTCCTCTTCAGAAATGAACCCGCCAGATATAATATCCTGCTTATAAACGACCATTTTAGGATCATAAAGCCTCGATAGCGGTAAAGGATGATTTTCCGTACTCGAAATATTTCCATATATGTTGTAAGGACTGAGCGTGAACAAACGAGATGCATGACCAAATGATGGCACAGAACTGTTCTCTCTGGGGTCTAGCAAATTGGCGTGAATGCCATCATCCGACGCGCTTGGACTGTCGACTAATGAGTCAAAAGATGTATTCCTGAGTGCGACGTCATGAGAAATAGCCCCATTTTGGAGAAGCGATAAGATTTTGGACATTGATGATTCCATACGATCCAGCTGATCTTTAGATGCTTGACTGTTAATGGCCTCGGGGCCGGCAGTTCTTTCACTAGAGCTATTCGTCAGGTCACATTCAAGCCCCATAATATGGCATCTAACGCAAGTCGTGGTGTCCGAAGATAGGATACATCTTGTTTTCTGATACCTGCAGTTCTTACAGGCACGCGAAGCTCGAGGAAGCTTCTTGGGTTGCTTTTGTACATGCTCGCTGATATGCTCAGAATTGCCATCTACATCGTCATGGCTCCTTTTTGAGTTGTCTTTGCCTTTATCTTTGGCGTTTGAATTGCTATCTCTTTTCATGAATGTTTCAGTTATTAGTTAATACTCAGCAATACACTTTTGGAGTATGTAATGTCTTTGTCAAATAGTAAATAAAGGTTATCAGAAGATTTTTAAGTAGGAAGTGCCCGTTGTTCAATATGTCATTTAGATTGTTCAGATTCGCGATGCGGATATACAACTTAACGTTTTGTCGGAGAAGCTTAAAAGAAAATGCAAGGTTAGCAGAAAAAAACAAGGCAAGCGATGAAGAAGACTTGCTATTGTAATGACATCCGGCGTTTAGCATTCTATGAGAAGATCTGGCATTTTCAATTTAAAGGAATTTGCGCAATTGTATGATGCCGGAGCTGCCAGTGGTGATAAGCTCTGGCTTCTGATAACCGGAACATTGGTAAGATACAATTAAATTGCTAAACCGAACACTGTAATTTTAATCTATCTATCGATTCGGACTTGGCTTTGAGCTAGTCAATGACCTAACGGTTTGAAAAGCAGTCTCTGCCTCACGCATTTCCCTACTCAGGACTTCTGCTGTGCTTTTGTGGGGAAGGCTGAACCCCGTCCCGAACGTGTTCCCGATTCAACGTAAACTCTTACACTTCACACATTAATTGCATAAACAGGTTTTCAGATGCTCAGAAATGCACTGAAGAGCATATTGCCTGTGGCGAGACTACATAAGGCTCGACTGTACTCTACCAATGCAGAATTTGTACGAGTCGTCGACGTTTCGCCGCGAGACGGGCTGCAGAACGAACCAACTGTCGTCACAACAGAAACAAAGTTGGAGCTCATAGACCTGTTGACGGCGGCTGGAGTTGGAATTATTGAAGCTACATCGTTTGTCTCACCGAAATGGGTGCCTCAGATGGCCGATAATGCCAAATTATATAAAGAGGTTCTCAGCAGGTATCAGGACAACGGAGTAAGATACCCGGTGTTGATTCCTAATATAAAAGGACTGGAAAAGGCCATTTCTGTGGGCGATTCTGTCGGGGCCAATGTGCAGGAAATTGCCATTTTTGGAGCTGCCTCCGAGGGTTTTAGCCAGAAAAATACCAACCGATCCATTGAACAGGGTTATGAGGACTTCCAAAAGGTCGTTGATCTGGCCAAATTACATGGCATCCCTGTTAGGGCTTACTTATCTACAGTCATAGCATGCCCTTATGATGGACCTACAGATCCTTCGGACGTTGCTCGTTATACGGAACGGTTTCTCGACATGGGGTGCTACGAAGTCTCACTAGGAGATACCATTGGTGTAGGAACGCCAGCGCATATCAAAACCATGCTGCAGGAAACACTCAAAGTTGCAGATGCGTCATCACTGGCCATACATGCTCACGATACATACGGACAAGGTGTGGCCAATGTTGTGGCCGCATTAGAAATGGGCCTACGAGTGGTCGACAGCTCCGTCGCAGGCCTTGGAGGATGCCCGTACGCGAAAGGGGCCACGGGCAACGTGGCTACAGAAGACGTAGTTTATGCTATCAATGGGCTTGGGCTGGAAACTGGCATAGATTTGGCCAAACTGTCTCAAACTGGCGAATGGATAAGCAAAACACTAAACCGGTCCAATGCTTCCAGAGCTGGCAAGGCCATTGCACAAAAGATCCAGAACGATTGAGTACTCATGTAGTTAGGAATGTAATTAACATGAATAGGAGACTCGATGCATCCATATTATAAATGTTGTTTCCATGTTATAAATCATACGAAGCTCTATGTTCTTGATGCACCACTAGAACCTCATGCCTTTGTAGGTTTCTGGCCAGTCAGGGCTCGGTACAAGTAGACACCAGGAAACAACACACAGCTGACAGTAAACAGTGCGTAGGCAGGATAGACGACGATTTTTGATCGAGGGTTTCTGAGCCACAATGGCGTACTGCCTCGAGCAGCGTAGAATCGTTGAAGTTCAGCAATGCGATTGGCCTGCAGTATTAGTATTTTGCATATACAGTCAAGTAGGCGTAGGCCTGTTAAATCATCACATTCAACATACCATTTCTACTATATTTTTCTGTTGACCTCGATGTCAAAAAAATTGTTGGTATAAAGGAAAATTGTTTGGTGGTGTGGTTTTTGTATAGCCAATGGGAGATTGAGAAATTACCGAATTGATTATGTTATCAGCTGTATGGCAGAAATCGGTGCACAAATATATTGCGTCAAATATATGGAGTTTAAACATTACAATTATGCTGTAGGAAATCGCTGGTGCTTATAGATCCATACAGTTGATCTAAGAGAGATTTCCAAGTGCTCTACTGGATGCCTGTATCTGCATATTACGACCTGTCAAGTACTCATGCCCATATTATTTGTTGAACTACAATTCCTGTTCCAGTATTGAATATTAAATAGAGTAGACCAGCTACTGATGATCGGCATTTCAGTTTTCGAGTGGCAATGACCGCCGAGTGATATCTTTGGACTGCATGTCGGGCAAGCACAATGCACGCCGCAAACAACGCAAACTACACGGACAACGCGAACAACGTAAACAGATTTTCCCTTAATAATCCGAGGAATCGTAATCATAGCCATCATCATCGTCGTAGCCATCGTCGCCTCCACCATCATCATAGCCATCATCTCCACCGTCATCATAGCCACCGTCACCACCACCATCACCATCATCCCGATCATCTAAGTCTGAATCAGTCAATCCGTGGCGCAAATCAGAATCGCTCGTTTGGTAGTGGTTGGCAGTATCGCTAGATTCCTCCGCCTCATCGTCAACATATGAAGTTCCCCTTACAACGCGGTCGCTTTCACTATCCGAATCTTTACTTGCATGGGTACCAACAGCGCTTCCCGTCACCTCAATGTCAGAAGAAGCTTGATACATGTCTTCTGAAGATGAGGTGAAATGCTCAATTGGAGCACTTTCGTCAGATACTGAACTTAGCTCTGTCTCGCGTTCCCCACGTGAATTAGGGACGCGAAGAGTCTCTTCGTCATCAGAGTCAGATAGAACTACACGTGCCATCCGTCCCCTAGGCACAGCAGCCGAAGGCTCGGTCACTGTTTCTGTTCGGCCACGCATAGGGAAGTCGCGGCTGTCATCATCATCAGAGTCATACAGTTCGTCGCCATGCTCCGCCAGATACCTTTCTAGTCTGACATGCTGAGCATGTGAACCTTCTTCTTCTTCATCATCATCAGAAGAGATAAGAATATGATCAGGAATCATATGTCCTTCTTCGTTTATTTCGCGGAGGCTCCGGTGATCCACAAACCCATCATCGTCAGAGTCATAATAGTCACTCCTATCATTCAAATGAGAATCCTCTTCCATAGAGTCTTCCTCTTCGTCATCTTCTGATCCTCCAGCATAATTAGGCAAAGTAGCTCCACAATGCTCGCATACCCTGCCGCGAACTTCCCACAAGCACCGGCTGCACCTGCGCACGTCACCCTCAGTGCCGTCTTCTTCCACAATAACACTGCCCCTAGCTGGAAAACTGGGGAATGTTTTCTTATGCCTAGTTAAATCATTTTTGTAATGAGCTGCATTATCTTGCTGTAGTTTGAGGAGCTTGTTAAATGCAGGTTCATCAGTGGCCTGAGCCAGCTCCATCACGCCCTCGACTGCATCTTTTAAATTAATACTGATGACTGGTTTATGCTTCATGTCACTTCTACACACAGGGCAAGAAGGAGTCTGGTTCCGGGATATCCAAGAATCAATGCACTTTAGATTAGCATTCATCAAGACAAAGTCATAGAAATAATACATACATCATAGCAGTAGCCATGGCCACAGGAGGACACAAATGGAACAAACATGAATTCCTGACAGACGTTGCAGCTTAGAGTATTCTGAAGCCTGGTCAACATTTTGGCCAACGGAGCATTCTGGCAGTTAGTTAGACGAGTATTAAAACAATGGGAAAAAACACAAAATCTACACATACAGTACCCGCATAATCGACTAGAGCGAACTCCTCTACCATTATGCTGTGGTTTCGTAGATATCCAGCTGTTAATGGAAACAGGGGAAGTTGGAAGAGAGCTGGCCTCCCAAGATATAACGCAGTCTCAACAATTATGTGTCCCGCCCACTTGTTCCACGCGAACTATGCAAACATAATATACAGCTGCATATAGTTACATATACGACTATTTTAAATATATCTCAGTATATGTCAAGTATTCTACTTAGTGTGACAAACTTCCACTCATTACTGTACATGAGGCATTTAATGGCACGATGAGCAGCAGAATTTGTGGAACTGTCTAATATTATAATTCAATCGCAATTAACGACGGTATATCATTCTATATACTGTTGGTGCCGCTATACCTCATTCTTAGCTACGGTATTGGAAAAGTCATGCCAAGTCGATGTGAGACATTCGACAAACTTTAGTGTCAATGTAGACTAAGCCTTCAAGTACTTCGTCTGTATTTATTCTCATGAAACCTTGCTCTAAGCCTTCAAGTACTTTGCAGCATGATCAACATGATCTTTTGCAAACGTCGAAATAAAGTAGTACGAATGATTGTATCCTTCCTGCAGTCGCAGCTCTACTTTATCTGCAAACGCCGAGTCTTTTGCGGCCTTTTCGAAATTCTCAGGACTCAGCTGATACATGAAATTGTCTCCAGTACCAATGTCAATTAATATATTAGGTGTGGGACCTTGGTACTCCCGGATCAGTTCTGACGCATCGTACTGCTTCCACTGCTCCGTGTCTTCGCCCAAGTACTCCTTGAATGCCTTTTTACCCCAAGGAACTTGCGAAGGGTTCAAAATAGGCGAGAAAGCCGATACTGATTTAAAGAAGCCCGGGTTTTTCAGAAACAGGGTCAAAGCCCCATGTCCGCCCATGGAGTGCCCAGTGATACTGACTCTCTTCGAGTTCAAATTCCCAGAATACTCGTTAAATAGTAATGGCAAAAGCTCTTCCAGAATGTAATCGTACATCTTGTAATGGGTTGCCCACGGATCCTTAGTTGCGTTCAAATAGAACCCTGCACCTTGGCCCAGATCGTAGCTCTCGTTATCGGCAACATCCTTTCCTCTCGGAGAAGTATCCGGATAAACAATAGCAATATTATGCTGTGCAGCCCAAGGTTGCAAAAACCCTTTTTCAGAACAGTTGTTGGGCGTGCACTCTAATCCGGAGAGGAAGACTAGAACAGGCACCGGCTTAGAAATATCCGGAGGAAGATACATATTGACATCCATATCACAATTTAGAGTCTTGCTGGGATGGTTCATTTTTAATAGCCTACCACCGAAGCTGAAGATTTTGGCCTGTACTCTGAAAGACATGGTTGAAGTGTAGATTTGGTTGGAAGTGGTAAGGCTGGAACAAAGAGCTTATTAATGGTCAGTCAGCCACGTGGAGGGTTAACTCAGTAAATTTATTCGTACGTTTTCATATCTACCGACTGTAAAAAATGCTAATTTTTATGCTTTTATGCTTGTTTATGCTGTGCCGTCTTGTCCCATGTCCGGATGATGTCCGATACTTCTCGACACACCCGACTAGCTTCGTTCCTTTTCCGTCTATTATGCTCGTTACATTTTTCAATGAGCCCGCTCAGCTTTTCCACCCAGTGCTCGTCTTCGTCCGATGCTGCTTTTTTAACGATCCGTTTCATTTGCTTGAAGAAGTCCTTTTGCAATATTCCATCCCATTGGTCATCCAGAACCTTTGACACCATCTTGAATGCTGCCTCGAAGTCGCCTAGCTGCTTATATCCACGCACAATCTGCGTAATACTTGCACTATCATGATTCTCCACTGTGAACTTTCCTCCTTCTCGTAATGAATCAATGATACATACTGCCAGTTCAGAAAGTCGGACTCTCATGAGCTCGGTCCCTAAAGTGGTCACCCCATGGATCGTCAGGCGATCCCCATACTTTTCGTAAAATGCCTGAACCAGTTTCGAAACTTCTTGTCTAGAATCATTTCGATCTTTATATTCGGGCATGTGACGTTTTTGGTTAAGCAGTTCTTGCAGGCGTAGTATTTGAAGTTGGATATCGCCATCCAAATCGTAACCGACTTTAACCATAAGTTCCACCACCGAATTTATAGATCCCCACAGTTGCTTACGACCGAGTTCACGTGACACCTGATAAAACAGCTTTCTCGGGGGTCTTATGCGTCTTCGTGCTAAATCTTCGATGTGTGCCAAGGCTCGCTCCACTTTGCCTACGCGGACAAGATGCTGCATCTTTTTCATATATGCACGAGTACTTCTAGGATTTTCCCATCCATCTATAGTCAAAGACCGAGGTTGGCTTTCAGCCTTAAATGAATATGCATCACATAGTAGATTTGGGCATGCTTGCAGAGTGGGAAGCAGTTCATCTTTGACATGGTCAAAACCATACTTGTTGCTCAGAAATTTCACAATCCATCTCACAGAATGTCGATTACCGATAATATTCTGATCAAGCCAGTTGTTCAAAAAAGCAACCGTGTCGAAACTCTTACCAGATACCGAATATCCCTGACCTATCTCATTCAATAAAGAAACAGTCACGGTATGCCCTGCCATTATCATGCAATCAGTACTCTTTGCTACTCCCATATCATTTCCTTTAGATGCAAAATGACTGGCAGCTCGCAGAAAGGTCCATTTAGGCAGAGAAGTGTTATTCACCAGCGACTGTTCTATCAGCTCTTTTGCAAGCGTCCACTTTTCCTCTTCAAGAGCTCTCCCTATGGACATGCCAACAATCTGAGGATCGCTCATCTTTCGTGAATTCTGTGCATCACGCAAAATTCTATCGAATCTATGCCAAGCCTCCAAATCGTAGAGACCGTTGAGCACTAAACTGTACACTAGTCCACTTGGATCTCCGTTTGCTGCTCTTTTCCATGCCCAAAATATGTCTTCGAGCAGTTCTGGATTTTCTCCAATTTTAATTACACCCACCATATAAATTATTATTGTTCGTTCGGTGACTTTGGGCCAGATTTGCTGCATGAATGCTTCAGCTTCAGTCAAGTTGTAATTCGAAATGAAATTCTTCAATACGTCTTCCAAGACTTCGATGCCGAATTCGTATGTAGCCGAGTAAGTTTCAAATAAATATTCGCAGTAATCGTGCTTTCGAGCCCTCATAGCCGCCCTGATGGCCATGGCCAAGCTAGGTATGTCCTGCGACAAAAGCCGGGACTCAAATTCGTCAAATATATATAGTACAGACAAATATTGTTTAGCGCCCATCAGAGTCTGAATGCTATTTTTCACCGCCTGAGCTTCGATATCTCCATTGACGGAACAGTGCTCGAGAAATGAAGCCAAAGAGACCCAAGACTTGCTTTGAATCAACGAATTTGTCTCCGCCAGCCACTCGGAAAATTCCACCTTGTTTCTATTTACGTTTTCCGTGCTAGCTGGAATGACCTGTTCACTGGTGTTTTCTATAGTGTCTTCGTGCGATTGGATACCGGAAACCAAATGGTTTCCATCAAAAACCTCGTCCAAGAAACTCTTTTCTAAAACAGCCCCCGAAGGACCTACAAGAAACTCCAAACAGTCCTCCATTAACTTGGATCGGTCGGTAATATCAATCTTCTGCGAATTATAACTAATAGCCAAAGGCGGACTCACAGACAGCGTAGGACTGGTTATACTGCCAGAAATATGCTGCCGGCGGATCCCACTCTCAGCCAGGCCCTTCCTTCGAAGTATGCTCCATTTATCATGAAAGAAGGCACTCCGTATTTGCGCATTACGGGTAAGATATCGTGACAGTTTCGTGGAAGGGCCTGCTGGAAAACATTTGCCAAGCATGCAATTAGCCCGCAACCAAGGGCTTTAAATGCACAATGACAAGAAAGGATTAGTAGCAGACCAGAAAGCACAAATCCTTTATATATATCCAGTCTGCTAAGTTTTTGCGAGGATTCTGCCGGTTGGTTTTTCTTCGGCTTGTGGAAATCAGCCTATCATTTGAGATGTAGGGTAATCTTGTTGATCTCTGAACCAACTATGGATATCTGAATAAGTCATGGAAAATGAGAAAAACAGGAAGAACGAGGCTGGATCAGCGACTTATAAGCTTTTGGAGGGCGGCGAATCAATGGTGAAGCTATTGCAGAACGACGTTTTATCGTTATCAAGAACCGGTAAACAAGAACTGAATCGGCAATCTCGACCACGATCTGCAACCAGACCCAATACCCGATTTTTGCAGAGGTTTGTGAAACAAGCGAATACGTTCAATGAGTCGATTGCTCGGAAGAAGGGAGAGACAAGCGGCGGAAAGAGGGATCGGAGATTAGAAGGAGATGTGGAGACGGCCAAGAGCAGTGAAGGAAAGGCAGAACGGGCTCAAACTAGAGTTACAAATTGTGATCGAGGTAAGAAACTAGAGGAGAAGCATGTTGTTAAAGGTGTCGATAAGCGGTCGGGCCGAGTTTCGAAGCGTTGAGGCCTTACAGTAGTGAAGCGGTTAGCTGAGTGCTGAGTATCAATTTTTGGTACACATACAGTGTCAGTTGCATGTACTAGTCACCACTGCGAGTCGTACGAATTCTGTTTCATCTCGCTTTTTCTATTTCATCCTACTTGTATCCTGTGCTTCTGATCTGTGTCATCCCTAAGAAGACAGCTGATCTTATCATAAACACATCTATGGGACATATTTATTTTGAACGCCATTTGCCCGGCAGGACACAGCTCAATTCCTGTGCTTTTGAATTCTCTCTTCAAACTGGAAGTTTATCTTATTCAGCTCAGAAAGGTACTTGTCCTTCGTTACAAGACGACCCGAAAACTTAAGACCTGCCTTTTCGGCACCCTGCTCAAATGCTTCTTTAGTTGCTTGGTCAGGAATCAACACGTGGTTGTTGCATTTGTACCAAGGAGCAGCGAACCCAAAACCTGGCATGCATCTAATCTTATCACTAGGATTGCCCACACCGCAATGCCACAAGGTTAGATCCCGGAGTATTATAGATCCCTTAGGAATATCTGGCTGCTCAGGGGGTCTCACCTTTCTTCTTTCTTCTAGAAGTTCAGGAAATACAAGTTGCTCCCGTGACACGTACTTGGTGCCTCGCAGCTTGTGTGTTCCTGGCCAGATTTCAGTGGCCCCCGTTCCGACATTGAAATCGATCAGAGGAAAGTTAGCTACGAGGTAAAATGTAGACTGCAAATCAGAATCCGCTGGATCAATGTCAATATGAACCGGCTGCCTTAGGTCACTATTGGCCATTGAAGTATTTCCACTGCAGAAATCAAGTCGAGAGTTGGGTCCAAGGACATATTTGACAGCTTCATACAGCAGCTGATTTCCTGTGATATCATCAAACATTAGCTCAGGAACGTGGAGCGGCATTGCATGCTGGATGTTGTTTTTGGTGTCAAAGTTATATCTAGTCGCATTGGCCCAAAATTCTTTTGCATCTTCCACCATACGTTCATTCAGCTTATCAATATGATCACTATCTATAGTTCCTTGAAGGACCACTATGCCATCTCTGTATATGCCTTCTACAATCTTGCGGACGTTGTCTATCGACCATGAGCCAGATCTATATTCTTCGGGTGACGCTTCGACAATACTGGTGGTAGTCATTTCCACGTTTGCGTTGCACAAAGGGGATATATCAATTTATTTATTATTACCTGATGCGCCAATATAGTTCGGCAATGCTTGAATTTCACTGGACCATACACCAAACTTATTTGTCAGGGTTACGCTTTGCTAGCCGTCTAGAGATAAGGAATGTCGGGAATTATAAGTCCGGGTGTACTTGCAATTCACTGGCTGCCGTCTAGTGCTATAGAGATAAGGAATTTCGGGTATGTTTAATTTTGACTGGCTGTGGGGGTCAAAATGTAAGCTCGTTTATCTAGCCGGTTAAGCCCTAACCTCGGGCCTGATAAGGAGAACCCCAGTTCCAAGTCCCCTGGCGCATATATATAGTCGACCATGAGCTAAGATCAAAGTAGATCTATTGGTTTACTACTGACCTAATGAGTTTACTCTTTGTAAGGAAACTGCTCAAATGGCTTGAGGTATCTGAAAATGAAAGGTACGGTCAGCCAACAAGGTGGCTCAACTATGATATTATACCTCTTCCACCAACCAGGAGAAACTGGTCGGCGTGGACATATGTAGCCATTTGGAATACTGGGAACTTTACACCAAGCGGTTGGTCGAGTGGTTCATCTTTGGTATCTCTAGGTCTTAATATCGGTCAGACTATGGGCATCATAATAGTTGGACGTTTTTTTACCACCCTTCTCTGTTTAGCCAATGGCTGGACAGGAGCAAAGTTCCATACTGGGTTCACTGTCAGTCAGAGACAGGTATTCGGCATTTATGGATCTGTTTTGCCTATTTTGATGAGAATTGTGTTATCAGTAGTATGGTTTGGATCCCAATCATGGTTGGGCGGCCTAGCCGTTTGTTCTCTTTTATCGTCATTATCTCCTACTTTTTATAACATGGAAAATACTTTTCCAGATACCGTTCCTATGACGAGCCAGGAACTTTGTGGATTTGTGATTTTCCAAGTGTTAATCATGATTTGTCTGATTATTCCTCCAGAGAAAGTTCATCACTACGTTACTGTGACCAATATATATAACATCATACTTTTCATCGTTATGATGATATGGGCAAGAGTTCATTCTGGAACCATTGGACCCCTGGCTTCGTTAGAATTGCCAGACAGTAGTACTCTTGGTTGGGACTGGGTATATGGCATGTCCAGTGTAGTGGGAAATTCTGCCACTGCTATTGCAAATCAGTCCGATTATACTCGGTTCTCTAGAACTAAGACTGCCACTGTTATTGGGTGCATTTTCGGTTTCGCTGTCTGTGCCAGCATATGCGCTCTGTTTGGGATAATTGCGTATTCGTCCTTGGAAGCAAAATACGGCGTTCAGTTGTGGAACCCTGTCTATATCGTGAACTTTTGGCTGGAACTTGATTATAGTGCCGGGAGTCGTGCTGCTGCATTTTTTGCGTCTTTGGGATTTGTGATGATGCAGTTAGCATGTAATACCTTTGAAAACGGTTATTCAGGTGGCATGGACCTCGCTGGTATACTTCCTAAGTACATAACCATTTTGCGAGGTGGAATGATTACTGCATTGCTTTCTTGGGCAGTGCAACCGTGGAATTTCTACAATACGTCGAGTGTCTTTGTGACGGTGATGAGTTCGTTCTCAGTGTTCATGATTCCTCTAGTTTCTATAATGATATGCGACTTCTATGTTATCAGAAAGAGGAAGATTTTTCTTGTTGACCTTTATACAGACGAAAAAGGTTCCTATTATCGTTTCACCTATGGCTGTAACTGGAGGGCTGTTTTTACATTTTTTTTCACTTGTGCATTCAGTTTGCCTGGAATGATCCATCAAATCACTCCATCTATCAAGGTCAACCAAGGCATTTACAACTACTATAAAGGCAATTTTTATTTTGGGTTTGTCATTTCTTTTGCGCTCTATTATATCCTTTGTCGAATCTTTCCTATTCGTGGAGCAGGTGGCCAGGATGAAGCAGATTATTTTGGCACATTTACAGACCAGCAAGCCAAAGAGTTGGATATAATTCCACATAGCAGTCTCACTCAAGAAGATATACAAGCTAAGGTGGGTGTGGATCTGAGAATATTTGGCAACATGGTCCGACAGGGTAGAAACGTTGTAGATGTTGAACAGGATGCGGGTGTGGTTGAAGGCATTACTAAAGGAGAAAGTAATGTTATGGCGTTTGCTGATGAGGAGCCCTCAGAAGATACATCGATCAAAGAGTCTGCTGGAATATTTCGTAGGATGGCACAGAAGATATGATTTTCCTAGACTGGTTCCTATTGAGCGATCGATATGACTGGCCTGCGGTTTGGGCTGGCAAAAATTACTTTAGGCCTTTGCTTCTATTTTTTCGGGTTTGTTATTTGAATAGAATACGGGACCTGCCGTTTAGGCACCCTGTTCAAATGCTTCGATAACTGCATGATCAGGAACGAACATGCGGCCGTCGCATTTGTTCTAAGAAGCGGCGAATCCAAAACCGGGCATGCATCTAATCTTATCACAGTTCGGCCAAGCGGAACAAACTCGTAGCCATTCAAAGACGCTGCGTGATATAACTCTCATTCTCTGTGAAAACGACTGTGGCAAGGGCACCATTGACCAACGATAACTGTGGTGGAGCGTGTCCTATATCCACGTCATAGAGAATAGGTACGGATTGCCTTCCAAGGGAATCATAACTGTGGTGGAGCGTGCCCTATATCCACGTCATAGAAAATAGGTACGGATAGACTTCCAAGGGAATCATGAAGGCAATCCAAGTAATTTTTCTTATTTGGAGATTCGACCTCCGTTGCCGTGGTTCTACCTATGAGGATTCCTCTAATGCCATCAAACCAACCTTGTAAACGCAGACTGTACAATACACGAGTTAGTTCGCAAGGATTCATTTCGGCATTTTCCAAATAGATGATAACGCCGTCATCAATATTTCGTTCTCGATAAAGTGGGATATTGCCGAATGGAGTGCCCGCCAATCGGGAGATAGTCTCAAGGCATCCTCCAATAAAGCGTCCCTCGAAGCTAACATGAGAAGTTTCACCATCAAGTCGTTTCCATTGAGTTTTGCTCGTCATATCTGGCAGCGTCTGGAGCTGAATCCCATTTATCTGTGTCCATGAGACACTTGTGATGAGCATTGTGTCACGGTACTGGTCCGCTCAGATTCTAATATATCCCATATGGCACCCGTAGTCGGGTCTAGCTTCACGCTATTGAGATCCATGAGGTTTGGCCCATGCACCGTCGCCCATCCTGAAAGCGTCGTCAATGGAACATGAATGGTACTCAAGTCTGCAAATCCTACAAACCATTTAGGTTTAAGATGTGCCAACTTATTAAAATCAATCAACTCAATGATTTCTATTGCCAGGTCTCCCAAGGAGGCATAACGGCTTTCACATCTGGGTCAGTCAACAAATTCATCAACTCACGGGCACGAGCGTGGTTGCCTGCACTTTGATTCTTGTATTCCGAGCGCAAGCATTTACCCTCACGAATTCTGTAACCTCTCTTCTCGACGTTCCTTATAGCCATATCCAACCGAGCGTGTAGACTAGGTACGCCAGAAGATGGAGCTGTTACAGCTATAAGATCTCCAGGAAGGAGTTTATCTGGGAAACAGACACTCATCGATAAATCCCTACCGACACTTATATATGAGTAATGTTGTGATACTGTAAGTACAGTGAATCCCGAAGAATTGAGCACCTATAAAAGATAAGAATAAGGCGAATAATGAGAATAAATATAAAATAATTGGAGCAAGTTTTATATTTACTGAATGTTATTGCCTTATTCAGTCTCCCGTTTGTTATTAGCTTGCGTAATATTGAAGACTAGGTTTCGTATTGGTTATCACGGTCAAGGGATGAGTCAACGTAGAATCTGGGGTTACGAGTATTATGAGTCTGGATATCACTACCTCTACTCCACCAATAAAGGCGAACATAAAATAATAAACAGTACGTACGTTGATTTATACAATAGTAGGATGTGGTATATATATATTAGTAGCGATATCGGAGGATAACTCCGATGGCGGGCAAGCATCCGCGTTGTTTCATTTCTTCTCGAGACTTCAGCCGTGTCATCTCCTCCCCTGAGAAGAAACAACCAATGATCTTACTATAAAAACGTTTCGGAAACATGTTTATTTAGGCTCTGCTTAATTACATATATTATATATTATCCGGCATTATAAACTATGCCAGCTTCCGAATTGTTCTCGTTGGCGTTGCCACGGTCTTTTTGATCTCTCCCCATCTCTTCCCTGTAAACAACAACCCATCCCTGCTACGCGTGTTCTATGAACGAATACCAGCATTTGAACGCCTCCCAGGCGCACAGTAGCTCGGAAGATGCATCTGAAGTAGTAGATCTGCTTATTGAGTACATCCGTACAGTCGGCGGTGCCCTGCTGGCTGACTCGGACGGCAGCTTTGGCTCATGGCTGACAAGCTCTGACCAAGTGCGATCCCAGATCCGCGGCCCATGTTCTCAGTTTGCAGCAGATGCAAATCCAGTGGTGCTTTTTATATTGAAAGATGTGGATTCTAGCGATGAAAATAAAGGTGAGTTTCCGACTGATTTACTTGGAAAAAACCGTGGCTAACGTGATAGAAAACGAGTCTCCGCAAGATCCTGACGGCAAACCGCGTCCCAAACTACTTTATCGCATTGATACAAGGCTTTCGTACAGTCACGACACTGTTGATATCCTGGCTATCATTAAGCGGCCGTCAGCTTTAGACAGATCGATCAGTATGAGTGATCAGCTGCAGGTCGTCAGTCTTCCGTCATTTGCCCACTTGGAAGCAAACAACCCTTACGAGGTTCTGCATTCCATGATGCATTTTGCAATTGCGCCGTATTTTGATGCATATTGCCAGCCAAAGTCCGAACAGAGGGACGATAATGGCCTGGTGTCTACGATCGAGGGCCCCATTCCGGCCACGCGAAGGAAAATCAATGACTTAGAGACGTCTTTTTTGAACTTGCAGCAGAACTTTGATATTCCAGAACTTGTATTAAAGCCTCATCCTGTCATTGAAGCCGCTTTGGCCACGCTACCTGCCGGCCAAATTGCAACAGCGGCTCTAATTCCTAGCCATTATCTGTCTGATTTGAACTTTATCAATTCCTTGCAGTCAGTCGTCAATACTTGGATCAAGGACATACAGGGCATAACTCGCCTAACGCGCGACCCTGCCAGTGGAACCGCAAGTCAAGAAATCAACTTTTGGCTCTCTCTAGAAGTCGCACTGCAGAATGTACAAAAACAACTAGATTCACCGGCTGTCGTTCTTACTTTGGATATATTGAAAAATGCAAAGAGATTCCATGCTACGGTTAGCTTTCTTTCCGATACTGGTCTCAAGGAGTCTTTGGAATTGGTTCAGAAGTACAACCAGCTGATGCGTGATTTCCCTCTGGAAGAACTCAAATCCGCAGTCTCTTTAGAAACGACACAGAAGGCTGTCAATGATATATTCGCCCACTTGAACAAGAGACTACGAACGGTACCATATCCTGTTTGGAGGTCCTTAGCTTTGGTGGAGAATATTTCTCGCGACTTTTACGCGACTTTATACGCGATACTTGAAGCTAAAATGCTTATGCATTTATCTTATTCGGAGTTTATACGCGTTATAAAAGCATCCAGATTAGCCTTTGGAGCTTGGGATGACAATGTCAAAGAGTACGTCAACGTTGCGAGAGAAATGACGAGAAAGCGGTCGGAAAAATTTATCCCCATTAGGTTCGTTGCTTTTCATGATGCCCTAAGAGAGAGGTTGGACTACATAGAATCATTCAGAAGAGCCCACGAAGAGCTAACTCGTACTATTGGCAAAGCATTGAACTCTTCCCATCGGCCGGGAGATCCGTCTGTTCTTGTAGGTTTAGACGGCGTGGATCCCCTTAAGGAAATTGATGCTGCCTATCAAGCAATCTCTGACGTGCCTTTGCTTGATACATCTGAAAAAGGAACTGTAGCTTGGAATAGAGCTGAACGGTTTTATAATGATCGAACTACTGGCGTTGAACAGGCTATCATATCTACAATCAGAGAACGGCTGGCCACATCTCGCAACTCCAACGAGATGCTACAAGTGTTTTCCGCGTTTAACGCTTTATTTATTAGACCCGCAGTACGGGGCGCGATTCAAGAGTACCAATCTCGGCTGATCGAAAAAGTTAAATCGGATATAGGAGTGCTTCAAGGTCGATATTTACAGCGGTACTCCAATTCTGAAGGATTTGAAATGGCTAAAATGCGCGACGTGTCCCCTGTTGCCGCCACTATAATATGGCTACAGCAAATCGAACGTCAACTTGACAGCTATCTGGATCGTGTTCGCGATATCTTGGGTGACGATTGGAAAAGGTATGCCGAGGGTCAGAAGCTTTATGACGATAGTATATCGTTTCGAAGCAAACTCAATCCCGGGGCTATTTTCGACAATTGGCTTTCTAATATTACAGAGCTCAAGCTCACAATATCTGGTCCGCTTTTCCGTATTAGACGGCAGAAGTCAACATTTAATTTGTCTGTAAATTTCGATCCCAATATTGCTGCAATATTCAAGGAAGTGCGCATCTTACAGTCTCTGGGTTTCCAGATACCACATCATGTGCTCAGCATTGCCCGCACCTCTAAAAGCATATACCACTTTGCCGTGAGTTTGACTGATTCTCTATCAACGGTCAGTCAGACAGATGAGATGGTTGCCATGAAAGGTTTCTTTGCGGATAAGCTACTATACGGAACTTACAACAACCTATGCGCGCATATTATCAAGGGGATTTCATTCAAATGGGAATCACTCTCGCATGCTTATGCACTCTCTTTCGAAAGTGACGGGAATCGGCATGTAAATTTCGTTCATGATCTTCAGAGAATTGTATCAGAATTTCATACAGAAGCTGAAAGAGCTGTGAATATAATGGATAGAATTCAGCTGCAACTAAACCGCCTAGCCAACAGTTCTGTTGTGGCATTATCAGAACTCACTTCTATCATAATAGAGATTCAGGAATGCGTTGATGGTCTGAATTTAGGTACTTTTAGCAATGTCGCTATCTTTGTGGATGACTTAAACCTTCATATTCTTGATATTTTGGTGGCTAGGTGCAAAAGTACAATCAAGTCTTGGTTGACGCGGATACAAGGCAAAGATGAAGAGAGCACTGTCAAACTTCCCTGTCAACCCGGAATTGTTATCCATGAACTGGGACTTCGCGGCCAGGCCATCTCGCTCCAACCGGCTATTTACAGTAGCAAAGTCGCTCTTTATGCCAATTTGCAACAGAACATCTTGAGATTCTTGGGCCTAAAAAAAATTGATGCTCATCGTTACGATCTAGCTATCAGTGAAACTGGGGTGGATGCCGGAATAGCTAAATTCAGCGAAGCAGTTTCATATATCGCAGAAGATATTATAGATGCGTATGAGGGAGTCGATAGTCTTCTGATAGGAGCTGAAGAATATCTCGGCGACTGGTACCAATTCCAAGCTCTCTGGGATGTTGAGTCGGACCATGTTTACGAGACTTTGGGTAACGATATGACAAAATGGTTGCAAATTCTTAGCGAAATTCGAAAGTCTCGAAATATTTTCGATACAAATGACGCCTATAAAATGTTTGGCATTCTCAAAATTAATTTTCAACCGATTCAAATACGAATCAATTCGAAATATGATATTTGGCAACATGACCTCGTTATGAAGTTCTCGCAGCGACTTAACATCCAGATGAAGGATGTAGCTTTTGAAATGGAGTCATACAGACGTGATCTCGAGGCACGTTCATTGGACCTTACGTCAACGGATGCAGTCGTAGCTTGCGTGACGGTCATTGAGGAGTGCGCGTCGAAGATGCCGAACTGGGAGAGTAATGTTAACATTTTTCGGCGAGGGCAGCAGACGTTAGCTCGCAATCGTTTTCAATTTCCTCCCAAGTGGATGTTTATTGACCAGATCGAAAGTGAGTGGGCTGCACTACAAGAAATGTTATCACGACGGAAAGCATTGGCGGAATCTCAGGCTGATGCTATTCGGTCCAAGGTTGACTCTGAAGCTACCAGATTGTCAGATCATACTAATACTTTGGAGGAACATTGGCAGGTTGAGAAACCAGTTTCTGGGTCATTGAAGCCTGCTGATGCTCTGTCTGTTTTGCGAAGATTTGCAGATGAAGCCGAATCTCTCTCAAAACATGGTGCGCTAATACAAAAAGCTTCTACCTCTCTATCCATGGACTTTGAACTGCCTTCCAGCTTGCCGATTATTCAGGAAGAAATTCAGGACTTAACATCTGTTTGGAGCTCTTTAGACGCTGTCTGGATAGCTATTGATACTTTGAAGCAAACTTCTTGGAGCATAGTTATTCCTCGCAAAGTTCGACAAAAGTTGGAGGAGCTGGTCCAATTGATGCGTGGCATGCCAGCTAGGATTCGACAATATGCTGCGTTTCAACACATGCAGTCTGTGTTGAGGACTTTCATAAGTGATAATACCATTCTGTCAGATCTAAAATCAGACGCTATTCATGAAAGACACTGGCATTCTCTCTTTCAGAGGCTCTCACCCGAAAAAAAGCTCGTCTTCCAGTTATTAACCCTAGGTGAAGTTTGGGAACTGAATCTGGCAGCAAATTCCCGAACAGTCAACGATATAATAGCGGTTGCCGAAGGAGAGCTAGCTTTGGAAACTTTTATCACACAGGTTCGTGACGTTTGGAACAATTATGCGTTGGAATTGGTCAGCTATAAGAACATGTGCCAGCTGATCAAGGGATGGGATGACCTCTTTCAGAAATGTGCAGATCATTTGAATTCTCTCGCTGCTATGCATCATTCCCCTTATTTTAAAGTCTTTGAAGAAGAAGCGCGGATCTGGGAAGATCGGATAAACCGAATTAATGGACTTTTCGACATCTGGTTGGATGTTCAAAGACGATGGGTGTATCTCGAGGGTGTTTTTGGTAGTAACAGTGATATCAAGCATATTTTGCCTTTGGAAGCTGCCAGGTTTCAAAACGTCAACTCTGAATTTTTGGTTATTCTTCGAGCAGTTTATAAATCACCACAAGTTCTTGACATCCTTAATATTCCTGGTATACAAGATTCTATCACCAGGTTGTCGGATCTTTTGGTTCGAGTGGAGAAGGCACTTGGAGAGTATTTTGAAAGAGAAAGGCAAGCATTTGGTCGCTTTTATTTTGTTGGTGACGAAGATCTACTTGAAATTGTTGGAAATCCTAATGATATTTCTCAAGCGGAGGCCCATCTTCCAAAGATGTTCCCAGGAATAGCGGGCATTTTACATGATGAGGAGAAAATTTTCGGCATACGTTCTCGAGAAGGAGAGGAAGTTACCCTTGAGAATCAAATCTCTCTACAGAAATATCCAACGATGGTCCAATGGTTGAACCAGCTTGAAACTGAGAGTAGACGCACCGTATCTTATTGGATTGACAGTACCAAAGAGTCACTTAATGCGTTGGACGCTGATAAAGATACATTTACTCAGGATTGGATAGAATGGATAGAGGGCCATCCTGCTCAGTGTCTGATATTGGCTTGCCAACTTCAGTGGACAGAGGAAGTGGAAAGAAACATTTCTAAATCCTTGGAAAGTATGATGAATAAGCTTAAAGTTCAGCTGTCTTGCATGGCTAAGCTAGTTCTCAGTGACATCAGTTCACTTACACGAAAGAAATGCGAAGGCATAATAACAGAGATTAGTCACGAGCAATCGATTATACAGGATCTTATTGACAAGAAGGTTTCTTCACCAGCTGCTTATGAGTGGTTAAAGCAGATGAGATATTACTCACGCTCTTCTTTAGATTCCTTGGAGCGTGTTATAATCAAACAGGCTGATGCGTCATTTACGTATGGGTATGAATATCTTGGCGTGCCCCCCAAATTGGTTGTTTCTCCGTTGGTGGATAACTTATTTTTGGTCATGACACAGGCACTCAATCAGAATTTGGGGGGTTCTCCTTTTGGTCCTGCTGGTACTGGTAAAACCGAGTCAATCAAGGCTCTTGGTCAGGCTCTAGGCAGATTTGTTATTGTTTTCTGCTGTGATGAATACTTTGATTATCAGTCCATCGGGAGGATTTTAGTCGGTATCTGTAAGATTGGTGCATGGGGATGTTTTGATGAATTCAATCGCCTTAATGGACACATTCTCAGTGCAGTATCTTCTCAATTAGAGACAGTTGGTGTAGGAATGGGCGAGAATAATGGCAATGACACCGTGGAGGTTGAGATTATCGGTAGAAAGGTAGTTCTTCACAGCCATACAGGTGTATTTATCACTATGAATCCTCGGTATGCCGGAAGGAACAAATTACCAGATAATCTGACAAGACTCTTCCGCACATTTTGCGTGGACAAGCCTGATAACGAGATTATTGCAGAGTTAGTGCTATACTCTCAAGGCTTTACACATGCTAAGCCTCTGGCTTTGGTAGTAGTGCCATTTTTCACTGCGCTGAATGGACAACTTAGCTCTCAGCGACATTATGATTTTGGTCTTCGTGCCCTAAAGAGCGTATTGGCTATTAGTGGAAACCTCATGAGAATGCTATCTGGGTCAGACCAACACAGCCACGACGAGAAATGGGAAAGCGGCATTTTGCTGAGAGCGATAAGGGAATCTATTTCACCTAAATTGGTTGCCTCGGACATAGAAAAGATGAAAATCGTGGAGAAAACATACTTTCCGAGCATTACTTATGCCGAGAATGATACGCAGGACTGGCGCCGTGTCATTGCAACGAGTGCGGAGTCTTTAGGTTACAGTGCTCTGAACGACTGGACCGATAGAATTATGCATTTGCATCGCTTTCTACCTATGCACCAAGGTATTATGCTGGTTGGAAAAGCAGGTTCTGGTAAGAGTTCGGCATATCGTACGTTATCACGGGCGCTCTTCGAAAAGTATAATATTGAGACTGTTGTGTACTGTCTGGATGCGAAGGTTCTAAGCAAAGGGGTTCTGTACGGCTCTTTTGATGCGACAACTAAAGAATGGACCGATGGCTTATTCACCAAAACCCTTAGAAAAATTGTTGAAAATCTTCGCGGAGAGCAGCAAAAGCATCATTGGATTGTATTTGACGGTGATGTGGACCCTGAGTGGATTGAAAATCTCAACAGTGTTCTCGACGATAACAGAATCCTGACTCTACCTAGCGGAGAACGTATTGCTGTCCCAGAAACAGTCAGACTGATATTTGAAGTGGACAATCTACTTCATACAACTCCTGCTAGTATTACCAGATGTGGAGTGATATGGTTTGGCGATAATGTGGTTGACCCTGTTACTGTTTTCGAGCACCATCTCTCTCAACTTCGCAGTGCAGAACCTGCTAATAGCTTGGACAATGACCTATTTATAACTGCTGTGGCTCGCGATAAGATTCAATTATTTTATAATCAGTTTATTGATTTTGTTAAAGGCTTTTTTGTCGACGGAACTTTGTCGTCAATTTTCGACAAAGCTCTTCTGTTGAACCATACTATGGAGTTTATGGTTGCGCAGGGTATTGAGGCTTTTTTTTCTCTTCTTAAAGCGGCGTTTTATGCGGTAATGAAACTGATGTCTGAAAAGGAGTCATACTCACCTGGGGATGCCTTTAAGCTATATATGGAGCGTAAAATTCTCCTGACCTTGATATGGTCTTTCGCCGGCGATTGCTCCAATAAGGGCCGATATGAATTCAGCTTATTTCTCCAAAACATACCCAGTTTCGCTCATATTGCGCCTGATATCACTAATATACTAGAGTATGATGTGTCGCCCGAGACTGGAGAATGGATACCTCTTATTTCTACTGTAAAGCCGGTCATGCTGGAATCATACGAAGTCGCTCGAACAGATATCGTTATTCCTACCATTGACACAGAAAGGCACGAGTCATTGATATACAGTTTCTTGGATGACCGCAAGCCGGTAATTCTCTGTGGACCTCCTGGTTCCGGAAAGACTATGACTTTGTTCAGCTGCTTGAGAAAATTACGCAATACAGATGTCATCGGATTGAACTTTTCTAAAGAAACCTCTCCGCAGATACTCATAAAGTCGCTGGAGCAGCATTGCCAGTACAGGCACGTTAATGGTAAATCTTTTCTATCTCCTATTCAATTAGGCAGGTGGTTGGTAGTTTTTTGCGATGAAATCAACTTACCTGGCCTAGACAAATACGGAGCTCAAAAGGTCATCGGTTTGCTGAGGCAGATGATTGAACGTGGCGGTTTCTGGAGTGAATCAACAAAGCAGTGGGTCGAACTTCAAAATATCCAGTTCGTCGGTGCTTGTAATCCGCCGACAGATGTTGGAAGAAACCCTCTTCCCTCAAGGTTCCTTCGTCATGCTACGGTGGTATTGGTAGACTATCCTGTCGAAACGTCTCTATATCAAATTTATGAGACTTATAGCAGCGCTCTGCTTAAAGCTGTGCCGTCGCTCCGGGGACTCGGCCGAGATCTTGCCAGCGCTATGGTGGAGGTTTATCTGCAGTCGCAACAAAAATTTCCTCTTAGCCAGCACGCTCATTACATTTACAGTCCTCGTGAATTGACAAGATGGTGCCGCGGTATATATGAAGCCATCAAAAACGCTGAGTACTACGATGTGAATGATTTGGTCAGAGTGTGGGCTCATGAAGGCTTACGTCTCTTCCAGGATCGTCTTATCCACGATGAGGATAAGGCTTGGACAGGAAAACTAATAGACACCATTGGTTCCACCAAGTTTCCTGGGTGTGATCCTCAAATTGCCTTGAAGAAGCCGATACTTTACTCTAATTGGCTGTCTAAGAACTACGTTCCTGTTGAGAGGGATGAACTTTACAAGTATGTCACTGCCCGCGTGCGCACGTTCTGCGAAGAAGAGTTGGATACGCCATTAATACTTTATGATGACTTACTTGATGATGCACTCCATATCGACAGAGTATTGAAACAACCCCAAGGGCACTTAATTTTAGTTGGTCCGAGTGCATCTGGCAGATCTACGATAACAAGGTTTGTTAGTTGGATGAATGGAATCAAGGTTTTCCAGCTGAAGACGAGTAGAAATTATCGATATGAGAACTTTGCATCTGATTTGCGAAATTTACTTAGGAGGGCTGGTTGCAATGGCGAAAAGATCTGTTTCATATTGGACGAATCTAACATTCTGGAAACGTCCTTTTTAGAGTGTATGAATACTTTACTTGCTAACGGCGAGGTTCCGGGGCTATTCGAAGGGGATGAGTATTCAATGTTGATGAGCGCCTGTAGGGAAGGAGCCTTGAGGCAGGGACTGAGCTTGAATGCGGAAGATGAGCTTTATCGGTGGTTTACGGCCCAGGTAACGAGAAACCTACATACTGTATTCACTCTTAGCCCGATCGAGTCTACAATTTCTTCAACTGCCGTGACATCTCCAGCTCTTTTCAATAGATGTGTGCTGAAATGGATGGACGATTGGTCGCGGAACACATATAACCAGGTTGGAGACGCGCTATTGGCTTCTGTGGACATCGAAAACTCCAATTATGTTGCTCCTTCGGGAGTTGAGTTATCTATTTCTGGATCAGTGGTCTCTTTTAGAGATGCTGTTGTGAATTTTACTGTCGATGCTCATATGACTGCTGGCAATATTGCCAATAACTCCGACTCAAATATCATCGTAACTCCAGGGTTTTATTTACAATTTTTGAGAAGCTTTCTTCAGGTGTATAGCGAGAAGCGAGAAGTATTGGAGAATCAGCAGAGGCATTTCAATGTCGGGCTAGTCAAGATTAAAGATGCCACTATCAAAGTGCGAGATTTGAAGGCAGAACTCGGCGAGAAAAAGAGTCAGCTAGAAATGAAAAACCGTCAAGCAAGTGATATGCTGCATCAGATGCTTGCAGATCAAAACGAGGCGGAGAGGAAAAAAGTTGCTTCTTTTGGAATACAAGAAGAGTTGGATTTAAAGGAAAAGGAAATAGCGGCAAGGCAAGAGGTTGTATTTAGAGATCTTGCAAAGGCCGAGCCTGCAGTTTTAGAGGCGCAGCGGAGTGTTAATAACATCAAAAAGCAGCATCTGACAGAGTTGCGTTCTATGATGCATCCTCCAGATTCGGTGAAGCTTACTTTAGAGTCAGTGTGTGTTCTGTTAGGGTATGAAGTATCCTCATGGAAAGAAGTTCAGCAAGTTGTACGCAAGGATGACTTCATTCCAAGTATTGTCAAGTTTGACTGCGACACTCAAATGACGCCATCTCTACGTAAATACATGGAGGATCAGTACTTATCGCTTCCCAACTATAATTATGAAACCGCAAATCGAGCTAGCAAAGCTTGTGGTCCTCTATTACAATGGGTGGAAGCGCAGGTTGCATTTTCTGTCATTTTAGAAAAGGTTGGCCCATTAAGGAATGAGGTTGAGGAATTGGAACAGGAGGCCCAAGAGACACGAGCACGTGCAGAAGTGATCAAGGAAATGATAGCTGAGCTTGAAAAAAGTATTATCAGTTACTCTGACCAATACGCTCAGCTGATTACGGAGAGCCAGTCTATTAAGGTTGAGATGGAAAAAGTTGAGGTGAGGGCCCAAAGAAGTGTGAATTTGCTAGAAAAGCTTTCGTTAGAGAAGGCCCGATGGACTGAGAGTATCAAGATGTTCGAAACAGCGAAAGAATGTTTGATTGGTAGCTGTCTAATTGCAGCTGCTTTTGTTGCTTATGGCGGCTATTTTGATCAGCATACCAGAAATATGTTGATTACGCTTTGGAAGCAAGATATGGACAAGGTTGGCATCCAGTATGAGCGCTTATTTCGCATTCCTGAATATCTGAGCACTGTGTCGGAGAGAATAATGTGGCATGAGCAATCGTTGTCGTATGACGACGTGTCGGTGGAAAATGCCATTATCTTGCAGAGAGCCAACCAATATCCTTATATTATCGACCCTAGCGGGAATTCAGTAGAGTTTCTCAGAAACCAGTATGGACAAAAGCTTACAATAACGAGCTTTCTGGACTCCTCGTATATCAAGTATCTTGAGAGCGCGTTACGATTTGGCAATCCAATTATCATTCAGGATGCGGAGTATCTGGATCCTATCGTCATGTCGATTCTCAACAAAGAGTATAGAAGAACGGGTGGGCGCACTTTAATCAGTATCGGCTCGCAGGAGATAGATTTTTCGCAGAACTTCAGGCTGTACTTGCTCACCAGAGATTCTACTATATCGGTTCCGTGCCACATTGCTAGTAGAACTACTCTTGTTAATTTCACTATCACTAAGAGCAACCTTGAAAGTCAAGCATTGAACAAGATTTTGCAGATCGAAAAACCAGACGTCGAGCAGAAGCGCCAAGAGTTGGCTAAGCTACAATCTGAGTACCAGGTGCATCTTCATGAACTCGAAGTAGATCTCTTACGAGCGCTCAACGAACTGGAAGGCAGTATATTAGAAAGTGATAGTATCATTGATACTTTGGAGCGAATTAAAGTCGAAACTGATGAAGTTCAGAGTAAGGTTTCTCAGGCTGATGAGCTGATGTCGGTTATGGAAGATACTTTGGAGACTTATAAGCCCTTGACTTTGAGCTGCAGCCAAATATTCTTGGCGGTTGAAAAACTGAGCTCACTTAATCCTATTTACCAATTTTCGTTGGAATTTTTATTAACGGTGTTCACCAAGGTGCTTAAACAAGGGAGTGTTTCGAGCAACTCCAAGGAAGAAAGGGTCTCGCATCTTACTAAAGCATTGTATGTGCAGGTGTTTAAGCATGTGAGGCCAACGCTATTGAGCACAGACGTGGCAATGGTAGCTTTGACCTTCTTATTTCTTTATCTACAACCAGTGGAAAGCAGTATGTCACTGCTAATCCGAAATGACTTAGCATCACCTGAGCAAGAATGGCTAAGAAATCTATGTAGCAGCATTGGGATTCCAGTACCTGAAATTGGCATAGAAGATCTGATTGGAATGATAGAAAGAGAAGATAGCTTTTTGGAGTTGTTTGGAGATACTTCTGGACCAAGTTTATTAGCGAGCTTTGCTACTGTCAATCAGTTGGCGCCACAGAAGCTACTGAATTATATCGAAAAAGTTTCTTTGGACATATTTGGAGTTTCTTTGCTATACAGCGAGTATCATATGGGAACTATTATTGAGGAGACGGATCCTTCTAATCCAATTGCAATCTATGCTGCTCAGGGCCATGATCCAACAACTAAGATCAGCATGTTACTTGAGAACAGCGATAGAAATTTGGTAACTGTCGGGATGGGGACCCAAGAAGGACTGCAACAGGCGGAGAGGCGTATTCATGAAGGTTCTCAGAGAGGGTTCTGGCTGTTGCTGCAAAACATTCATCTTGCACAGGACTGGCTGGAAACATTTGAGAAAAGAGTCAAGAGCAGCCACTTTCACCAAGGGTTTCGTATTATATTCACCACTAGCATTGATGCACAGGTGCCAAGTACTCTGATGCGCATGTGCCGCATTTTCTGTCAGGAGGGCCCGCGAGGAGTCAAGAATCTGATGCAGGACGCGTTCTGTGCACTTCCGGCAGCTAAGGTCAACAGTAATCCACCGGAAAAGGCGCGCATATACTTTATTTTCTCGTGGATTCATAGCATTTTGCGCGAACGGCTGCGGTTTGTTCCGCTAGGGTTCTCTAAAGTATACGTGTTTGATGATTCTGATTTCGAGTGTGGCCTGGCAATCATCGACAAATGGCTGGCCAAGTATTCGGCAGGCCGAAGCAACATTGCACCGCAGTCGATTCCATGGTCCGCCATACGGCATTTGATTGCTCTGGTTGTGTACAACAGTAAGATAGACGACGACAAAGACAGGCAGTTTATCGATGACTTGATTGACCGACTGCTGGCTCCGGCCATGTACGAGCTTGGATTCCAGCTGGTCAACCAACAGGGCCTGCAATCGCCAGAGGATGGAAATTATCAAGGGTTAGTTGAGTGGATTGAGCATATGCCGCAGAAGGAGCCGCCGATCTGGATCGGGCTGGCAGACAACGCTGAGACAGAGATGCTCGCAAACCAAGCAGCTGAAGCCGTGACCAAAACCGTCAAACTATTCAATTTATTGGCCTTATGAGTGGGCCTTTAGCGCATTCATCTCTTTTGCATAATTATTGTATTGGTATGTTTAATATATTTTAATATGTTTTAATGCTTAATGTGTTAGTATAAATCTCTTGAACGTGACGTTCTCCCCATCTTCTTTCCACGATCACCGTGTTCTCAACGCGTTTTGCAAGCATGAGTTTCGAAGCAGCCACGTCTTTACTTGAGCAGCTTATATTCGGTGAAAAGCAATGCGTATGTTGGATCATGTAGATTTCGTTGTATTATTAACGCTAATATCAGATATCTTATCGGCTGCTTAGTCGGCTGGCGGAAATCGACGTCAATACAGCCAAAAAGTAAGTGGATATTTTGAAGAAACTCTTCTTTTGCAAATCTAACAGTAGATGCTTGGCAACCTTTTACGATGCTCATACAGACTTGGATGCTTCGTACGTCTTGACAGGCATTCAGGCAGTCGAAGAGGAATCGTCAAGTAAAGATCAGCGGGACGACGACGTTCCAGTTACGCATGAGCCAGTTAGACAGAAGCTCGCGATAGGAGTTTACTCGAAGGAGGATGTTGAAGGTAGGGAAGACGGGACATGGACGTTTGGCAGCAGATCTAACTCAGCAGCTGCAAGGACCAAATTCGAATCGGTGCGTTCGATGCATATTTATTCTCTCGCGCTCTCCGGGGCATCTGACCCTACTAACAGGTCGTCAGCAGAGCTCAGGACTTTGCAAGCTGATCTGAAAAGGCCTTTTCAGGACTCTTTTTCGGTATTTGGACTCATCAGGAATCCTCTTTTACCGGATGAAGTAGCCAAACAAGTCAGAACTTCCAAGGCCACTGGACATACGCAGCCGGTCGCTGTATCGGAAAGTAGAGGCGCTATTAAGAAAGAGGAATCTGCTGTTAATAAGGAGCGGCCCAAGACTGAGGAACTTCAGACTGGATCCACCAAGACTTCAAAGACACCAACCCATGGCGGCAAACAGGCTACTTCAAAGAGCACTGCAAAGCCAAAAGCACAATCCAACACTATCCAGGCAGCTTTTGCAAGACCCAAGGCTCCACCGAAAGAGCCGTCTGAGAATGTGATTGTGGGAGATGCCGAGGAGCCAGCAAACGATGAGAAGGAAGAGACTCCAGAGGAGCTGGAAGAACGCAAGAAAAAGCGGCAGGATTTGGAAAACATTTTCGAAGAGGACCACGATGTTCAGATGGAAGATAATGATGACGGTGAAAAAGAAGAGGATGCCCCGCCTGGCAGTCCCGACTGGGATATCGATATGGAAGAGCTGGATCAACCTACAGAAGATACAGAACAGAAAAACAACACCAACTCCGAAGAAATACTGGCAAATGCGCCTCCAGGCCGTAGGAGAGGACGTAGAAAGGTGCCGAAACGCGTCACTCAGGTCGATAGTAACGGTTACCTTGTAACTAAACTGGAGGACGTCTGGGAATCCTTCAGCGAAGATGAAACTCCGACACAGCCAGAACGGCCGGCAACACCGCCCAAAGTGGCCAAAATCCCCGAGAGAAACCCCTCAAAGAAAGGCAAGAACAAGCCGAAACAATCTTCGTTGATGTCGTTCTTTGGTAGTAAGTAATCAGAATCCCTCATTTACCCTGTTTGATCTCCGCAAATCGTACAACTCACTCAAATTTTTCAAACATAAAAGTCAACCAACTACAAACATGGCATCCCAGCTATCACCAGAGAGCTTAGAGATTGCTCGTAAATATGATCTTACCGAAAAGATCATGCCATTTCTCGACAGGCATTTGATTTTCCCGTTGCTCGAGAGTCTTTCGAGCAAGGGATTGTACGATTCCAAGGAGTTGGTACAGCTCAAGTACGATCTCATGAAGGATGCGAAAATGACACATTATTCAGCCGATCTGTGGTCGGAGTTGAACGGCTCGGAAGAGTTGCCAGAGCGATTTTCGAAACAGGAAGAGGAAATCGCGTCTGAGATGCAAAAGTATGAAGCAAGCACTTCCAAGGTGCTGGAGGTGCTCGAAAACCCCGAGGTCAAAAGTAACCTCAAGCAAGATAAAACGGCCAACCTAGAGCTGCTTAAAACCGAATATGGCGTGACAGTCGACATGATTAATAAGCTTTATGCTTATGGAAAGTTCTTGTACGATTGCGGCAAGTACCACGCTGCTTCGGATGTTCTCTATCATTTCAGAGTCCTTTCGACAGATAGTGGTCTCATAGCGTCTGCTACATGGGGTAAACTCGCTGCCGATATTCTGTCTCTTCAATGGGATTCGAGCTTAGAAGAGGTTCAGAAGTTGAGAGATATCGTTGACCAGAAATCGTTTGGCGAACCATTGACTCAACTGCACAGTAGAACGTGGATAATCCACTGGGCCTTGTTTCCATTTTTCAACACCGAGAACGGCCGAGAAAGTCTTTGCGACTTGTTCTTTTCCTCGTCATATTTGAGTAGCATACAAGCTGGTTGCCCATGGATTTTGAGGTATATGGCTGCCGCCGTTGTTTCTATCAACAATGGCCGAAATACTACAAACTTCCAGCGAAAACTGAAGGATCTCATTCGTGTCGTCAGCCAGGAACAGTACGAATATCAGGATCCTCTGACTGAGTTTATCGCTGCATTATATATTGATTACGACTTTGAAGAGGCTCAAGCCAAACTTTCTGAGGCCGAAGTTATTCTCAGAAACGATTTCTTTCTGCAGGGTTTTGCAGACAGATTCTTAGAGTCTGCAAGGCATCTTATCTCAGAACTGTACTGCCGAATTCATCAGAAGATTGATGTTTCTCAGTTATCTGCTCGACTCAACCTCTCCACAGAGCAGGGTGAAAAGTGGATTGCCAATCTTATTCAGGACACGAAAATGGATGCTAAAATTGATGAAAGTGAGGGAACTGTTATTTTGAACCACCCGACTACTAGTGTATATCAGGAAGTCATTGAAAAAACCAAGGGTCTTACATTCCGATCCACTCAAGTGTTGACCCAGGCAATCAATAAGCATGAGTCCTTAACGGTCTCCTAGGTTATATTTTTATCTCTGTTAATATGCTTCTATTTACATAATTTCAAAGTGTTTCATGAATTCCTCACGAGGCTTTTCAGTAAATCGACTTTGCGTTTGAGATAGTAGCTTTTTGGCTGATATTCTGGCCAGATTCTGGATACCTCAAGTTCTTCTGCTGCCATAGCTTTGTTGAAGGCATCCAACCCCGCATGTAGCCATTCCTGCAAAGAGGATTTTGCAGTTTTTGATATAGGTAGCGAAATCGCCGATACTATCTTTTCCAATCTTAGGATATCGTTAGAATACAGATTATCCTTATCGGCACTGAAAAGTAAATCATCAGCACTCCAAGCGGACAAAACCTCGCTCGTCAATGAATCAGTAATAAGCGAGCACAGCAGGTAATCAGAACCGCCGGGACACTTGCAGATGTACTGTAAAAGAAGGCTCTCAGCAGTAATATTCGACTTGTCGGTCATTTGCAGTATACCGCAGACGCATCTTGTTGCATAGTCTCGTATATCGTCGTCATTATCACTAAGGAATTTGACCAATACTGTCAGACACTCTAAATTATTCTGGCTAAGTTTCAAGTAGTTGGCAATTGAAAACAAGGCAGCCTGCCGAGCAGGATGCTCCTGGGAGTCGCCTGATGATAACAGTACAACGTCAAACCATTTATCGAAGTGATAGCTAGTACCAAGCAGTGCTGTCACAGATCCTAGACTCTGAAGAGATGCATATTTAACACCCTCGGTAGAATGAGGTGAAACGTTCTCGTACAACGTATCCCATTGAGTCTTCAACGGCACAGATCTAGTATTTACATTGCTCAGAATTAAAGCTGCCTTTGATCTAGCCTCGGAGAATCGAGAATTGACATAAATTTCCCAGAGAAAATTGAAAAGCTGAGGATAGTCGTTCGCTAAATCATGGCGAGTCTCCAGAAACTCTAACGCTACTTCTCTGACCTCATACGAGTAATCATCCAAGTACCTTGTGCACAAAGACACCTGCTCTTCAGGCCCATCAGAATTGTCTAGCAAGTATTGAGCCACCTCTTTGCGACAGCATCTTTTGGTGGATGAAAGCTTTTTCTGTTCGGGGTATGGCAGATCCAAACGGCCGAAGGATGCCTTAGCCTCTGAGAAAGGCAGATACACCGCAACAACTCTAAAGTATGCCAAACGTGTCTCTGGAGATACGTTATTTAGATACAAATCTTTTTTAAGTTTTAGGAGGTGAATAATGCCGTTATCTCGTGGTGCATCCGGCTTGGACAGGAGCTGATACAATGCAAGGCAATGGCCGTGCAATTGATTTTGATCAGATAGGGAACAGCCTTCTAGAAGATACTTAGAGAAGCCAATGATATCCTCTTGAATAATCATAGTAGCTAAAGCTCTTGCCGCCATTTCGCGTATTTTCCAAAACCTGCTGCTTAGACATGAGAGGACAGGCGGTACAAAATCTTGAAGACCATCGTACCCGGATACACCTCTCAGCTTAGCTAGGAGAGAAAGAGCAGGATATACTGTTTCAACATATCGATCGGAATGCGAAGCTTCCTGCCTTCCCAAAGTATGGCTTCTAAAATGCGTCAGCAGAACCGGCCGAACTTGCGAATGCCTCATGAAGAAGAGCTTTGAAGGCATCACTCCCTCAACGCTATTTCCAAAAAGCCTATTCTGCAATGTAGTAAATAGCATGACAGAGCAGTTTCTTATCGACCATGTGCTATTGGAGAAATACTCAATTGAAAGCAGTAAAGCCTTGTCGATGTATTTTGAGGAAATCGAAGTCAGCTGTGCATCTTGAAAAAGAGATCTTATACAATTAAAGGCATGGACCTGAGGGAGTTCAGTTTTACCATCAACAGAAGTGATAGGTTCGCGAGCAAGCAGAAATAAGCGTTCTAAAGTACTCTCAAAAAGATCCTGTCTACTATCAAGCGGAGCTGATGCCAATACCGCCACAATAAGATAAGGAATACCACTGGACCTGCGAGTGATATACTGAGCCTTGAGTTTTATGAGACCTATGTTCTCGTTAAGCCATAAAGTAGGCTGCTGAAACAAAGAATCAGACGCATAGCACCTCTTGCAACAAGCAACTAGGCTTGGATACACCGAAGAAAACGCACCACGGTGCTTGACAGTTGACAGCTGTTCTAGAATAAGATCACCAAGCTTCAAAACGAGCTCATCTGGCATCAAATGATCAGGTAGTTTGGTGAAGAGTGTTTCGACAAGAAGTGCAGACTCCTTGACGGCTCTCCAAGCATAACTGAGTACAACTTGCGTAGCAGGACCGTATATAGCTTCCAGTGTCGGATCATAGACAGATTCAAAGTCGGCTGGAATGTTGCCTTCGGGAGACTGATGCGATAAGATAGATTTGACTGCTTTCCACGAGGTAATAATAGCAACACAGATCTGATCTATCAATTCAGCAGTCAAAGATACGTCGCGAGAAAAGTCAATTGAATCCAAAATTGTGCTAAGACTTAAGAAGTAGCCATGAATAGAATGCTCAAGGACAGCTCCAGCTATGTCCTCTTGAGATCTTAGAGCATATTCGGTGGTTATATCTGCTAGCCTTTGCAAATACTTAGTACCATTACTTCCGTGCAAATAAAACACTATCTCTGTAAGCCGCGCGCCACTATCAGCCTCTCTTCCTCTCATTCCAGAAATCATTTTGTGAGCCCTCGCATCCAGTTTATTCCTTTCATTTTCATCGCTGAGGAGTGGTATAGGATGAGGAGAGAGTTTGAGCAACTGAGCTGCAGATATTCGTATATCTTCGTAATTATTCATGATATTGTCCACCAGAAGTTTAATAAGATCAGCGTCATATATGACAATTGCAAACTTATAGGGGACATAGCCCTTTTCAAAATTAGAGGAGTCAACCCTTGAATCTAAACCTGACCGAACAAGTACTGATATCATACCTAGGCCCATTATTAAACAATGATGAGGTGTACCTGGACGTAAAAGCGACTTAGAGTAATTCAGATACCAGCGGCAGAAGCTTTTAATAACATTAATTTTTTCGTCGGAGTCTGAAATTCTTTCAGCATCTCGAAACAGGCCGTAGGCACTACCTCTCAACCTCGAAAATACACTACGAAATAATGCCAATATTTTGTTTCGGTAACCTGAGTTACATTCAGTGGCCAGGCATTCCATGTTTTCTTGAATGATGCGCATCTCGTGTAGGCCAACAGGAGCTGATCCCTTCAGGTCTGAAGCGATGAGAGATAATCCACTGACTCGAAGAGCCGAGGAACCATGCTGGATAAGTTTCTCCAAAAGTCTTTCGTTGTTTTCATCTTGGTGAAAGTCATTGTTAAGACCATTGGATAAACCAATTTTGATGCAATCGGCGGTGAGCTCTAAGGATCTGGTAGTGTCCAGGTCGGGGAAATTCTCAATACACCGCAAGAAAACCGGCAGAGAATTCGGATGCGATTTGAACATTAGTGGGAGGAAGTATGACTGAATATTAGTATAAGTCTCATGGTGCTGATTTATTATGCGTAATGTCGGTAGAGCCCATATGTCTGTCCAGTGTTCCTCGTCCGCCTTTAGCTCTTGAAGAACAGCATGAACAGCTCTAGAAATGGGACTGGCGAGGCCATTTCGATCCATGAGACGCAGAAGATCAGAGAATAAATGCGGAGACTGTTCAAGAATAAAGTCGCTGCCGACGTATTTGCTAAGGCTCTCCAGTCCAAAGTACACTATGCGCATGTGTTTTGGCATGGTTAATAGGACTTTTATCCATTGCTGTACGATAAGCAAGAAATTGGCATGAGTTCTGCATTTCTGCAGCAGAGTAATTGTCTTTTGAAAGAGTTCTCGGAGAGCATTGCCTAGAGCTGCGCCAGAGTCGGTCCAGAAATCACAGATCAGAGTGAATATCTCGTCTACTACATGGTCGGTAAGAAGTTCACAGATACGCACATGTATATCAGAGTCTTCGGGAGATTTGCTTATCATCTGGTATGCCCGCTGTTCCCATATACTCAGTGCATCGACGGCGGGGCATTTCGATGCACAGTGTGGATCAAGGGCCATGGCTAGGATATCAGGAAACATGGCCAAATACCTGGAATTAGCTTCAGATATAAACAGTCAATAATGAATCTACGTACCTGTCGATATCCAAGTCTTTTGGTTTTGTTTTCACCAGCAAATCCCTAATAGATTTGGCATTTTGGATGTTGTCCATTGGTGAATAAAAGTTTCAAGCGAAGCTTCGGAAGAGGTTGGAGAGAGGATGGAGAAGGTACATGGAATGAAAAACTTTGATAAATTACAGCGATTTAGAGTTGAAGTCTCAGAAACATTTACTGGAAATTTCTGCATGCAATTTGGTAATATTCTATGTACAAATGAGCTGCTCATCAGCTGTTGCCCGATCCTGTTAGAGGATTAGGCAGAAATCGCACCTTGGCAAACGACCTTGAGCGGCCCTTCGTAATAGGCTCGACTTCTGAGGAATCTGCATAGAACGTCTCTTTCATGAACTCTACCTGTTCATTGAATCGTTTCTCCATGTCGGGGTCGTTTCTGACTATACTCTGGACATTGGCTTTAGTCAGATCGTCCAGCTCGACACCCAGAGTTTGCTGGCGAGCAACTGCTCGCGCAGTGATAGCCATTTTCATATCGCGTTTTCCTCCAATGAGCTCTAATATGGCCTGTGGTGCGTTATCACCAATCCTGTTCTCCAGACGCAGAACCCGAGTATATCCACCGGTGCGATTCTTATAACGCTGAGCCAGTTCTCCAAACAGCTTCGGAATGGACTCGGCAGGCTTGAACAAATACTGGTCTGCTCGGATCCGGGCCTGTTTCAAGTTGGGCGACTGGTTCTTGGCCAGGGTGATCAACCTCTCGGCGGCCACCTGGGCCTCCTTTGCCTTGGCATATGTCGTCGTGATCGACTCGTACTCAATCAGCGACGTCACCATGTTGCGCAGCAGGGCCTTGCGGTGCTTGAAGTGTCGCTGGAGTTTTCGGTAAACCATGGTTGCACTGGTGAAAAATTGGCTCTGGCTGGAAATTTCCCAATCCATCCAAACACCAATCAACATCAATGAGCAGAGTGTATGGGCTGCTAGGCGGTAGGTTATTAGACACGATAGAAAGCATGAAAAGCATGCTGACGTCCAGGTGTTCTCACGACACTGTCCATCACATACTTGACGGCATTGGAGTTGCGGACGAATGCTTCCAAGATCAAGGCTTCGCTCCAGGACTCCAAGAGGATCATCGACACAATGCACGATCCTCCGCCAGCGCCTGTTACGAAGATCGAATATGCGTCGCGAGATAACATTGCAGAGGCCGCTAAGGATTTGTGGAATAGCGAAGTTACTAAAGGGGTGAATTGGTTATATTCATGGGGAAAGTGATGGCATGTAGATAGAGTGCAAATGTAGGATAATGCCGGCATTTAGTTATGATTATTAGATTATTAGATGATTACAGGCCTTCATTGAGATGCAGCCGGAGAGGTAGACTCCTGCGAGGCCGATTTCGCCTTCTCTTTAAAGTATTGTCGGATATCTCTATTGATGCTCCAGTTGACAATGGGTCCGAACACTGCAAAGAAGATGCAAAAGAGCGCCTGGAAAAACCCATTGTTTCGTGGAGACACGCCCAGCATATTAGCACTGAGCATCCAGCCGGTGAAATCCGTAAATATCATGTGCTGGCCGCGTTTCAAGTCCTTGAGAACCTGCTTGGCTACGTCGTCGGGAGCAGCTGCTGGTGAAGGCCCCTCGATTTTCTTAGTGATTTCAGGCTTGGTTTTCTGCTCCTCGGCAAATCCCTCCGTATCCATGTTCCCCGGGATAATATTGCTGACGTCGATATTGTAAGGAATGCATTCCTGGCGTACAATGTCGGCCAACGTTCGCGAAGCAGCCTTGGCCGGTGCATATCCACTATATCCAATGAACGGGAACACAGCCACTACTGACGTACAGAACACAAGATGCCGTTTCTTTGACAAGTCGCCCTGGATCATGCGTTTCATTGCAGCATGAGAGAAGTAGAGCGACGTGCAATACACATTTTTCAGATTGGTCTCGAGAGTGGCCGTGTCGAGCTCCACAAACAGCCCTGGCCTAGCGTTTCCCGCACAGCACATGACGATATCGGGGATGTCCTTGATTTCAGAAAACACCCGTTTGCATTCGTCGGCATCAGAAACGTCTGCCGCGATATACGACACCTGCTGAGCCCCGTATTTGGCGACCTTCTGGAGCTCTTGCATGGTTTTTTCAAGCTTCGATTCCGTACGACTCACTAACACTACATTGGCACCTTCCTGTACTAAGAGCTTGGCGAGGGAGGCCCCCAGGCCCTGCGAGGCGCCTGATATGACGGCTGTTTTCTTATCTACTACGAATGCCATGGGACGTTGGAGAAAGGGACATCAACCTGGAGTAACGGATAATACCAACCTATAATGGCTCAGTACAGAACCATGCTATAAATTGATGGAGATCTCAATCATTACAAATATTTCATAGCCGAAGTTAGAGGCGAGCTTTGTGTCGTTGGAGTTGTCGAGTGGTATGACAACCGCAGTCAAGACAGCTGATCTGCAGTTGGCAATGCCGCCGTAAGGATAGTATTCCGATTTTTAAAGTCCTACGATTAAGCCATTTAATTTACAGCAGGACTGAATATAAACGAAAAGGATTATGCTCTGTAGAGCGTAAATATGGGAAGATGGAGAGAGCCATGGTTGGTTCATTTTGCAAAGCAATGAGCTTTGAATGTGCTTGCAGAGAAAAGCAAAGCGACGATACCCCATTTCAGAAATCCACTATTACGCTACAATGACGCTTTAGCTGCAATAAATATATTCAATAATAGTAGAGTGGTCAGCACCGCAGCGCTTAAGCAAATGCCAACTCAACTCACTTGTATGCAAAGGTTTTTCTGACAGCAACTTATCAAAAAAAAAAGGTGAAATAGACCATTATTCACAAATTTGGCAAAGATGGTTCGTTCAACCAGAAGCGCACAGTGTGCTGCTTCGCCCTGCCTCCGTGGTAAACCAGGTTCCTGAGTCTTCTATCGCACTCTTCAATGAAAGCAAGTTTCTTACACACGGCGTCTGGATCTCCGTCGGCTTTTTTTTCAACCCACCTCTTCTGGAAGGCAAGGTCGTTTAAGAGCTCGATGACAACCTCACGAACCGTGAGATTTTTCTTAGACCTTCTAAGGGTCGCAGCAATGTTGTCAGAACACCAGTCGGCAACTTCAAGTTTGCTAGTCTTAGCCTCAAGCCACTCTTTAGTAGTCGCGAGTTCACTTTTAAGCTTAAAAATTTGTTGCTGATATTTAGATGTGTTCTCGAGAGCTTTGTGGGGTCTGTTTCGATCATCACCATGCATCGCCGTAAGCTTGTTATTTGCTTCCCTAAGATGCTGAGTAGCCAGCTCATATGCGATGAGTTGGTTATACCTCTCCAATGACAATTCCACTGGTTCGGCATTGACTGGAGGCCCGCTAGGTCCAGGGGCCCCTGAAGACATGGGGACGGTTTGATGGTAAGGCACCAGGATGGGCATCGCAAAACCGGTATAGGAAAATAATATGACATCTAATTACTTTCCATGCCATCATCATATATATGATGAAGTTGTGAAAATTATTGCATGATATTTCAGGAGAATAACGATTATGGGCGGTAGAGTGCGACATATCCACTTATGCAATTGCTACACTAGATAGCGGTGCTACTATGATATAGATAGTACTTATGAGGAAATTGAAAACGCAATACGCAATCTCCACGAAAATGCGCGAAAATAGATAAGGCTGTGGTCGGTCATGGTTGGTATTACACAATTCATGTTAGCCAACAACCAACGTATAATGGGCCCAGTACTGAACCGTGCTATAAATTGATGGGCAATTCAATCATCATAAATATGTCGTAGCCGAAGCTAGAGGCGAGCTTTGTGTCTCCGGAATCGACCCGTATGACCGCAATGCCCGTCCAGTTGAAGACAGCCGATCCGCAGTTGGCCATCACCGCATATGGAATCCAACTTTTAAAATCCTAAGTTTAGGCCACTTAATTTACTGTAGTATGATTGAATATAGACAAAAAGGATTATGCCATGTAGAGCGTAAATCTGGCGACATGGAGAGAGCCATGGTTGGTTAGCTTTGAATACGAGAATTGAATGTGCTTGGAGAGGAAAGCTACGGTACGGCATTTCATAAATCCACCGTTATGTCATCAATAAATATATTCAATAACTAATAGTAGAGTGGTCAGCAGCTGCTTAAGCGAATGCTGACTTAACTCCTCTGTATGCAAAGATTTTTCTGGCAGCAACTTATTCTAGTAACCCATGTTTATTCACAGCTCTGGCAAACCTGGCAGATTTCTCCAGATGCGGACAGTATGCTGTTCCGCCTCACTCTTGTCGTTAATCAGCTTCCTGAGACTTCTACCGCACTCTTTAATGAACGCAAGTCTATCACACACGGCATCTGCATCTCTGTCGCCCTGCGCTTCCAGCCACTTCTTCTCCGGTTCCAGCCACTTCTTCTGGGCGGCAAGATCGTTTAAGAGCCCGAAGACAGCCTCACGAAGCGTGAGATTTTTTTTAGACCTTCTATGGATTGCAGCAATGTTGTCAGAACACCAGTCGGCAACTTCAAGTTTGCCAGTTTTAGTCTCAAGCTGTTTTTCAGTCGACGCCAGTTTAGTAGTTTTGGCCTCAAGCTGCTTCTCAATTGCCGCGAAGTCACTGGTTTTAGTCTCGAGCTGCCCTTTAGTAGCCTCGAGCTGCCCTTTAGTAGCCTCGAGCTGCACTTTAGTGGCCTCGAGCTGCCCTTTAGTAGCCGCGAGTTCACCTTCAAGCCTACCGTTTTCTCGCAGATTTCTAGATGAGCTCGTGCTAGCTTTGCGGGCTCTGTCTAGATCATCAGCATGCGTGGCCTTAAGCTTGTTATTTTCAGTAGCAACACGATCGTAATTTTCCCTAAGACGCTGAAACTCCTGCTCCATTGCGATGAATTGGCCATACCTCTCCACTGACAATTCCATTGTTTTTGCATTGCCTGGAGTCCCGCTAGGTCCTGGGGCCCCTGAAGACATGGGGATGGTTTGATCGTAAGTTGTCTCAACTCGTAAGGCCGGTTTCATAGGCAGCAGGATAGGCATTGCAAAACCGGTATAAGAAAATAGTAAGACATTTAATTACCTTCGATCATCATATATATGATGGAGTTGCTGAAATTATGGCACAATGTTTGAAAAGAATAACGATTATGTGTGGTAGAGTGTGACATATCCACTTTTGCAATTGCTACACTAGACAGCGGTGCTACTATGATATAGATAGTATTTATGAGAAAATTGAAGACGCAATACGCAATCTTCACGAAAATGCGCGAAATGCGCGAAAATAGGTAAGGCGTGGTTGGTCGTGGTTGGTATTAGGCAGTTCATGTTAGTCGACAACCAACGTATAATGAGCCCACTACAGAACCGTGCTGTATGATGATGGACAATTATAAATATGCCGTAGCCGGAGCTAGAGACGAGCCTTGTGTTTCGGGAGTCGGGCCGTATGACAACAGCGGTGTGCCGCCGCCCTTGCCCGTTGGCGATCAAGGCATATAAATAGTATTCCAATGTTTATAGACCTACGATTAAGCCATTTAATTTATAGTCATTTTGCAAAGCAATCAGCCCTAGAAAAAAGCATTTACGGCACTTCGATTATAGGAGAATTGCATTGGATTGAGGAGAAAAGCGACGGTACCCCACTTCTTTACGTTACAACGTTTTAGCAGCAATAAATATATATTAAAAAATAAATATATTCAATATAATAGTAGAGTGGTCAGCACCGGTCAGCACCGCAGCGCTTAAGCAAATGCCAACTCAACTCATTTGTATGCAAAGATTTTTCCGGGCAGCAACTTGTTCAGCAAAATAGCGTATTCACAAATTTGAGAAAGATGGTTCGTTCAACCAAAAGCGCACAGTGTGCTGCTTCGCCTCACCCCTCTCGTTAATCAGCTTCCTGAGACTTCTACCGCACTCTTTAATGAAAGCAAGTCTATCACACACGGCCTCTGCATCTCTGTCGGGTTCCGCTTCCAGCCACTTCTTCTCGGCGGCAAGAGCGTTTAAGAGCTGGACGACAACCTCACGAAACGTGAGATTTTTTTTAGACCTTTTAACAGTCGTAGAAATGTTGTAAGAACACCAGTCGGAAACTTCAAGTTTGCTAGTTTTAGTCTGAAGCTGCATTTCAGTGGCCGTGATAGCCGCGAGTTCAGCCGTTTTGGCCTCAAGCTGCTTCTCAATAGCCGCAAGATCACTGGTTTTAGTCTCGAGCTGCCCCTTAGTAACCTCAAGCTGCTCTTTAGTAGCCGCGAGTTCACCTTCAAGCCCACCGTTTTGTTGCAGATTTCTAGACGAGCTCGCCATAGCTTGGAGAGGGCTGCCTTGATCATCGGCATGCGTTGCCGTAAGCTTGTTATTTGCCTCCCTAAGACGCTGCAAATCCTGCTCATCTGCGATGAGTTGGTTATACCTCTCCATTGACAATTCCATTGTTTTTGCATTGCCTGGAGGCCCGCTAGGTCCTGGGGCCCCCGAAGACATGGTGATGGTATGATGGTAAGTTGCTCCAACTCGAAACACCGGTTTTATAGGCAGCAGGATAGGCATCTCAAAACCGGTATAAGAAAATAGTATGACATGTAATTACCTTCCATCGTCATATATATGAGGAAGTTGCGGAGATTATGGCATGATATTTCAAGGGAATAATAACGATTATGGCCGGTAGAGACATCCACTTTTGCAATTGCTAAACTAAACAGCGGTGTTACTATAATATTGATAGTATTTATGAGAAAATTGAATACATAGCATGTAGTTTTCACGAGAATGCGCGAAATGCACGAAAATATGTAAGGCCGTGTTCGGTCGTGGTTAGTATTACACAGTTCATGTTAGTCGACAACCAACGTATAATGGGCCCAGTACAGAAGCATGCTATAAATTGATAGACACTTCAATCATTATATATGTGTCATAGCCGAAGCTAGAGGCGAGCTTTGTGTCGCTGGAATCGTCGAGTCATGCCAGTCCATTGAAGGGAGCTGATCCGCAGTTGGCCATCAAGGCACATGGAATCAAACTTTTAAAATCCTAAGATTAGGCCACTTATATATAGTAGCAGGATTGAATATAAAAGAAAAGGATTATACCCTGTAGAGCGTAAATCTGGGAATATGGAGGCTTGGTTCATTTTGCAAAGCAATGAGCTTTCAATAGGAGAATTGCATTGGATTGGAGAGGAAAGCTACGGTACCGCATTTCACCGTTATGTTACGATGACGTTTTAGCAGCTATAAATATATTCAATAATAGTAGAGCAGTCAGCACGGCAGACCTTAAGCAAATGCCAACTCAACTCATTTGTATGCAAAGATTTTTCCGGCAGCAACGCATTCAAGCAAAATAATAGCCTTATTCAAATTTTGGCAAAGATGGTTCGTTCAACCAGAAGCGCACTGTATGCTGCTCTGGCTCACATTTGTCGTCAACCAGCATCCTGAGACTTCTATCGCACTCTTTAATGAAAGCGAGTTTATTGCGCGCGGCGTCTGGATCTCTGTCGGCTTTTTTTTCAACCCACGTCTTCTGGGAGTCAAGGTCGTTTAAGAGCTCGACGACAACCTCACGAACCGTGAGATTTTTTTTAGACCTTCTATGGATTGCAGCAATGTTGCCAGAACACCAGTCGGCAACTTCAAGTTCGCTACTTTTAGCCTCAACCTGCTTTTCGGTAGCCGCGAGGTTAGTAGTTTTAGTCTCAAGCTGCTTTTCAGTAACCGCAAGTTCAGTCGTTTTGGCCTCAAGCTGCTTCTCAATAGCCGCGAGATCACTGGTTTTAGTCTCGAGCTGCCCTTTAGTAGCCGCGAGTTCACCTTCAAGCCTACCGTTTTGTTGCAGATTTCTAGACGAGCTCGCGATAGCTTGGAGAGGGCTGCCTTGATCATCGGCATGCGCTGCCGTAAGCTTGTTATTTGCTTCCCTAAGACGCTGCAAATCCTGCTCATCTGCGATGAGTTGGTTATACCTCTCCATTGAGAGTTCCATTGTTTTTGCATTGCCTGGAGGCCCGCTAGGTCCTGGGGCCCCTGAAGACATGGTGATGGTATGATGGTAAGTTGTTCCAACTCGAAACACCGGTTTTATAGGTAGAGGGAGAGGCATCGCAAAACGGTATAAAAAAAAGTATGACACCCAATTGCCTTCCATCATCATATATATGAGGAAGTTGCGGAGATTATGGCATGAAATTTCAAGAGAATAATAATGGTTATGGCTGGTAGGGTGTGACATATCCACTTTTGCAATTGCTACACTAGAAAGCGGTGCTACTATGATATTGATAGTATTTATGAGAAAATTGAAGACGCAATACGCAATCTTCACGAAAATGCGCGAAATGCACGAAAATAGGTAAGGCGGTGGTTGGTCGTGGTTGGTATTACACAGTTCACGTTAGTCTACCCTTATAGGATGGTAAGAGTTGGCAGACCTACAATTAGAAGCTGGGAAAACTTAATAGCTCTATATCCATGAAATAAAAGTACTTATAAGGTAGGCCAATCACAGTTGGTTTCTACGCACAGGTTCGTAATAGGCAGATTGTGCTTAAGCGAGAGCTCTTTTAATACCACGCCAAACTCTCCTGCCAAATATCAACCCTGTAGATCTTCGTTCAAATAAAATAGCAAGATGCGCTTATTAGAGTCTGTCTCGCAGTGGCATCGGATCAATGGCAGGTTTGTCAAGCATTTTACTTTTACAAACTATCGGCAGCTTATAGCTGAAAGTAGTCCGTCAATTTCTTAAGCGGAAACTGTTGCATATTAGAATTTACCAGGTACTTGCATTGAGCCTGCTCAAGATTATCTAAGAACCCCGGGGATGGCTCTCTTACCGTACGGGTAGGACAGAACGTCTCTATGTACCCAATTCGTACCATACTCTCTGCAACAGATTCCCTGAAGTTGAACACAAGGTCAGTTCGTAATGTAGGATCACATCACATCGGTGTGAGATAGTGTCCTCAACTGCTTCTGGCATCCTTCAGGACGACTTTTGCCAAGGAGAAGCCTCATCGACTAGCTGATAAAGATAGCTTCCGCATATGTGATGGAAACCGCTTAGATCATTACAATACGGGCACAATACTAGAAATATCCTGCTGTATCAGCAGAAGGGCCGGTGGTGATATAACCAAGTCTGCCAGGTTAGATCTCCACACACAGACTAACCTTGGATAAACATAATGTGCTATCAATGTATTTCGAAAGTGCTTCTTGTTTGACAATTATTTGCTACTCCTACGATTATCGTCCTCTGTGTTTTCAACTATCTTCCTCGGTGTTTTCCGCCTGTTTTGCCGTTCGGACCCTTCGCTGCGAACTTTGACGTACATTTGCCTGATTTGGACAAACGTCATAGTTGCACGTTTCCCACGAAAATTCCGTCTCTGAATAGCGCGGCACTTTTCCGTTTTAAGCAGTCATCCAGATTTTATTCTGCTGCGTTGTACGACAATTTTTATACTGTTTTGGCAGTCATTTGACCGGCCTGGCAACATTCCTTCTCTTTTTGTTTGTTGCAACCAATTCTTAAATCTCCTCCTAACTGCATATGGCCAACCATGCATAGACAATTGGGATCGCTCATATTCGCCGTCGCCGTATTATTCAGCGGTGTGTACATGGTGAAGGAATTCATGTTCAAAACCTGTGATCAGAACACCTTTTGTTATAGGCAACGGCATTATGCCACCCAGGTGCTCAGCCAAGGTGCCCAGTGGACCTCTCCATATGCCGTCGATATAGACTCCATCTCGTATTCTGCCGGTTCTCCGGCAACACTGTCGGGCAATATCATCAAAAAGGTCGGTGCAAAGGCCATTGAGCTGCCGTTTGATGTTACTTTGGTTGAATCAGGTGGAATTCGCATTACCATTGACGAGAAATCCAGAGCGGACGGATCAGTCGACTTCGGCGACAAACACCTCAATACTAAACGCTACGATATATCGGAGCTGTCTCTGTCGGAGGATGCCAAATTTAAGGAATCTTTTAGCTACGAGTCCCATAAAAGCTCTGTTGAAGTTCCTTTTGGCGATGGAAACTTACTGACCATTGAGTCTTCTCCAGTTAAGTTCACCTTTTCTAGGAATGGCAAGCCTCAAATCGTCATCAATGGAAAACAGCTACTTAACTATGAACACTGGAGACCCAAGCCTGCTGGAGGTACAAACGACGACCAGAAAGTGCTTGCCCAATCAGATGTCAGTGAAGTTGAATCGACCACAGGCATGTGGGAAGAGTCATTTGATAAATTCACGGACGTTAAGAAAAAGGGCCCCGAGTCAATCGGAGTTGACGTAGTCTTCGTTGGATATAACAATGTTTACGGAATCCCTGAGCATTCGGACAAGTTTTCGCTTCGTGAAACACACGGCAAAGACGATGAACATCACGGCGTCCCCTATCGACTGTACAACGTCGATATATTCGAGTATGAGGATAATTCGCCGTTACCAATGTACGGATCTATTCCACTAATGCGGGCACACAAGGCTGGTGGCCATGCTGGATTCTTCTGGGCTAATGCTGCTGACACCTACATTGACATCGAGAAGGAAGACGGCTCTACATTTACTCACTGGTTTTCAGAAACCGGAAAGCTGGATTTCTACGTATTTCTTGCTGATGGACCGTCAGAAGTATCGCACCAGTATGGCAAGCTTACTGGTTTCATGATGCTACCAAACCAGTTTGCTGTGGGCCATCATCAGTGCCGATGGAACTACAATAGTCAAGAGGACTTACTGGATGTTCATCACTCCTTCGACAAATACAAGGTCCCCTACGACTCAATTTGGCTTGATTTGGAATATACCGTTGAGAGGAAATATTTCAGCTGGAATGAGGAATTGTTCCCAGATCATGTAGCCATGATGAAAGAACTGGCCGAAACTAAACGAAACCTGGTGCCCATTATTGACCCTCACATTAAGGCCCTGAAAGGTTACGATCTGTATGACAAAATAGAAGACAAGGGTCTAGCGGTCCGCAACAACAAAATGGATTTATATCACGGACATTGCTGGCCTGGAGACTCCGTATGGATCGAAGCATTGAATCCGGATATGCAGGATGTATGGACCAAAGAGTTTTCCAAGAAGGCATACTTTGGTGGAGATGCTCCAAATCTGCATATTTGGAATGATATGGCTGAGCCCTCTGTTTTTTCTGGCGTTGAATCCTCAATGCCAAAGGATAACATCCATTACGGTGGATGGGAACATCGAGATTTACACAATATATGGGGATTGACTTTCCACAATGCAACATACAATGCTCTAATTGAGCGATATGATGGAAAAGTACGCCCATTCATCTTGACCCGATCATATTATGCCGGTTCACAACGTACTGCTGCTTCTTGGACGGGTGACAACATGGCTAAATGGCAGTACTTGAAGATATCTCTTCCGATGGTTCTTACACACCAGATAGTCGGTATGCCATTTACCGGTGCGGATGTCGGTGGCTTTTTCAATGACCCATCTTCTGAACTGTTGACACGATGGTATCAGGCAGGACTGTTTTATCCATTTTTCAGGGCACATGCTGAGCTCAATACTAAACGTCGAGAACCTTGGTTGGCTCCAGAACCGAACAGAGACATCATTTTCTATGCGATCCGATTGAGGTATAAGTTGATGCCGACATTCTACACTGCATTTTACGATGCATCATCTACTGGAGCACCAATTCTCAGACCCACGTTCTACATTGCTCCTGATAATGAAGAAGGATTTGCTCTGCAAGATCAATTCTACGTTGGAGATTCTGGTATTTTAGTGAAGCCTGTTATTGACGAAGGTGCTTCATCCGTCCAAATATATGTTGCTGATGACGAATTATATTATGACTACAACACTAAAGAAGCAATTGGTAGTGGACCGGCATGGATCAACTATAATGCGCCATTGGATGTTATTCCAATGTTACAGCGGGGTGGTCATATCCATACAAGACGGGATATTTATCGTCGCTCGGCTGCTTTGATGAACTACGACCCGTATACCATTGTGGTTGCCGCCAGCAAGGCAGGTACAGCCGAAGGTAACGTATATGCGGATGATGGTGAGAGTTTTGATCATGAGAAGGGTGAATACCTGTACCAGAAGTTTTCTTATGCTTCTGGCAAGTTGAAGGCGGAACCAATTCATGTCCCTGACAAGCCTCAATTTTTCTCTGAGGCCGAGATAACGAGAATTGAACTTATTGGCATTCAAACTAAAAGCGCTGGTGAATCTGTCAAGGTCCATCAAACTGGAAAAGTGTCGACTGCTCAACTCATAGACGATGGTGGCATTCTAGTCATCCGCAGCCCCGGAGTTAAAATTGGGGGTGAATGGACTATTGAACTATAGTACATATACTCGTACCTCAGCGTTAAAAATTTGTTTGATTTATGATGCCCTACTATGTTGTAACTAGACTAACAGTGCCCTCTTGCCGTCAGCACTAAGTAAATCAACACTTCCGGGGTACCCTTTCAATTTGGTTTCATCACATGTGTTGACAATACGAGCAAAATCAGGAGGCGCTAATCCTTTCTGAAAATATTTGGCTTGCTCTTTAATATAGTTCATATTGATATCAATAGAATGGCATGCCGGAATGTACGATACAGCAGACTCGGTATCGCCGTTATGCTCAATTTCAATTGCATGGATCATATCAGAATGCCACCACATGGTATCACCAGGCTGTAAATCTGGTATTGAAACAAAAGTACTTTCTAGCTTCAGATGAGGATGCGCCGTTGGAGAGCTGCGTTGACTTTGATTAGCCACAGTGCCGGGCATGCACGAATTATCAATATCGAATTCCCAGTTAGCAGGATCTAAGTAGTCCTTATCTCCAGGCTCCTTAATCGGTCGAAAAAAAGGCCGAAGAAGAATATAGGCCATTGTTTCTCGAACAAAGGGTCGTACATAGAGTCCAGACCTCCCTTGACCGATTGTCGTCAAAGCGGTCCAACCCTGAAACCCACGAACAATCTTGCTAATAGAGCTCGGGATATATTTGCCAACGTCAGCATCCTTTCTTTTTGCCAAATCATACATATCCAATAATTCTGGATGGCCCTCAAATACGGGATCATATGCTCCCCTATAGTTGTCGTCGCTCCATCGCGCGAGACTACCCGAGTCAATATGCGGTCCCAAACCTTCCATTCTGGTTTTTGGTTTGCTTATCCGAAACGCATCTGCATACATAATAGGCTTGACGACCCTTTCCATGTCAAGTTGACCTGAACTGTCCGTCCATAGGCGATTTATGTACTCCTGTGTTTTCAAATGATTAGGATGCTCCCGAATCAGAACCTGCATCTTTGTCCAATATAGGCGGTACATACAAGGATTAGCAGGCGGAGAAGAGCCTACAGTACCGTCATTATCCGCAATGTACTGTTTGAGTTCGCCAAATAATTCTTGGACCTGCTCCTTATCAACCACGTTCCTTATCACCACACAACCTGCATCTTTGATCTTGTTCTTATCAGCGTCGCCCAGTTCAGAGAATTGAATATCAGGAATATCTTTAATAGATAAAGCATCTTTAGAGAGCAATTCCTCACAGATTTTGTGGAACGCTTCAATTATGTTATCTTTGCCAAACTTATCGGCAATTGATCTGAGTGCTTCACGATACTCTGAAATACTGTCAGCAGCAGCGGCTTCGACAGAGTCGTATTTCGGCCAAATTTCCCAGCTTTCGGCTGGCGGATTGCCATTGTTAATCGACATAGTCAGCGCCAATTAGTCAATTGTAGCCATTATGTGTCCTCTTATATTTTCTGCTACATGTTCAGATATGTCGTAGGATGCGGGATCTTGTTGCCTAAAGTGGTAATACCCGATAAAGGCCATGATACAGACGATTGAACGTGCACGTCACATACGCTTTGATAACTGGCAATTACGAATTCAGGGATTGCCATGAATTCAATCATTTATATAAGCGTGTTTGCAGGTTTATTTTTGTTCAATTCGGCATGGATAGTCTTGGATTAAGGGGCCGATGTACGGCTTGAGACCGACCACAGAATAAGTAGGAAAGTTTTGGTCACCAGCAATTGTATAATGCATCATACTATGCTGCTAAATGTATTTGAAAGATTAATCTCGCAAGGCTTGGTTGTTGTGGCAGGAAAGTTAAAGTTGAAAAAGTACCAAGAGCGATATGCAAATTGTGGAGTACATATCGGAACAGTTGGATTGCAGCAGAACGGCCATCTGGACTCCAATCTTTTATTCCGATTGTTAACGGTCCCATATAATACATAAATTTATTTAGAATTTTATCCGTATTAAATTTTCTCATTTGATGGTCAATTCTGGCAAAGTGCTCAAATCATCGCCAAACTTACCCTGCGTGGCTGCGGTCATTACGAAAAAAACAACACGTTCTCGTACCCATTGTATTTATTGTTGGACATAAGTGAAATTTTCACCAAAGTCACGCTGAGGTTCAATATTTCATAGTCGAATCTGGAAGAAGATTTCTCATAGTGGCTCGGCTATTGTCATTCGCTAGTGTTTTTTTGCATTATACCATTGCCGCGTTCAACTAGGGGGATTGTACGACGGAGCCGACACCATGGTTAATATGCTAGAAGACAAGTATATCGGCCTGGGCCTGGCCATATCGTCTTCGCTCGCCATCGGTACGTCGTTCATAATCACCAAGAAGGGTCTCATGCAAGCGTCGGATCGTCAAGGCTTTGAAGGAGATGGATTCCAGTATTTAAAGAACCCTTTGTGGTGGGCAGGGATGGTAACGATGATCATCGGTGAAGTTGCAAACTTCGCTGCTTATACGTTCGCGCCGGCGATTCTAGTTACACCGTTAGGCGCGTTGTCGGTAATAATAGGAGCAGTGCTTGCTTCGATATTTCTCCATGAACGCCTGGGCGTTCTCGGAAAACTGGGGTGCGCAATATGCTTAATCGGATCCGTCATTATTGTATTACATGCTCCTCCTGACAAGGACATTGAAACAGTGGACGAAATATTACATTATGCAGTGCAACCCGGGTTCTTACTCTACTGTGTGGCGGTTGCTGTTTTCTCCGTCGTCATGATTTATAAAGTCGCCCCTGTTTATGGGCGTCGAAACCCCATGATTTATGTTTCAATATGTTCCACCGTTGGTTCAGTGTCAGTCATGTCCATCAAGGGATTTGGCATAGCTGTAAAGCTGACATTTGCTGGCAATAACCAATTTACTCATCCTTCGACCTATGTTTTTGCCATTGTGGTTGCTGTTTGCATTCTCACTCAGATGAACTACTTCAACAAGGCTCTAGACCAGTTTGATACCTCTATTGTCAACCCTCTATACTACGTGACATTTACCACCGCAACTCTGTGTGCATCATTTATTCTTTTCAAGGGGTTCAATACCGCCAACGCTGTCAACACCATATCACTCATATCTGGATTCCTCATCATTTTCACTGGTGTATATCTCCTAAACATATCTCGGGCCGATCCTGATGGAGCTGGTATACTGCCTGGAAAGGCTATTGAAGGCATGCCTATGGACAATACTGTAGCCGGTATGCAAACGCGTCGTTCTATTCAGATTGGAGGGAGCAGGAACTCCAGCTTTGGGCATCGAAGATCTTCGTCTATACGCCGTCAAGCACAGTTGGTTTCTGATTACGACGAGTCGTTTGGTATGACTGATCTACGTGATGATCATGGGCATGAGCTAGACGATTTGCTTGAAGAAGAGGAAGCCGAAGAACCAATTGTGCCTCGTCGAACCAGGAAAAATGGCGACTATGAAGAGGTTTGAACAGTAGAATGCCCGCGGTTTGGCAAAAAATGTAATTAAATATCATCACAGGTCATAGCATCTTCTAGATTGAAATACCATATGCAATTGAGCAGAGGTTCATCACCGAGCGTGAGTGGGTAGCACAAAGAACCATGAAGACCGGAAATGACTAAGATTACTATCATCTAGCTTGGAATGCGATCAAGTTCCACGGGATAGTCTTGCTACAACCAGGACAAGTGAAGAATGCAGAAGGCAACGGTGAAGTGGAGTCTTCAGACAGGGCTATTCGAGCCCATTGATAGATAGATTTAGTATAGTGGCATGCTTGTCGAGGACAGACAATATGGTCCTTATTAGGAGGTATATTAGAATCCTTAGTTGTAGGAGAATCCTCAGATACAGCAGAACCCTCAGAATCCTTAGATACAACAGAATCCTTAGCTATTGTATCACTGCCAGTTTGTTCATTCTTCCGCAGATTCTTCAAATAAAGAAGTCTTTTCTCCTCATTAATCATCTCAATATGTCCAGCCAAATCTCCGGCTCCCACTGTATGTTCATTCGTATCATATGAGGACCTGATATCATAGTGAATTTTCACATGCTCAGGTACAGCTATACGATACTTGTTTCTGGCCCAAGCACTTTCAGCAATGGGCTCAAACAAATGTACATGCAACTGATGCCTCGAAAAAAGAGATGCCGATAACAGCAGCCTGATATTGGCCAAATGTTTATCGACACCTAACGTCGTTCTGGTTCGGGCTACTCGATCTTCTGCATGTATATGCCGTGTACGATGATAATTCTGCCATGCATGCTCAAACTGAAGCGCACTAATATTGGAGTGGAATCCAGATACGATAAGTATCATTCTCCAGGGCCGCTTGCTATCGCGTTTCGTCTTGTGGGCACCTCCGGTGATACTACCATTGTGTTGACGAATTCTCTACAGTTAAATCAACAGTGATAAACGGCATTTAAAATACATACTCGCACGGGATTCGGCGTGGATCCGATATAGAAGGAATTTGGTCTCGGTACGGACTGCAATAGATAGCAGCAGTAGAAGTCTATATCTGGCATTTCGACATAATGATGGTAGGTAGATGAAAACAACAAGGTCAGTTAGAAGTAAGTTCCACTATTATTGCGTCCCAACACCTTTTGTCAAAACTATACATATATAAGGGGAATATACTCAAGGTCATTACGAGCACTCGCACGCTCAAATGTCGTCAATATCCAAATCGGCATTGTCTTGTGCGCCCTCTCCTTCACTCTCATTCTCAAACTCGAAATTGCACTCGTCATCAGAACCCTGGCCATAAGGATCACCTTCATTAATTTTAGCCGACTCAGGAAGCTCGCCCTGTGCCTTTAGAGCTCGTGCCTCGTCCGGCGTATACTTTAAGATGACGTCGGCCTGGTCGTCCTGGAAATCTCGAAGAGACAGCAATATTATATCACCCTGCTGCACCCACACCTTCTTTCTCATTTTGCCACGGATATGAGCCATTCTTCGCACACCGTCGAAACAAGCAGCATCCAGTCGGCCATTACCGAGCATTTTTGACACCTGAGCGTACTCCTGGCCCTCCTCCTTCAATGCCAGTTCGCGCTTCAGCAAGTCGTTGTCGTTCTTTCCTCTTCTTCTATTTTTTCCGCCCTGGTTTCAGTTAGCAAATGAGTTACTACGGATCACTCTGTATGATATTTACCTTTCCTTTATTCTTAGGCATTTTTTCTAAATAGTTGTAAGAAGCGATAAAATCTTTCGGGCTTTTGCTAAACCCGGGGTTACCCGGCATTCAAACGGATATTGAAATAACCGGCAAGGCAGGCAATTAGCAGATATTTATTGATTAGCTTGGTATATATTGATTGTATTTATATACTGAAGTGAAAATTGCATAAGTTTCCCATTTCAATTCTCCGTTGTACTGCTTGACAACATCCATAGCTCTACTGGCTATGATCTCTGAAAAATCGCTTCGCAACTGCGCACTGCAAATTCAGGCTTCTTCCATTACAATGGACCCATTCGAGGCCCGTTTGCAATTCATCAGATTACTGCAGCGGCTAAATGCATCTGTACAATCCATCGAGAATGTCATTTCTTTTCTGAAATCTAATAGAGATCTCGAGGAAGACCTCTATTCTTGCATTTTACAGGAGCTGGACTCTGCTGGACTCAATGTCAGTCTGAACATATTATACTTTGTTGAATCGCTATGCGAACACTGCGCTAATGATCCGTCATTCATACCTGGAAATCACTACATAGATAATGTGAAGCGCGATATCGTGGAAATATTCAACAAGGTTGTGCCATCTGGCAAGATCGGTCTCGTGAACTTTTCGGCAGCCAAACAAGTCATTGACCACTTGGCTGTGGTACTACGCCTGGATGCCGCCACTAAAGCTGCATTGGACTCGGCCGCTGAAGCAAGAAGCACACTTCTGACGGTCTCGCCCGAGCAAAAAGAGGACTCAGCTGCCCAGTCGAGTTCTGCGATAGCTTCAGAGACTGCTACGCCTGCTGGTGTGCCTGAAGTGACTCAATATCTTGCACCTTTTGCCGCTGCTCCTGCTGACAGTGGACTTAAAAGAGAAGAGATATTACGGCGAATGGACGAAGACAGAGAACGGCATAAAAGAGTCAAGGAAAACATTTGGGCCATCGACTACAGAACGAACCCCGATGCGGAATTCGATACATACTGGGAGACTGTACAGCCAGGTATTGATCAGATTGACACTGACCAGATGAAGGAAGAAAATGCCATATGGAAAACTTCTGTACAGGGTTGAAAGAGGGTCATGGGGAGTTAAGTCAAGCATTTATACAAAGTTGACGGTCCAATCGCAAAGCTATTGCACAAAGTTGACACAAATGCAACCTGGAAAGCATTTATACAAAGCTGAAATAAATATGCATGAATATACATAGGTATATGGGTAATATCAGTGGAAACCTGCCCACTTGTGCCACGTTTTCATTCTCCAAAAGCCTTCTCGATAAATAATGCAGACCCACAGAATGCAAACTCTCGCTGTTAATACGTTCCTTGTCAAAATACGTTCCTTGCCATAGTACCTTCTCTGCCAGAATACTTGTTTCCCTCACATTACGCTAATCCTCCTTATCACAATACGTCAATCTCTCCCCTAAGAATTCTCTCCGCCACTGGTGTGGGCGGTCGCTCAATGCCAGGCCCCTTCCTAATATGCCGGTGCGATAGGCCCTGCCCCATATAAACCAAACCTGGGTCATTATATGACTGGGATGCATATGTTGGTTTGAACTTTATAGCTACTGGAGAACGCCGATGGTGGTGCCTGGTGCAGATTGCAGGCTCGTCATCGTGATAACGGCCATCATCACGTCGAATGCGTAAAGGCAGCTGCTTGACAGTAGTTGCCATGGGCGGCTTCATTTTCATAAAGCCCTCAAGCTGGTCTCGTGTTCCAAACATTTCACTATCGCTTTCGTCACTGTTGGTAGAGTCGGGGTGTGGAAAATCGCAATTATTATCTCCTTCGTCGTGGTGTGGGGTAGGTCCCCTGATTAGACACTTATCACTGTACGGCTCCATCGGGGTTTGTGGAGCACCAGAGCTGGACACAAAGGACCTAGGCGGAGATGCAGGGGCTCGCGGATTCACTTGCATTTTTGCATTTAAGTTAGTGTTAGTTTTGTGGTCAATAAATATTGTTGGTTCTGGGGTCGCCGAGTTTATGAGGGTTCAAGCGAGGGCTTTTATGGGGCCAGTTCCGAGAAAAGTTATGGCAACCTGATTTTTCACCTTGACCAAACCCCCTGCGACCAGAGAATTGGAAAAAAAATCAAAACCAATCGTGAATAACAACCACTAGAATCGATTTCTGTATTTTTCACCACAGTTATATGCTCTACAGCCTGCTATGTCGTGCCATCTGACGCTTCTCCATCTCTTACGATTTGATTAATTTCAACCCCACACTTGAACAAAGGGGAGGTTGATCGCGATGGATAAGAAAAAGGAATCATGGCAAATGAAACCAAACGAAATTGGCGTGCCACTAAACGAGGAATAAACGTGTATTTTTTGCCACCTAGTCACAGGCACATGAGCTGCTGGTGATGCTCATGTGTAAATATATTTAATTAATGCCATTGGTGTACATTTGACTTGATGTCATTCAACTATACTAAACATTTAAACAAGGTTCAGTCACCAGACTTTTCCAAAACCAAGCCGCTTTTGATTACCCAAATGAGCAACGAACCGTTAAAATCACGTTAACTTGAACAAGTGATTGAATAGGGTAACTCGGAATCGGCACTATTATTTCACTTAATCTTAACATGGGTCTTGGTGTCATTATTCTATTTCATATTAACTTAGCTAGTCGATCCACGACTAGTACCATATAGTATGTGCAGCAAGCTATTAACTCCGCTTAAACTCCAGCTGGAATTACTGCCATGCATGCCTAATCCTATTGTATATACAGAAGTCTTGCCGTCAGAGAATTCCTCGGCCCAGTCATTGAGTTTATCTGCATCATCCAGGTCCTCGCCATTCCTAGTGGCTACGCACAGAAACTCCACCATATCATGAGATTCCACAATCTTCTCGTATGCCATCTTAGCTGGATTAGCTCTGCACAGATTGACATCAGTGATAACCACTTTTCGCTCTTCCAGGAATCGCGCTTTCACATGTTCTCCAGAAAATGCATCATTCAGCAGCGAGAGACACTGGCCAACCAATGACCGAGCTCTTTCCGGCTCCTGCTCAAACAAGGCATCAACGTATAAAACTACCGAGCTATCTGTGGTTTTCAGCCGCAAATTTGGCTCTCTTTCCAACCAACTCTTCAACAGCTCCACTGACATTTCCTGCCAACTTTTCGTCTTAACGGCATCATCAAAACTAACCCATGCATCATCGGAAGATCCTGGATATTTCAGAAAAGCTCCATTCTCAGCAATGATACCCAAATTCGGCACTCTCCGATAGAGTCGGAGCAAATCATCCTTTGTACTTCTCGACATAACATAGACGATATTTGTAGGGTCAGAGGTCAGTTCGGACAAAACTAGTATTTTTCTCTGAGGTGAAACAATTGGCGTTTCTGTTCCTCGCGGCCTGTATTCTGGTCCTGGGCCTGGTCCTGGAGTCAGACTGTCGCCTCTCTCCGTCAATTCAGCTATACTTCCATAGATAGTCGATAATGTACCACTACTAGGACTTTTCATTAGAGATGACAGATTCGTAAAACTGCCAGATGTGCTTGGTTTAGAGCCGGTCCGGCTGGCTCGTCCTTCCTTTTGCATTACACTAGGAACTGTTGAATCCAAATCCAGCAAAAACAGGCGCTTCCAATGATCATCACTTGCCGGAACCTTTTTGTAATCCTTGGAAAACTCTGCCATATTTAGTATACGACGCTTGTTGGCGTTTCTATCCTGTTGCTGCTGCCATGAATCCTCAGCAGCCTCTAGCAAACCACTCAGCCATTCAAGGCAGCTGTGATGAACAACGTAGTCATACAGAATAGACCAACGCCTCTTTCTCTCATTAACACCCATTGTCACAGCCGTATGGAAAGCATCTGCCATCTGCTGTTTGTCCCAGGGATTAACTATTATGCACTGGTTACCGAGCACGGAAGCTGATCCCGTAAACTCAGACAAAATCAATGGTCCCATGATATTTATGTCATTGCAATAGATGAATTCATGGCAGGTGAGATTCATTCCCTCTCGAAGGGATGTCACACAAAATGCGTCTGCCTCGCACAACAAGGCAAAATATTGCTGAAACGGTATATCCTGATGATAGAACACCACTGGCATATGAGCGGCGAGATCATGTTTCATCGAATTAATACGATCGACAATAACCGTGAGCTCCTGCTCTAGTTCAGGCTCTGCAACGTTTGTCAAACAGACCTGAATTAGCACGGTATTGCTTATGAACTCGGGATAAGTTTTGAGAAAAGCCTCATAAGCCAGAAGCTTCTGCTTGACTCCTTTGATATGATCCAGCTTATCTCGAGAAACAATGAGCTTCACTTCTCCGGGTGGCCACTGTGATCGTAAAATGCTTCTCCACTTTTTCACCAAAGAATCTGAAAAATAAGTTTTCAAAGCCGAAGGCTCGATACCTATTGACACCGAAATAACAGAAATGGGTCTATCCTCATACCACACTCCATCAACCTCTGTATCTGCTGCCAATATCCTATTACAGGTTTGCAAAAAGTGTCGAGCGTATTCTCCAATCTGGAAACCAATACAATTAGCCCCCAGCATTCCTTCAAGTAACTGTTTTCTAGCAGGCAAACACCTGAACACTTCGCTTGACGGAAATGGAATATGCATGAAAAATATTATGTTAGCATCAGCAAGTTTGGCTCTAACCATCTGTGGTACCAGTAGCAGATGATAGTCATTTACCCAAATAACAGAGTCTTTTTGATAGCTGGCGATAATTCTGTCAGCTACAGCTCGATTTAATGCTTTATAGTGCTCCCATGAATGGTCCTCATACGCTTTGGACTTGGGGTTGTCAGGAACCTCGTAATGCAAAGTGGGCCACAGAATCTGCTTGCAGTAATGAGTATAGTGGCCGTCAAAAGTAGCATCCTTTACAAAAGCCACATCACAATTGTGCGCGGGAGAAGCCAGCGTTTTTGAAATCTCATTCTTTTTGTCGTCGGAAAGCGAGTCAGTTGCCATGCCCAAGGTGCCTATCCACTTCACCTGTAATTTGGCATCCGTTTCTAAGGCTCGATGCACAGCATTTCGTAAACCGCCGTTGCCATTAGTTTGTAACTCGACAGACCAGGTGCTGTCGTTGAACGACTCCGACAAGTTGCCTCCAAAAGAAAGAGGCGACCTGGGACTGGAGAGTGTACTGCGCCGGCTCAACGTCTTACGACGATTAGACACTCTGACAGACGTCGGTGTAGGTGGTGCTACAGCCCTTCTAGGGGCCACGAGACTTTTATGAGGGGCTTCTGAGCCGACTTTGGAGGGAGGTTGCTTTATAACATTGGCCGTGCCAGAACCGCTAGCCAGTTTTGAAAGTGGCAACGATAAGTTATTTGGATCGTCATCGGGGGCTAAGAATGATTTAGAAAGAGGCGTGTTTTTAGAACCGGCGGCCCTTGGCGGGGACTTGTCGGAGGAGCCAAAGAAAGGCACCTTGTTGGCTGGAGCCTGCTTCTTATCCGAGGTATTGGTTTTTCCAATTTTAAGACTGGAAATAAGGTCAGGAATCGGCGACTCCTGTCTTGCAGAAGCGCTCTCTGAGCTCTCGGAGTTGGAAGAGCCAGTGGACGACTGTCCATTGTATTCCTTCTCGGCTGATATTAGGCTCTTTCTGCGATGCAGATCGTCGGTGCCGTCCTGCTGCTCGAGCACCGGCTCCAAATCAGATGATTCTGGTTCATCGTCCACATGGAAATTGATCGTATAGGGGAGAAGTCTGCAAAGTTAGCATTAAGCTGTCCGGGCCTGATGGACATTGCAACAGCTGGCGAATACCAAGAAACAAAGGCACAGGATAGGAACATGGAATAAGACGATATTGCATCGAACCTGCCAGTTCTACATGGTTTTCTACTTACAGTGACGCTACGATCAATTTCATGCTTGGGGGTGGTTGTTTGTCAAAACGGATCAAATGCGGCCGGAAAAAAAGTCTTCGGCAACGGCAAAAGCCTGGGCAGTCCTGGTTTTTAAGCGCAGAGTTTATTATATGTAGTATAGAAGGTATTTATGAAATATAAACAAAGGGATTTGCATCTGAACGATATTCTTCAAAGCCTATATATAACCCTGTTTGATTGAGGTGATTTTCCAACCTCTGCTTGACTTAACTTGACTATCTTGATTACGTCCACAACATTTGCGTTCAGGACATTCAAGTATCGAAACTCCACGCGGGTCTTTTAGCGCTCTGAGAATCCTGTATGCAGCTTCTGCATGCAACAGGACATTGAATTAGAGGTATTATCGGTAAAGAATAGGCAGACTCCAATGAAGTTCAACCACTCGTTGCAGTTCAACGCGGTGCCTCAGTGGACTACCAAATACATCGACTACTCTGCACTGAAGAAGGTCATCTATACGCTAGAGCGGGAGAGTCTGAATGCTGGTGAAGACGAGTCCGAAGCTTTAGTGAGCTCTGATCCTGTCGCGGTGTTTACCAAGGCTCTGGACGGCGAGCTGGGCAAGATCTCCGCCTTTTACGCCGAGACTGAAGCCCAGTTGTACAGAGAGCTTGACGAGCTTGTAGAGGATTTCCGTGAGTTTGAGCAGCAGTGGAATTCCAGCGGCGGCGATGAAAACGCCAACTGGATATCTCCAACCACCAGCGCACATGGAAAAAGTGCCAACGATGGCCAGGCGGACCCTATAGACGTCCCACCCCGCTGGGCTGTAGGAAGCGGGTCTCATACACCACTGTCGACATCTGGCGTCGGCACGCCTGAGCGCCCGGTGCCCTATCGCAGGCCGTCTTCCGAGGAATCTTTCACCGAACGCCGTGGCCGCAGCAGAAGCGGATCTGCATCCTCTATTTCAAATTTCCGTTCCAGCAAACGTTTAGAGGACTACAAGATTACTTTGAAGCGACGCTCAGTCGGAATATACGTATCTCTGTCTGAGCTGAAATCCTATGTGGGACTTAACTTCACAGGATTCAGTAAAGCTCTCAAAAAGTTCGATAAGATTCTGAACATGAGTCTTCGTGTAAAATATCTTGATGACGTGGTACAGAAGCAGTATCCATTCATGGAAAGTACCGATGATCAGCTTGTTTCACGACTCAATGAAGTCGTTCATATGTATGCTTTCGTAGCCACCAATGGCGACGACAGACAGGCCGAGCAGGAGCTCAAACTTCATTTAAGGGAACATATAGTATGGGAGCGCAATACGGTTTGGCGGGACATGATCCATATGGAACGCAGGTCCCATGGTACTGCATTAGAGTCACAGAAAAATCAAATGAAATTTGTACAAGTTGGCAGGTTTTCTGTGCCGGCTGCTTTATTATCGACGCAGTGCTTGAAGATAATGCTGATATGTGTGGTGTTCTTTGGACTTTTGGCATTTCCGACTATGGAATCAACTGCACAGAGCCACTGCTTGGCTGTTGTTATCGCTGCTTCACTGTTGTGGGCAACAGAAGCCATTCCGCTCTTTGTTACTTCGTTACTAGTACCATTTCTAATCATATTACTAAGGATACCCTTGGACCCTGATGGTAAGCGTATGGCGGCTGAGGATGCTTCAAAGTTCATTTTTTCACAAATGTGGTCTTCAGTGATTATGATCCTACTCGGTGGTTTCACATTAGCCGCGGCTTTAAGCAAATATCAAATTGCGAAAAACCTCGCATCGATTATTTTATCGAGAGCTGGTTCAAGCCCCAGGTCTATTCTGCTCACTTTGATGTTCGTGTCAACGTTTCTCAGCATGTGGATATCCAATGTAGCATCCCCTGTTCTCTGCTATTCTTTAGCTCAGCCTTTGCTTAGAACTCTTCCTGATGATTCGGAGTTTGCCAAAGCGATAATTTTGGGTGTTGCACTTGCTGCAAACATTGGCGGTATGGCGTCGCCGATCGCCAGTCCTCAGAACATTATAGCGCTGGAGAATATGCACCCTGAGCCTTCATGGGGACAGTGGTTCCTGATAGCTATTCCTGTTGCCATAGTGTCATTGCTTATAATATGGCTGATCCTTGTTTTGTCGTTTTCCTTGCGGCATAAAGATGAGGAAGTTGCTCATAATGCGATCAGGCATTCTACCACTGAGCCGATGACTTTTGTTCAATGGTTTATCTCTGGTGTGACGATTGTTACAATAATTCTGTGGTGCTTTTCGCATCAGCTTGAACCCGTAGTTGGCGAAATGGGTACTTTAGCATTGATTCCCATAGTGATACTGTTCGGAACAGGACTGCTGACGGCGGCCGATTTCAACAACTTTTTATGGACCATAATTGCACTTGCTATGGGTGGTATTGCTCTAGGGAAGGCGGTATCTTCATCTGGATTATTGGCCACGATTGCAGTCAGCATAGAAAGGTTTGTTCACGGTATGGGACTGTTTGGAGTAATGTGCATATTCGGCTTTATGATTCTGGTGATTGCTACTTTTGTCTCGCATACAGTTGCAGCTCTCATTTGCCTACCGTTAATTGAAAGTGTCGGCAAACAGATGGAAGATCCGCATCCGATTCTTCTGGTCATGGGATCTGCCCTGTTATGTTCAGCCGCAATGGGGCTTCCTACATCAGGGTTCCCTAACGTCACTGCCATTTGTATGACAAATGATCTTGGAAAGCCATATCTGACGGTTGGCAACTTTATCAGCCGCGGAGTGCTATCTAGTTTTGCTGTGTATATTGTGGTTATCTCTTTGGGATACTTTTTGATGCTCCTATGTGGTTTCTGATGAAGTGCATAGCGACATCATCAACTGAGTAATATCAACTATGTATAGACAACGTATAACAAGCCTGGATTTACTTGCTTTAATCTTTATTTTCGCCTATTCGGCAGTGCCCCTGAAATTAGCCGCTGTGTAAAAGTGACTCTGCGGCTCATTCCTTCCAGTTTGCACAAAGTAGCAAATAAATGCGGAGTAAAGCGGCTATCTTACCCTTTTTATAAAGTGCCGGTTCTCATCGGATCAACTTGTTTAGGACTACGCCTTTAAGTAATGTATCGACTTGTGTCATCTGACAAATGAAGGGCGCACATTTATAAGTTGCGCAATTCAGGAAAAAAGCGATTTTGACTTCTTTCACGAAACCAATTGAACATATTTCCACAATGGCTCCAAGCCCTTATTATATTGGTATTGATGTCGGAACCGGCTCAGCTCGTGCTTGTTTAATCGACAGCAAGGGTGATATTATATCATTGGCGTCTAAGAATATTTCCAAATGGGAACCTAAGCAGGATTATTTTGTATGTATATGATACAGGTGTTTATTGGCTTTGTTATTCCAAGGCTTGTAACCGCTTGCTTTGTCAAATCAGGTACAAGCATTGCTGATAACTCATCATTTTTCACACCCATCATATTCTAACTCTAGAACCAATCGTCTACTCAAATATGGGATTCTGTCTGCTATTGCACTAAGAAGGTTCTTGCCGAGGCTAAAGTGGATCCGAAATCCGTATCAGGAATTGGCTTTGATGCTACTTGTTCTTTGGTGGTGTTGCGTGAAAGCAACGATGAACCGGTTTCTGTCGGCCCAGACTGGAAAAATAACGATCAGAATATTTTACTATGGATGGACCATCGGGCTGGAAAACAGACCAGGAAAATCAATGCTACCAAGCATAATTTGCTCCGATATGTCGGAGGACAAATGTCTTTGGAAATGGAAATACCAAAGGCTAAATGGCTCAAGGAGAACATCCCTGGTGACTTGTTCAAACAGTGCAAGTTTTATGATCTAGCAGACTTTTTGACCCACAAAGCTACTGGAAATGAAACTCGTTCCTTCTGCTCTGTGGTGTGCAAGCAGGGATATGTTCCAGTAGGTGTTGACGGATGCCTTAAAGGCTGGTCAGAGGAGTTTTTGAACTCAATTGGTCTTGAAGAGCTGGTCGAGGATAATTTCCGCCGTCTCGGTGGTGTTCTTAACGAAAATGGCTCATATCTATCAGCAGGGGAGAAAATTGGCAATCTCACTGAAAAAGCAGCTACTGATTTGGGCTTAACAACCGATGTTGCTGTAGGTTCCGGTGTGATAGATGCGTATGCAGGCTGGATTGGTACCGTTGGCGCCAAAACCAATATCGATGCCGATGACCATCGCAAGGATGATCTATCGATTGTTTTCCAGCGTCTGGCGGCTGTGGCAGGGACTTCCACTTGTCATTTGGTCATGTCTGCAGATCCCGTATTTGTTCCAGGTGTTTGGGGCCCGTACCGAGATGTCCTAATTCCAGGGAAATGGCTTGCCGAGGGAGGCCAGTCTACTACGGGTGAGCTTTTGAAGTTCGTAATCACTACACATCCCGCAAGTCCTACTTTGGATAAGCTGGTCAAGGACACAGGATCCAATGCCTTTGACATTCTTAATGATCATTTGGAGAAGATGAGAAAAGAGCAAAACGCTTCTACTGTTCTTTGTTTGGCTCGTCACTTCTTCTTTTATGGAGACCTCTACGGAAATCGTTCTCCTATCGCAGATCCTTCAATGAGAGGCAGTGTTGTAGGCCAATCAATGGACGTGTCTTTGGATGCTTTGGCTATTGAATATTTGGCGGCCGTGGAGTTCATTGGTCAACAGACACGCCATATTATTGAAGCTTTGAACAAATCTGGTCATCAGGTTTCATCTATTTATTTGAGCGGTGGGCAATGCCGAAATGATCTGTTGGTTAAAGTTATGGCTAATGCCACAGGCATGCCTATTGTCATGCCAAAGTACATTGACGCTGCTGTAGTCTTGGGAGCAGCAATGCTTGGTGCCTTGGCTGCTTCTGACGGCAAGGAGGACCTGTGGGATATCATGTGCAAGCTATCTCGTCCAGGAAGATTTGTCGAACCTGATGCAGCGGACAGTTTGGACGTCAAACTTCTTCACGCCAAGTTTGAGATATTCTTAGACCAAGCTGAACGCCAGAAATTGTACCGTTCGGCTGTTGATAGGGTGCTAGGTGAGCTGGAGTAATTTTGCTTGCCATCTATTTGAAAAAAGTTGATCTTATTTTGATATTTCTTGGATTCAAATCGTCAATTTTCGATTTCTTTTCTTTTGAAGTTCCATACGAGCTATATGAGGCCCTGTATTATTTGGTATTTTCGTGACTTTTGTCCTCATTATCATGGGATGCGTTCATTACTGAATATTTAATTAATAATATTTACTATATTACAAAATGCGTATTGGTCTGATGCGTAGTATGTCTCGGATTCCTTGCCATTGAAGTTCCAATAGTGAACCTAGTCAGTAGTTATCTGAGATATATGGTGAAGACTGATTTTTGACTCTTGATTTGGATCGCGGGCTACACGGAAAAAATGATCCGTATAATCACTGGCATGCATTTGCTGAAGAAACGGCTCATCATGAGTAATCACAATAAGCTGGAAGTTTTGCTGAACCACTCGCGACTTGATGATATTCCTTAGACTTGAAGCTAATGCTGCGATGTTAGTCGCATCCAAGCTAGTAGTCGGCTCATCCAAAGCAATCACTCCGCACCTGGTTCCAAAACATTGAGCTAGAGCAAGCCGGATAACAATACATGCTAGAACCTTTTGGCCAGCTGAGCATCTTCCCCTCATATCAAGCTCGATTCCTTGTTTCAGCATGCATACACGATAGTTGTACATAGCTCTTCCAGCACCACTGGACTTCTCATTATCGGCCCGAACAAATATTTTCTCGACATCCGTACCAGTATATGCCTCCGCCCATAAGGTACCAATTATTTCGTTGATGCGCTCCATATTCACTCTATGGAATGCCATCATGGCTCTGTCGACAGCTCTACTCCAACCAACAAGATCGTTGTCAGTATGCTGTTGTACATCAAGCTGACACCCAGCATCACGAAGTTGTTCGTCGACATCCTTGTATTCACTCTGCAATTCGGTTTGTAGCCTCTGCATTTGATCTTGAATCTGCTTAATTTCACCAAGGCGGCCCGAATGAGAAGATGTCAGGTCAGATAATTTATCTTGTAGTCTGCTCGATTCTTCCTCATACTTCATCTTATCGCTTTCAGCATGCTGCCCTTCAAGTTCAGAAATAGATGACAGTAATTCCTTCTGCTGGTCTTGCAGTTTTCTCAAATACAGAACATCTTTTAGGGCCCTTTCGTATCCACTTATGTCCGACAAACCCTTTTCTTCTATTCGGATTTGCTCGTTAACATCCTTCAAATCTTTTTCGCCATCGGCAATCAGGGAGGACAACCTTTCCACCTCATCACGGCAGGATTTTAACTGATCCTCGATGTTTCTAGAACTGTAATGCTGCACTGCTTCAATGACCTCATCCAATTTCCTCATCTTATTTTTCAGATCTGCCATTCTATTATTGGCGCCTTCTTCCCAGGATGCAAAGCGCACGCGGACAGCTGTCAACTCCTCCTCCATAGCACCATACTTTGGTTGCAACTGCTCCAACCAATCCGTGATTTCTTTAACTTCTTTTCGATCTTGCTCAGTCTTCTCTTCCAATTGAGCTACTGAATTTTTCATCTGTTTCATCCGTTTGAGTTCTTCTTCCTTATGCATTATCTGGAACTTTTGTTGATTAATACGGCCTTGCACATTATTCAATTCTTTTTCAAATTGACTCATGTCGTCGGAGGTTTTCTGCAGCCCATTCTTCAACGATCGTAATTCCGTATTTATCTCAGAAATGCGCTTCTGGATTTCAGATGGGATAGACTGTTGGCCGTCTTGAAGCATGCCGCGCCTGCTTTCCAGCTGAGACTCTAGTGCAGTTGCTTCGCTGGAGAGCCTTGAAATCTCTGTCACATTTCGTCTCAACCTATTGCTACCCTCCTGTCTACGCTTCATAGATCGGAGTTCTTCCTCGATTTCTTCTAGTTGCTTTGAAGCATTTTTCTTCTTAATTTCTTGAGCACTAATGCTTTGCTCTGCTGCCGGAAGCTCTTTCTCGATTAACTCAAGGTAACGTGTAACTTTAGGTGATAACTTTCGCATATTTTCCAAATCATTGAGTATATCGTCACGCTCCTTTTGTGCAGCGTCAGGATCCATGGGTAATTGACTGATAAACTGTTCTAAGTAGGTGACAAAATTCGATGCATCTTCATCATCTTCAAATTCCCTTTGGCAAAGCAAACATTTATGCTCGGCATTAGCTTTTGATGCAAACTCTATCGCCGTCCGATAATAATTATTTGTAAAGACAGCCTGTTCTACGTTCGTAATCGCAACCTGTAAAGACTTCTCTAAGCGGTCAACCTCTTCTCCATATTTAGAAACGTCGAAACCTGGTATGGCCTCTTCCAGCTCCTTTTGCACGTCCAATGACTCTCGCTTATTTTTGGAATACTCATCCTGAGCTAAACTTAGAAGAGCTGCGTATTCTGATAGTTCGTTGCTCTTGGCTGTCAGAGCCGTTTGTTTTTCATCCAATAAACTGCCAATTTCCTTTGTGGCGACTCTGAATTTTTCTTCCACATTTGAAGCACTATATTCCGTTCCAACATATGACTCAATTTCTTCCTTGTTTCCTTGCAGCAGTGCATCTCGGGCTAGGTTCTTCTTTTCCAAATCACTTTGGATAACCTCTAACTGAACATATTCAGTTGCAAGCCGCGATGTCCGTTCTAAAAGACTATTCTGCTGATCTAGCTCCTCATCAAGCCTTCTTATGCGCTCCTTTGAACTATCAGTGTCGATCTTTTCCTTCAGCTGAGCAATATGCGACTCAACATCACGACTTTTGTTAACAAGCTGATCTAAGTCCGACTTTTCAGATTGAATCATAGCCTGATCTACTTTCATTGAATCAAGATCTGTTTGAAGTTTCGACACTGCAGCTTCGTCAGTTTCAATTGAGTTCTGCTTCGTCAATTTTTTCTGTTGCAACTGCAGCTTCTCGGACGATACCTCCTGTAAACGTTGAAATGCCGAATTTTCACTTTGCCTAAAGTCAAGCTTTCCTTTTTCGATGTCAGCTTGCAATTTGGAGACAGATTGCGATAACCAATCATGAATGCCAGTTAAATCATTGCCATCGAGTGAGGTATCACTAGGATCTTTTGAATCAGCCAGGAATTTTTGCAGGTCCGAAACAAAGGCGCGCTTTTTCTCTTGAGCGCCTAAAAATGCTTCACGCTCCGCTTTGAGATGACCTTCCTGCAAATTCTGCTGTCCAAGAAGTCTTCGAGATTCTTCCAAATCATGCTGATTGCTTTCAACTCTGCTTCTTAGTTGGTTCAGAGTTTCCTTTCTCCTCTCAATATCTGATTCAAAGTTATCCAGCTTTGATTGAATTTCGCCGTCAGTAAGATCGAGCAACTGCTGAGAAGCATCGTCGGACGACAAGCTTGAAACTATTTTTGAAATGGATTCTTCGTTGGACTTTCGACTATCTCTCAGGTTCTCCAATCTGTAAACAATTTCCTGAAACTTTTGGTTCGTTTCAAACAAGCGCTTGGATTCTACCGTTACTTGTGCTATTTCGATTTTCAGTTGATCGGCTTCCTCCTGGTAACTAGTAGCTTCATTCTCCAACTCGAGAAGCCTTAGTCGTGACTTCTTGGCGCGATCAGCGTCAAGTTTTAGATGCAGTGCGGCCTGTCTTTGGAGCTTGATGTCAACGGCCATATCTTTCTTCATGGATTTGATATCGTCAAGCATTTTGGAAAACTTGGTGGCCTCAAAGATTTCGTCGAACCTCTTCTTCACAACCGAGGGCTCAGCCAAGGGCCATAAACTGTCTTCCTGGTGACAGAAAATCACGTAGTCCAGCACTGCTCTAGAAGCACCGAGGTACATTGGCATTAATGCATCTAGATCAGCACATTTGCTGCCAACGCTCTCCCTTGTGTCTGTAGTTCGATCCACAACCAGTAAATTGCCATCCAAAGTTTTGAATTGAGTGGTAGTTTTCTTCACTTGAACCTGCATGGATCTCGTACACACCATTTCCTTGCCATTGACATTGACAAATGCCAGTTTGATCTGGCCCATGATCTCGCGTTCACCGCTCAGTTTCGGATCATGGATGAACGCACCACCTTTTGAGTTCGGAGGAAGATCACCGGTGGTGGCATACCTGAGACATTCGATAATAGTTGTTTTACCGGTACCATTCTGACCCACTATTACAGTCAGAGGCGTAGCGAACTGAATGGACGTGCGGGAGTCGTAGGACCGTATGCCTTGGATGGAGAGCTTATGGAGTTAGCTTGGAAATTCCGGCTACACAGCACTAATAGTTGTGAAATTTACCTTAAATATGCTAGACCTGCAAGGTTAGTGAGGATTACGACCAAGAAAAGATATATATAATACGTACATAGCTGTTGAAGCGGAGTGGTGGCAACACGTCAAGTTGTGTTGGACACGAAATTGGAATTTGGTGATGAGTGATGTGGAGAATTCGATAGCTAAGGAAACTAATAAATATGGTGGAAGAATTCTAATATTCAATTTAAGCGAATTTAAGACGATAATTGATTAAACTGGCCTGTGATATAGATAAAGGTGAAAAGACGTGGGATGTGGTTAAGTGATAGCATTGAGTACTGGTCTTCTTCAAGATACGAAGCTTTAATATTGATACCAATGCCTTTTGCATTGAACAATATCTATTCTTGAATTCATATCAGTACTTTGCGTATAAACAGACTATTTACATAATGATGTCTTTACTCAAAACCTTTGCACTATTTCCCTGTTGAACTATTTCATTTGAGCTCCATATATCTTGATAAGACAACGGTGAAATTTTTCCGAACATCTGCACTCCTTCATGTCTAAGCGTATTTTATGCCTGCACGGGTATTCTCAAAGCGGGTCGCTTTTTGCCAAAAAAACAAGCGGGCTGCGTAAATTGCTGCAGAAATCAGGATATGAGCCGGTTTATATGGACGGACCGGTCAAATTGGATCCCTCGGACGTTGATCATGAGGTTAGCGAGGATTCGCAGAAAGACGAAATGTTAGGCTGGTGGCCGCATAACCAAAGCAAAGCTAATTATTACAAAATAGACGAGGCTCTTAGCGCTGTAAAGTCATTCACTGCTGCAAATGGACCATTTATTGGTTTAATTGGGTTCAGTCAAGGTGCAGGACTTGCTAGTATCCTAACCAAAATCTGGTCTACAATAGATTCTGAACACCCACTAAAGTTTGTTATTCTTTACTCAGGATTCAAACTCATACCTTCAGAGTATCAGCATTTCTACGAGACCAGCATTGAATTGCCTTCGCTTCATATTATGGGTTCTCTAGACGCAGTTGTGGCAGAAGAGAGATCTCAAGCTCTGGCTCAATGCTATACAGATCCAGCCATAATAGTACACCCAGGGGGCCATTTTGTTCCGAACTCGAAGCAGCAAGTCCAGCAGGTGCTGGCATTCATATCACATTACGCGGACTAGTACGTTGCATGGAGAAGTGTGGGGCCATTGATAGATATCTATATATGATAAACGAGAAGGCAAAACGACCCGTAACAATTGAACTATATTACTACCAGCGTGGACATGTAATTTTCATAGGTCTTCTTGCCTCTTCTTCATTAATATATCGTTTAAAACTGCTAGTATTCCACCTTGCATCTCCATGACTCTTACACTTTATTCGCATTAACTTGAAAAAACATCACTCTGCATCACCATTGCATCACAACATTGTGACTCAAAGAACGACTTTATCCCAACTATATATATCACACAAGTCGTTGCAGACTTTCTTTTATGTTACGGAGTGTCTGGAGGGAAATTGTCGACACTGAAAACCGCCTACTTAATAGACTGCTTTGGAATCGCAACCTCAGTTATACAACTATGGATCTTGAGAGAGCTAAGCTTCCTGAATGGTTTCCACCAACTAGCAATAGCCAACCTTCGAAACTTAAGCTATATAATACGTTAACGCGGACCAAGACTGACTTTGTTCCTTTAGATGGTAATCGGGTCACCTGGTACTCCTGCGGTCCCACTGTTTACGATGATAGCCATATGGGGCATGCTCGAAACTATTTGTCTACGGACATAAATCGGCGAATCTTGTCGGATTATTTTGGATATGATGTCATGTTTGTTCAAAATGTCACTAATATCGATGATAAGATCATCGTGGGTGCCAGGCAGGGTCATCTCTTCAAGGAGTTTAGTGAAGAAGCCGCCAGGCATGGGCCCCATGCTTCTAAAGAGATCTCTCAGCGTGTTCTACAGGACACCATTGCATTTGCTAAAGCTAAACTGCCTGGATCTGTTGCTAATTCTGGCCTTGCTTCTTTTCAACAATGGGCATTGCAAGTTCCTGCTGCTGATCAGGCAAAGGAGCCCAAGTTTAAACTTTATGTCAACTCTATAAAAGGTGCGCTAACTGCTGTGGAGAACCACGAAACTTTACCTTTAGAAGAGTTCCTCGACAATTCCAAGGCAGTTCTTATGGCTTCGCTTGATAAAGAACGGGGCGCCACTGTTACGGATCACAAGATCTTCAATGATCTGGCATCGCACTGGGAAAACGAGTTTAATGCCGACATGAGTGCTCTTAATGTCCGCCCACCCAGCGTGACCACCAGAGTATCTGAATATGTTCCTGAAATTATTGACTTTATTAACACCATAGTCAAACGAGGATTCGCATATCCCACCTCTGATGGAAGCGTATATTTCGATACTGCTAAGTTTCATCAGGATCCTCAACATACATATGCCAAACTCCAGCCTTGGAATAAGGGTCAACAGAGTCTTATAGATGAAGGTGAAGGCTCGTTATCTCTCAATTTGCTGGGCAAAAAGTCTGCTAACGACTTTGCCTTATGGAAGGCGTCAAAGGCGGGAGAACCCGCTTGGAAGTCGCCTTGGGGAGATGGTCGGCCTGGCTGGCACATTGAGTGCTCGGTAATGGCAACTAATATACTGGGTAATCAGATAGATATTCATAGTGGGGGAATTGATCTTGCCTTTCCCCACCATGACAATGAGCTGGCTCAGTCTGAAGCTTATAGCGGTGAAAAGCAGTGGGTCAATTACTTTTTGCATAGCGGCCATCTTCACATTGAAGGGCAAAAGATGAGCAAAAGTTTGAAGAACTTTATCACAATTAAGGAATCTTTGAAAAAGTACACTGCTCGTCAGTTGAGATTAGCTTTCGCTATGCAGCCTTGGAACACATCATTTGACTTCAAGCCCGCATTATCAGAAGTTAAATCGTTTGAATCATCGCTCAACAACTTTTTTAGTGCTGTTAAGGGGCTTATTAGAGAAGAAGCATCTGATGTTGCTTCTGGCAAAATTGTCATCAAAAAGCCGGGCAGGCCCGAGCTCGACCTCTATCAGCAGTTAGCTTCTAGTCAACGAGCAGTTCACGAGGCATTTGCAGACAATTTGTCAGTTCCATCTGCAATTTCTGCGATAAGCGAGTTGGTTCAGCAGGCAAACGCATATATAATTAGCGCAAAGACTGAGGTCAAGACTGAACCATTGGCGGAAGTTGTGCGGTGGATAACAAAGATTCTGAACATCTTGGGATTCGAAACGAGTCCCAATGGTCTTGGATGGCAGGTATCATCATCTTCGACCAGTTCAGCCGCCAAGGAAGAAGTTGTATTTCCATATGTACGGGTACTGTCCGATTTCCGTGACGATATCCGGGAAAAAGCCATTGCAAAGGCCCCTTACAGCGAGTTTCTGGCAGCCACAGACCATATTCGAGACTATGAGCTCCTAGAACTTGGCGTATCTTTGGATGATCGTGCCGACGAAAGAGGTGCTTTGGTGAAGTTTGTGGACGCGGACGAGAAGCAAAAGATTACCGAGCAGCGAAAAGAAAAAGAGCTACGGGCCAAAGAAAAAGAAGCCAAGAAAGCCGAGCAAGCAAAATTGGAGGAACAAAGGCGACAGGAGAAGCTGGAAAAAGCCAAGATATCGCCACAGGATATGTTTAAAAACACGCCGGATGAGTATAGTGCTTTTGACGATAACGGTCTGCCCACGCACACTCAAGATGGAGAGCCGGTTTCCAAGAGTTTAGCCAAAAAGCTTGCTAAACTCCAGATAGCTCAGTCCAAGTTATACGAGGAGTACCAGAAATCGTCGAAGTAGTTTAGAAGCAGTTTGGATGATGTCGGAATAGGTGGTTAAGTTGTATATTAATTAAACTCTAAGTAAACTCAATTGAGCACAACCACCCAGAATAGCAAGCCCCACCATACTTTATATACTTAAAATAGACGTCTTTAACTGTTTAAAGACGAGATGGATCGACGACACGTCCTGGCAAAGAACAAGAGTAAAAGCTTAAGTTTTCAGTTCTGCCCACCGATATACGCGGAAAGCAGTACCAGGCCACCCAATTACACTGCAATAAGCACATCGCTCCAATTGTTTCAGGACATATCGGGAAATCCCGTATACCACCGGACTCGTTTTTTGGGGGGTTTTTTTTCCCGTATCGGCTACATTCTTTCGTTGCACATTTTGTGTTTCACCAGCGCACGGCTGTTCCGAAACAAAATTGTTTACTATTTTGTACCACACCCACCCCCTATTTTAGAAAAAACACTTACTTTGCTCGCTGCAGCAACAAGACGCTGGTGCACATTAGTTGATACTCAATCGCACAGGTATGTATATCCGTCTAGAATCTGGTAAAGCACGTGCTCGGTTTCGGTGACATTTTACTGACGTTTTCCTAGGGTTGTTGTCTCTCAGTCTTGTTCTGGATATTACTGGTCTCTGCAACTGCGGGTTAACTCGTATCTTTCAGCACCCAGCTCTTTGTCTTTCGTCTGTAAATCTAGAGCAGGCATTGCGGTATATTTCCTGGTGTTTCTCGGTCTTCTTCTTTTTCCCATTGACTTGTTGCTTGTCGGTTAAATTCAAGATTGGCTCACACTGCAGCGCAATGAGGCCGAAATTCGCGTCGTTTCCATGCGTCTTCTTATTGATATGGATGGCGTTATTCGGGGCGTGCACGGCATTGTCTTCACCACAATCTGTGAGCATGCCCTCGATAGATGTTAGTTCTCTGGGCAGCATTGGCATGGTGGGCCACTTCGACTCTATACAAAAATACACGTATGAGGGCCAGCAGAACAATTCAAACACACCTAGCATATTCGACAGCATTGTATTTCAGACGTCCTCGAATGAGATTGTGACGTTGAACGAGACCAATGGTTTTGTTTCGGCAGCTTGCAGTCTCGATAACGACATCTATTTTGCCGGTAACTTCACAAAAATTGGAAACAAGCAGTTCTCTTCGAGCTTTGCTGTACTAGATATGAGTTCTGGTTCACTTAGCGAGCCCCAGAATTCCTCAACTTCGCCTAACGGTGCGGAGGTCAATGCACTCTACTGTGACTCTACTGCCGGGCTAGTTTACTTGGGTGGTAGCTTTTCCTTTCAGAACGGCACTGGTGTGGCTATTTGGAGTCCGTCAAATTCCTCCTGGTTATCACCTGACTTTGGAGGGTTTAAATCGCAATCTGTGGTTAATTCCATTACTCCCTTTGGTGGCAACATTGTCTTTGGAGGCTCCTTTTCATCTCTGGCTAATGCTTCCTTGACTTCTGTATCTTCAAACTCGTCAAACGTGACACTTCTCGACTACACCGAACAGCCTTTGTCATTCGGCTCTGCTTCAATAACTTCCGAAGGTACAGACTCTTCTTATTCGGCATCTTCGATTATTTGCCCTGGCTCTGGTTCCGGCTGGAAACTTACTCCTGGACGACAAGGGACCTGGACAGCAAATTGGCCATTCGAATTTGTGCCAACCACGCTTCGTCTATATAACCTGCAGAATAGCGGTGACGGTCTCAAGCTTTTCCGTTTGACGGCTTTCCCCTTGAATGGTATCATGAATCTTACATATATGGACCCTTCGTCCGGTCAAGAAATGTCCTGCACCAATGGATGTCCCCTTCCGCAATCATCTACTCAGGAATATATGGATTTCCAGTTTGTGAATCCAGTTGGTATGAATAGTTTTCAACTATATGCTATGGACTACTATGGATCTGCAGCGGGCCTTTCAGGCATAGAAATCACCCAATCGAATTTGAACGTCTATGCTAATAATAGTTATAATGAAGGGTCCTCATGTGAAAACCTTTTATTTCAATCGTCGTCGGAGATTCAAGGTAGCGGCTGGAGCAGCTTTACTGTAGATGAATCCACCTATGAGACCGTCACAATTAATTCGGAATCAGACTTATCAAACTATAAGGTCACATTGAGACCAGGTGTTCCCAGCAATGGAAACTTTTCTTTGCATTTGTTTACTCCAGGGTGTGTTAGTGATGGCACCTGCGGCACCAGAGGTCAGGTGAACGTCACTGTTTACCCGACTTCTGATAACTCAGACGCGTTCAGCACCACACTATATCAAACGAATGATAACACCAAGTATGATGCCATATACAACGGCAGCGTGGGTTTGGGTAGTGGGTTTGCCCCTTATATCACTATTCAACCCGCATCTGGTCAAAAGACGCCTTTTACATTTGCTGTTGATCGTTTGCAATATATATTTACCGGTGGAGCAGTCAACAGCACGAATTCGTCTAGCGATATCACCATCAATGGACTGTTTGATTACAGCCTGAAGAACTTTACTGAGTATGATGGTAACTCGTCTTTTATACCTCTTGCAAATGACTCCGTCCTGAATGGATATGGGCTTGACAAAGGCGCCAGTGTGTATGATGTTGTTTTATTGAACTCGAGTAACATCGTCGTAGCCGGAGATTTCGACTCAGCAGCAGGCTCGAATATAGTTATCGCATCGGGCGGCTCATTTTCCTCACTTAGTGGTAATGGCACAAATGCGGCCGTGAGATACGTTGAAAAGTCAGGAAGCACAATTGCTCTTGCCGGCACATTCAACAGTACTAACGACGGAAAAACGGCTCTTAACGGTTTTGGAGTGTATGATACTTCTTCGTCCTCTTGGGTATCTGTGGGATCTGGAATTTCAGGTGGCGTAATCTCTAATATTGTGCCGTATCAGCTGAATGGTACCACTGATTCTTTTGCACTCACAGGAAATTTCACTTCCGTTAATGGAAGTAGCGTATCAGGATTTGCTATTTGGCTTGTAAAAGACAGAACGTGGTTGCAGTCATCCAGTTCATCCTCTGTATCGATAGATGGGCACTTGTCTTTAGGGGTTTCTGTCAATGGGTCTGAGGTTTACTTTGGTGGCTTGCAGGATGATGGTTCAAAATCATCAGGCAGTGTTTTCTTAAACTCTCAACTGGACGTCAATGCAATGCCTTTGACATTTGTACAATCAAATGGCACGTCGAAGTCTGTGAGCAAAAGAGCATCTATAACGACAAGCGATCCCAATACCATATATTGCGGTGCCTTCGCAAACTCCAGTGTCACAGTTCTCGGTGGTAGTTTTACTGCAAAAGGTGCACAGTCGTCTGGAAATTTTCAAAATATTGCCTTTGTTAATGAAGACACTGGTCACGCTACTGGTCTCAGTTCTTCAGTATGGGGCACCCAAAGCGATGCCACAGTATATTCACTGCTTGTAAATGGTAATAGCTTGTTTGTGGGGGGCAGCTTTTCTGTTAAAGCGAATGGTTCTCAACAAAGTGGACTGTTTTTCTATGACTTGAATAACGACACATTCTCATCGACACAGCCTCCTGGTATATCTGGTGGTGACGATGTCGTAACTAGCCTGAATATGCGGCCTGACACGCAACAATTAATTGTCATGGGATCTTTCGAATCCGCCGGTAGTCTTGATTGTGAATCCTTCTGCATATATGATTTGGATGCTAGCCGGTGGAATAGCCCCCCTAGTGGACTCTCAGGGTTGGTAGCCGATGCCACTTTTATCAGCAACGATATTATTCTGTTTGCTGGAGCTTTGAAGCTGAACAGCTCATCCGAGGTCTATTTCGCCAGTTATAACTTTGCGAACTCTTCATTCATGGGCTATGATAAAATGTCGGATGGCCTCCCTGGTCCGGTCAACTCATTTGTTCTTAATGGAAATGGGCTTGACTCAGTGTTTGCAAGTGGATCGGATGCTCATAGCGGGGACAACTACGTGGCATACTGGAATAAGACCCATTGGATTCGAATCGACTCTGTATTCGATTCCGATAGTATGGTAACTGGCTTGTCACTGTTAAAGCTCAAGTCGAATCACGATTCAAATAGCATTCTTCCTGATAACCAGCTTCTTTTGATCACTGGTAGCATATCTCTGAAAGACTTTGGCAATGCATCATCTGTACTGTTTGACGGGCAAAACTATCAACCTCTTATGTTGTCCTCCAGCAGCTCTGGATCAGCATACGTCAATTCGTTTTTCTCACAGAGTACACAGACATTTAACACATTACTAGGCAAGAAGTACATGAAAAAGGGATTTGTCGTTTTAATAGCTTTAGCTATTGCCGTTGGTCTTACATTTATATTTGTTTTGTTTGGTTTGATAGCCACATACTTGCGACGCAAACGGCAAGGATATATGCCGGCACCCCGGGTCTCTGAATCTGAAATGACGGAAACAGTTCCCCCCTCAACATTAATTAGGGAACTTGATCATGGACGTGCTCTTTAGAGATTTGGCATGGCATTTTTGTTGCATTGAATCAATCTATGAGGAAAATTATCTATGGATTTAATTATGTATTTGTATGATAGATTTTAATGAAAGTTAAGGAAAGTCGAAGTTCAAATTCAATATTCGTTATATGCTTATTGGATATCTATGTTACAATGTTTTAAGCAGTCTTTTGTCTTTTTGTTGACGAATCCGGCTCGTCCTCTGTTGCTTCGTCATGCTCACTTGAAAATATCCGCTGTTGAGCGCGAAAGGCTTTGAAACGGGGATCTTTGGCTGCTCTATCAGCATACTTCAGAAGCGTTTCTCGAGCATCTTCGGATTTACGTTCGCTGAAAGGAACATTTTCGTCCAGATGCTTGGGATCAGGTACTCCCCAGACTGCCGGGTTCGGCTTGTCAGGTTTCATTGACGGTTCATCAAGTCCTCGCTTTTGACGTTCTCTTTGAATTTTTTCTAGCTGCCTTGACTCTTCTTCCGCCTTTTCTCGGGCCATGATATCTTCATTTAGGCCCTGCAGACTAATGTTAGCAGTTAAACTATCATCGACATGACCGATTCTTGGCGCCTTTTCAACGACCAATTTTGCTCCTTTCGAAGACTTCTCGCGCGAAAATAATATGTGAGTCTCGCCGTTTGCAAGGCCAATAAATAGCTGGTTCAGCCTATGGTGCCAAAGTACTTGGCTAACCGCAGCGGAGAATTCCACCTTTTGGACGGTGATCAAGTCCGATTGATCCAAAATATCCAAGAAATTTCCATTCCCAGTAGCCATTAATTTATCGGCGTAGTCAGGGGGTGATGTAACTACTGATAGTTCTTCACTGTCGCTGTGGAACCCGTTTTTACTGAGCAGTGGATTCTTGAACTGCCGGAGGTCCCATAGTTTGATGGTGTCATCAGTGCCTCCGCCACGAGACACTATCAAATTGTCGTCCAGAGGAAGAATGGAGCTGGTGTGAGATGCAGCAGCGTGGGCAGCAGTGACTTCCTTTGCTGGACGGAGCAACTGTCTCGTGTCAAATACTCGCAGGGCACCGTCAGTACTGGCTGTTGCAAGTACCTTAGACGATACCCAATTCAGGGCTGTTCCACAAGTCTTGGCACCTTGGCCCTTGATGGCATTACGCAAAACGATGACCGACTTTTGCGACTTGAAGGAGGACGAATCCCATATTCGCACGGTTGAATCAGCCCCAGTAGTAGCAAACTCACCGGAAGAAGGACTCCACTGGCCCTGGAAAATTTCTCCGACATGTCCCTTGGTATTGCGCATGTCCACGAGGTACATGTCACCACCCGCATATTGGCCAAGCTCTTTTCCGTCTCGAGAATAGAGTTTTGCACGAGAATACTTCGGGACAACCAGGATGTTATTTCCAGCCTCAGGGCTCGAGAATACAGCTTGGTGAACCTGGTGCGATTCCAAAGGTTCGATAGAGCGGAATGGCGACTTATTGACGGGATCCATGCCAGCAAAGTCCCATAGTTTAACAGTCTGATCATACGAAGCAGTAGCGAAACGAGCTCCACTTGAGTCAGCCGAGATGCAAGACACATGTCTTTCATGTGCAGTCAAGGTTATTTCATGAGTAAGAGGCAGATCATCAGACTCGTCCGAGTCCGAGTCGGAATCATCTGATTTGTCCGCGGAAACAAGAGCGGAAGCTCGCTGTGCATTTTTATAGCTGTTATCGAGATTGAACGATCCAGAATCTTTCTTTTTTCCAAACTCTGCAGGCAGCTCGGCAGATGTTTGGTGGTTCATGGACTGATGTTCCAGCATAGTTCAGACTCGACCTTTTGGGTGTATCGGCCAACTATGGTGCAACGCAGTATCTATTGAGAAGTAGTTATTTCAGATCTGATTTTATTAACAATATATTAGTATCAACATGTTATTATCAATAACTTTGACAGCATCTAGCAGTGGCCTAAATGATAAAATTTGTGGCTTGATTGATGCTGCTATGTCAATGCGGTTATACGTACCAAATCCGGCATTGCCCCCCATAGCCTTGGCAACGGCAAGAACAACATAACTTCACTTAAGTTTTGCTGAAATTCCCTACCAAATTATATAATATCAGTAAACTCTACCGCAGAATCTAGCGAACCCGTGTTAGGGATATTATATTTCGGTAATATAAAGGCTTATAGTCCGTAAGCTGAATATTGATAGATCCCGCTGATCCATTCGGTTGATCACCTGTTCACTATGCAATATTCGAACCAAGCACGGCATGGCCGTGAAAAGCAAGGTAAAGTAGAATGCAATTACAATATTCTCAGAATAGTCGACTGACCCGCTAGTTTATAATGAAAGCAATGGTGCACGAGTGGTGGCCGGTTGTGTAATTCTCGACAGGGATAAGGAGAATGTTCTCGTAGTAGGCTCACAGAATTTCGGAACTGCCTGGGTGCTGCCAAAAGGCGGCGTAGAAAAGGATGAGGAGCATGACTACAAGCTGGCAGCCATCAGGGAAGCCTGGGAAGAGGCTGGGGCGAAGGGCCAAATTACTGAGTTTCTTGGCATGTTCCCGCACGACAAAAGGAATACGTATCCAGTTAAGTCTGAATTTCACTTTTATGAAATGGCCATTGACGAACTTCATGACGTATTTCCCGAGTCGAGAACTAGACGCAGACGTTGGGTCGATTATGAGGAAGCCAAGAAATGTCTCATAAGGGCTGAGAGATTCGAATTGCTTGATGCTCTAGACAAAAGTAGCATTGTCAAAGAGGTATCGAAGCATCAGGCCAAATAATTTATGGTATATTTAAGCATTACAAGCTTTTTTTTTAAGACGTGCAGAACCACCTTAGCGAAGACTGCTAGCCGGGCCCTGCCCGAACATAGCCAATGAGCTCATAAGATCCTGCAGAGGATTGCTGTTTCTTTGCGGAGCAACGCCAAAGTAGATCTGGCCCAATTTCAATAACGGTTCGTCCAAAGCCTTGATATCTGAAAATGCAGTTTTCTTTTCCATGAGTTTACGGAACAGCGTGGCGGACTTGTATTGACAGCACAGTGTCAGTGTTTGTAGGAAATTAATCAACGGGAAATCATCGTACGCTTTCACTTTCGGCAGCTGGCCCTCCTCCACGATCGTAAAACGCTTCGGGGGAGATGTAGAATCGAATTGCTTGAGAAATCGATCCAAAAATGCCAGACTGCCCTTGATGTTTTGCATCTCCAGGTATCCAATGACTCCACGGGCACAATATATTCCAGCGGTACTGGGATCTGAATCTTCGCAGTACCATTCGAACAGAAAGTCGGCAAGTACCGCAGGACTGTCTTTGGTGCCTAAAATGAGATGCTTCTCAGCTTCATACGCCTCGTTCGCTTTGACGAATATACACCCCAGTATGTGATGCAATTCGGGGTCTCCGAACTCGACCTTGCCGAATTTCATGGTCCATCCAATTATTTCCGAAGCGAGCGTTTTCAGAGAAGGATCATTAGGGTCAAACTTGGCCAGCAAGCCTGCGATTTTGGCCCTCGATGATCCATCTACGGGAGTCTGTGCGAGTTCCAACGTCGATACATAAAAGGACAGCAGATCACTAGCTGAACCGTTCTGACCGGCTTCTAGCAGCTGAACTATCGATGGATATAACAGGTCAAGAGCGCTGTTGTAGTCACGAGATCTGATATACCGAGTGACAACCGTACGAACAGCCTGGTGGGCCTCATAATATTGGCCTTCTGCAATTCTAAGAAACGTTAGTTGATCAATGGTGTTTTGTGCACTGGTTTAGCTCGTTTGTACGTACTTGTGTTTGGTTCTTTCGATGGTCTTTTCCAGTCGGCTCATGGTGATGATGGTGGTGGCAGGAAAGGCGTTCCCAATGCACGGTGGCATCTGATCAGGGATCAATGGCCTGATTGCAAAAATCCAATATATAATGGCAAAAATGAGGGTACAGTTGGAAATGGAGATTTCAATGGAGTATCGGAATATACTGGCGTTATATGTGGAATAATGAGCGTGAGCCGTTCCAAGCTGGACTCGGCACAGTAGAATTTCAATAGTTGTCATATCGACAAACTGTTAATAGACAACTGTCAAACCGACAAACTGTCACATATCTAAATCAATTAAATCCTAATCAATTTAATTATTTATCAGGAGCTTTTTCTGCGTCTTGTTTGGATTGTTGCTCCAGCTTCTGCAATAGCTCTGCTCTAAGTGCCTCGACTTCATCTGCCAAATTCTTAACTTCTCCATCAACTTGATCAAAATCCGGCAAAGGCACGCCCAATGTCGTAGTCTGTTCCAATTCAAGGTTCATCTTTCTCAGCTTAGCTGCCTGGTCCAATAAAATATCTTTGGTGGTTTGCTTTTCAGGCAGCCTGGGGTAAAATGTCTGCAGCCACTTGAGGACCGTGCGTTTTGGAGGCCCATAAAACAGCACCGACAGTACCACAATTAGAACGTGCACGTAAAAATAGACTGTTTTCCATACTCCAAACGACGGCCCTGCATCCAATAGCAGGAATGGCTGCACAGTATATCCAAAAGCCAGCTGCGTAACTACCCATGAGATGACATCGTATGCTGGTTTAAACCTGTTCGGGGTAGCTCGATCTGACTCAAGAAAGATGGGCCTCACGTGGCGCCTGAATGACTTGCCAAGGTTCTGAAGAAAGGCTCCTGTTACGAATGTTAAATAGTAGCCGGAACGGGTGCCATGCCACACAGCCGAGGTTATAAACGTCATGAGAGACGAAATAAGTCCTGGTTTCTTGCCCTTTGGCGTCACTCGCAAATAAATATAATTTCTCAACCATTGGTTCGTATTGATATTCCAGCTGCCAATGAGCGTGTGAGCGTTCTGGGCTGCTTCAAACTTTAACGGCTCGATATTTTGCAGGCGATCCCATCGGTACTTCTTCGTCTTGGGATCCTTGCCGTTGAATCCCAGTCCACTGAGTATGCATGCACCTTCTGAGATGCTCCAGGCTCCATAGTACTTTAGACGTGCATTGAAGCCTACTGCATATAAGTATACAGCTCGATATAGGAAAGAGGTATCGTTGGCAAATGAAGAAGTCTTCATGTGTTCAACACTGAGGTATTTGGCCGTAGTAACCCACAGCGCGATCCAGGCAATGCCCTCAGAACACTTTATCACGGCTGGAATGAATGAATGGGGGATTTTGCGCTTCTTTTTATGAGTATAATCGTTGAACATTGACATATTGATCCAGCCCTCGAACTCAGCATAGTCACAGCTAGGGCCGGTCAAAACACTGGGGAAAAACAATGCATAACTCAGAAAGTACAGCAAGGAAGGATGCTGTTTTAGAGCACGCTCCTGTTGGAAAACACTGAGCTGAGAGGTTTTGAGAGTACCGTCGTAAACATTCCATCCAAAAGCACTGAGCTTCATCACCAATACCATCTGAGAGCCGGTGATGTCGATAACGTCAGGATCAAAGTCCTTCTTAAGCTGGGCGTGCATATGATTAAAGAGCAAAAAAGACATGACGAACACGAAATTGAACCAGGGCATGAATGGATTCGATCTGTACCTATAGGTAAACCAGTAGGTGAACAGGCTATTAGAGACCAGCACAAACAGACCATACCATAGATTAAATATGCCAATAAGATAAAAAACAGACACACTGAGATGTTAGAGAGAGATGACCGGAGAGAACTAAAAGCACTTACGCTATGACGAAGAGCTGGCGAAAATGCACGTGTTTATCAGGCAGCCGTTTGGTTATTCCACACAGAGGATACGACAGAACTAAGCATACGACGATTCGAATCAAGTCCGGCGTGACGCCGAGAGCGTCCGCTGCAGACTGGATGAATCCTGCTAAAGAAACGGCCATGTGCAGGCGGGGCTGCGTTGTTGTGGGTTTTAAATAGTCGGGGTCTGGGCAAGTTTTCACATGGAAAAACTTTAATATGGCAGAGCCCGAGCGAGATTCAAAGTATTTCCAGGTGGCCGTGCAACAGGCTAGGAAGAGTATGTAGCATCATGTAAATCATTGATTGATTGAGTAATCTATTCAACGTTCTGGAGCATGTGTATAGTGTTATCTATACAGTATTATGTATGTTGTTATTATAATCTAACTCTCAGGTTTTGCCGAGGGAGGAATTCCTATCGGTGCTGTTTTAGTATCGAAAAATGGAACAATCCTAGGAAAGGGCCATAATCAGCGGATCCAGAAACATTCTGCTATTCTTCATGGCGAAATGGCCGCTCTGGAAGATGCTGGTCGGCTGCCGGGATCGGCCTACAAAGGATCTACCATGTACACAACACTGAGCCCCTGCGATATGTGTACAGGAGCTTGTATAATGTATGGCGTATCGAGGGTAGTGTTGGGGGAGAACCACACCTTTAAAGGAGGCGAAGCATACTTGGAATCAAGGGGAATTACAGTGGTGAATTTGGACGATGCCGAATGCCGTGATCTCATGATGCAATTCATTGACCAGCATCCTGAGCAGTGGAACGAAGATATAGGCAAATAGATGTGAAATAACGGCTATTTGCTCGTCTCACAGCCAGCTTTAATATAGATAAATTTAACTTTGAGTTCTTGCAGGAATAAAGAGCATGGTTCAACGGTATTTGACTTGTAATTTCCGGGGTCACGTGCCAATCTGCCCGATCCGTCGTTGTACTTTCTAGAAAAGTCTGGGCTCGGGCCTCATATAGAAATCCGGGGAATACTATTCTTTCCTTTATAACCACCTGTTTTATCGAGCAAATCCTAACTTATAAAAACCGCGATCGGAACTTTCCAGAGTTTAGTTTCTCAACTACTCTGACCTATTTATTGTTTTAATTTTCTACTCCGAGGCTAGTTTGCTTTCTCTCGTGTTTATTGAAGCCACAACCTGATAATCAGCGTGCTTCGCCTAATAATCCTAAAAGCCTCAACTTCTAGTTTCTGTATTTTTTTTATTCGCGGGCTCTCTACTTTCTGAAAAGCTCCGTCTACTACTAGAACATACCTATCTCATCTGTCATGAGTAATGGTGCACCTGACCAAAATGGCTCTTCGCAACCACTGGTCTATTTTATGAATTACTCCTTCAACATCCCTAGTGCAACCTATCAAGACATGGCTAGACGACAGGACAACAACAACAATGGTCCTGGCGGGCGGCCTGCAGATGATCGGAACAATGATAATACGCATGCCGGGACCCGTTTTGCCAGGCCCGGCTCTGGAGTGATGCCGTTCTCGGCCTTCTTTAACTTATATGCCTCTCCGGATGCCGATGACTCCTCTCCTGAGTCCCGCACCCCTGGAGGCAATCCCGCTGGCGACAATGCTTTTTGGCAGCGTGTTGGTGAGCACTCCTTCTTTTTCCGTGCCCCGGTTTCTTTTGAAGGGTTCCCTGGGGCGCCTAAGAAGATGAAAGCGTCTATGCGCGGCCTCAACATGCTCAAGCCCGTCGAGCTTTCTTCATTACCCGTTCATGAGCGCACATGCCCCATATGCTATGAATCATATGAACCGCAGAAGACGCATTCCGACGACTCCAAGCTCTCGGCTGGTGCTGGCTTGCCTGAGTCCGATCCGCCAGAGAGTTTCCCGGATGTCGATGACGAGGATCCTCCTGAATCTGCTCCGGATGACCACGATAGTCACTGCATGTTGGACGACCTACCTGAGCATAGCCCGGTGGCCATGCCATGCTCACATGTGTTTGGTGTTCAATGCATCAAGGAATGGCTGTCAACTTCAAACAGCTGTCCTTTATGCCGTAAAACCGTCGACAGCCAGGATGTTCCACTGAGACCGGACGGTGTCATGGATGGCAATCAAATTTTGCATTTGTTGGTCAATCTGTTTCCTAACTACTTTCCATCTTATGAAACCGGCCGCGAGAGTGGGTTCGGTGGTGCGAGTGACACGTCCTCCACAACTGATGCATCAATGTCCACCTCCGACAGTCCACCAATGACTGAGGGGTTTCCCACTCAGTATGAGGTTAATCTTCATACTTTTACTGTTGGAGAAGATGGGAACTGGTCTGATACAAATCATCCCGCTACTGCTAATTCTACTGCATCAACGATGAGCGGCAACACAGCTCAGGAATCCTTCGATGACTCTACTGATCCTGAGGTCAGTTTTCCGTCGTTGAGACCAGACAGTGCAGCTAGCCAGGATGCTAGTTCTGTTTCTGGCGTGTCGCGAAATGCAGCGGCTGGCAGAAGGCACCGTCATCACCCATATTCAAGACCAGCGGCTGAGCCTGCTCCTCTGAATGAAGAGAATATTAGTACATGTGCTTGCGAACCGATTGGTTGTTGTCTGGGTGATCCGGATCACAGAAGATTGCTTCGGCTATCCTGTGGCCATGGTTATCATGAACCATGCCTCACAATGTGCGCAAACGCTCACGGGGACACTCCGGCTATACCAACTGACGACGACTTGGAACGCAGCAGCACAACTGATCACTGGTGTATCCGATGCCGACGATATCGAGAGATTGTATGAAGTACTCGCGATATAGGAGCATTGAGGATGGTACCATGCTTGGCACAAAAACTGATAAGAAACGACTCTCTGATATCACTGATGTCTCATAGATAAAGTCACATTTGCATTAGGTAGAGCACAAATGTGCTCTTACATTATTATAGTATATAGAATTAATTCATTGATATTAATCGTGACTTCAAGTGTTAAACTACTTATCCGCTCAGCCACAAATATTGTCTAGCAATTCCATTATAATGATAAAAGATAATATGTGTCATTATTGTAATTGTATGCAAATGCAGATGTACACGTGAAGAAGAAGACCATAATTTTCACGGCTCAAATAGGGAAGCCAAGTACTCCATAAGACCAGTGATAAATACACAAAATAGAAAAATAAATGCATTAAGCTTGTTCCCTTCCTTTGCATTTTACACATATACAAAGACATACTCCAAAATATATCGGCCAAATACACGTGCAAAGTGAGTGAACTGCTTCAGGAGAGACAGACTCTGGAGGACATTCTTCATGACGAAGAACACAATGACCAGTAACGACTCGCACACGTACTCGGCATCAGCTGCCTTGCACAATGGAAGCAATGTCAACTCCGATGTGACGATTTCCGATCCGACCAGTCCCAGTGGTGACATTGAGAAGTTAGTTCATGAGCTCCAATCTGAGGACGACCCCACCGATGGAGAAACAGAGCAATATGCTCTTTCAGATCAAGACCTTCAATTCCAGCAGGCCCCAGCAGTCCCCGAGTCATACCTGAAAACTGATGTTAACCATGGCTTAACAGCAAGTGAAGTCATGCAGCGAGTCAAGAAATTCGGTCCTAACCAGATGAAGGAGGAAAAGGAAAGCATGTGGCTCAAGCTTTTGAGTTATTTTGTCGGTCCGGTCCAATTCGTCATGGAAGGTGCAGCAGTCCTTGCAGCAGGTCTCCAAGACTGGGTGGACTTTGGCGTTATTTGTGGGTTGCTAGTGCTTAATGCTGTCGTTGGTTTTGTTCAAGAGTACCAAGCGGGCTCAACCGTCAACGAGCTCAAGAAGTCTCTAGCATTGAAAGCAATTGTTCTACGTGATGGCCAATTGCAAGAAATTGATGCTTCTCAGGTAGTCCCCGGTGATATTTTGAGAATTGATGAAGGTTCCGTTATACCTGCCGATGGAAAGCTATTGGATACTGATGTACCTATTCAGGTTGATCAATCCTCAATAACTGGAGAATCTCTTGCCACCTGCAAAAATACCGGCGACATTCTTTTTGCTTCATCCACGGTGAAGAGAGGGGAGTCATTTGTGATTGTTACTGCCACAGGCGACAAAACCTATGTTGGAAGAGCTGCAGCATTAGTAAACAAGGCAGCATGCGATGACGGCCATTTCACAGAAGTATTAAATAGCATCGGTATAGTGCTTTTGATGCTGGTGGTATTGACTCTGCTCGCCGTAATGATTGCCGGCTTTTATCGATCTTCCGGCATTGTCAAAATACTTCAGTACTTTTTGTCAATTACCATTGTCGGAGTTCCAGTCGGTCTTCCGGTAGTGGTCACCACGACTATAGCCGTCGGAGCTTCTCACTTGGCAAAAAAGAGAGCCATTGTTCAAAAGCTTAGTGCTATTGAATCTCTAGCTGGTGTTGAGATTCTGTGCTCTGATAAAACAGGCACCTTGACCAAGAACAAACTCTCGCTGGGTGTTCCCCATGCAATTGGTGATTACGATATCCAGGACATGATGCTGGTAGCCTCTTTGGCTGCTTCTAGGAAGAAGAGGGGGTTGGATGCGATAGACCGGGCAATCATGAAATCACTCAAACACTACGATCACGCCAGACTTTCTCTTCCACGATATAATATTGTCGAATTCCATCCGTTTGATCCCGTGAGCAAAATGGTCACTGCGACAGTGGATTCTCCAAATGGTATAAGAACCAAATGTGTGAAGGGAGCACCGCTGTTCGTCTTGAATATGGTCCTGGGTGAAAGTTCCGTTCCAGAAGCGCAACTCCAAGAGTACCAAGCCAAGGTAGAAGAATTCGCAGAGAGAGGATTCCGGTCACTAGGAGTAGCTCGACGGGTAGTGCCAGACGGGGAATGGCAGCTGATGGGAATTATCCCATGCCTTGATCCCCCACGGTTCGATTCTCGAGAAACTGTCAAGGAAGCACAAAGACTAGGGCTCAACATCAAGATTCTCACTGGAGATGCTGTAGGAATTGCTCGAGAGACGGCCAACCAGCTGGGATTGGGCGCCAAGATATACGATGCCGAGACACTGTGCAATAGCAATGGAGAAGATAAAGAACAAGTGAATAAGTTCATCGAAGAAGCAGACGGGTTCGCCGAAGTGTTTCCTCAACACAAATATAATGTAGTGGATGCACTTCAGAAGCAGGGGTATTTAGTGGCCATGACTGGCGACGGGGTCAATGACGCACCCTCGCTCAAAAAAGCCGATACGGGCATAGCCGTCGAAGGCTCGAGCGACGCCGCCAGATCAGCGGCAGACATTGTATTTCTGGCGCCAGGACTGGGGGCTATTATTGATGCGCTCAAGACGAGTCGACAGATATTTCACCGCATGCATTCGTACGTTGTGTACCGAATTGCATTATCTATCCACCTGGAGCTGTTTCTAGGGCTGTGGATTATAATACTGGACCGATCACTGAACCTTGATTTGCTTGTGTTTATTGCCATTTTTGCCGATATCGCGACCTTGACTATTGCATATGATAATGCTCCATATGCTGCAAAGCCCGTCAAATGGAATACCCCTAAGTTGTGGGGGATGAGTGTGATTCTTGGAGTAGTACTGGCCATTGGCACTTGGATCACGCTGACAACGACATTTGTCAAGGGCAAAGGAATTGTGCAAAACTTTGGTCAGCGCGACTCGATTTTGTTTCTGCAGATAGCGCTTTCTGAGAACTGGCTTATTTTCATCACCAGGGCCAATGGTCCCTTTTGGTCGACGATGCCGTCGTGGGAGCTCATTTTTGCCGTTGGCGCCGTGGATATCGTGGCCACCTTATTCTGTATCTTTGGCTGGTTTGTGCATGGCCCCACCTCAATTGTCACTGTAGTGCGGGTGTGGATGCTGTCGTTCGGGGTATTTTGTATGTGTGGAGCAACGTACTACTTTTTGTACGATTGTGAGCCGTTTGACCGACTGATGAATGGCCGGAAGAGGGGACGAGAAGTCGTGGATGAGTCGCAGGCTTGACATGTTTGCTAGCAATTTGCTAGCAATTTGCTAGCTGTATGCTAACTGTTGCAAACTGTTTGCTGTACTGTTGGCTCCATTCTATGTTAGCTACTGTAGTCATTGACGTCATCGATAGTCTCATCATTGTCATTTCCAAGCCATATAGTATTTATAACCACTTATCATATGCTAAAAGTTATAGAATGAGTAGACGGTATCAAAAGAAGAAAATTTACAAAAAAACGATGTTCCTGTTCCTCTTGTTGCATAGTGCATGTTCTGCGGCTTGCCTTATCTAATTTTGTCCGATAGCCATAGACTGGCTTTGGTTAGCTAACAAAATGGCAAACATTCCAGGCTATTATTACGATGCAGAACGCAGCCGGTACTTCCGGATCATGAATACGGGCCAGGCAACCGCCGGCGGCATGTCCGGATATAGCTTGTCGGCAGTGTCTGAGGCCCGACGGCAGGAGGCCATAGCCAAGCGCAATAGGGATAGAGCGCCCCAGACGGCACACTCCAATGCAAAGGTGGACATTATACGTAAAAAGAGCAAGCGTGTTGCCGGGTACAGAGTGAAGAACGAGCTGGGGCTGGCCAGTGTACAGGATGCCGCTGCAGTGCATGCCACTCAGATGAAGAACTGGGGCACTTGGCGGGTTCCGGACGTCCAATGCATCTACAGCATGGGCTGGGACGACGTAAACCAGCAGCTAATCTTGGGCCCGAAACACCATGGGATTGTCATCAGCTTGCCTGGTGAGGTGTTGGCAAGATCATCGCAAGCCCATAAGGGTGTTGTGGATATCGGTCCGAGCAGTGGTGGCCAGACGCCTGTTTCTGAGGGTAATTACTTCTTGAAAACATTAAGTCCATTTATGCTTCCATCTACAGTCACTTCTGTATCGATATCTGAAGGTTGGTTAGTGTCTACTGGTTTCCAGACAAAGGCTAAGGGCTCAATCAAAGTTAACCGACTGGACCGGCATTTGGATGACAACGAATTTTATGGGCAGACGCGCTATTTGCAATACACGCCTAACCATAAGCAGGGCGTGCTTTGCTCTAGCATCGTGGCTTATTCCGAGCAGGACGTAAAGATAGCGGTTGGCGGTACTGAGGGCGCAATTCTAATAGAGCCTAACAAAACCGGGTATTTTCAGAATCGCTACAAGGCACATTCGGATATTCAGGCGATCTCTCTGTTTCCCGATAGAAGAGAGTTTGTTTGTGGCTGCAGAAATGGAGAGGTCTACCTTTTTGATACCCGCTGCCTAGTTCACAGTTCTCAAATGCTAGCGAGGCCTGAATCTCAGTGCACAGTACAAAACACCATTACTCATGTCAAGCCTATTGAAAATACTCATTACCTGCTCATCAGTGGTTTGGGAAGTAGTCTTGGTTTGTATGATTCGAGGTTTTTCAAGCAGGGAGATGAAAATCATGGATATGTAACACAGCCGGTATTGGAATTCTCGGATTATTCTAACGTTTATACAATAAACCATGGCTGCGATATCTATGATGGGCCATTTGGCCCTCTAATAGCCGTTGGTGGTGACAACTGCTTGAACTTTTATAACACAACAAGTAGTCAGCCCATTGTGTCACATACCTTAGGACCTGGCTTCAATTTGCTTACTTGCAAAAACGAAATGAGGACAGTTGATGCATTGAAATGGACTAAAGATGGAGGGCTTTTTATGATTACTGATGGTACCCATATTGAATACCTGGCCAATAGCCCCTTTAGACCTCGATACCGGACATGATTATACTATTAAAGCGTGCATTCTTTTGATTTATGATATTATTACGGCTGGCCGCTGGCATACTTCTACAATTATTGATACAGTTTGTAATGTACCTCAGTACTGGATCTTCTTGACGGTATTGTACTGCCTGCTACAGTACTACGCCGCATTACCCAGCTTGCTGATAGCCGTACCTGGCAACCCCTGACCTGGTGGTTTTGGTAAATGGTAGCAGGGGGTGTGGGTTTTGGACGCTTTGAGTAGTTGTGGAAATTTGCCTCAATAGCAAGTGAGCTAAGCCTCTAATTGCAGGGTCTCTTTTCTTTTGCTCGAAATCCCTGTAGAGGCATTGCTTATGCAATGTTGGCAATTGAGCGTGGGTTGTTCCTAGAATAGAAACACCTAAAGTAAATATGAAACAGGGAGTCATTTGGCGCAAAACGGCCGAGCAAACGTGAACTACGACTAGCTAGAATTCTTAAAGTACTAGACATGATTTATTTTTAAAGGCATATGAACCAAATTTCCCCTATCTAGTCGAGGTAGTTATGATTTTCGTTCCAATTGACGTGTTTGTGCGTGTAAAATTATCACTGTGTTATCTTTCCTAAATGGATGATCATCATATGGAAGCCGGAAAAGAAACCAGAAATCGAATGGGCGCAGGCATGCCTTGGCAAGTACTGCTTATATCTGAAACAGAACCAAAATAATTGTCAAGATACAAATGTAGATGCACGTTATTAGTGTAGGTATTTTTCCATAGATAATAATGCAGATACCAGCTAATACAATGATATGCAATAGCTAGCCGATGGCAATGAGCATTTTTATAAAATCACCCTAAAATTAATAAACTGCAGATAGCATGTAATTCGCCAGGCTACGCTAAATCATCCATCTAAGAACTAATACGCGCTTGTCCAGGAAAGGGGTGGACTAGGCTGCTATTACATATAAGCCACAAGAGGATGTGTGTATTTTACCTTATTGGGAAATTAAATGGATGTCAGCGAGCATAAGTTTACTGCAATTAATTATGGGAGTAAACAGGAGCAAGGCATCAAACAAGAAGGAAAAATGGTTTTAGGGCCCCTAGAGTTGCCCGAATATTACAATAAAGGCAGCTACTATCTTGATTATGTCGCTCGTTCTTGGCCATTTCACCCTGGCGGGAAACGGCTCAGCGCCAGGGAGTCCCAAATGACGCCTAAACAGGACAAGAAGAGACAAGGAGCGCGAGAGATCTAAGTAATTTAAATCCAAATTAGATGTCAAATTGCCTGTTCCAGTACAAGTCGGATTACACCCTCCGATCCCCTGCCTCATTATTCCATTTATATATATATGTAATTGCTCACTAGCCGTTATCTTTCGACACTACGCCCCCCCTGCCTGTCAGTTGTTTCTAAACGCCGCCCTAGAAAACTGTTGCGGCCACCAAAATTCGATTAGCCCTAAACTCCAACGAAAATAGCGTGGACCACACACAGCACAAACCCTAACTGTAGTTTTGTGAGGAGGTAGCCGGAAACTGGCATTCGTTGCTTCTTGCTGGCTTTTTTGTCGCCTTGTTCTTTTTTGTACCTTTGGTGATAATTGCCATTTTACAGACTATTGCCGGGTCGCAACAAGGTACAACAAGTAGCAAAGACATACTATACCGTCTGCTTTTATCAGCTTAGTTTCGGCGTCTAGTTTGTCCAATAATCGTCCACCGGGTATTGGACAAGGTACCTCGAGTAAGCGATTCAACGTTTAAATGCATTCTGATAGTGCCAGTAATATAAAGAAGTATCGATCTGTCAGCATGGACTATCATACAACGGTAAGTGTTAAACTGATAAATGGTTCTAAAGCATCTTGGTGTAGATTGCGTGCCTGCCCACCACCACCCCTTTCTCGTCAAAAAACCTTGAAACTTTTGTCTGATAGGAGATCGCGAATTTGTGGTTGATAGTCTGTCAATACAAGGTTTATGATATCCGGTTTCTGATCGGCCCCGGTTCTTTGTTTGACCAACAGGGGTCGGCTTGGCCGATTGATTATCAGGCTGCCACTTTGCGCAATATCACACAAAGCCTAAAGAAGGGACATGACACGTTTTAATTCAAGCTACATGTTAATTAGTGGCGGTTCATTTGCCAATGCTTTAAATAATATTGTATTTTGCATTTGGGTGTGACTTGTTGTGGTTATCATACAGCTTTATGGTCCGGGGGGCAGGTGCCATAGTTGGAATTTTATTTTACCGTTCAACCAATGGCCTTTTGAGCACGAAGAGTTGTGTGCTTTGGTGATTTATTGATCGGATCTAAATTAAATATAATACGACTATCCATCAGGTGCTGTCTTTTTGGCACTCTTTGCTAACTTAAACTAGTTGGATGGCTACATGTTTGCACGAGACAATCTCAAGTCCAATGGCGACGAATACTTTGGTGCTCCTGTCACGATGCATTCTGCTAGTGGTATACCCCGCGGTGGTTCTAATACCCACCGAAGACAGTACTCTTCATTTGGAAGCAGCGATTTGAGCAATGTGTCCGAGCCCGTTACTCCTTCAGAGAAGTATTCTCCAGGTTACACTTCTGGACAGCAGCAGAATTTCCAGGGGCATATTTCGGCCGTTTCTGGCGGACCGAACTATTATCATGCTGCTGCTAGCAACAATTCGCCGCTGCATTCTAAATACCCGCATCCGCATTCTATTAACACAGATTTTGTGATTAACGATTTCATTCCCGGCATTATTGGTGGTTCCTTGGCATCCTCTGGACCTACTCCTACATCTGAAGTTCCTTCATCGGTTTTGTTTAGAGCGGCACCTTCCGATGACTATAATTATAATAGGCAGTCGGGTGATGATAGGACTTTAGCACTGGATATGGCTCGACTCAAGCTAGCCACTGGCGGCAATGCTGCTGCTGCTAACGAACCCAATGGCGCACGTCGATATGGTGAAACGACCCCTCCTCTTGGCAGTGCCGTTATTGACGGCGAGGGAACTTTTTTGCACGCTGATACCACTGACGACAAGTTTCCAATTTTGATTCGCCGTGAAAGTAGTATCTCACAGACTGCTAGACCTTCGTTCGGTTCAGTAGGATCTGGCGTTGTCAATTCTTCTGATGCCGCCCTAGAACCTTCTCCCTTACTTGATGTACATTACTCTGTTCCGCCCGGCATTGTTGGACCCTCCCGTGGTGGTGTGCCAAAGGCCCTCCATTCTGGATCCACTCCTCCTGGTTCTTCACCTTATCATACATACGCTGTAATTCCTGGAAATGATGACTCTGGTAGTCATGGGACCTTTAATAGAGCAACTTCTGGCTCTATTGGAACCGAAGTGGCAGGCTCGTCCGTTGCGTCTACTGCTCCAGCTCCTGCAACATCTGCAGTTGCGCCTGCAGCTATCGGTACGACTAGTAATGCCTCTCAGAATCAGCATCACTTCAACAACACATTACGGCACAGTTCTAGTCATGGAAACGTTCGTCGAAACAAACGCGGCTCTAGCGGAGGTTCATCTTCAAACGGAAATGACGACATTACCACTCACCATAAGGGTACAAACAGTGGACATGTGTCTTTGGAATCAATGTCAAATGAGATTTATCCCCTTTGTAAAGACCAGCATGGTTGTAGGTTTTTGCAGAAGAAGTTGGAGGAGAACAATCCGAATTATTGCACTATAATATTCCAAGAGACGTTGCCCCATGTGGTTGAACTTATGACAGACCCTTTTGGGAACTATCTGTGTCAGAAGCTGTTTGAATATTCCACAAAGGCCCAGAGAACTGAATTGGTCCGAAGTGCTTCTCCGCAGTTGGTCAAGATTGCTTTGAACCAGCATGGCACTCGTGCTCTGCAGAAGATGATAGAGTACGTGGATGCTCCTGAGCAAGTTAATTTGATTGTTGGCGCTTTGTCTTTGAATGTCGTGAAACTCATCAAAGATTTGAATGGCAATCATGTTATTCAGAAGTGTCTAAACCGACTCGGACCCGATGGCTCACAATTTATCATTGATGCAGTATGTAACAATTGCGTGGAAGTTGGTACTCATCGCCATGGCTGTTGTGTTTTGCAACGATGTATTGACTTTGCGTCTCTGATGCAGAGAAAACAGCTGGTTGATGTCATCATTCAAAACGCTTTTGTACTTGTACAGGATCCTTTTGGCAACTATGTGGCTCAGTATGTTCTCGATCTGAATGAAATGGAGTACAGCGAGCGTCTAATGGCACGATTTTTGGGCTCCATCTGTATGCTGAGCATGCAGAAGTTCAGTTCGAATGTAATTGAGAAGTGCCTGCGAATTGCCCCGCCTACGTTGGCTGTAGCCATGATTGGGGAGATTGTTGAGAGCCCATTTCTTGATAGACTATTACGGGATTCTTACGCGAATTATGTTATTCAAACTGCTTTGGATAATGCAGACGTGCCTACACGTCAGACGTTGATTGATAACATTCGACCTATTATGCCATCTATTCGGTCTACTCCGTACGGAAGACGTATACAGACGAAGATCTCTGCAGCTGGCGATGATGGCAGCGCGCGCGCTTTTTGAGCTCATTATGGCATTTATTATTCACCTATTTGTTTATTTTGTGCACACTGGTTGGTAAGAGATGACAATAGCATCTATTCATTCATTCATTTGTTGGCTGTACATATGGTCATCATTAGTTACTTTTTTATTGTTAGATATTATATTCATTAGGTTGTCTTGTCTTTCGACTATTTTTGGTAGTTAATATGAAGAAGCTAGGCTGATAAACAAGGTTACTTTATATGAACTTCTACTATTGGAGCAATGCCGTAATAGGAAAGGATATGGCATAAAATTTATTGTTGCTTTGTTTAAATAAGTGCGTGTTGCGGAACACAAGACCGCGTTTCAGTTTCCGTTTTGGGACTTGCTATGTTCGATTATTTTGAAAAAATCGGTTAGGGCACGTGGAATTTGCTCCAAATGCGGTGCGATCGGCACTCCAACGCATGCACACCTGCAGGACGCGTGCCAAATCTTGAAAAAACAGCTCCTACATTTAGATCGAGACCTGTCGAATGTATATAAAATATATCGCCAAAATCCTCCTGGTCTACCGCACAATAATAGTTGCTCTGATTTTGCATTTGGATGCAAAAACGCGGCGAGCGTGCCTTGCCGTTTTCTTACCCCTGATCTGATGTATACATTTTTTTCCACATTTTTGGACGTTTGCTCTTGACAAGCGGCATATGTCAAAACAAAAAATTTCGAATATAAAGTAACTGTCTGCAATTCTCATCTATTATTGATCAATAGCATCCTTATTTTACGATTTCGACATTTTTTTCTCTCGATATCGGCTAGTCTTGAATCCCTTGCTTCTCGAGGTTATCTCAACGACCTATCATTAACTATGGAAACAAGTAAACCGCATTCGCGTTCCAATTCAATATCAAACGGGCTCAAAAGGAGTCTGCGCCGTCCTCTAAGCATTATATCTTCCGCTAGTAATGCCAATCTCAAAGATGTATTATCTTCAGAGTCTCATAACCGGGGTGGTCAAGCCCGGCCAACAAGTTCCAGAGATAACGAGTCTTCTGCATCAAACCGGCGAGGTTCTGCAGCGCATGCGCGCCAAAGCAGCTGGAAAAGACGAAGTATGTCTGTTATAGAGCTTCACGGCCTTATGCACTCAGACAAGCGAGGTGTTGACGAAAATCCTCGAAGTGATATATCAAGTCCTCGTTATACGCATACAACCAGTCATTCGCCTCTGACCAGCAATGATTCTACAATGTCGGCTGCTACGCCGAGGTCAAGAAGTAATCTTGTCAAAGTGCCGCAGGGGAGCTCTCTTCAATATAACATTGGTGTTTCGGCCAAAAGGACTTCTTCACGACTTCAGCCTATGTTTGAGGAAGAAACCGACGATGACGAATACGAACATCGAGCAACAGACTTGGATCCTTCTATTGCAGCACTTGTTTCAATATCATCCGATGATCAGAGCTACATCTCGGGCAATGGCCGTAGCGGCCGCTTCTCGTCGTATCGTGATAGCGTTGACAGCACTTCTGAATTGCGGCCTTCATCTTTGACAGGGCATTCGCTGTTTGCTCGAAATAGCGCCTACTCCAGCTATACGCAAAAGTCTGCACATAGATGTTCCATTGATAGTCTGATATCGTCTACTGCTTTTCGAGGGGTTTACATCCAAGACAATGGCCAGCCCATTGCTCCTGGTAGTTTGTACTCGCCTGATTCTTCTAGAATTTCTTCTGGTTCTTCATACTTCATGTCTGATAGTACGTTTGATGTGTTGGACGAAGAATTCAATCCGTTCGTTGAAGATGATATGCTTCTTAAACCTAATGTGCGTTCAGAAGTTGGGCTCAGCCTGGAATTCTGATCATGGAAAAAAATGCGCAAACGAAAACCAACTATATTCACTATGTCAACGATATATCCACTCTGTCTTTTGTCTATATCTGAAATCTATGTTTCATGTCTCCGTATATTTTTTCATTTCTTTTCTGCAGCCTGCTTGAGAGCGATTTTCATCACATTATCATCTCCGCCATGTTCACCAAAAATATCGAATCCCCATTCAACGGGATCGTTATACCGAACTCCCTTGTCTAGTTCCGTCAATTTCTCAATAGCACTGTCAGGAAGCTTGATAATTTTAAAGTTGTCAACAATTCGTGAAGGTGTAACACTCTTGGGGATACACACAAAACCCTTCTGAATCGAGAAATTGATCAACAAGTTTCCAACTGGGATATCCAACTCCTTCGCAATGGCGATGACCTTGGGATCATCAATGACTCGAGCCTTACCATAGACATTGTTGCCTAAAGGTGAATAGGCCGTTGGCACAATATCATGCTCGTCGTGGAACTTGTGTAACTCTGGCTGCAACAGGTAAGGATGCGCTTCGATTTGATTGACAGCGGGCTTGATTTTAGCAAAGGATAGAACTTCCTTGATAAGAGGAATGCTGAAGTTGGAAATACCAATGCTTCTCACCTTGCCAGATTCAACCAGTTTCTCCATAGCCTGCCAAGTTTCTTTCAAAGGAACATCGCCGTGGATCATAACTCCGGTCTTAGGATCCTTCGGGAAATACTCATCATTGCCAGTCGTTTTAAACGCACATGGCCAATGGATCAAATACAAGTCCAGGTAGTCTGTTTGCAGATCCTTGAGCGTCTTCTCTAAAGCCTTGGGAACAGCCTCGGCAGATCGGCAGGAGTTCCAAAGCTTGGAGGTTACGAAGATATCCTTTCTTGGCACTCCAGAAGCCTTAATACCGTTACCAACTTCTTCCTCATTTTGGTATATGGCGGCAGCATCAATATGCCGGTATCCATTTTCCAGAGCAATTCTGACAGCATTCTCAACTTCTTTAGGCTTGGACAACCATGTTCCTAAGCCCAGGACGGGGATCTCATAGCCGCTAGAAAGCTTTCTGGTTGGGAGTGTAGTGCTCATTTTTTCCGAATTACGTAGATGTGATGGTAGAAGTAGAAAGTTGCGCAAGTCATGCCAATATATATAAGGCAAGGTCTTGTGCCCCCCACCAGTAAGCAAAACGTGGGGAAATAGGCTCTTTTGGAACTAGAACATTCAATAATTGGCGGAATGACCTGAAGCATATAGTGTGCATTTTCTCGAATTGCAGCTCGAAGTATATAGATATTACTGGTGATCGTGTGCTTTTTCGATGCCTTTGCCGTCCAAACAAGAGAATAAAACAGACCCTAACCCTTGCTGACTACAGCTGTTGACTGGATGACAAGGGCCATAGAAGCTCTCGAAAGAAAGGGAAGCTAGACGAACCGAAGTGATTAATCATCATGGTATAGTTCACCAGTGCGATCCTCAGGCCATCTGACTACAAATATAGCATCTGCCGACGAGTACAACTAAGAAGCAAAGGCAGCGACAAGTACAACTAAAAGCCACTTAGCCAACCTGTTGAGTATGATACAATCTTATTATATAATAGTCTGCATACAATGTTTTATATGAAATCCACCCCTGAAACAAAATGAAAAAATGCTGTCAATAGTAATAATTTTATGGTACAAGAACAACTCTCGCATCAAGCCCAGCTTCCTTGCTCAGTTTTCTTCCAATGCCATAGGGGTCATCGGCTCGCTAGTGCCATCCACCGGGGATATGCTTGCTGACGCCGGATGCGCAATATGTATCGGTTCGATATCATGATGGGACTGTCCGGTAATCCGGGGACTGATCGGTTTCAACTCAGGCGAGTTAGGAATCGATGACAGACTTCCCAGAGGATAAATATGCGACATAGAAGATGACCGAATGCTTCTTTGATAATGAGAAATGCGACTGTGGTATGCGCTGTTGATATGCGGTGAAGAACCCGGAGACATCAGGTTGCTTCTTGAATTACTGAAACTCCCCTTTCTGCTGCCAGCTGCAGTGGACGAATGACTAGGGGACTGCGTAAGCGTATCGTCGCCGCCTACTGGGCTCGTAGCAAACGAAAGAGATAGCAGTGATATGTTTGACGTCGACGGCAACAACTTGGTACTGCTAGAGCTGCGACCACCACCAACTGTGCCGACCGAAGCGGAGTACTTTGGAGAGAATATTCTCAGCTCCTGTGGAGAATGAGGAAGTAGCACCGGGGACGACAAACCTGGAGGCTGTTGCGCCGTCATGACCGGGGATGCCGGTGATACTGGAGATGCCATGAGCTAGTACGCAAAAATGGAAGAGGCGAAATCCGGTATCAAATCCGTGCAACTTCTACTGGTTTTCAAACTGACCAAAGAGGGCTTGTTAAACGTTAAAGCTTAGTTATTAAAGGCTAAAGAAAAAAAAACAATGTCGTAATGGGCATAAATATGAACCCAACGGCGGAGTATGCACGTGATCTGCCCCAAACTGAAAATAAAGCCCAACTCGTTAACTATAGAACTGTATCATAGTGCACCAATGCCATGCCTGCATCTCTATTTGCCCATATCATCCAAGGTGGTGTAGATTGCAGCAGCTCGTCATATGATCGTATCTCATATGGAGCCATAGAAGACAAATCGGACCATTTGCATGTTACAGTAACTGGTAATTGTTTGGTAAATCCTTCCTCTTCTGTCCATTCGCTTGTCCATTCCAATTTGATCTTGAAAGGGTCAAACCAGTCCAATTTGCGTAGCTCTAATTGGGTGGTATCTTTTGCATCTAGACTTGCTTTGCCATTAACGCTTATTTTCCGAATAGGCGATGTGCTATAGTTTGATGTATCAAATTTTAGGTCGCATAGCCTACTCCATTTGGCATTGACAATCAAATTAGCTTCATTGTATCCATTTCCATTCGAAGGAACTGCGCTGGAGTTATGCCAGACCTTGAACCAATGGACAAACGGATCAGAAGTGCTGTTCCAAGGATACTGGCATAAAGAGACATCATCAGCAGGAGAAAACCCTGGCGCAGGCGAACAGTTTATATCAACCCCATTTGCCTTGATACTAGGCAGGTCCTCTAGCATCGGTTTCAGGTATCTATTGGCCGCTACACCCTGTGCAGCAACATAGGATGTCCTGGTACTGTTGACATCGTAGTTCTGCAGAAATTTGGCTTTATAAGGACTCGTTTCCGAGAACGGAAAAGAATGGCCCGTCTGTAGAGCCAACCAAATAGCAGTGACAGTTACGACAGTAATGGCCGAAATAGATAATCGATGTACAAATGGTAGTATCAACGATCCAAGCAGAACTGCGTAAATACCGATCCCAGCATATATCCATCCTAAAAGCTTCGATGAGTCTAATATTGACATATGCACCGCATCCATGACAGTGAAATATTGATAGTATGTGACATAAACCGTACCAGTCAATGAAATAAACTGAGGTAACCAGTCATAACTTTGGGCACAAGTTGCGGTATCCTGAGGTTTCTTCGGCTCATCATCCAGCTCGGTTATCTCCTGTCCATTTTGTTCGTGCTCATTTGACGTACCCGGTTCTCCCTCGTGACTAGGGGCTTCTGCTTCCTGAATAAGCGGAGTATTTTCGTCAGGTTCTTGCGTATATTGCACGACGACAGCTTTCCGTTCGTCTTTTGCACGTTTGCCAAAAATAGCCCAGCCCATCAAGCCAAGGAAAATAGCCAGCACTACTCTTGCATAGCCATCAGTTGCAAGATAAAAGCCTGCTGTGCCCGTCGTGTACAAAAGATAGGTTGAGGCAGCTAGGAGAACCCACCATAGTCCATGAAGCACGATTAGGACGGACAGTTTTTGATCGGGAACTGGAGATACCCTGTCAGCTAAGCCCAATACAAGAGCACCTATTAGTACAAATACCGCTAGCATGACCAGTATGGGAGATACAAAGTCCGACACAATGAGGAAGGGATTGTAGAACAGGTAAAACTGTGATACGCCGACCACGGCAACGATCGAAAAGCACATGGCTACATTCGATCTTGCAGCTGCGAGGTTACTCCATTTACCAAACCTTTTTACCAGAGCGCACAATGCATATATCAGAAAAGGTCCGCCAATTAACAGGCAGACATTGAAAAGGATCCAGGTGGACAAAGGTAAAACGACAAAGTAGCGGCCGAGCAAGTCAAAAAAGACGCAATTCTCCAGTTCTCCACCACGCGTAGTTGGCTTGAAATCCTCGCTTTGAGCAAAGGATCGAGCCACATCCACAGCGTTGATGAACATATGAGCCACTGAAGATCTGGATGTACCTTTTATTGAATCACGATGAGTGTGATACCACGATCGGGGTTTGAAAAAGGCTATATCAATGCCCCTCATGCCAAATTGCCTGTAAACATTGAAATCCGTATAACTCCTTACTACTTCGCTTTGCATTCCCTGCTGAATCAGAGAGTCGGCACTTGGAGATCTTGCTCGACGATAGTGTTTAGCGACTTCGTAGTCGGTAGTCTGCAGCAGAATAGCCTTGCCTCCAGCGCCAGCACCTTCCAGATTCAAAAACACTTCGATATCTTTAGCCCACGGATGATATGTAAATGCTTTGGCACCCATAAGACCAAATTCCTCGTTGTTGTTGAAGTTGAACACGATATCCCTAGCCAACAACGTCTGGTTACGGACAAATGCGCGCAGAAGGCCTAGCATTGTTGCAATACCTACACCATCGTCAGTAGCTCCCATGCCAGTAGGGACGCTGTCGTAGTGAGCAGATATGAGAACAGCTGGCAGCGAGGACGAGTTGAGCGCAGGAACGCGAACCAAGATATTGTTACTTTCAAAGTATTCGGCAAGCCCGCCATTCTGATACATGACAACGGTGGGGTCAATGTCAAGCACGACCGATTTGGACTGTGCAACTATCCCCTGGATAGTGTCGACGAGGTAATCGTGGACTTGGTCGTTGGCTATGCTGTTATAGGGATGGTACGTAGATGCAATGTGCTGCAAATCGGTCCAGCATAAACCAAGAATGTCCTGCTCGTCCGTTCGAACCTGGTCCAGCACGAACGGCGGTTCCAGGCTGGATTCGATTTTCGTGACAGTATAGATGACAGACACATAAGTTATGGTGACGAGCAGAGTCAGAGGAGCACAGTTGAAGCCGAAGATGGTACGAAGCAGCCAGCCGAACACAGACATGACTAGCGACCGGCCCCCTGTTGATGATTCGGTCTTGTTCCGGACAATCTCGGGTATCACGGACTCAATGGCGTCTTCCAGACGGTCGATTCGACGTTTGTTGAAGACTCTGAGCAGCCGTGCAAAGACAATCACCAACATGGGGGCAGATGGCAAATCCGCAACGCACTGCCCGGGAATATATATATAAGGAGCCCATAAGGAAAAGGCAAGATGGGAGATTTTCCCAAATGAGGTAATTGCTTCGATATTATGGTATGCTAGATAGTCATTGCTTTCTTTTTTTCATAGGCTGCGGCTTAAAATCATGTCTTCAAAGATTTCTAAGCTTTCTAAGCTTTCTTTTCAACCGTCATGTCTGCAAACACCAACGACCAAGGCGACGATTATATTGACCAGGCTCATGTAGACCAGGTCGTCGAAGTAGAGGGTGACGAGCCCATATCGGACGACGACGGCGAGCCCGACCATGAAGAAATAGATTTGTCCAACAACTCGTCCTCGTACTTTGATCTCCATGAAGATGCAGTGTTTTTAGTGGCATCTGCTGGAAAACTGCCTCTGGTGGCCTCGGGAGGCGGAGATAATGCTGCGTATGTGTGGTCGGTGGCACAGACGCCTGCGTCTCTCGTTACAGCTCTGACTGGCTTCACGGAGTCGGTCATCGCTGGAGGATTCACGTACGACCAGAGTTTCTTGGTATTGGGCGACATGACTGGCCAGGTCCGAATATGGAGATGCCTGGAAAAAGGCGCAAAATGGGAATTCTATACCAGTGTGCAAGAGGTTGAGGAGGTTGTATCGATTGCCTTCCATCCGAAGCAGAACATCTTTGCACTCACGGCCTCCGACGGCTCAGTCTGGTGCTATGCATTGGAGCCTTCTTTGGAGGTGATTTCGGTCTTGTATTCGCATTCACTGGCGACCAATTTCGGTCTGTTTGTTGATGTCGATAACATGGATGCACTGACTCTCATCACAGGCAGCGATGACGGCACTATAGTGTGCTGGAATGTATATACATCGACTGCTATTTATAAGATAGAACCTGAAAAAACATCGGTCCTGGGTGGATCGCATCATCCTTGGATATCAATAGTGGCTTCTCCAAGCGGGAATTCGGTCGCTGTTGGATCGTCGGACGGCATGCTAGCCATCGTCAAGGTAAATGATGGACAGATATTAACTGCTATTGAGACTGGAACTGAGGACCAGGATCTGGCAGATAAGTCTCTAGAAACAATTTCATGGTCAAATGCTACAAACATTGTGGCTGCCGGAAATACAGGTGGTTATATCATGCTGTATGAGGTTGGTACATGGAAGCTGCGAAAGACACTCAAATTGCAGGATGCCGTCACCAAACTGGAGTTTATTCCTAATACGCCTTTTCTCATTTCTTCTGGTCATGATGGCTCGATTGATAAATGGGACGTGAGAAGTGGACAATCCGTGTGGAGTGGAAAGGGACATTCAGCAGGAGTGCTGTCTTTCACTTTGCTGGAAAATGCATCAAAGGTAGTTACGGGAGACAATGACGGGATATGTCTTGTATTTGATATTTGAAAAGGTGGGAAGGGATAGAATAGCCTGATGAGCAGGTGAATATAATGAATATATAGATAGAAATGCCCGTCTGACTAGAAAATGTGGCCAGGAATAATTTCAGGATATGGTAATGGTCAGGGCAAATACCATTAGTGGGCCATTGCTCATGCAGATGTCCATACAGATAAGTTTCTGGCATACAAATAAATGCCATGACATTGAGTATAAGAAGTGACATCCCGGCCCTGAGGTGCAGATCATGACGTAGTGTCATAAACTGTACTTTTACATCGCTTATTTACTCATCATTGTCAGATCTCAATAAATATATAACAGTCCAATGTCTTTTCATTTTCTTCCATTTCTTAATTTGCATGCAGCCGGTCGTCGACAATCTTTTGGATCTGTGCAGTCATGCTCGTTTCAACCTGGCTAGCCAGCAAAGAACTTATCTGCTTCTCAACCAACTTGCCCATTAAATCCACCTCGACATTGACTTCATCACATAGCACCTCCTTGGCGGCAATAATGACCTTTTCTTGCGTATAGGCAATAAGCATGACGCTGAATTGATGCGCAGCATCATCCACATGGGTTATCGTCAACGACGTCCCGTCAAGAGCAATGAACCCCTTCTCCACAATATACTTCATATATTCAGGATCCCTGATCTGAAACGTGATGGTTAGAGCATTGTCGTCGGGGGACTTGTCGACAATCTGGGCAATAGTATCAACGTGGCCCTGGACAAAATGGCCTCCAAATCGAACATGGCCAGATACTGCCCGCTCGCAGTTGACCTTTGAGCCAGGCCGCAAAGCACCCAGGTTGCTTCGTCGCAGAGTTTCTGGCGCAATGCCCACCTTAAACTGCGTGTCGTTGAATTCCGTCACCGTCAAGCATACTCCATTGACGGCTATACTATCGCCTAGATGGCAGTCTGACAGCACCTCGGGAGCCTCCACAGTCAAACTGGTGCCATTTCCACCTGCATCCGTGGTGTCCAGCGTTTGGTAATCTTTCACTGTGCCCACCGTTTCGACAATTCCTGTAAACATGTTGGTGGTAGATTTGTAATTAACGAGTGCAAATGGAAATGCTTCTTCACTTTGATTTTTCACCCACCCACAATGTCTGAACAAACTGCATTTGCTCCACTGAAGAACGATCTTATTCTTCGAGCTGCCAGAGGTATGATATGCAATGTGTATTGGTTTGGACTGATGCTAATTTGAAGGTGAACCTGTGCAACGGCCTCCGGTATGGATCATGGTAGGTGGTTTGACCTAGTTCGATCAATTACTTGTAGAGCCACTCTATCAGTTACTTGTAGAGTCCTCGTTCTATCAATTACTTATCGTACCTATACCCACTATGGTCACTATTCTCTAACTTATTAAGCGCCAAGCCGGCCGGTATCTGCCCGAGTATCACAAAGTCAAAGGCACCAGCGACTTCTTCGAGTGCTGCAGAGATGCCGAAAAAGCTTCGGCAATTACCATTCAGCCCATTGATCATTATGATGGGCTACTTGATGCTGCTATTATATTCAGCGATATTTTGGTGATCCCACAGGCTATGGGAATGACCGTTGAAATGGTCGACAAGGTGGGTCCTTCGTTTCCTGATCCTTTGCGAGATCCAAAAGATCTGGCCAAATTGACAGAAAACCCCGACGTAACCAAGGAATTGGCTTGGGCTTTCAAATCAATCACTCTGACGCGGCACAAGCTTAATGGCCGTGTTCCTTTGCTTGGTTTTTGTGGTGCTCCATGGACTCTGATGGTGTATATGATAGAAGGGGCCGGTTCCAGATTGTATAGGTTCGTCAAACAGTGGATTTACAAGTATCCTGAGGCATCGCATGACTTGCTGCAACGTATAACTGATGTTGCTATTGATTTTCTCGCTTATCAAGTCAAGGCCGGGTGCCAGATGCTACAAGTATTCGACTCATGGGCCGGTGAATTGGGGCCCCAAGAGTTCCGACAATTCTCTCTTCCTTATCTCAAACAAATTGTACAAAAGCTACCAACTAAACTTAAAGAACTCGGATGTGAGCCTGTTCCGGTTACTGTATTTGCAAAGGGCGCCTGGTACGCTCTTGAAGATCTGGCTGACTCCGGTTATAACACAATATCACTAGATTGGCTCCATGATCCCGGCGATGCTCGTCACCGAGTTGGAGATTCTGTGACATTACAGGGGAATATCGATCCGGGTGCTATGTACGGTTCAAGAGATACCATTACAAGAAAAGTAGAGGACATGATTAAGGGGTTCGGCAAGCAGCGGTATATTATCAACTTCGGCCATGGCACTCACCCTTTCATGGATCCTGATACTATTGGCTTTTTCTTACAAGAGTGTCATCGAATAGGCAAACTGCTTTCATAAAGAAAAGGGGATATATATTATTACGACTCTATAATGAGCCAAGTTGGCTCAAAGTCAAAAAAGCAACTCCATAGCTGTGTAGAATATTAGTATGCATTAGAATCAAGACGAGACTGTTCATGTTCCGAGACAGATGTTTCTAGCTATTTTCACCTGTTCAGCAAATTCCCTCAGAGCCCTCTGCTCATATCTTCCGAATAAAAATCCAATTAAACCATCCACAACCCCCGACACCAAGGCAATTCCAGAAACTATAATACAAATAAACCCTGCATACGATCTTCCTGAAGACGCTGCCCACCAAACCCCGATGCTCAGGCCAGTCCATGCAGCAATAGAAGCGTAAAAGTGAACCAAGCGGAACACTTTTTGTCTGTGGCACGTTGGTTCATACTCATGGATCAAATCAAGTACTTCATCCAGGAGAGTGACTTGAGCCTTCATATTAGTATCACGCTCATTTGCCGCAGCCATTATACCATCAGCTTGGAATGCCACATCCTCAAGGTAGGGCGGTACATCTGACAGCAGGCTTGTTCTGCGTTCTCTTTGCAAAAACTTGAGATCGGCCTCAATAGCAAAGTGGTCAGAATAAGACCCTACATCTGGTATAGTTTCAATAAATGATACTCTAGCATCGGCAACGTGAACTTTCGTTTTATCATACAAAACGTAATCCAACCGCTTGGCATCTCCGGGCTTCTTGCGCTGCCTCCACGTATTAAGCAGAGAGTCACAGGTCACACCGGCCTTGGCCACCTGCTCCAAGGGCGACATTTGGGCAATCTTGTCATTCTCTAATAGCCCATGGCCGTGCTTCTGCTCCCAACTATCGGCCATCGGGGCACGGGTAGTCATGAGGCGGTAAGCCAAAGAGGTGGGCACCGAGTTCATATCACCGACAATAATCGGCAAATAACCGCCCATTGATGACGTATGAGCAATTCTGGCCATCGCCCATGCCTGACTAGTACGATGGCAATCGTACGAAGCATCTCCCAGACCGTACGGTGCATGAAAATGGGCATTGAGCATGTCTATGATTTGGCCACTAGGATGTCGAATGAGCGTCGACGACACGCTTTTTCCAACGTACCAGTCGCCACGAAAAAATGCACTTGGTCTGCCATTAAGAGGAAATGGGAAAAGCCACGTTTCCTCTATGGGCCACCGAGAATAGACCGCCAGGCCGGGCCCGCTGATCATGCCGGAGAAGTAGTACCGAGAATATTTGAGCTCATCAAAGACGCTTTGCTCTATCAGATGGAAATCATCTTCAACCCAGATCTCCTGCAGTGCTACAATGTCATATCTATAGGCGTTCTGGTTGAGCCTTGATGCTATAGCTTGTAGCCGCTGTTTTCGGTTAACCGAGACGTATTTTAATCCCCTAAACAACTATGTTAGATGCTGAAAGCAAAGCATATGAAACCAAGCAACTTACCAGCAGTTCAACGAAAGTATGCGAATTTCATCGCCGGCTCCCTGAACCGTAGATGTTTCAGACGGCATAGTAGAAGGTTGGTTGGCAATTCCCACAAACGCCGAGCCAGCCTTTTTAAGGTTCGATTATGGAAGCAATGCGACAGCAACAAGTTAATTAACGGCCCAGAAAGATGAATAGCGATAAATATGACATATTAATCAGTCTCAGCTCAGTATTTACTGATTATACACTCGACCCCGAATTTCTTGCTTGCTCGGCTTGCTCTCTGCTACTTGTGCTGAATTGCCGTCACGTGCCGCTCTGGCAAAGTCCATTCTTGTCTTTTCCTACGCTCAACCCATCTTCGGATTTTAAGGCCATTCATGCAAATTAAAACTATGCAACTCCATTAGTATACGAATACCCGAATCCAGCTGAAACCATGCTCAATCTACCTATAGAAGTGATTGAGCTGATCGTTCTGGAGCTGAGTACACCGAAAGACGTTATCAGTTTGGCCTCCACGTGTTCTGAAGCCAGGCTCATTGTCTTTGGAAGCGATAGAATATGGGACCATCAGTTACTAAGGTATCTAAATGTGTGGGCAGGTGACGTAAATGAAAAGGTCCTGGAGAAGGCCAGCCAGGGCCCGCTGGAATGGTCGCCATTTTATCATCTGTTTCGACGTTTATACCCCCATAAATGGGCCAAGCCGGCAGTTTGGATAGGAAACCGGCATCAATTTGGATGTTTTATGATCACTACGTTCAACTACGACCACGGTTTTTTCGAAGTGCGAGAGTGTGTATGTGATAAAGACACTGCAGACAATGATTCTACTGATCGTCTGTTTTCGGGAAATGAAATAGTTGAGATACATCCTTACAATCCTCGAGTTAATGTACAGCCACCCTTAATCATCATTGACCCCGATGTGATCGATTATTCACGGCCAGAAACCCTTGTGGAGTTGAATCATCCTTCTCGTCTGCTGATCACCATAAGTCTAATGCGAGTTCAGCCTGTCACCATTAGTGACCCTCAGCAACAACAAGGCATGCAGTTGTGGCCTCCTTCCATTATACCGGCTGTCAATCGAGCGCCCGCAGATTGTGGCTGCGAAACAGCCGTCGAAAACTTCTGTGACGATCTAATTAGGATACGGACGGAATTGCGACCCCGCCGTTTTTCTAATGAGTCCATTGGCATTGAAGGAGTAGTCAGCGGCGGTGAAATGCCCGAGGGCTTCCCTGTCTTCCTCGGTAGGTCCTTGCTACCAATTACCACTAATGTCAAATTGGAGACATTCTTCCGCTTAGATAATCTGTTGCTCAACACCCCTAGATCGGAAAGAACCCCTTTTGCGGGATTGTGGCTGTGTGACGTTAGAGGCTCGTCTCTTGGAGAGGCCCTGCTACTTATGCAGCCGACGGACAATAGTCTGAACGCCATCAAGATAACAGCAGATGTTCGAGTTCCCCGAGGAGAATATGAGTTTGTGGTCCGCGACCTAAACAAGCTTGTCTCGGTATCGTATCCAGAATGGCCCCATGCCCCCGTAGTAGAATGTCTGTGGCAAACGTCTGAATTGGAATTTTTCGAAAGAAAATATGTGGACTCACAGCTCATCATAATTTCCGACAATACGCTCGTGCATTACCGTTGTGGCTCGGAAGATAATAGCCTTGTGTATTTACGGCGGGCGGCTCATGACACACGTCATGGGCTTCTAAAGATATCAGAATGAGGGAATTAATGACGGAATGTTCCAAAATCGACAAAAACACCGTTGCCAAGACTTCGGATTTGCATGTTAAACGGTCTTGGCTTTTTGGGGAGTGGACGGAAACGGCATTGAATATTGCGGCGGGGAAAAAAAAGAAACTCGATTTGATTGCTACGCCCACACAAACGAAGGCAACTCCCTCAGGAAAAGCTGATTTTTTTAATGGTTTTACTTGTACTCTGGGGCTGTTAGTTTTTTCTTAGTCATTATTCATATTTATCACCGACTTATTAGCATAATATAATGACCCGTTTGTTTTGAACGGGATACCTTTTGAGATACGTGGAAAATGTGGTAACAGCAGCCCATGACCGCCGGAAGTCCGCCACCCCTACGCCCCAAAACCCAGAACTCAGAAGATTTTGATGAAAATACCTCTGGTCATATGCCATAAATGGCATCGATTCATAGTTCCCGATATTTGCGGCTCTGTTGTTCGTGCACTTTTGGGCAGATCCGAAGACTGGCGAATGATTGTCGCGTGGCCCCACTTTCGGAATGAGAAAATGCGGCGATTCGGCTGTACGCGGTAAAACGACAAAGCCAAGATTTATGACGCATGGAAGATGTAAGATGTGCTTGTAAATCGTTGAGTATTGCGATATAGCTGGCTTCTAAATAGTGATTATTGACGATCAATTAGTGCCAGATTACTTTATATCACTTTTCATTGGCTTTTTCGTTAAGATATTTTACACGGCCCTCTCTATCTCCACCCAAAAATAGGCCCAGTTTGCTTTTTTTTCTCGGTTCAACAATCAGGTAATTTGTTTTTTGCTAGGGTTACATTTACACATCCCGATCTCTATAAAATGGCAGTGTTTTCATACATCGCCCCATTTCCACACTAACTTTTATTCTCTGCTGTAATATATTATATATTTATGGGCTCGGATCAGCTATAACGGGATTTGTCTGGTTGACTCTTAGACTAACATTGATATTTCGCGGCTTGTCTTCATTTCAAGGCGTCCCACAGTTTTGGCCTGCAATCTCTTGAATGCAATTCCGACTATAATATTGCCCATTGACATCATATAAGAGCAATGGTACTTATTGACGGTGACAAGTACGCATGCGAGCGTTGCATTCGCGGGCATCGGGTGTCTTCTTGCAAACATACTGACCAGCCACTGGTCAAAATCAAGCCTAAAGGCCGTCCTTCAACTCAATGCAGTCACTGTCGTAAAGCACGCAAGAAGAGACATGTTCACACCAAATGCACCTGTGGTGCAGGGAGTTTCAGAGACCCGAAATCTCATGATAACGGCTGTCCTTGTAGCGAGTCTGAGAACAAATGCACTTGTGCTAGAGGCAAATCCAGAGCCTCTCCACCTGTGTTATTGAATATGAGTGCTTACAATCGTAATGGTGGTCAATATTTGAGCAAGTCAAAGGACAGTGATCAAGGTGCTGTTTATGCAGACAACTCCTGGCCTCCGGAGGGCGGTAGGTTCTTGCCTCCTATTAATGTAGTTGAGTCTTCGATTTCGTCTACCAGCAGCTCTCTTTCTTCTGTTATGAACGACGAATCGCCAGCTTCATCTCACGGTCAGTTTGACGTTTCCCTAGAGAGTGCAACGTCCACTTTTGTGCCCTTTAATATGATTTCTGGAAATCACACCGGCTATCAATCCAGAGAGAGCCCAAGTTCGACACCCAAGGCTACAGAGAAGGAATCGAAGACTCCGCCGTATATGCATGAGTCGTCATACACAAGCTCTTATTCATACGATCCTCTATCTCATTCCCCTGACGAATCAGAGTCCTGGCAGTCTGTGAATCCTCGAATGAATTTCTATCAGCTGGAGCCGTGGGCTATTTCGTAAATTTGCATTCAAGGCGTGGACGGGCGGTCCAACATTGGATATGCATTCTGTTTTCAGATATTGTAGATTATTGTATAATCTCTTGCTATTATTTGTATTTATGTTATTATTCTATGCATTCATGTTATTATTTTGACATTTTTGAAGTTTTTTTCCGATCGCCAACTTTGCCTTTTCCTTTTAGTGGACTGGCATAGCTTGTTTCTTGTGACAACCTCTGTTGCAGAAGTCTATCTTGTTCCCATGGCGTTAAAGGAGTCTCAGACGATCTTCCCTCGTCATGTTTCATAGGAGTACGCAGCAAAACTCGGGGAAGATCGGCAGAACTCGAAGGAGATCCTTTGGTCCTATTACGTCGTGGCGACCTGAGGTTGCCAGAAGGTGGCGTCGAGTAGCTGCGATCACCACGAGCGGGAGACTCAGATGATTCAGCACTCATGTGCGATGATCGCCGTGCGTTAGAATTCTCGTCCTTCAGATAAAGAGCAATCCGCTCATCTTGTATTGCATACAGTGATTGCTGATCATTTGCCTGAAGCGCAGAGAGCCTTATAAGATACTCAAGCAGAGAAAGGCTTCCCTCCGCCTGGTTCAACGATAATGCGCCTAATTTATCATTCAACTCATCAAAATGAACCTCATTTTTGCCACCATCGCTTTCGGTTTCGGTACTATCGCTATCGGCCTCGCTTTCTTCAGATTCTGATTGGTCAGATTCCTCTGGTTCTTGATATGTCTCGAAGGCTAGCCACTCCACATGATCATCCACCTCTTTATAAAACTCTTCTAAAGAGGAACGACCGTCATCGACAACTTCTTTTCCAGTATTGGAAACCGCCTTTTTTAATAGCTTATCATACTCTTGGTTGATCTTGAGTACTAAGACGGGACTGTTGGAATCTTTAATTTCCAGGAGCCGTCCAGATGCAGAGAAAAAAAGCCGACTCACTGTAGTGACGTCCACTTCACGAGACCGCGGGATATCCTCATCAAGATTATGATACCTATTATCATCGAACATTTCATCCAGCTTAAGCTGGTAGGTGTAAAGCTTTGAGTCGGGATAGTACACGCGCAGCAAGCGAGCTCTACACTTGACATAGTCCTCTTTCCAAGCAATTGAAGCACCACCGCCAAACGACTGAGCAGTATGAGCAGTAGCATAAAATATAGAATAAACTGTGACCTGAAAGTCAGGACCAACTTGAATGTATATGTTCCTTTTCTTGTTGCTTTTTTTCATGAGTGCCTCCATTGACGTATCGGCCAAATTCAAATACTTGGCAGCTTGAAGAAGTCTGCCCGGAGAAACAGGCTCGGGCAACCCCGACGACAAGTTTGCACCAGAAGTGGTTAATGCAAGATTGATCAGAGGAATAGCTTCCTCAATGCGTGAAAGCAGGTCAGAAGTGTAGGCATGTACACTTTTGATAGCAGTGGAAACGCTTTGGTCACTCTGGACCTGTTCGAGCTGATTCTGAAAATGGTCGATGTCATTCTTGAGCTCTCGGGTGAGCTGCAACGTAGACGTCAGGGAGCTGTTTCCTCTAGCGGCTATGAGTTCAATGAGATCAATGGCCGGAGTGATGATCTGGATCTTGGTCTGAATGCGATCTTTGATCCGCTCGAAATCTCGCCGTTCTTTCTCAGGGAGCTTGGACACAAATCTGGAAAATGTGCCTATCGCATAAGCGCCGGCTATGTTTATCCCAGATCGTAATGCAAAAGAAACGGCCTGGTTGCCTGCCTTGGATAAGAGCTCTTCCATGATCGAAGACGGCTAGAAGCTATTCTATCCGCACTGCGTACACTAGAAGCAATAAATATAAACTGGATGCACTCTCCACTATGGCACTGCCGTAAATCAGTGCCCAAATCAATGTGTGAAGTCAAGTTTAAACTGTATGCATACACTCTTGGCCCATGATGCGCTTGCCAGTTTGGGACTTCGAAGAAGAAAACTTGAAAAGCGAAAACACGGGTCAAATTTTTTTTAATTCTTTTGCCAGCCATCGCCGATATGTCGAACCAAGACGATAAATTGGCGCAGAATCTTGATAATCTGGACTTGAATCAGCAGGGGCAGCAGCAACAGCCTAGTCGATTCCAATTCAAGCCTAATCAGGCCTTTGCTCCGAGCCAGGCCTTTGCACCAAGTCAGGCTTACGGCCAGTACGGGCAACCTCAGCAGTCATACGGTGCCTCAGGATATCAGGGATATCAGAGTGGTGGTAACGGCTTTGACCGGTATAATCAGGGTGGTGGTTATCAGGGCTATCAGAGCAGCCAAGGTGGCTACCAAAACTACAACAGCTACAACAGAGCGCCTGCTCAACCTGAGCCTCAGGAGAAGACTCTCACTTTAGAAGAGTTTGCTAAACAGAAGAAGGCGGCCGCTAGTGCGTCTGCCGCCAACCGCGTGAGGAAGGTACAGCAGAAACCGGTAGTTGTCAAGGCTGACGATTCCTCAGCCAAGACCCAGGATGAGTCGTCTGCGACACCCGTCGAAAGCGTGCCGAAAACCAAAGCTGATAGTGAGACCTCCAAAGGCGCTGAAAGCCCCAAACCGCCGGTTGCTCCGGCAGAAAAGAAGGAGAACCAGCAAAAGGCTGCAAAGCCTCAGCCTGATGCTAAGAAATCTGAGTCTGGACCCGCAGTAGCTGACACTAAGAAGTCTGAATCAGTTGCTGATGCAGATACAATTTCCAAGCAGCAAGAAAGCGAACTAGACAAGGAAATTCTCTCTGACATGTTCGGTGCAGATGCCGGCGTAAAGGAGCATATGTCTATTATATTTATGGGACATGTCGACGCAGGAAAGAGTACCATGGGAGGAAATATATTGTACCTTACTGGTGCTGTTGACAAGAGAACGGTGGAGAAGTATGAGAAGGAAGCCAAGGATGCTGGCCGTCAGGGTTGGTACTTGTCTTGGGTTATGGACACCAACAAAGAAGAACGAGCTGAAGGTAAGACCGTCGAAGTTGGCCGGGCATTCTTTGAAACAGAGAAAAGACGCTATACTATTCTAGATGCGCCTGGCCATAAAATGTATGTGCCTTCGATGATTGGCGGTGCCTCCCAAGCTGATGTCGGCATCCTTGTCATTTCTGCCAGAAAAGGTGAATATGAGACTGGTTTTGAGAAGGGTGGTCAGACTCGAGAGCACGCCATTCTTGCCAAAACTCAAGGTGTCAACCGATTGGTGGTTGTTGTCAATAAGATGGACGATCCCACTGTCAAATGGTCTAAGGAGCGATATGATGAGTGCATTTCTAAACTGCAGGTGTTCCTTAAGAGTATTGGCTATAATCCTAAGACTGATCTCACGTTCATGCCCGTTTCTGGTTACACTGGAGCTGGTCTCAAGGAACGAGTTCCGAAAACGGATGCACCTTGGTACGACGGGCCCTCTCTGTTAGAGTACCTTGACTCTATCAAGCTGGAAGACAGAAAGATCGGAGCTGCCTTTATGCTGCCTCTGTCTTCGAAGAGTAAGGATCTTGGCACTGTTGTGGAAGGCAAGATTGAATCTGGATCTGTCAAGAAGGGTGACTCTCTTCTTTTGATGCCGATAAGCACCAAGGTCGAAGTTTCTGCTGTTTATAGTGAGTCTGAGGCAGAAGTCCCGGGCGCAATTGTTGGCGAGCAAGTGAAGCTCAAGCTGAAGGGTGTCGAAGAAGAGGATATCTCGACAGGGTTTGTACTGACGTCTCTCCAAAAACCAGTTCACACGGCGTCGCGGTTTGAAGCGCAAGTGGCGTTTGTGGAGCTTAGTTCTATTTTGTCAACTGGATTTTCATGCGTCATGCATGTTCACACGGCAGTAGAAGAAGTGACGTTTACCCAGCTGCTTCATAAATTGGAGAAGGGAACGAACCGAAAGTCGAAAAAGCCTCCTGCATTTGCCAAGCGAGGTATGAAGATCATTGCTGTTCTGGAAGCCAGTCGGCCGGTCTGTATTGAAACCTTTGACGACTACCCACAGCTGGGTCGGTTCACTCTTCGAGACCAAGGTATAACGATTGCCATTGGCAAGGTTACCAAGATCTTATCCTAAGTATAGTTAATCGCGTAGGAACGTCGACTTGTTAGCTAATTTGTAATTTGACGGTGAATTCATGCTGCTTCAATCGTCCTGCTCTTTGATTTGTTCGTAATTCTTGTGTCCCTGTGGTCCCAGTATCTCCTCGAGATACTCTTCCACCAGTATACCGAAAGCTAACAGAGCTGTTTCTTCCATACAGTCAAAGCTTTTAGGCGATCCATGGCATGTAAAATACTCGGCGACGTAGACATGAATTGCCTTGAGAAGATCCTACAGTTAGTTGCTGTGCTCGCAGTACGTTGATCAAAATACCCACGCTGCTAGGCAAGGATGGATGATTCACCACAGGAACTCCATTAGGTATGAGCTCATCAGCCCAAGGTTTTCTCAGCAGAAGATCATCCGGACCCATAGGAGTCCTCGTAGGGCCCTTGGCATTGCTGTCGTCCTGCGATGGACGTTTCCATTCGTGTCCGGCTATGAAATTGTACAGTTTCTTCTCGCGAAGAGGCATTGGAAAGATGGAAGAAAGAAAAAGCACATTTGCTAAAATATATAAAACACATCTAATTATCCAGCCAAAAACAAGATTATAAATTTGTGTATGTAAAAAAATAATCGTATATCTACAAAACAATACACTTCTTTCGGGACACACGGTGAGGACGTCGGTCCTTGGTGGACAAGGCAGCTCGAGTAGCAGCTTCAAACACTTCTCGGACACCCTCGTGAGTTTTGGCAGAGCATTCGCAATATTGAATAGCACCAATCTTATCGGCAATCGCAGCACCTTCTTCGGGAGTGACGGGTCGCTGAGAAGTTCGAGCCAATTCTTCTATCTTCTTGCGGTCATTTCGCAAGTCCTTCTTGAGACCAACCAAAATGATGGGAATGCCCTGGCAGAAGTGCAACACTTCGGAAATCCATTTTTCCTGAACGTTATCCAAAGAGTCGGGAGAATCAATAGCAAAGCAAATCAAAATAACATCCGAGTCGGGATATGAGAGGGGTCGTAATCGGTCATAATCTTCCTGGCCGGCCGTATCCCACAATGCCAGTTCTACCTGTCTTCCATCCACTTCCACGTCGGAAACGTAGTTATCGAAGACCGTGGGGACGTAAACCTCAGGAAACGATCCCTTGGAGAAAACAATCAGCAAACAGGTCTTGCCGCAAGCACCATCACCCACAATGACAAGCTTTCGACGAAATTCGGCTGGTGCAGAAACCATTCTTGATTAGACAAATGCGAGAAAAAAAATTCTGTCTGTAGCTAAAGAGCAAGAAAAAAAAATTCAAAGGTGTGTAAAAGCAATTGTAAACGCGAAGGATAGGTTGGATGAACCAGCACAATTAAATAGCTCCGATGTTCGCGATAAAAAAACCTCCGTAAACCAGTATAGAAGTTTTCTCGATTAAACAAATGCACCGGGAATATCAGAGAGTCCGAAGGTTCCAAGCCGATTCGATTTCTGATCCAGAAAACAGTGAATGAAAAAACTTGCAGACAGTCGAATGTCAAACGGTAGGTGTTATCACAAACAAGCTAGATGTTAGTAAACTCAATAATTAGTTAAAGGCAGAAGATATACACGTGAACAAGCGAGTAATAGTCCGACTATAGAGGTAAAGAAGTGGTTAATAGCCCAGAAGTGCAAGTGTTTGCCGGCATTGGGTATAAGCAGGCGGTCATGTTAAAAGACAAGGGCCAAATAAAACGCGACGCAAAACAATGGGAAACAGCCATTTAAATGAAAAACCCGGCATTAATACTCGAGTGTCAAAATGCGGCTGCCATCCGAATAGAATAGCGCTCATTTTGTATGGGTCCATGTCGAATGATATGGCCCAATTGACATGATATCTAGCAATACCAATGCCGCCACTGCACCAACAGGCAAACAAACACTGCATCAAATACGAACTATCTCAATCTCGCAAAAAAAATGCACCGCATCTGCTGTCCAACCGTGCCTGCCATTTCCCGGGCTCAACACCAGTGCACGGCACGTCCTGTTTGCACATGAAACAATCCAGGGGCCACCACGACGGAACCAATCAGAGGTTCTTACGTTGAGCGCACCAACGACGCAAAAAAAATGTGCAAAGCGCCGACGAGGAAATCCAAACCAAACATGGCATCGGCAAGGATTACCACAACGGTTTTCCGCTCTGGCGTTTACTGCGCAGAGTGCATAGTGCCAACAGCAAGGCACCCCCGGTCCAAACAGTAGCTCGCGTACCCCAAGCATACACACTGCAAACACGCACTACTCGCTCACTACATCCTGCTGCTCCTTCATTCATCCATGCAACTAAGCATGGTCTATAACAGTAACTTACCTTCGAAGTGACTTTGTTATGTGTTGGTAAAGAAAACACTTTTTCGTGACTGGGACATAACGTTTGCGGCAAACATGGCCGATTTCAGCGGCGGACGGAAAGTAAAATGGGCGCCTTTCAGGGTAATTTGGTGCATTTTTTTAACGGTTCCATGACGATAACGTTATTTTACTGTTCGTACTCTATTTATACTAAATGCAGATCCTAAACTCGTTAGATTATCTGAGAATCAGCAGTGCCCCGTATATTTTTTTGAAAGTCGCATAACTTGTCCCTTTTCTACGTGCCTATTTTTACCCCAAGTTCCGTTTTCAATACGCGCGAGAGTTTCCGCTGCTCAATTTCGTAAGCTTTGCCAGCATTCATTAGCAAGATTATAAATATCTCTTCACCATTAAATTACACCATTATACCACAACTAATATGGCCTATATGCCTATGCCGATATGGCCTACGGCCTATGGCTTATAACTTTTCTATAAATTTGGACTCATGTCCGCTGTAGCCCGACTTGTCTAAAGCTTGCAGCCGGTGTTTGTCGATAACCATGTCTGTCCATGTTCGGATCTTGCCTGTACAATGAACCATGGCAATTCGAAGCAATTCCACCCAGCAATCCTTTTCCTCTACGCTGTCGGCATAGAAGCTGAGCCTGAGACCGTCTTTGAATGTCAGGCGGAACGCTCGCTCGGCATTGATGCACGGATCATCATCATCAACCACCTTGTCCATTTCAACCAGTCCCACAGCATTGCCTAATTTGAAGTTAGCTCTCAAATGGTGCTTCTCTTCTGTATGGCCATTAAAATCGCCTCCTTTCAATGTGAACCATCTTCTTCTCCAGTAATGGCAATCCCCTCCGATTTGGCTCAAGTATCCTTGCATGTGTGGTGGTTGGAACTCATATGCCTTTTGCAACTCGCTGATGCACTCTCGCATACTTCGCGGAATACTGTCGTCGTTCGGCAATCGCGGAATATACATCATTGTCACTCTTAGATCACCAATGCTGTGCGGAGGCTTCTGGCTTAGTTTCATGCCGGTGATTACGCCTGTGGTCTCGTCTCGCTTAGCCACTTTATGGACGGTCCATTCATTGTAGCAAGGCAACAAAAAGCTCTGGGCCCTTCCATATATGTGATCTTCCAGTGCTGCTTCATCAATGTAAATGCGTGCAAACTCTCCGTTGGCACCAAGGAGGTTTTTCCATGCGTCGACAGGTTGTCGGAGTTTCTCTGCAGCCTTGGCTTCGAAACTATCCTCTCTAGGCATATTTTCAGCAGTTTTCTTCTTCTTGGGACTGCCAAATATACTGAACCGTTTCTTCTTGGGTGAATCCGGTACTCCTTTCTTTGGCGATGTAGATGCAGGTTCAACATTAGGCAACGGAGTCATTTGGCCAAACAATGTCAAAATAAGCTCCAGCTTCTCACCCACCAGAAGCTCAAACTCCTGATTAATGGAAGTTGACTTTGAGTCGGCTCCGAATTTCATTGGATAGGTACGAACTGCCTGGACGCCATTATCTAAACTTAGAACGAAGTGAGGATCTCTTTGATAATCCATGGGCAGCTTCAGATTCTCTAGAGCATCGATCCGCAAGAAGAGCCTTCCACGATCATATGGATCTACAAGGTCGTCGATCGAAGGAGAGTTTGTAATTCCAGGTGATCCTGAGTCTGTATACATTGACTCGGCTCCCTCGATGTCAGACGCTTCTTTTTCTGGATGTCTGTGTATAATGACAGTTGTGGCTTCAGAACGATTAAACTCGCTCTCAACACTAGATTCTCGGTTGTTCCGTTCTTGTTGTGAGGGGCTGGTTTGTTCCGTTCTTGTCTGCTCCATTTCGGGTTCAGCAGGCTTCGGCGTGAAAGAAATTGCTTGCAGCATTGGCGTAGAAAGATCAAGTTTGCTAGTGTTATCCAGTTCAGTAAGCTTTCCCATGGCAGGCTTGGGCATTTTGCGTCGCTCAGAAAACAGCGGAGTCTGCGAGGGACCAACTTTGGCCGGCTGCTGAGAACTGATTGTATTTCTTCTTTCCAATGCTGCTGATGTGGCCAGTTCTTCGAAATCATCCATAATGGTGGTGCTCAGATTCTGTTCGTCCAGATTGATATCGAGCTTGAAATGGCCAAAAGTATCATCTTTTGCATCCGCCTTTGGCTTTGCCCGAATATCCAGTTCGCTGACCGATCCACCATAATGATGAGAATTGGCCTGAGAGTATTTCCTAGGTGCCAATTTTTCTGTGGATTGAAAACTCAAAGAGTTCAGAGCCTGAGTGATTTGATCGTCGAGATCCTGCTGAACGGAAGGAGGTTCGGCAGTACTGACCTTATTCATCTGCAGTTCTCGTTGAAGTTTATCGATTCGAGACTGCTCAAGAACCTGCGGTGATGTTTTCTGTTGTCTCTTCTGGTTTTCAATCCTCATAGACGGAGGCAGCTCATCGTCATCAGAGCTATCACGACGACGGTTCAACAAGCTGTGGACCAGAAGGTCAGTTGACGACTGCGCAGCCAGGTCACCATTAGCTCCATAGGCTTTATTTTCTTTCTTTGGTACCATGAAGTCTGTACCATCAGAATTGCGGATATTCAACGGGTTGTGGCGGAGATTGTAGGTGCTGTCCATACTACTAGTACGGTCAGTAGTCATGATTGAACACTTTCCGCGTCTCGAGAAAAAAGAATAAAAAAGCACCTGTCAGTCACAGTAAATATTCGACTCGAAAATACAAGAAAGAATACAACAAAAGCTATGTTTGGTAGAAGAATTCCTCTTGTATTTACCTCACATGTCACGCCGTCGAGGTTTGTTTACTGACTGCCTAATTAGGCAGCCGCCTCACCCTCACCGACAATAAACTAATTCCGAGCAAACAACAAAGGTAAAAAGTGTCAAAATCTTGATCATATATTCCGTTGCATATTTCACGGATCATATAGTATAACGCATAATATCGTATATCCGCCAGGTGTACTCGTCTAATCCAGTTAGTTTTCGGCAGATCATCGAGGCAGTGCCGCAAGTCATCTGTGTGGAATTCAACCGCTTACTCTCAACAAACATTAATACGACAACTATACCATGGAAGGCAGTCTATTTGGCACTTTGATAGTGATTTTTGGCAAGGCCGTAAGTATAATAAGACGAGACTATCAGCATGCTGGGTTTGCTAACTCATGTAGAGAAATCTGCCTAATAGAAGAAGGCTCGGTAAACAGAACCCATACTGTATTGCCCGAGTCGGCAACGATGCCCAGCGGTCTCCATCAGATATCAGAGGCGGTCAGACACCTCTGTGGGATCATGAAGTGCGGTTTCAGGTCATGGACGTACTGGAGCATGCCAAGCTCAAGCTAAGCGTACTGGATGAAAACGAAAAGAAGGTCGAGTTGATCGGTGACACAATCATAGACCTTGATCCTGCGTTCAAAGCGAAGCCCAAAGTAGGGTTTGACCAGTGGCACGAGCTCACGTATAAGGGCAAATACGCCGGAGAAGTCTACATGGAGCTGACATTTTATCCAGCTAAACCTGCGTTACCTCCAAAAAGGAAAGCCAGGAAATCCGCTAGCAGACCCTCCAGCGTTCGTTCACAGCAGTCTATGCCTCAGATGAGGCGTCCGTTGCCGTATCCTGACGACTTTGGAAACATGTCAGACATCGGAGCAGCATTGCCCTCGCTGAACGGTTCTGGAAGCCGTGATCAATATGCCTACAGCCCCTCGTCGTCGTTCTCCAGTATGTCATCTTCAGTTACAAGTAATATGAGTCTGAGAAGCTCTGGAAGCAGAGGGCTACGGTCTTCGGCTGCCTCAAATAGCTCGGCTAAGGTGCCCAGAAAACCAGTTAGTACAGCCAACATGCCACAAGTACGGCATTCTTTTGATGACGAAGATAACGACATGCAAATTCCGTTTTCTGCTGAAGATTATGACTCTATGCATGGAGGAACAGTGAAGCCCAAGCGGAAAAGTCTTCCATCGCGGCCTGACAATGTCCAGCTTAACGAAATAATCAGTCCCAGCAACTACCATCCGGAGCCTACACTTAATCTGCATTTACCGCCTCTTCCTACCGAGATCGACTCGGGGCTTAGTGGCTATCAGGGCTCTGGACAGTGGGATATTTCTAAACTGAACGACGGATATTCCGACAGCGTTTACAACAAAGCTGTGGACCATCGGCTGCCACGACTACCACCGAAAATCCCCAAGAGCCTAAGTGAAGAGGAGTACTTGGCGGTAGAACCTCAGGCGGAACCGCATCCATACTCTTACAGACATAGAAACTAGTGGTACTAACTACCTTAATTGACTACCCTAGGCAAATTGCCATTTCATGCACTGTTTTATTTAATAAGCGGCCTCTCCTCCTCCTCCTCCTCCTTCTTCATCGTCTCCAGCACCAAACTCTTCTCCGTCGTCGAAGTATTTCTCCGCGTTGTAGTCGTCGTCTTCATCTTCTTCGAACTGGTCTTTTTCCGACTCATCGGCCTCGTCTTCTTCATCTCCACCTTCTACCGGCTCGTCATTTTCAGGCTTCTTTTGCGTAGCATCTGTATCCACTGCATTAAGTTTCGTGATCATGGCAGCATAATTTAGCACATTTGATGCCGGTGAAGAACCATGTCCTGTTTTCCTCTTTTTACCGTTCTTGATGCCAACCACAGAATGCAATTCAAAAGGAAGAATGTCTGATGCATAACTCAAGTCGTGTATGCTAGCAGACTTTCTTTTCTTAATATATCGATCGGTGTACCTCTTTATGCCATCGTCCAGTATGCCAGCGTCTTTTGCAACATTCCCCAGACTCGAGTCGGTGAATAAAGGACTATCTTTGATTTCGTCTTTCAGAACCAAGAAATTCAATGCAGTTTCACATTCAACTTCACTGGCTGGTGTCTGGATCGGCACGATCATGGAAGGATATAGAGAAGTTTGAGTGAGTTCGAAATCAGCGTCTATTCCTAGCGATCTCAAATGCACACTTGAAATGCCTCCTCTGGGGCCCCGCCGGCCGCCTCGAAAAGCCATGCTGGAATGCACGAATATATGATGCAGGTGTGCAAGTAGTTACTTGTGAAAAGGAGTAAGCGAAAAACTGGCGTACGGCTGTGCGGGAATCATAATGGTTATAGGCTGGTAAAAAGTATGCTAATGCAATAATATAAATCAAATAATAAATGATATTAATACTATAATAGATATTATTTTTTAGTTGCAATTCGAGTGCCATGCCGACATAGAATATATGCGAAACGTCCATGTCAAATGCTCAGCCTATCAAATCAGACACATCTTCGTCGGATGGCATGTCACCATGAGGATCGGCCCGACTCTTGTCATTTCGGTTACGGATCTTTTTCGATTTCCCGTTAAGTGCAGATGTATTGGACTGCACTGAAACGTCCTTTGCGTTGGTTTTAGAATCGGCTTCCGGCTGCTTACCAAGAGAGTCGTCCAGTTGGCGAACCTGTGATTTCTCAGCAAGCTTGATAAATATTGGCCGGATCGTCAGATATGCTAATACGATTATTACTAGACGCAGATAATGCTTAGGCTCATATTCACTTAAAGTTTCGGGGAATCCTAAAAGTGCCATTGTGAATAGTTGTCAAGTGAATGGTAAAAGTGTTTTTGCGTGTTTTTGGACAGTGTTGGATATTTTGCTCAGAAAAGCTTATCAGAGCTAAAATTTCTTCGAGGAGGATGATAGACATGTATTTTTTTACTGTGAATGGTTCAATTCATTAGCACTAACAATGATGTTTGATAAAAGCGCAAATAAGATGTTGGCTGCGACTTGAAAATCTGAGCGCAAGAGCACAAAATGCTCAAGTGGATATCTAGAAAAGAACATCTAGAAAGAAACAGAATATCTACAAGAGAATATCTAGATAACTCTTAATTTTCAACGTTCATCCATAAATATGACTTACTGGTGTTTAACCGCTGGTATTGCGCAAAGGCGGGGCGCCAGCCTATGGAGAGTTAGTTGTTTACGCTGATTCATTCCAATAATGAATCACTATGTCATTATCGAATAATTATCAGTACTTTTGCTCGTTTGCAATTGTACTGCTTCCTCATTAGCCAAAAACCTGACTCATTCAATCCACTTGCCTTGTCTGTATGGCTCGATTTGATGCCAATGTCACTTTTGGATGATCGGCGATCCATGTCTTGGCAGCAACCTATCCGATCATTGTTATACCCTTTTAGCATGGATTTCACATTATTATATTGATCAACGCTTAAGCAAGTGGCTGAAAGAAGAAAATAGTACTCGGCACCACAGCGGTATTTCCGCAATCGTGCAACATCAGGTACCAAAGCGGACCATCATGTATCCGCAGCCCGCCTCTGTGACGCCGCAGCCGCCTGAGAATAATATATAAACTCCCCTATTACGGCAATATCTTTTTTCCAATGTATTGGATTGCGGATATCATCGAGACGATGTTTTGGGGTTTGCGAGTGCTTATTTCATTACTATTCCTGTTGGGCTTGGCAAGTGCGTCTAACACTTCTGTTGTAATAATCCCTCAGACCGATACTGGCTGTATTATTGCTAATGGACAGTGGGCTATTAATGCTGGTTGTCCAACGTTCATTAAGCAACAAGTCGGCAAAGCAGGTCTTCATTTCATCTCCGAGGAGGGTCCTTGTAATGTCGTTAATGGCACGTTCGCCTGCGCTCCTGGACTAAAACCTGGATACTTCACTGCTACTGAGTACGATGAACTTGTATATGGGAACAATAGCGGTAAATGGAATTCTAAAGGTTACCCTTTTGATGGCCCCCAGACAGTGTTCTCTGGCCGCAACGGCACCCTTACGTACCCTCTACTGATCTCGCCACTTACCGGTTGAGTCGTTAGATTTAACTAGTGAGAAGATCATCCATGGATTATTCATCTCTTGGTCTTGGAGTCTGGTAGAATAAGACGTGCTGTAACTGCAAGGTTAGGCGAGCTCTTTAGCTATGGATGAAACTACTAAACACGACCCCCAATTATAACTCTTCGATCTTGCCAACCTTCCGTAAATAACACACTTGCAATAATAATCATCTCTATTGATGCGCCGCAATTGCTGGCGCAGATTGATCGACGATCACGTGATGTTTTTCATAGTTCACCAGGCTAAATCAAATGTTTTACTTTCTACCAATACTTTTACAGCTCCAAGTCTTCTTCTGAATGAATCTCTTTTAGTATAGTTTCGCTTCAGTATATATCTCGATACCCCTCTATTTGAGTCATCGACAATTACTATCGGCTATATGGATGGACCAGAGGAACTAATCGATAGCCTTTCAAAAGAGTTCCCGTCCATTGACACGGCAATCATAGCTGCCTTGGTCCATGATAGTCCTGATAGAAACTACGTTATTTCCGTATTGCAAACTCTGATCAGCGACGGAAATATCACCACTGGTGAAGATTCAGTAGAAGCGGGAATTGCAACGGAATCCTCCAATCCTGCAATAACTGACGAGGATCAGAACATTTTGGAGAAGTACGGTCAAGAAGTGCTTTACCTTCATAGCTGTTTTCCTAGTCGCCCTGCCTGGGTTCTGAACTCAAAGCTTCACGAATGCCACGGTGATGTCGATAAGACCATTGATATCCTACTAAATGAAGACTTTGTCGATACGTTGTCAGACAACCTTAAAGAGGGCTCGTCTCTGAGTCGTTTGGCTAAAGGCAAGAGGAAAGATTGGAGAAGACATGATTCAAATATTTCTGCATTGATCACGGCACTCGGATGCTCCAAAGAAGATGCAACAAGGTTATATGAAGAGCACGGATATGACGTTCAGAGTGTGTTACGGGCGAAGAAGATTATCTCCTTTGATTCGCCTCTTTATTCAGCTGCTGGCAGTCCTCGGACAGTGACGAGCAGTCAGACAATGTCTAACGGCTATTTAAAACCATCGAACAGTGCATCTAACACATATAGACCAGACGGATTGACTATTGATAAATCGCGATCAGATGAGCTCTATAAGAAGGCACGAGAAATGTTTGATCGGTCGAAATCAAACCATTTGTTACGAGGAGCTGCCCACTATTATGCAACTGAAGCTGCAGCCGATCGGGATTGGCATTTCCGCAGTTTAATACGGGAGCAAACCACGTTATACTCCGTGGACTATCATAATATACCTACGGAGTATGCTATACAATCCTGTCGGAAACTTCTGGCAGAAAAGAAAACTGAAGGAAGGTCGCCATTTACGATAATAACGGGGTCTGGTCAGCATAGTGCAGGCAACATACCTAAAACTAAGAATGCCATCCGAAAGCTGCTGCAACAGCTGCCCTATAGATACGAAGAGAACTCTGCGTCTTTTGTTGTCTTTCTGTAATTATTTATAAACTCTGTATTGTATAGTTGATGTTTTCCGATACTTGATCTTCCGACCTGATCTCTTCCGAAGTCTGTTTTGATACACAACTTCACCACCAATGTCCAGTCGGCAGCATCAGTTTGTCGACTATGGTCAAGTAGGCACCAAAGGACGGTATGTACTGTTATACTGATATTGTATTTAGACCATTAACCAATTGCAGGCGTGCTGGTGTCGAAATTCGGTCGAATCTAAGACGCGATGAGTATGGAATGGAAGATATGGATGGCTACTTTGATGATTTCAACGAAACGCGTAGGCCTACTAAGGGGCCGAAACAGTCACCTATTTCAAAGAATGCAGGAGTTCGTACAAAGTATATGTCTCCTGTAAAGGCTGCTTTGAGCCCAGACAGCGTGGATCAGAGCCCTATAGGAGTTTCGACCCCGATTCCAGTAAGGAACCCTAACAAAACACGACAGCCGAGGAAGCCTCGTGCTCCAGTTGCATCTGGCTACGGTCTAAAACCGAAAAATGGATATTTAATGAGGAAAATGCGGAACGAGATTCTTGAGGACGAGCCTGAGGAGCCTGAGGAGTTCGACCACGAGCAGCCTGATTATGAACAGCCCGACCACGAGAAGTTTGCTCATGATATACCAGGAAATGGATATTATCACAGCGATGAAGAAAGCGAGCAGCTTACTGTGAAAAAGAGATCTAACAAAGAGTATACTAGAGGGAACTCTGCCGATGGTCCTACGAAGGCACATAATCTGGCCAAAAGTGGCAGGCATGGTAATATTGACAGACGTCTATTGGACGGTTCTGCTGCATATATGGCTCAGATTGACCCGAGACTGTCTAAGATGGAAGCGACTATGAAAGCTACACGTGCCGATACTAGAAATGTTCCCACCAGGCAGTTCCTGGCAGCAGACAACCGGCGAAAGAGACAACGTTCTTTTTCACCAGAATCACCACCAAAACTAGATGCACCGTTGTCATATCATGGTACGTCTGAGAACGACGACTACAAGCCCGTGGTCGGGAAACCAAGGCACGAAATCTTTACGAAACCAGATCCCGAACCTGAACCAGTGCTGGATGATCTGGCAGATGCATTGAGGGCTCCAAAAAAGATACGCCCGCTGACTTCTCGGGATGGTCATACAGAAGTTCCGGATCGAGATGAATACTCTCCTGCAAATGATATCCTCAAGGCATCAGCAATAAAGAATGGCATTGCCAGGAAAAAGAAACCCGCGTCGTATCTAAGAGATCCACTCGATGGCGATATACTACCTATAATGGACGTAATAGAGCCTAAAATGGAGTCGAAAGCGGAGCCTAAAATGGAACAGAAAGAGGAATCGAAAGCGGGACCTGAAACGGAACCGGAAGAGGAGAATGAGGATCACGATCTGGCAGACTTACCGGGCACTCTTAAGACTTACCTGGATACTCGTGTGGCCGACTACCCTATGACTTGGCGTGGAGTCATGCGTCGAGTAGCCTGGGCTGCCAATGCATCGCCGTCGCTAAGACCTAGCGGGGCCTCCTTCGAAATAGCACGACTGTTTGATGAGGACAGTGAATTTCTTTCATCAGGTATACTCAAACTGGATGCGGATGGGTGGAAGCCCCAGGCATCGACGAGCGAAAGCACTTATGTATTCTATGTGGTCTCAGGAACCTTAGAAGTGGAACTAGCCGAAGTCTCGTTCAGAGTCGCAAAAGGAGCAGCATTCGAGGTACCTCGAGGAAATATGTATTCGCTTCGTAATGTTGCAAGCAAAGAACCGGCAGTGATGTTTTTTGCACAGGGAACTGGAGCGACGAGAGGTGGATAGGGGTGGAAAGCATAGAAATGGAGAGAAGAAATGGATAAGACTAGACGAAATAGATATAAATATGCATGTAATTTTAGTTTAATTTTCACCTCATCTCATAACTCATCATCATCGTCCGTATAGCTCTCCTCTTGGAAGTCACCAATCTCAACTTGTTCAGGAGACACAAATGAGCCATGAGCCGGCGACGCGTCAAAGTACCTTACGCCATTGATAGAACCGTCATTTTTTCCAACGGGCTCGTCGAAATTGATGCCAACCCACAGGCGATTCGGGGCGATTTTGACGGGGATTTCCGGCACCTGGCCAACATATCTGACGGTGCCCAGTCGGCCATTGGAAGAACATCTCTTGCCCACGGCGATTCCCTTGGATTCCACGTGCATTTTCGAGGCGTTTTCTATATCCAGTTCGTTTTTCTTGACGTCCGTACTAAACCTTCCAAGGTTATTTGCCTTTTTCCATGCCAGTACCGTACGATCTAGCTGCTCGTACTGTTCCTTGGGCATCTCGTACTTGTCGACCTCGTCTGCATTATGCAAATTCAATCGCTCAGAAATCGGCTGTAGGCTTTTGACATGAATTTGGCCATTGTTTGATAGCTGGAAACTGGCAAGAGTGGCCTTCTCGTCCTGGGCGACCACGGGATCAGAAGCTGCTGGAGATGCATATATAAGTAGCTCCTGGTACTCCGGAGGAATGCCCGTAATAAGCTCGAGCCGCTGCTTCAGATACGAGATATCCCAGCTGGAATTGAGTCGACGCTCCGACGACGTTTCGTCCGACGTTATAAGGACGGTGATATCGGCCATGGTTGTTGATGGGAGATTTTTCCATCTGACAGTTGAACATGGCTGACGACAAGAGTGTAAGTAGGAGCAAACGAGCGAGTTGGATCGTTCAATATGATTGGTTTAAGCAGGATCTCCCTTGCATGTTTGTTAAGGAGGTTATTTTCCTTGTCAGGGCCGTTAAAGTTACTAACTATTGTAGGATCAAGAACCTCGACAAGGTGGTCGTGGAGGACAGAAACGCCAGGAAAACCGTGATGGACGGCAGAAGAAGGAAATATACAGAGGAGAAGCAAGGCCGAAGAAAGAGGCGATTTTGGATCTGGCCAAGTACCAGGATAAAGCGGTGATTGTTAAGTTTTCGGGAGGCAGAGAGGTGACGGGCATACTTGGAGGCTATGACCAGTTGATGAATCTAGTCTTGAACGAATCGAAGGAAAGACTGAGGGATCCTGATGATGAAAATGTTCTTCTTGATGAAACAAGAGATTTGGGCACTGTGGTTGTGCGTGGTCCTCTGTTGCAGAGTCTGGCACCGGCAGATGGAGCAGAAGTTATTGCGAATCCATTTGTGCAGCAAGAGGCATAGGAGGGATATTTAAAGGCAAAACGGGCGATTCGCATGGGAATATTTGCTTATGAAAAGCCTGGAGACGTATGGCCGGTGTATATATTACAGTGTATCTTGTAGATGTCATCTATAGATAATCTATAGGCATGGATACTTGTGTTTATATATTAAAGATATTAATACCTATCTATCTATATCTTATAAAACTCTAAAATAACGTAACCATTATATTCATAGCCATTATCGTGACTATTCTGTGCCAATCCCGTCTTCCTTTCCTCTCTCTAAACCTTACCCGGCCTTCTCCATTATCCTCACTCAATCATCCCCCACAAAACTTTCCCTTCTTCATCAACCTCTATACTAGCAATGGGCATCCAGGATGCCGAAGATGACTCTCTTCAGGCTGTCCGTCGCTCTGCACGGTCCAACAAGGGCCGTCATTCCAAATTAGACGAACAGCAGCGTGAAGCAGTAGCATCGATTCGTGATAAATCGCAAGCCTCGTCAGATGAAGGTGCAGTCAAATGCATTTGTGGCGCCACCGACGTCGAAGAAGGCGATGAAAGATCCATGTGCGAATGCGAAAAGTGTCTGACTTGGCAACATGTTCAATGCATGTTCGGTAAAGATGATGCTGATGTTGTTCCGGATGGATATTTATGCTACGACTGTCGAGAGACCAAGAACCAATCAGTAGATTCTTTTGTAAACCACCAAAAAGCTAGTCATCTAAACGCACGTACAACGAGTGATTCCGTAGATGATTCCGCCTCCAAGGGGAGGTCTTCTTCTCCTGGCCAGATTGCCAATCGCATCACCGACTTCAAAGACAAGGTCCGTCAGTCTGTTGCAACGGCCTTGAAGAAGACGTTAGCTACTACTGCTGTGCCCGAGGCTTTGGCCGCAAATAAGTTACACATTCCCGATGGTTCGACTCCAGACGAGTTCGCCGAGAAACTGAGCATTGACATCGAGAACGCTTTATACACAGAGCATGCCGTTAAGCCTGCCAAGAAACCCAAGAAGAAGGATCCACCCACAGACGTTGGTCATATATACAGAGACAAGTTCAGGTCGTTGTCCTTCAATCTAAAAGATGAAAAGAACCCGGGTTTCCGATTAAGGGTAGTCAATGGAGACTTGACTCCTCATCAGATTGCTACTTTGACAAGTGAAGAAATGCTCAACCCGGAATTCCAGAAACTAGCCGAGTCTGTGCGAAAAGAATCAATTCGTGACTCAGTTCTCAAGGTTGAAGATGGCCCTCGAATCAGGAAAACGCACAAAGGCGACGAAGTTGTGGAGGTTCAGAAGGAAGTCGAATATCATGAAGCAAAACCGACTCATCCTAACGATGAGAATGAACAATCAAACCCGCAAAAGCATGATTCCAGCGATAAAGAGGAGGACTCTGTGGACGAGTCGTCGAGGAAAAGATCAAGATTGAGCGTGGGTTCTTCTTCTCCTGAGCCGACCAGTGTCCGCCAACAATCTGTCAATTATGAGCATCAGAACCGCCCTCTGTATGATGTGGCTACATTTTCTCCTGAGGTGTCTCCTGAAAATAGCGACGCTGAGCCTGGTGCGGGCCTGCTGTCAGACGACGACGATTACGAGTTGGATGACGTTTTAAATGGTGATGACAATGACAACCAGACCAAAGACGAGAAACCTTCTTCAAAAGAAAAGGAGACTACGCGAAAAGAGGAAATAGGCATCTGGGTGGGAAATGTATCCATGGTCGGTATAGCGCAATTCCCGGGCTCTGCATTTCATTTGAAGGGAGCTGAAAACTTTAACCCCTATGAGTCCTGGAGTCAGGTCATGGATCTTAGCGCACCTATTGTTATTGATGGGCGGCTCGACGAAGCAAAGGCTGGTGGCTATCTCTATGCAATTAAAGCTACAAAGGCAATTGTATCGGCCATAATAAGATCGGATGAACCTGGAGACGGTCAACCTGCTTTTGACAAGATTTTTGAATACTATCATAGTCGCAAGAAGATTGGAGTCATCAGGAACCGTAATAAGAACGTCAAAGACGCCTATTTAATAACTCTGGGCAGCTCTGATCCCGTCCCCGCGTACCTGGATCTTGATCAGGCAGCTGAGGAAACTGTATCTAATCTGCAATCTCAAGGAAAGAAACTTATCATCTGTGTCTTCGTGGCGACTCCATTCGAGAGACGGTCTTCGCCAAATCCTCCAGTCATGTCTGCTGCCCCAGCAGCTGTGCCTGCCACGACTCAGGCACCCCAGGCTCCTCAGCCGGTTCAGAGCGGAGCCTTTGCAGGAGCTGCACCTAATTTTGGCTTATCGGCAAGAGATTTCGATATGCTCAAGGGCATATTGGCCAGAAATCCCGAGGTCGCAAGTAATCCTCAGTTGCCAAGCAATCCTCAGATGTTGCTGGACCTTTTACAGAAGACGCAAGGTCGATAACGTGTATAATAGCTGGAGAAGCAAATATGAATGATGTATGCAATGTATTTTCAAATTTTATGCAGAAATGTGTAGCAATTGTTGAGTAATAATTGAGAATCTATTCAATCCTACATAGTCTTATCATTCAGTTAAGTTATATCGGCTGAACATATCCATCCAAATTACACTTGGCACTTTATATCAGCTGACTTTTTTTCACCTATCCAAATTGCACTAAAATTATACCCATGGTCTAATCAGAGCATTTCTTTTTGACCCTAATGTTGCTTTATGCTACTTTCTACAATCACTTCATTTGACGTTATCTTGCTAGCCGTGATGTGGTTTACCCATGGGGTGCATTTGCCGAACCCCTGATTACACCAGAAGCTTATAGCCGTAGACAGTCAAACCTTATCTGAGAGAGCACGCGATGGGAAAAGGCACTGATTTCCTATTTCAAGATTGGTTCCACGTTGCTTCCAGGACAACAATGGGCTTGTTTCGCATTTTTGCCCTTTTGAGATGTGGGTACATTCCGCAGATCTAGACTTTTTGCTGGCACGGTTGCTCGAACCAAAGTATTCATAAATATAAGGTTTCCAGCACTGTTTCATGTTCCATAAATACATTTTTGATGCAAATCTCGTTACTTTTATTCTAACATGAGCCCACTGTAAATTCCATCCAGATTGCTTTTCTCTTTAGTCGGCCATTTCCATCGTCGGTAGTTTTTCTTGTGCTCCGTTTTTTATTGGGGGCTTCCCATTTCTGCTTAACCCACACTATCCATAACTTTGCCATATTTAGCAGCATTCGACCGGTATTTTCTTCATTCAGCGATCTCTGTGACTCTGGCGTAATAGTCCGGCTACGCTGACCCCGTATCCGATATTATCTCGAGTCTAGATAGCTTGCGCATTCCAGGTATGTATCATTTTACTGGTCTAGTTTATCTCGATATTTCTGATATCGCTTGTTTCTCAGTCCTGCTGGACGGCGGCTATTGCCAATTATTTCACGCCATCTTCTTTTATGGGTATATTGCTTAGTATACGCGTGCCATGCGTTTCTTCTTGTGTTCTGCTTCTCTGATTGTTCCTTCGGCTCTACTTCGTCAAGGCGTGTATCTGAAACTCATCTTTGTCTGGCTGTCTATAAGCGGCTGTTTCTGCTCTATGTTTTATTAGGTATTTTACACCTATCAGGCTATAGTTCAGCTAGTGAGCACCTTTTTTTCGAGTTGTAATCGAGAGACATGAGAGCAAGTCTATACAGAAACCCGCCCGGAGAATTGCGCCGGGGCCAGCACAACACATGTTTCGTGAACGCCAATGTCTCGAGTTCATCGGCATTGCTCTGTTCATGCGCTTTGAGAAACTGCTATACTGAATACCGGTAAGCACCTGGACTTAAGCTAACTATTTCTAGATATTTGGAAGCTGCAAGAACGGAGACAGATTTGGCTGGCAATCCATCCGCGGCCACCCTTGACTGTATGCTTGGTATGTTGCAACCCATTGAGAGCCATCCACCAGCTTACTAACTTTCTAGGAGTGCGTCAAAAACAGCCTGATATGTCGGGACAGAGACTTGAAGATCCTATAGTGTTCAAGCACAATGTCGGATCCAATGCCCAGGCTAATCAACGGAACCCCTTTGCAATGCATGAAGACGATATAGGATCTCGTAAGATGGCTAGCAAGATGTCTCCAAGTACAAATTACAGCAATACTAATAGTATTGTTAGTAGTGTCGATGGAATGCATCTGCCGAATGACGACAGTAGTGGAGGGAAAACCGACGATGAGATGGATTATAGTGACTCTGCCCCTAAACAGCATTACCCACGGGTGAAATATCATACAAATGATCGCTACTATCATGATGGCGGTCAGCAGAATCACTACACAACTTCCGATGATACGTATGGGAGTGGTTCTGGTCCATCAGATGCTTATGATTCGAATCATGTCAGTGAAGCTGAAGCAAAGTACCCTTGGCTATCTATGCCGCCAAACACGGAGAAACCGACAAACCAGAATGTTTTAAAGATTGACACTGTTGCAACTTCTCCGACTAGGCCCGAAACGTCTCCTGTTGAAAGCAATTTCTCCATGGTCGACCAATATTTGGCCATGCAGCGGGAGTCCGAGCAGACCAGCGGATCAATCGACGCCCAAAAGAAAAGTAGCAGAGATTATTCTGCCACTTCCCCTGAGGCATCCGTCCGAACGTCTTCGGCCTCGAATAGGTCGACACGTAGTAGGTCTGCCAGTCGCGCTGACCAGACTGAAGCAATAGCTGCCGATCAGCGCAATTCGAAAACTAGTAACGGGAGATCTTCCATGCCTAAGACCCCGGTGCTCTCTCAGTCTCAGCGAGAATACTTCTCATCTATATCGACACCAATAAGTACAACTTCACCCAATAGTCTTAGGAGAGCGACAACTGATACGCCAATCTCAACAAAACCTCGCAGCCGCCGGGGCACTCTGAATGGATCGGCAAAGTCCGTGAAAGGCGTTTTGTCAAATATCGTTCAGTCTTTCAAAAGTAATGGTAACGATAAAAGTGAGGATGGTGATGCTAGAGAAAGCGACAGTTCCACTAAATCATCTGGTGGTCTAAAGATATCTTCTCCTTATGATGCGAAACATGTAACACACGTTGGCTATGATTCAAATACGGGTGTCTTTACCGGTATCCCAAAGGAGTGGGAGAAGATGATTGCGGAATCTGGCTTGTCAAAATCTGATGTCGAACAGCATCCTCAAGCTGTTATTGACGTGATGAACTTTTATCAGACGAACAATTCCAAGTCGGTAATTTTCAAGAAGTTTGAAAAGGCAAAGGTCTCTGATCCTATCACCAGTCCATTTCCTAGACATGAAAGTGACTCTGGAGACTACTTATCTTCAAGTGGAGAAGAAGCACCTCCAATTCCCATGCCTTATTCTGACACTCATTTTGTTCCGTCACGACCGGCGCCCAGGCCTCCTCCTCAAAGTCAGACTGGCAATGCCACGGCGGTCTCAACTGCCAGTACTAACAAGACTACTATTGCCCGTGGAAAGAGCTTCAAGGGTCCTGTTAAGAATTTCTCCGTCAGGCATCCTTCGGCCGAATCAAACAGAATTGATTCTGGAGCAAAGAACCCTTCTTTGCAGCAGTCTCCGACGAAGCAAGAGTCTCGTTCTCCGCCTCCCAGGCCTCCGCCAGCACCTCCGCTTGGAGTGCCTTCTGTTCATGCTCCTGCCAATAAAAATGAGCAGCCGCAGGGGGCGTATCCTCCAAGGCATCCTAACCATCAATACTCACCAACTTATGTTTCTCAGGACCGTCCTCAGCAGGCAAGCCTGGCATTGTTGAAGCATTCTGGTTCAAAGCCTTTGACTCAGCAGCAATTGCAACAGCAGCTACAAGAGCAGCAGGCACATGAACAACGCTTGAAAAAGAAGCAAGTTGAGGAGTATTTGGCTCGACAGCAGCAAGAAGAACAGATCAAGAAGAACGAGAAGCCTCAGCCTCAGCCTACGGATGTCACTACCTCTTCTCCTGTCAGCTCTCCTACGAGCGCTACTGCGTCTGATCCTGCAGTCCCTGCGCCCCAACCGAAGTCCAGCAAATCTCAGACACAACAGGAAGAACTGCGTCAGCTACAGAAGGCACTGGGGGGTAATAATAACAAGCCACATGGCCCGGTTGATGCGGCTGCAGTGTCTAAGAGAAGAGAGGCCAAGCGGAAGCGAGATATCGAAGTGGTGCGTAAATTGCAAGCCATTTGTACCGAAGGAGACCCAACGCGTGTTTACCGAAACTTGGTCAAGATTGGTCAAGGTGCTAGTGGAGGAGTGTTTACAGCATATCAATATGATACCAACCAATGTGTTGCTATCAAGCAGATGAATTTGGAACAGCAGATTAGCAAAGAGCTGATTATTAACGAAATTATTGTGATGAAATCAAGCAAACACAAGAATATAGTCAATTATATTGACAGCTACCTGTACAACGGAGCATTGTGGGTTGTTATGGAGTATATGGAAGGAGGAAATTTGACAGACATTGTATCATATAGCCTGATGAGCGAAGGACAGATGGGGGCTGTATGTCGGGAAACATTGCTAGGTCTGCAGCATCTGCATTCCAATGGAGTAATTCATCGAGACATCAAGAGCGATAATGTGTTGTTATCGCCCAACGGTGATATTAAGTTGACCGATTTTGGATACTGTGCTCAGATTACCGATCGCAATGCCAAACGAACGACAATGGTGGGTACACCGTACTGGATGGCGCCGGAAGTGGTCCATCGAAATGCATACGGGCCGAAGATTGACGTGTGGAGCTTGGGTATTATGGTGGTTGAGATGATCGAGGGCGAGCCGCCTTACATGACAGAAAGCCCAATTAGGGCCTTGTACCTCATTGTAACCAATGGAACGCCGCAGCTCAAGAAACCAGAAAATCTCTCACCGACATTTACCGATTTCTTGCGGTGGTCACTGGAGGTGGATGTCGAAAAACGTGCCAGTGCCGAGGAATTGCTCCGCCACAAGTTCATCGCGAAGGCCGATAGTTGCCGATCTCTGGCACCGCTGGTCAAGGCGTCTCGTATGATGCAAGCAAATGAAAACGGGCACAAGTGATGAGAATTAACGAAGGCAATTTATATTTCATATCATGTTTTTTTTATTATTATATATCTGTCATGTCTCTTAATATCTGTAGTCGATCTATCATTTAATGCTCGGACGAGTTGATACGGCCGTGTGTGACATCACTTGACTAAAAACTGTTGAGCCGCACACCGTTATTCTATCTATATAAGTGAGGCATTTTTTATCTCCACCTTTTAGCAAAAAGCCAACAACAATTGCAATGAGTGAAGAAGAATACGGTCTGAGTAACAGCTCATACTCCAATAAGAAAAAGCTCAGTCATGAGCATTCGCCAGCTGACATGAATATTTCTGTCCAGCCTGTCAGGAAAGAGGATCTGCAGCCCTCTTATGCACACGAGGAGCCAGTCCCCCCTACGGGAACCTATGGCAGTTTTATCAACAGCCTGGGAGGCTTCATGGGCTGTCTGGGAACCATTCCCTGCTGTGTCTGCTGCCCCAATCCGTACAAGAGTGTTCAGCAGGGCCAAGTCGGCTTGGTCACGCGATTTGGCGAGTTTTACAAGTCTGTTGACCCCGGCCTGACAAAGGTCAATCCATTGAGCGAGAAGCTGCACTTTGTCGAGGTGCGAATCCAGGTCATGGAGATTCCTCAGCAGGTGTGTATGACCAAGGATAATGTCAACGTCCGGCTCTCGTCGGTGATTTATTACCATATTGTTTCTCCTCACAAGGCCAAGTTTGGTCTTTCTGATGTGGGCCAGGCTCTGATGGATCGAACTCAAACCACTCTGCGACATGTTGTTGGTGCCCGAGTTCTCCAGGAAATCGTCGAGCGTCGTGAAGAGGTTGCTGAGTCTATCAAGGAGATTATTGACGAGACTGCCAACTCGTGGGGTGTTACCGTCGAGAGCATTCTCATCAAGGATATCTTGATGAGCCAAGAGCTCCAGGATTCGCTGTCTTTGGCCGCCACTTCGCGACGAGCAGGTGAGTCCAAGATCATCACTGCCCGAGCCGAAGTTGAGTCTGCCAAGCTCATGAGAAAAGCTGCTGACATTTTGGCCAGCAAGGCAGCTATGCAAATCCGATACTTGGAGGCTATGCAGGCCGTGGCTCGATCTGGCAACACAAAGGTTTTGTTTATGCCTGGTCAGAGTGCCATTGAGAACATGGCTGCCGAAACAGTCGGTTCTGGTAGTGCAGCTCCTCCTCCTTCCGATGAGCCTTTAGTCAATGAGAATCGTTTGACTGAGAACGCTGCGTATCTGGAGGCTAATCTGCCTTAGTAAACTTCTAATTGAGGGCTAATTTGACCTATACGCTGCTGTTTTTGGCTACTTGTGTTCCCTCATTTTACTATACTTGGTTTGTTACGTATGAGACGTTATTTGATATGGGATTATATAATTTTTTATGTTGAGCTATTATAATTGAATATTTATACGGGTGAAAAGATAAAGATGCAAAGTTAATCTTAAATATCGGCTTGACTTGCGTTATTGGTAAAACTGCGTTGAGCCGTTGAGAAATTTTCCAACTTTTGCCTGAAAACATCCAAATTTCACCTTGAAAACATCCCACAATAAGCATGTTCAGAAGCATATTCCGGACAGTACCTCGAACCCGGACAGGTATTCGGAGGCATGTAGGCTCTTTTAAGTCTGCGCGATTAGCATATTCTTCATCAGCGCCTGCTGGCGGCATTACCAAAGAGCCGGAGGCTGATCTGGAATCAGTGGATCTTTCGCCGGAGGTTGAAAAAGAGCTCAATGAGGAGTTTGCGAAATTCATCAAGGATTTCGCCATCGACTATGACTTTTTTGAAGAAAAATTAGAGCTTCTGCAAGATTCAGCATTTAGAGAATCGGATCTTAACAAGGTGCTTCATGGTTCTGGCCCCGATAACGGTGATATTGGCCCCGACGGTAATATCAAAGGACAAACTCAGTATTCCAACGTCGTGATCACTGATGCGGATCATCAGTATAGTTCACAAGAATTGTTTCTCAGACGCCTTTTCCATGCAAAGTCGGCTCCTGCTGGCTCGTTTATACAAGATACCTATCGGCCATTTGAGAATCTGCATCATCAAAAGAGCATAAGGGAAACAACTATCGCTACTTTGATAGCCGCAGGCGCGCATTTGGGTCATTCGACTTCGCTATTTCGACAAAATAATCAACCGTTTGTGTACGGTATTCGAGACGGTATTCACATCATAGACCTTAACCAGACTCTAGTATACCTACGGCGAGCTGCTACAGTGGTTGAAGGCATTGCGAACAAGGGTGGTGTCATTTTATTCGTGGGTACCTTGGATGGCCAAGAAAAAACCGTGCAGGTGGCTGCTGAAAGAGCAAATGCTTACTATGTACATAGTAGGTGGATTCCAGGCACCTTGACCAACGCGAGTGAGATATCCGGCACTTATCCGCGAATCGAAGTTAATATGGCTGATGAACCAACAGATAGAGAACTATCTCCAGAGCTTAAGAGGTCTATTGTGAAGCCAGACGTTGTAATCGTTTTGAACCCTGTGGAGAACCGCAACCTTCTCAACGAATGTCGCTTAACTCGAGTACCCACAATTGGTATTATTGATACCAACTCAGAGCCATCACTAGTAACTTACCCTATTCCTGCTAACGACGACTCGATAAGAACTGCGGACCTGATCGCGGGCGTGCTATCGAGAGCTGCTCAACAGGGCCGTGAGCATCGTCGAAATGCCTTCAAAAAATCACAAACGGATTCTGCGTGAGAGTATCATATTATTGTACACGTGACTACGTTTTATATGTAAATACACATAATACGAACAAGGGGAGGATTATCTGTTCTTCTTTTCTTCAGTTTTATGATCATCTTCAGATTCGTCATCTTCGTCGTCAGATCGCTCATCCTTGTGAACATGCTCAAAGACCAGACGGTAAAGTATGCGAAGTATCAAAAACAGCCAGTACAGGTTGACCAGCTGAAGAGCTGTCACGAGTCCAAATGTAATATACTGTGATATCCAGCACTTGTACTGTTCAGTTTCCCAGTTGAGAGTGAAATCTCCAACGGTTCGGAACTCGGTGAGTATAGACCACATAAACCTCAGATTCTGATAATGTCGAAGATATATCCACACAAACATGAACAAAACAAAGAATGGTCCAACTATTACAGAGTCAAGATAGCTGAGGGTCTTGGACCAAGCTAGGAAGAAATCGGAAACATCCATGGTAATGTAGACAGCCAGACCGATTCTGGTGAAATGGAACCGATAAGACAAAAAGATCAAGGCAATGGTCACAATATGATGGAAAACCAATTCGGCAAAATCCTTTCGGCGCTCCTCTATGCCAAGAATCTGAATGACAGTTTGCTGTCCCCAGAAAGCAGCCTGCAGAAGATAAAAGCTCTTGAACAAAAGGTCATTGGTTTTGTGAGGGAAATCTTCATAGAATGCGCGGGTATTGAAATACCAAACGGGCCCTCTGTACATAATATACAGTCCTACCGTTCCAGTAAAGCTATAGTAAATAATGGAGTATGTTTGTTCCATAAATCGATTGACTCGTCCCTTCTTGGTGAATCCGCATTTTCGAGCCAGCGGCTTGAGAAACACAGAACAGCAAAATTCTCTGAAAAAGGTGAAAAATATCATGTAGAAGGCCACAAAACAAAAGTCTTTCTTCCCTTTGCCGTACTGTTCAGGAGAAGTGCCTGGCACTTTGTAGCTGATGCACACAAAGGGGTAAAGCCAGCTATCTTCGCTAAACCCAGTAGCAGCGAGCCAGGCCACGCCCGATGCAAAAACGACCAGGGAGTTCACCCAGCTGTTCTGGAAGGTGAATTCTCGGTACAGGAGCCAAATGCGACGCAGCCCCGAGGCCGGTTTACCCCCTGGAACGCTGCGCAGCTTGCCATCTCGAAGAACTTCGTGCTCTCCACTTAATGCTCGTTGTCTACTCTGACTTGCAAGTGTGGCCTTTGTTCCTACTCTAGTAGAGAGGGTGGCACCAGACGTGTCGCCAAGTTCGATTTTCCCGATGTTTGATTGTCTTCTTGATCTAGACATGATTGGACAGATTGGTGAATAACACTGCGTAACACAAGCAATTCCAGAATATAGAGATAGGAGTGTGTCTATATAATGATGCTAACCTCTGGATCAAATACACTTTCTCGCTAGCTCGCGTTGTCGCAACTTGTGGCCAGTTGTGCAAGTTTCCGCCGTGATGGTTAAAAGAAAATTCCAGAGCAAGGGCTAGTCAGACATTGCTCGGAATGTGGACACGAGATGCACGAGATGTACGAGATTTGCGTCAAAAAAGCAGATTGATATGGGCTTGCGGAACGGATGTTCTAGAAGATCCGAAGAAAAATTATTAGTATATTATTGAAGATTGTAATGGCGATTCCGGATCATTTGGTGGTTATTTGCCGCGCGCGTACGTCATCGTCAAGTTATTAAAGTTAGATACAGTTTACCTATATGAATGAGAATCGAGCAAAAACAGCTGATCCATAACCTTATTTTTTTATATAAATAGAAGAAATGTTCATTTGCTTGGCAATTTTCTTTGACTATGGCTACATAGTAAGGCGAAAGTTGATAGGAAGGAAGGCTAGCTAGAGCTCACCAAAACTACGACAACTAGTGGAAACTAATACAGAGTCCTATAGCCTAGAATGAAAGCATTGTCGACAACTAAGTGAAATGGTACAAAGTGGTAAAAAACGACCAAAAAAATACCGGAATTAATGTGGTGAGCCTGGTTAGAGGACATATGGATGCCATAGCGTCAAGCACCTCGCCATAACGCCTCTGCATACATAAACTCAAAAAACTCACCATCCTACATTATCAAAACACTTTGAATTGCATGTGACAATGTGCTGCCTGCCATATAGAGGTGTGCACGTGACCACCGTTTTATGCCTTCGCCCCCGGCTTTCAGCCACCCATCCTCAAACACACATTGGCAATGTTCAGATCCGCAGAGAAGCCCAATCCTCTAGACGAGGTAGTTGGTATGTGAATTGTATATTTGTGTCTATGTCATAGATAAACTAACATATTCGTCAGTCAAAGCTACAGACCAAAACCTGACGAGCGAAAACTGGCAGCTCATACTGGATGTATGCGACACCGTCAATGAGGACCCTGAGGATGGCGCTAAGAACGCAGTAGCCGCTGTTTCTAAACGGCTCAATGAGCCTAATGCGAACGTGCAGCTGTATGCGCTAACGCTGGTTTTGTCGCTGGCTCAGAACTGTGGATCCAAGATGCAGAGAGAGCTTGCATCCAAAAGTTTCACCAATCTTCTGCTCAAACTCACGGCTGACAGGAATGTGCATCATACAGTCAAATCTAAGATAGCTGAGGTCATGCAGACTCTGACAGATGAGTTCAAAAGCGATCCGTCGCTGCGTCTGATGAATGATGCTTATGTGTCTTTGACCAAGAACCACCCTAGCATTCAGCCTCCTGCCAAGCCTGATAAGAACCGCATTACTGAGGCTGACAAGAAGCGTGAGCAGGATGAGCTGCAACTGGCACTGGCACTGTCCTTGTCGGAGGCCAATGAGAGGCCTCAGCTCATGGCCGTTTCTGGTGGAGAAGGTCGGACCATTGATCCCGATGGTGGTAATCCTCCTCAGTCGGTTGAGAAGCCTGTTGGTACTACTGCTGCTACTGTTAAGCGTGTGCGAGCTCTATACGATTTGGCTGCTTCAGAAGAAGGCGAGCTGTCGTTCAGGAAAGGCGATGTTATTAACGTTATTGAGAGCGTATATAGAGACTGGTGGCGTGGTTCGCTCAGAGGGCAGACCGGCATCTTCCCGCTCAATTACGTCGAACCGCTTCAGGAACCCACTCAAGAAGATTTGCTGAAGGAAGCTCAGGACGAATTACGAGTGTTTGAACAAAGCAGGAACATTGAAAAGCTTTTAGTACTGTTGAATTCTGCCGATGCAAACTCAATAGTCTTGGCCGATAATGAAGACATACAGAACTTGTATCATAGTACATTGGCCGTCAGGCCTAAGCTCATCAAGCTCATTGACAAATACTCGCAGAAAAAGGATGATCTTATTGAGCTCAATGATATGTTTCTAAGAGCTCGCAAGAAGTACGACCACCTCATGGAAGACAGCATGGCACAATATGCACGTCGTCACTCTTCCAATTCGCCTGTAGTTGGCAGAGCCCCATACCCGCCACAAACTCAGGTTTATCAGCAGGGAACAGGCGATTACCGCAGGCCAAGTGCTGGTCCTGGTGCATCTTACTTCCCTCCGGCACCAATGCAACAGCAGACGCCTTATCCGGAGGAGCCACAACAACCACGACAGGTACCGCAACAGTATCAGAATTCAGGTGGTTTTCAAGAACCACCGACTGCTTTTTCACCCACTGCTGCGGCTGCTCGCTACCAGCCAGTTGATGCACCGCCTCCTGTACAACAGCACACCTACCCTAGTGCTCCATCATACCCGCCCACCAGCAGCCCATATTACAACGGATATGTTTCGCAGCAACCTGAAGAACAGAACGGACCCTCTGCACCACAGCAGGAGCATAATCAGCAAGCTTCATATCAGTATGGAACATCGGCACCACCATATACTGAGGAATACAACTCGGCTCCTCAAGGAGTATATCAACCTGCATCATCAATACAGCCATCTACAAACTATTAGGGGAGATTAACAGTAGCCTTTATAGATCAAAAGTATAGTTATTTATAATAATACGTGTCCGTCTATTTGTTGGCAAACGGTGCCGATAGAATCTATGGTAAAATTGTCCGTAAATTGTCCGTTAGTACGGTAAAACTGTCTGTAGCTCCAGAGGGCTATTCTCATTGACGGCCTGGGAATCCTGCCATATACGCTCCAGGTTTTCAAGCGAATGCATAGCTGTTTCTGCGCCAATGTTGAGCAGGGCACTGAATACTTCTCGGATCTTTGCCTGGTGCTCAGGAACAATGCTGTGACGGCCTGCAATGACGACCATAACATGAACGTGTAGCAGAACATAACTTGTGCTCAGTTTTGCAAAGCGTTGATCATCACTTAAACTCTTGTTTTGGACATCCTTATCTTCCAAGAAGATAAAAAGCCGGAGCATGCGTTCTATGCTCTCCAAGACAAGATGGTGACGGTCATCCAGCCCAAAGAAAGCAGGGTTGGTTAGCAGAATAAGAAGAGCAGCTTCTAGCATACCCTGATGACAAATGTCTCTCCACGAATATCGGACCACGTGCCCATCAACTGTCTCGATAGAGCCTATTGAAGCCTTAGGATATTTCGACACATCAAACTGGTGAGGTACCACAGCTATGGGGCTGATTTCAACGTGTTGACGTCCTCTTTCGATTTCGGCCATAAGCTCGGCAAGTTCGCGATAGTGAACAGTGGCTTGTGGCTCTCGGGTGCGCAAAAGAAGCTTTTGCAAGCTTCTGAACACTACCACGCTGTCGTTATTGAATGCATAGAATAAATTGAAGCCTTTGTCGGTGACAAGAGCAAGATTGCGCAGCTGTTCACACGTGTCGGGGTTATCAGAGTCCATAAGAGCATCGATATCTTGACTGGTCTCGAGAGTTGCACCTGTTGATAGTGACATACCAGCTAAAAGATCTATTGATGCAAACCAAAGACGGCACATGCTTAGAACTCGAGAGGGTGTTTTAATCGAAGAACACCTGATGAAGAGATCGCGTGCACCTTTGAGATGGGCAATCCAGGAGGGAGACCGAGCAGCAGCATCATCTGCCGTCAAAACGAGCATCGTCAGCAGCATGGGCTCTGTCTGGCTAAGAATCTTGTGGTCGTCTGCCAAAACTGACGAAAGCATCTTCAGACAATAGGACAGATATGTGAAATGAGCGGTGTCATCCTCTCTGTTTGGTGGGAACTTGTATCCGCGAGCACCACAAGACAGCAGAGCTGCCAACAGATAGGGGTAACGCTTGGCATAAGAGACAAGGATGAATCTAAAGGCGTCATTAGAAGTTGCACCAAATGGAAGCATCACGAAACATTTGGTGTTGTAAAAAAAGCGAAAGTACTTGGTGTGGTTGAAAGAATCATCTGACACCGGGAGAGCTTCAGCATCATCAGACAAAGACATGTTGGCGCGGAAATTGTTCATAGATCGAGAGAACGGAGTGTTGTCATTGCTCAGGGGAGGATCCGAGTCGAAGTCCTGTTCTGGAGTGCTGAGAATGTCCTGTTCTCTGAGCCCTATCTCCGCTCCGGCCCTCTGCCGATACAGGTTGAGCATCTGGTTCAGGCCCTCGGCAAGAATGTTCACGTTCTTGGAAGAAAAGCCCTCAACTGCAGATTCCTGCTTGATGTACTCGTCTATCTGGCCGTGGAAATCGGTGGTGCTAGGCGACTGTTGTTTATGCAAGGTACCGTTTGCCTTTTTGCGTTGCCGCTTTTCCATCTGAGCATTGTAGTCCTTAGCGGTGAAAATCAACGTTTTCGCCCACCCAAATTGCTTTTCACCTGTCGTGTAAACACACTCTCTATTAAACTGAGAGCAATGAGAGCATATTGGTTTGGACTCGTCGCACTGGGGGAGTTAGTTTTTGAGCTTTTTTTTTTGTGCGCGAAGACTCTCGTTCGGTACGGGCAACCTCACAACCCCCTGGAATATCACACCTACCTTAAGTTTGCGCTTCTTGCAGCTCTGGCATCCATTTTTACTGTATGACCGGCGCTGTCTCGGCTGCGTTGCGGCCTTGTCGGCCAGTTTTATCCTCTGTTCCATCTGAAAAGGAGTGAGCTGAGATGAGGGAAGAAAATGGGACCAATTTGTGCGATGTCTATTCCAAATTGGTCAGATGTCGCATTTTCAGCAGGAGCACCAGGTAGGTGGGGTAAACAGGCGAGAAAAGCAGAATGGAGGGTTATTTGGGGATTTATATGGAGGCTTATGCTAATATATGTAGAATGATAGTCGTTTGAGCGATTTGGCCTCTAAAATCTCGGCTTTGCGTGGAGTTACTAATGATATCCATGCTCAGGCCTCGGATTACAGTCTCATAGACTCGACGGTAAGTAAAGTAAAGAGTGGTAGAATGCTCGGTGTAATGAGTGTAATGCTGGCAGTGTGCATTCATATCAGTTTATTAACCTGTTCAGACCGAATCCATGTCTGGCATGCTATCGTCATTGCGTGGTTCGGCAACGCGACTGGCTAGATCTGTGGCTAGTGGATACCCGATTTGGAAAATGGTCGGGCTTGCATTGCTGATTATATTTATTTTTTATACGTTAACCAAGTTTTGGTAGGGAGGGAAGCTGGTAATATATTTGAGAGTGTGTGAGGCCACATAGAATATCATACTGAAAATGTGGGAGCCACATTGAATCCGTAGAGATATCATATGAAGCCGTAGAAAATCCAGTATCTGATATCCTACGAGACATCCTACCTGATATCTACTCCCTCGCTCCAGCTATGTCCTTGCCTAGCCGGTAATTTCCTACCGCATTTCCCCATGTCATCTTCGATCGTGTCACCGGCAATTGTCTTCGCAGCGCCTTGAATGGCCCCTCATTGAGTCCCAAAAACGCCTTGTTTAAATGGTCCTGGTACGAGTTTTCAAGCTTGTTTATCTCGCTGATAATTGTCGCCGGTGAACTATTGGCAAGGCCTGCATTGATCTCCTTGGACGTTTTCAGACGCACATTGCCGTCTTCATAGTAGTGCACATCCACCTGAATCGAACCCTCCAGCTGGCTGTTCGATGTCACTTTGTACCACGATTTCCATCGCCCGCTCCAGAAATTGGCCGGGCTATACTTGGAGTCCACAATGACAATGACAACTGCACCGTCGTCCTGTGGATATATGCCGAACCCGCTTTCCGACGGATAATGCTCCAGGATATATTCCTCCACGGCGCCTGCTAGCTCGGCGACGTGCTCAGGGGTTTCGTACGGCTCGATATCCGTGCTTCGATTGAGTCCATGGTCATACCGGAAGCTGTGTCCCTTGACAGGATCAACGTACCGGTCGCCCTGCTTATTGAACGGGCTCAGAACCGTCTTGGTATCGCCAGCAATGGTGAATTGCTTCTCATTATAGTTGCCGACATGGCTGTCGAGGCCCTCAGCCAGTGCAGGGTTGCCTTGGACTAGCTGCTGGAGATTATCACGGATAATAGACACCTGCAAAGTTAGATGGAGCATCTCACTGCACATTACAGAACACTTACTTCACCTGGAGGCGCATCGACGATGAAGTTGCCGAGCGTAGTTGCAACTTTGCTCATTGGTGCAAAGGTGGGTTGATTGTCAAGTTGGTTGTGCTACTGTTGTTGTTGCAAGTTGGACTTGCAAAGTGATTCTTCATCTCCAACCAACCATGGAATATGAGGACGTGCTTCTCAACCAGCCAGTGGTGTTTGACAATGTAAGTATAAGAGAATGGATGCAGTGGCTCGACTAACTGATAGGGATCTGGCACTATCAAGGCGGGAATTGCTGGTGAGGAGCAGCCCAAGACGTTTTTTCCAGCATAGTAGGTAGTTGAGCGTGTGCGTTTAGGTGTTTAGCAGCTTACTAGCCGTTCACTGGTCTCATTGACCTCTGTACTCTTTCTTACTAACCTCCAGTGTCGGTCGCCCCAAATACTCTCGCATAATGGCTGGTGCTCTCGAAGGAGACTTCTTTATCGGTTCCGAAGCCACCACCTATCGAGGCCTCCTCAAGATGAATTACCCCATGGAACACGGCATTGTCACCGACTGGGACGACATGGAGCGGATATGGCAACATGTGTATAATAACGAGCTCAAAATCTCCAGCGAGGAGCATCCACTGCTGTTCACTGAGGCTCCCTTGAATCCCCGCACCAATCGCGCCATGGCTGCCCAGATTCTCTTCGAGACCTTCAATGTGCCTGCACTTTACGTGTCTATCCAGGCCGTTCTGGCTTTATACGCGTCGGGAAAAACTACTGGCCTAGTTTTGGATTCCGGTGACGGTGTTACGCATGCTGTTCCTGTCTATCAAGGATTCTCCATACCAAATGCTATCCAGCGTATCGATATTGCTGGCCGCGATATCACCGACTATCTACAGCAGCAGCTCCGCAAATCCGGCGTTCAACTTATAACCTCGGCAGAAATGGACCAGGTGCGTCTCATAAAGGAAAAGCATAGCTACATAGCTTCTGATCCCCGTCGAGAGGACAAGAAATGGCTCACCTCCGACTATCAGAGACGCCTGCGCCGCCTCACGTCTGCTCCATCTGACACTCCTGCATCTACCTCTGCATCTACTTCATCCGGTGCGTCGTCCCTGGGCACCGTGTTTCGTCTTCCCGACGGTAATGACATCGTGCTTGGTCCTGAACTGTTCCGGTCCTCAGAGATCTTATTCAGCCCCCATATAATCGGCTCCGAGTATAACGGTGTTCACCAAATCCTGCTGAATTCCGTCTCGCGGTGTGATTTGGATCTCCGCTCAGCACTGTGGGAGTCCATTGTGCTCTCCGGTGGAACTACTCTCACCAAGGGTTTTGGCGACCGGCTGCTCAACGAGCTCAAAACCCTCGCTCCTAGAAATACAAAACTCAAGATATTTGCGCCGCCAGAACGCAAATACTCCACGTGGGTTGGCGGCTCCATTCTTGGCGGCCTGAGCACCTTCAAGAAGATGTGGATCTCTGCTGAAGAATGGCATGAGAATCCCGATATAATTCATATCAAAAACATGTAATATTTAAATGAGCTATATACATCTAATGATGCCATCAACTGAGAAGGAATGCGCCCTGTCCTTCGTACATTGCCTTATAAAGTCTGTCTCGCAACACCTCCTTGCTGCTATAGTCAGGCAATTTGAGATAGTTTGCACACGTCATGACACTCGGCAAGAACGAATCTCTTCCAAACTGGCCCTCCTGTTGTTTAAGAACCACCGTGAAGCTGGGATTCAGCGCCTGGAATCCTCCGATAGGGAGCTTCGGGCTGCCAGTCATAAACTGCAAAAACTGCCGTCGTTCTCTTTCATCAAATCCATGCAAAATCTCAACCAGATACTGAATCGCCTGACTCTCCTTGGTATACCCATGATCGGCCTTGATGGCATCATGCAGCACTGACACGGACCAATCCTCTTCTCCCTGGCCACACAATGACGACAGCTCCACCGGCGTAAATGCTTGTAATGCTGAAAATGGAAACACCTTGGAAAACCCTGTACGGAAAGCCTCAACCTGGGCCTTGATGCCCCTAGAAAGGGTCATGTCAATAACAAGGTCCACGTATTTTTGAGCATTTGCGCTGGTTACTGTAATTCCAGTCCCATTCTCAATAAGATCGATATTCGAGTAGCCTGGCAATGTAAAATCCAGCATCATCTGTTCCACCTGAGGTGCTCTAGCACTATCTCTGCTCATCTCAAGAACAACCTTTAAAGACGCTGCGAGCTGTTGGTCGACGCTGCTAACAGACGCAATTGAAGGCACAACCGTCTGTAAAGCAGCTTTGAAGAAAGCGGGGCTCAGATTGATGTCAATAATTCGCGAATCCAGCATCGATCTAGCAACAAACATTCCAAGAGTATGAAACAGCTTCACGATTTTTTGTCCTTGGGAGCTCTTAAGCAATTCATGATTCATCGGGGCCGGAAATAGACCGGATACAGAATAGGCGTATGTATCATGATTATGGTTGGAGTCATTCCTCCACATTTTATACTGTTTCATGGAGAAAGCTTTCGACACCAGTGTGTAAAACTCCATAGTAGGTCCCAATCCAGTTCCTTCCTCATCGAAGAACTCCACTTCTAAAATATTCGGAGATGAACCGCAGAGCTCCATGACGCGCATAGCACTGTGAAGAATATGATCACGAGAAACACGAATTTTCTGCTTCAACAACCTTCCCATTTGATGACGACTATCTTCCCTCGATCTGCCATGAGATCGGCTGGGCGTGCCATTTCCATTAGATCTCGAATTCTGCCATCGATTCATCGACCTCGAATAGCCGAACGAGGTCGATTGCAAAAAGGCATAGCGGGTATTAAATGGAAAAAGAAATGGGCAGAGGCGCGTCGCATCTACCATCCACAGAGGCATGATTCCGGAAGCCATGATCAGAGGCTCATCCAGTTGCCGATTAAGTTTTGCCGTGAGTTTTGAAGAAATGAATATCGACTCATTAGCCCGCAGTCTTGCGTCACCCAAGTATTCCAAGTTGGAGTTCATGTCAAACAAAACAGCCAGCATCTTCAGTGTCACAGCAGTAGTACTATCACTCCCCAAAGACTCCGGCAAAGGCATAGATGAATCCCAGTGCGATGGCTCTGTGACATTGTTAGAGCGTTGTTCCATCAGAGGTTCTCCTTCTATCTTTCTATAATTGATAGTGAACACATCATGCCAGATCTCAGAAGGAAAAGCTTTACCGTGCAAAGGCTCCGTTTCATCGTGCTCCTCTTTCGCCTTGTTTTCAAGCTTACAATAAATAGCACTCAAGATTGTAGTATCATGCGGAATTGTTTCGCCATCAATAGAAAACTCAAAATGCCAATTCTCATTTCCCTTCTTAGAACGTCCAGCACCTGCTTCCGAACTTGACGCTCCTCCTTTCTCCGTCTCTTCATCACTATTTCCCAAATCAATCTCGCTGGTAGCTTCTTCATCGTCGAGATTCCTATCTCGAAGCCCTGTAGCACTGGCCAGTGCCGCAATGGTACTCGACAGCGAACGCTCCGAGCTAAACATCCTCTCCAGCTGTCTGTTAGTCGCCTGAGGATCACCACGTCCACTAACAATTCTGCTTAAAGCCACTTTAGATTTCAAAAAGTCGTCGACGGCTTTAAAAGTAGCAATGGCTTGTATCGATAAAACAATCTTCTGGAAGTGGGAAGGCAGATCGCTATCGTCACTATCACTAACTAGCCTGATGCGGATTTGCCTGGCGAGCATTCCAGTCCCACTTGATTTGGGTAATCCATCTGAACCCAAAGAAATCACCTCAAAACGTTCCTTGCGCGCTAATAGCTCTTGAAGTTTCTCCACCAAAATCACAAAATGATAATCATCTTTACCGGAAGCCTTTTTAGAAAAAGCCCTAAAGAAAGCTGCCCTGTACTGCTGGGATAGAGGACCAGCAGTCAATATTTCCAGTAACGTTTCTAAAACTCCAGAGAACATCAATTCAAAGCTGCTTGTATGCTCCATGATCGAGGCAAATGTCGCCAGATGTTTATCAAAGTTCCTGTCACGCTTAGATAAATTTCCTACAGTAGTCTTCAAATCGGCCAACGTTTGTGCTGCTTCCTCTTCGTAAACTTGTGTATCGACATTTCCTGAGCGATAAATCTCTCGAAACAGCTCTGCATCCTGTTTGAGATGATCCTTCAAATCTTTGAAACCGTCGTGTGGGAGGAAACTATGCAAACTAATGCTCTCTGATAAATGCTGGTTACCTCTGGTTCTATCTTCGTCGTCGCTCTCATCATCCTCATTCTCATCTTCAACCTCTTCATTCTCATCGTCATCTTCATCGGCATCATCATCTCTCTCTTCCTCAGATTCATCTTCCGATGCCGAAGCCGTCAATTCGGACTTTGGACGAGCAGTTTCCTGCAATGCAATCAGCCTTTTGTCAACCTCCGATATAATCCCAAGCCGATAGAAGATTGGACGATAAATGTGAGGGAGCTTTGTTAGCAAAAGCTGGCCAATTTCAAAGGCTCCTACAACCTGCCATGATGTTTCAGCTTGGGAAAGAATCGTTGCAACCAATGAAGTCAGATCTGCCTGTTCCAGAGCAAGCTGAAGGATATCCGCCTCTAGAAGTGATAGGATCCGGATCAACGATGCGACAACACTTTGCCGAACGCTTTTATCGACTGAGGAAGAAAAAACATCCAACATGAGGAAGATGGCAGCTTTAGAAAAATGTAACAGATATTCCGGAGCCAATTCTGACAACTTCTCTCGTCTTTCATCTAAGTTCTTTAATTCTTGAGATGACAAATCTTCTCTAATGACTCTGAAAGGTCCTGAACGAACCTTAGCATCTCTTAAGCCCAGCTTGCTCTGAGACACATAATCGGCCTTTGGAAATATATTTCGAATAATCGATAAAGAAATAACAAGAAGCTTTCTGTCGCCATGAATAAGCTCTTGGATTATGGGCCCGTTGTCCTGCCTGATAAAGTCAGAAGAGTCAAAAATTGGAGCATGACTGGTCAGAATTTGAAATAGTAAGTCACCGATTTTCTCCTCTATAAGCAGTGCAGCAATGTTGCTAAGTGCTTTGGCAAGTACATTAATAGCCGTCAAAATATCCCTTTTGATATCCTGTATGGCTGCCGAGGATAAAGAGGGATTCAGCAGAGTCAACAGTTTCTTCACTAAATCGCCGGATGCAAGTTGAAATAGTTTATCAGGTTTGTTAGAAAAGCTCAAAATAATACTGCAGACGCATTCACATCCTTTTTGGCAGACCTTCTCATCGGGACTATCAAGAACATTTTGGAGTATCGGCATAACATCCTTAATCATTGCGAAATCTGCGTCAAATGGCAGGTTTTGACAGACGTTAGCGGCTGTCGATAATGCAGTTCGTTGGATATGACTTGAGAAGAAGTCGAGATATGTCAGACACGCAGAAAGTCCTCCTTCTTGTAAAATTTCTTCTGGGCAATCCATTGATATTCTATGCAGAGTGGAAAGGGCCTGTTCAGCAAGATCAATGTATTGGATTTCAAAGAGTTTTGCACAGAGAGCAGACACAACTCCACAATTCACCATAGTGCCAACGGAGGATGGTAGAGCCTCGATGAGATTTGATAGGTTCCTAGTGGCCAGTAACAGGATTTCGGGCTTATCAGCAAAGCTGACATCTTGCAAAATATCAACCAGCTCGTTGCTGAATGCATCAACAGGAAAGTAAGTGGTAAGAGAGTCTTCGTTGGAAACCAGAAGATTATCGGCAAGCTCTTCCAAAGCTGTCATAACAGCACTGTCATCGTCTCTTTCCCTAAGGGACGACAAGATGGGGCCAACTCTAGAGGAGAATCCCATATCACCCGTTAAAGCGCTCAAAAGACGCTGATTCATAAGCCCAAACTGGCCGAGGCCCGCAGTGGGGTCTGCCGGACTTCGTGATGAGAAGAAAAGAGACCTGGAAGCCAGGCGATGAGGGTCCAACGACGGATCATCACCACCTTCGTCATCGTCATCATCAACTTCGACATCCTCTTGATCGTCATCATCGTCAGCACCACCTCTTGCGTCGCTGTGCGAATCTTCGTTGTTGGAGTCGGATTCATGGTCTTCCCGGTAAGACTGGGGATGAGAGGACGATGGCTCATACATGTCAGCTTCGTCGTCGTATTCATCAACATCCACAATCCCATGTGCTTCCGTATATTCATCGTCGTCATCTACTTCCATCATTTCATTTCTCATAGCCACTAGTCGTTGTAGGACGTCGTCAGAGTCATGAGCATCCGAATATTGGTCAGAATCGTCGCTGGCATTATGGTGATACCGGGTGGACTCATGCTTGACTGCAGACTGCTCTTTATGCTTGGATGACGTCGATCCGTCTCTCTTGCCGGCCATGATACAAATATCCAGCGGTTAGTGTCGTATGGATTATGGCTGTGGTTTGTGGCAAGCAATGGAAATGGCTCTTAATAGCGCAATTTGGTCAGATAGGCAAGTTAACTTGGCACTAAACACCCCGGAATATGCTCCAAATACTCTTAACAGATGTACTAAGCCAACAAACGGCAGCAGGTGGCTTTAGCAGAGCGGCCGAAGTGCAAATGAAGGGGACAGATAGTTGCGCAAGGTATGATACCTGGGTTGATTTCGAGCGGGAAAAAAACAAATACAAGCAGGCAATCCAAAATATGCCTGTCTAATGTTAAATCGTGCGCCTGCCTGTTGGAACCGTACAGTTATGGATCACTTTGTTCCCAGGTTATTATGGCAGTTTATGAAGTCAGAACACCAGTTTATCGACAAACGGTGTGGGTTATTTGGAATGCACGGCTGAGCACAAATCCGGACTGGAAAAAAAAATTCCGGCCGATTCCAACAACCAGGCATTATGGGCAAACTGGATCTGTCGCATATGCGATACCTGAATGACGATGATTTTCGGGTTCTGACGGCGTTTGAAATGGGCTCGAAGAACCACGAGGTTGTTCCTGTGACGCTGGCGACCAAAATCTCCAATCTCAAGGGCTCCAATGTCGCCCGATGTATAAGCAATATTGCCAAAATCAAGCTCATCTCAAGAGTGCGCAATGCGTCCTATGATGGCTATCGTTTAACATATCAGGGATACGATTATCTGGCTTTGAAAGCGTTGGTCAAGCGGGAATCAATTGTGGCTGTAGGCAACCAAGTGGGTATAGGCAAAGAGTCTGATATTTTCGTGGCTCAGGATAAACATGGAGATCAGGTCATTCTGAAGATCCATCGGCTAGGTCGAACTTCATTCCGATCGATTAAGAACAATCGAGATTATCTGAAGAATCGCCAGAGTGCCAGCTGGATGTATTTAAGTCGATTATCGGCCCAGAAGGAATTTGCATTTATGAAAGCATTGTACGACGCCGGGTTCTCAGTCCCAGTGCCAATTGATCATTCGCGTCATCATGTCGTCATGTCGTTGGTCGATGGGTTTCCTATGAGAGTTCTAAAGGACCATGTTGATCCAAGTCGATTGTACTCCACTCTAATGAGCTTTATCGTGCGCCTGGCCAACCAGGGACTGATCCACTGCGATTTTAATGAGTTCAATATCATGATCCGTGAGGACTTTGATCGGGATGATCCTGACCAGGAGATTGTTGTCATCGACTTCCCGCAGTGTGTATCCATATCTCATACTGATGCAAAGAGATACTTTGACCGAGACGTAAATAGCATTAGAGACTTCTTCAGCAGAAAGCTCAACTATATTTCAGAAGAATATCCGGATTTTGAAAAAGATGTCCAGAGAGTCGGAAACCTGGATTTAGTAGCTGAAGCAAGTGGATTCAGCAAGAAGGAGATCAAGGAGTTTGAAGCTACAATGGCATTGAGCAGAGAGACGCTTGAAGACGGTGGACAGGGCTCTGATTTTGATGGAGAGCCTAATGAGGAACTTTCTGATGAACAAACTGACGATTGAGCGTTTAATATGATAGTTTTAAGTATGACGTTGCGGCACGTTAACTGGTTATACGAATGATTGCATTGATTTAAAATCCACATCGAAAAATAGAGCTCGTGCTTTTGTAATTTCTGAGGAGCTATTTACTTCTGTAATCAAATCCAGAATAATTCTTCGGTTGTTTTGACTTAGCTGCCCATTCTCTAGTTGGCCCTAAGTCTCGAATCCTTCCATCAACCTTACCGTTTAACACTTGCCAACAACAACTTTCAACGTGCAATACCACCATGTTATATAAAATAGCTGAAACTCTCGTACCAGAAGCCTCATCATCCTTAGCAGATACCGTGTTGCCTCTATCTGATCTCGACAAGAAAGACGGTTTTATTCATTTAAGCACCAAGGCCCAGGTTGAGGGCACTCTGAATCAATTTTTTGCCAACATATCAAAAGTATATATATTACATGTGAACGGGCCCAGTAGTAAGGACGAGCCAATTCCAGATGGTGTCGAGCAGGGATTTCAATGGGATTGGGTGGCCAGCAGGCAGGAGTACTTTGCTCATCTATACCGAGATCTCAAGAAAGGTGACATTGTCAAGGTGCAGGAGCTGGAGAAAATCGGTGACAGCTGGAAGTTTGAATAATTGTATGATAATCGTTTGATAATCGTATAATAATCGTATTGATAGACGTTCAAACCTCAGTGTTGGTTTATATCCTTTGCCGTAGTTAAATTTCACCTCATCCATGCACTATATAAACGGAGATCTCATATCAGCGCTTGAGCATGCCGTTTCCAAAGTTCAGCAGCCCGATCAATATGCATATTTCCTCTATCGAGATAAAAAGGGGCTGGGCGAATTCCTCGATGTAGTCCGTGAATCCGGCATGGCCTCGTCCGGGGCTACTGATCGCGTCCAGATCGACATTGTGGAGAACGTCGCCGATTTGATCGACAAGCTTATGAACATGACGAGTGTTTTTACACCGGAACAGTTTCCAAATGCAACCATTGAATGTATTGTAATCTACGGGTTTATGCAACTAGGAAAACGGCCTTTTTCAGGACAATCAATGTCGGCCATGATCCACATGATCGGGGACTATGCGACTACAGCAAAGTCGGTGTATTTGGCCGACAGCATAAAATTGGACTTCCTCGTGCCCTTGCTGGATAACTCGGATGAAGATGCGACCAAATTATCAGTGGGTCAAGTATTAGGCAACTGGTGTGAACTGCATACCAACACTGGTTCGTCTATGTCACTGCCATGAATCCGTCACCAGTCTCATCGGGCTCATTAGACTCATCAGACTCATCGTCACTTGGAAGCATCATCCTGTCTCGTTCAGTATTCTCCTCTTTTACAAATTCTTTTGGCCAGTACGGATATCTGTACCAGTCTTTGGCATTCATCACTATATTGCTGATTTCTCCTTTCACTTTGGCCTCGTCGCTTAGATCATCAAGCAGTGCGATGACAGCATATCCTCCACGTTTCACGAAGATGGTGTTACGGAATTTCGGCGGCATGGAAGCCAGCAGCTCGCCATTGTCCAGGTGCATTCGCTGTGATTCGGACGCAGGTGCTGCCACTTCATATAAGTTATTTCCTCGCAGTTTCACCACAGATACAATGATCTCATTGGGCTTCAATTCGTCCGGCGGTTCGCCAAGTGTGTCCAGAAGTCGCTGCGCAGCTTTGGATTTGCCCATCAGGTGTTCGATGAATATACGAGGCTGAAATTTTTCACACCAACCGTTATGTAAGCGGCCTCAGGAAGCGTGCTAATATGAGTTGATCAAATGAGATGCGTATTTTATCGTTGTTATATGAATTACAAGAAGGTATTACGTTGCCAAGTCATTTTTTGAAGAGTGCTAGATAAGGGCATTGCTGCTGATAAGTGTGGCCCAGCGTGACATTTGACAGAGCACATCAACTAACTACTGTCTGAGTGTTTTTATCATAATATGCTATCAGGTCGACTTTGAACTCTGTACAAGCTATGCCGAATAATTTGAGAAGCTGTGTTTGTTTGCTGTTGAGAGGTTTTCCTGCAACGCACACTGTATGCTCGTTAGACAGCTCTACTTTGCCCTTCACCAGTCTGCTAGGCACTCCTAGACCTCTAATAGTGGATTCTAACGAATGTGCAAGAGGCACATCGTCTTCTATGGGGATCTGGCCGCCACGCGAGTACACAATGCCTGCGGGGAGTGTAAAGGTGATTGGAGCAATAATGCCTGCACGGGCATAGTCCATTTTGACAAATGATTCAAAGTAATCTTTAACCACCTGAGGCTCTTCGTCTGTCATAAGCAGCCCAACTTCTCCCACAATCATATTGCTAAGCTGGTGTAAATCCTGTTGGTACTCGTCCTCCGGACCCCTTCCTAAAGCCACTCGCATGACTCTTGTATGGCCGAAGAATATCCGGCTGCCTTTCCAGTCACTTCTTATGTTCTTCAAAAACGTGTTTCGCATATTTTGCACTCTGAAAGCCCAAGTATACGTGTAGTTGTCGATGCACTGGTGGATTTCCTCGACAATCTTCTCCTTGTCAGATCTCGTCAGTTTCTCGGCCTTGGAAAGCGTCACTAGTGATACGTTAGTTATATGTGCTTTCAGAGCTCTTATCATCTTCAATTCTGCACTTACCGAGCTTGGATCTCTTGGATTTCGGCATGGTGAAAGTTGAAAAAAAATTATTTCTGGTCAAAAATTTTTTTGGCCCATCTGGAATTCGAAATCAACGGCAAAAGCATGCCTGGATTTCAAATCACGCCGCACGATCTAGCCGATTTTCATGTCCGGCATTTCAAATGTAGTCCTCCAGAGGAGTCTCTTGCGTTTGAGAATGAGAATTCTCAGGCGTTGCAGAGGAGTTCTGGTGCTGAGGGTCCGGCATTGGAGCAAGAAGCATTGAATGAGCAATCAGCAGAGCTACAGGAAACATCGGCACTGCATAATGATGTAGAGTTATCTTCAGAAACGTCAGAAAACGTGGAAACTTTGTCGGAGAATGTAGAGACACATGAGGTGCCAAGAAGCGTTGAAGAAGCAGCAGCGTACGTGCCTGGGGACAAGCAATGGCAGCAATACGGGCAAATATTCGGAGCATTTGCCGACTATCAACGAAACCTTGATGATCGTATTGATCGGCAGTTTGTGGAATCAGCTCGAAAGGCCAAAGTAGCAAACTATTATCCTAGTTTGCCGATATTCCTATAGACGTTCTACATGACTACACAACAGCAATATCGCATGCTCAGTAATATCGGTCGCCAAAGTCCCCGAGACCTGGAATGATATACTTGGATTCATTCAGGCAATCATCGACGGCACCCACGATGATTCTCACCTTGGGGTACTTGGCCAAAAATGCATCAATGCCTTCTGGCGAAGCTATCAGATTGAGAAACAGAATACGTTCCTGAGGCACTCCCTTGGAAATGAGCAGCTCCACAGCCATCATTGCCGAGCCCCCAGTCGCCAGCATAGGGTCCAGCAGAAATACGTATCGTTTCTGGATATCAGCAGGTAACTTTTCGTAGAAAAACCGCGGCTGGGCCGTCTCCTCGTCCCGTTGAATGAGAATTTTGCCGATTCTCACTGACCGGCAGCAATCTCGCAATCCCTGCTCCATGCTTTCACCGGCACGTAATATAGACACTCCGCATATTTTTCCCAGAAACTTGACTCCGTGGAACTCTTCTGCTGTTGGAGAAACGACGGTATGATTGGCGGTCGGCAGCTGATTTAGGCCCTCTTCGACCAACAGCCTTATGATCCGGTTCGAATAGAATATAAAGTCTGAACGAGCTGTATTTTTATCTCTAATGATAGTGAAGAGCCCTTTCACTTGGTTGTTTTGCGGTAATAATAGCACGTTATCGGGTAGTTTTTTGGACATTGTAGGTTGGTGAGATGATCGGCTGCGGCCGAAATTTGATGATAAGGTGAAAGATATCGTGGAGAGAACTAAGTGTACTATCGTTAAATCATAAGTAAAGAAATAATTGCACTAAATATGTTCAAATAAAGAATAATTGCACTAAATATCGTTAAATCGTCAAATAAAGAAAATAATCAAAGTAAATATCGTCAAATAGGTAGCAGTGCTGGTTTCAATAAATATATCCAAATGTCCGTGTTCCTGGCTAAATCAACCTTAAATCTAATATCCATTGGACTCCGCTGAATATTTCGATATAAATAATACCTCTAAATGTTCTGCAATAGAAAAAAATCCATTCCTTGATTCAATTGTATAAATACGTCCATTCCCTGCCTCAATATAAATAAGTCCGTTCGCTGCTTCAATGATACGCAGCAATGCTATTCTGCACCCTCTTGACTCAGGTCTAAAACGCTGTTTATTCCTTGCACACTGGTCATCGAAGGCGTCAACTCTTCTAGTGTCGGTCGGCCCGCAACATTGACATAATCCGGAGGACTGAGTGGCACATCACCATATACCGGCGGTACTTCATCGTCCCATGCAATTCCCAGACCACTTCTGTCCGTGACAATTAGATTAAACTGCATTCGCAGCACTCTCGCAGCACCGGTAGGCATACTCTGCCGCGACGACTTACTGCTATGGCTCTCCTCAGCAATCACCAGCTCCACCACTAAAGCGTGGGTCACTGACAAGCCAAACACTGGATCACTCACTCGGCAACATATATCCCGAGGTATCAGTATATCAGTTGCGCTGAATTCAATTTTTCCTTTGCCAGAAAAGTCACTTTTCCAACCCTCCCTAAATTCGCCCGATGCAACAGTAATAATTTCCTCCAGCTCCTTGTCATCACTTTTTTCAACCTTGCGCTTGCCTTTCTTGGATATCGTACTATGGGGCTCGTCGCGTCGGCCGTGGTCAAAAGGGGTACTTGTGTTTCCATGCTGGTGAGATGAGTTGCTAGACGACTGAGAAGTACTTGGATACAAATCCCTCGAATGCTGGTCATTTGTCACGCCCGGCTGATCCCCTATAGTCTCAGTATGTGGTTTGTGCCTATCGCAGATGCCCCATGCCATTTTGATTGTTTCGTCCAATCTCCAGTTGATTTTCCGCATTTTCCATTTGGCCACCCGGTTCGGCAAGTGGTTTGTGACGCCTTCTAGAACCAAATCCAGGTTAAAATAGGACTGTGGATATGCAACTGCAGGCATGGTGACGTTGGCAGCCAGTTCGGTTGGCGGGAATATGCGACAAGAGTTCTTTTCCGGGCCCTTGATCACGGACCGCGAGACGTTGATGGGCACAACCAGCTTAATTGGCGGCAACTCTCGAGAACCTGGGGCTCTTTCTGGAGTAGCGACTGCTTGCAAGGAGTACGACACACTGAATGCAGAGTTATCACAGGTGGCAGGGACGGATCCAGGAAGCAGATGACTAAAAGGATAGCCGTGTTTTCCTCGAGGAAGCTCGGCGATATGCTCGAGCACATGCCAGCGGGCCAGTTCTGTGACATGAACTCTGCAATCTTCGCACTTGTGAGGGTTGTGCCGTTTCTGAGTGATGGTCTGGCAGATGGTTAGTTCCACTCTGGCCATGGCAAATGCCTTGTCCTGGTCGACAATGACGTCGAAAATGCCGCTCAGCAGAGCGCCGGAAGATTCCTGAGGATTTCCATAGAGCACTAAAGGGGGCGACTCGATGCGGATGTCCAGACTGGCCGCACTGGGTAAAGCATGCTGCTGAGGACTATCGGCAGCGAAGACAGGAGTCTGCGAAGCCGAAGTACTGCCACTGCCAGGCTTGTCCTTCTTGGACGAGCTTGTGAAGCTGGCCAAAATAGGACTTCCGCCAATATTCAGCGGAGAATGGTGGTGTTTACCGGAAATTAACGGCATGCGCTTGGAAAACGAGAAGCGGCCAGAAGTGGCCCAGGCGGGCCTTTTATCGTCGGACACCACAAAAAAAATTGTAATTTTGGCACTAAAGGAAACAGGTGGAAAATGAGAGATATTTTTTACAGATATAACTAGCCCCGATCGATTGATTTTATATGTTGCATCTGAATCACGACAATTTCTACACAATGATGATGGCATGTTTCTCCGGCCATTATTTATTGACATTTTGTCGAGGCCATTTGGTGCAAAAGCACGGGGAAAGCCATCAGCCGTGTGAGACAAGAGGCCCTGCGCATACCACGAGGGAATGTTTATATTTACGCGTAGCATGAGAATGTAGGCATTTGTTTCGGTTATTTGTTTCAAGATATTTACACTTTATATTCAGGTTATTTGGTCTGGCTATTTAGTTCCGTCTGTGCACTATTTATCCGGGCCAAAGTATGTCGGCCCACAAGCCTTTCGTAACTGTCTGCTTTTGTCAAGCCGTCCGGCGAGCCCCGAGTGAAAAATCTCAAACTTTTCCATTTAAGGTTTTAGGCTTCTATTCTGGGCATTTTTATGCCCTTTTGTTTCAAACAGGAAAACTCATCACATGTTAACCCAAGCAGGAAGTTGTAGCCGGCATGCCTGAACCGACAGCTCTGAATTGTATGTTTTTTGAATTTAATGTACAGCCTTGCAGTGAGTTGTATAGATTTTAACTTTATGATTTATGTATACTAGGCAATAGTCAATATGTTAGAATAGGAAATGTGCCAATTCATAACTGCTCTTTAATACGGGATGAGCATGGAACACCCACATATTTAAACTATATTACATCTATAACGTATTGTCAGCCCGTATTATCTTGGTTTCGCAAAGGCATTATCTATTAATATTATAATACAAATCCCCTAAGTAGATACCGATATTGACAAATACCATGGCGTTGCCTTGCAACTGTATTGCAACTGTACTGCATTACACTGTCGTTCGCCGCTGTCCCACCACAAATTTTTCAAGTCCATACGTTCCATCAACTCAACAATGGACTCATTGGCTCGCTCAATAACGCTTCGGCGACCATTCATTTCATCGCCGTTGAAACCAGCAATACGGTTTGCATCTTCCATCATGGGTTCGTTAAGTCCGTCGCCTGGATCAGTCAAAGAGGCTCGTAGAGAGGGCCGTGGACCGGCATCTGGCAGAGGAAAAACCGCCGGCCGGGGTACTAAAGGTCAAAAGGCGCGTGCAAAGGTTAGACAGTGGTTTGAAGGTGGACAAACACCGCTGTTCAAGCTGTTCCCCAAGGTCGGATTCAAGTCAAAGTTGCCTAGATATCAGTACATCAATCTAGACAGGTTACAGACGCTCATTGATAACGGCCGTTTGGATGCATCAAAACCTATAACTATGAAAGAACTATACCGAAGCAGGTACTTTGGTACTCTGCCTGTTGGTGTTAAATTACTGGCAGGAACCTACGACAAGTTCACTGCAAAAGTGGACATAACCGTATCAAAAGCATCGAAGCTTGCCATTGAGCAAGTGGAACAAAAAGGAGGCTCTATTCAGACACAATATTATACCAAGTTTGGCCAAAGAGTGTTGACGAGGCCAGAAGCTGCATTGAAGAAGTTCGGGAGAATCCCACTGCGGGCTCGGCCCATTGACAGAAGAAGCATTGAGTACTACCGAGATGAAGAAAGGCGTGGATACCTTGTAGGCAAGCCAGGGGCACCGTCCGTGAAGCCAACGTATGTTCCCCGTCCCAAAGTCTCACCTTTGCTGGAAAGTTTGCAGAAACTAGAGCAAGATTCCAGCCATTACTCTGTCGGTGCATCTAGCGGATTCTACCGTCATCACCGGATGTAAGATATGCTAAGCAGAAAAGGCGGCTTATCTATGTAAATAGTATGTGAAACGCTAAACAGAAGAGATTGCACTAGAGATAGTATATCGAAGATATTGGTCTAAAGATCACACAGAGATATACACAGACATATCGAGCTAAAGATGGTACACTGAAAAGACTCCGTCCACGAATCACATCCAATTGTAACCTATCCGAAACGGACAAATTCCAAAGAAATTCTGTAGCCTATCACATACAGAAGCCGCTAATGTTCTTTGCCAAATTTGGGTGAGCCGCTCTAACTGCACGGTTTAAGATCAAACTTAGCCGGACGGACAGATATATCCAATGATATCAAGCAGAAAACGTCGGCATAATCGAACTACATTTCGAATGCTTCAAGAATACAATTATTTGGTCATTCTGGAAAAAAAATAAGCTGAACTGCTTGGGTCGTATGGCATGTTTTCGAATCGGTAGAGCGGAATTCCACCCAATTCCGACTTCCGGAGTTCCATGCCCCTTCCCGGAGTGCATTACCGATTTTCAGAGCGATTGCCTCTGTATGTTCTACCGAATATTTAATAGAAAATTTCACAGTCTACTGCAAAATTCAGTTAACTCGATATCCTCCATTTGGCATTTCTGTAATTGATTTTTGCTCTTCTCTCGGCCGAAACTAGCTAAACTTGAGCCGTTTTACCCTATTTAGCAGTATGGGATCTGCGTACGTTTTTTCCTGATTAAGCAGTGACCCTTACGGCCTCCTCAATTAAATCGCTAACAAAGCATCATCATCGAAACTGAAACAGCATTTTCTACCATTCTAATAATATATTGGTTCCGTATTTGAAATCCTTCCAAATATGTATTTAAAACACTAGTATATTACAAACGGAACCGTTGCTCTTGTCCATGGGTAACAAACATGCTTCTCGACCTATCGCTTGCTTGATACGAATCATATTATCATATGATCCACTCGCCCAAACTCGTTTCCCACTATATAATCAAAAGGCCAGCCACACGAGTCCGTTGTTAATTTTTTTTTGCTACCCCGACCCAATTAAAAACGTTTCGAGTAGTTGGTTACAAACCAGTTATAAAGCTCAGTTGACTACCCTTTGTCTGACAGCAAACAAAGCAGTGCCATCTTTCAAATAAGAGAGCATACTAGGTGCTAATCTTTTACTGCAAGCATTTAATTAGATCGAACTATTCTAGGCAACACGGCATTTGTTTTTGCGTTGTTGTTTCCACCTGACCTTAGTAATCGGATTGGCACCACGGAATTCCGTGCCTATATCCGATCGGATTTAAGAATCACCCGAGCACAAATAAGTCATCGAACCCACACTGGAATCACTTTTCTTTATATTTTTCTTGCATCCTTACTTGCATCCTTACTTGCAATCCAAGTTACTTGCTAATTTTCAACGTAACGGAGTGAAATTTAGTGCGGTATTACCAAGCCTTCTTCACAGAACGCTGACTCACTCGGGGATTTATTAACGCCGCTATTTTCGCGCCCCGCTCCGCCCATCGAAAGACATTTATTGGGGACACAGAATAAGGGATATTCTTTTTAGCTCTTGTATTTGGTTCGCATTGTTGGTGCCGTTGCTCACACAAAGATATCAGATTCAAGCGTTTTTAATGCATTGCATAGTCGGCCATTAACAACCTCAAAAGATGTATGACGCCGGAGATCAGAGAAAGAAGCGAGTGGGCAAAGCTTGCGACTCGTGTCGGATGAAGAAAACCAAGTGCGATGGTCTCAAGCCTTGCTCCAAATGCTCTCAAGATAATAAAATCTGCACATATAGCGATAAGAAGAAGCTGCAGGAGAAGACGTACTCAAGCGACTATGTTGAGCTGCTGGAGAGTAGAATAGATATTTTGCAGACTTCTTTACAAAAGCTGGTTGCTATGATCGCCAATGGCGACGATGTTGGGCGTTTTGTGCCTGCGGATACCAGTGACATTCTGTCTATAAACAAGGTGATTGAACTTTTGAAAGATGAAGAGGAGCCAAGTCTGAGCACAATTCATGACAGTTCGCCTGATAATGAAGAGCATGACACACCAATTGAGGAATATGATACTTCTGCGCCTAGTGTTGATTCATCCTTGGGTGGTGTGTCGCCAGAGCCCACTTCGCCGTTTTCGTCAGTAGACGAAGCTGAATCAAAACTGGACACTGAATCGAAGTTGAACATAGACGAGTTGCCTCCTACTACTTATGGCACGTTAGGTGAATTTTCCACAGGCCGTGAAGCTTTAGCTGCTATTGCGGGCGACATGAATTTAGACCAGATGTCGTTTGGCAAAGACGAGCGATTGAGTCCGGCATCGTGGGGATTCGTGTCACCAGCAGACTTGGAATCTCCGTCATCTGTCAATTCACTCACCGACTTTTTAGCTGCTGGTGGTAATGCTACAGGTAGCCCTAGCACGAATGTTGCACACCCTCATCATATTAATAATGGCGAATACTTCGGCAATCTTAGCAAAGTTCACCGACCTGGGCATGCACAGACGAGTCCTTCGGTGACCAATATGAATCAGCATCGAAATGGCCCTTATACTATACGAGGATCGAGAAAAGGGCGCAAGGCTTCCCGAATGAAATCGGCGGACCTGACACCTCCGCAACAGTCGCCTGTTAGTTCATTTGCGCCGTCGCAGGATGGGGTATACGAAAGCATGCCGGGTTCGGTCACATTGGCTAACGGAGAAGCGTTCCGAGAAGATGGTAAGCCGTTTGTACAGATGGGAGAGCTTAATTCCAATTTAGATGAGATATGGCTTGGGAATTTGCGATGAGTTAGCCAAATTTTTTTTATACATCAAATATTCTGCTAATGTAAATGTGAAATGTGACGAGTATTCTATGATTGTATGTCCTACGTGGGCGTATGCTGTTATTGCAGCCTACCTTCTTATACTATTATGTTGTTATTATAGGCCAGGACCGTATGCGATTACTCTACCTTATGGTTGGCTCCTACGCTTTCGGCATACCAGGGCATATACTTATCAGTATGCCGCACCGATGAGTCATGCACACGGCCCTGATTCGAATTATGGCGCTCATAGCAAATATTAAATCAAATATCGTATAAAAAGCATTATAGCATGGTCTCTGGGTTCAGGTTAATGCTTCCTTGTGCGATTTCGCTCAAAATTTCCCGATTCGGATATCGGACCGGACTTTTTTTTCACTCCGCGTGGGGATGACTGAACCCTTTCTCCGTCCCTCCAGACACATCATCCTAGCAAGGCACCGGACATATATATACTGGTGGATTCTCGGCATTGTATCAGGGGTATCCGAACTGCATCTGTGTGTTTTTTTTTGCTTGATTTTTTCTTGCTCAGCTCTGTTTGTTTTTCAACCAGCATTAACTCCGAATCCTAATAGTCATTTTGCGGGGTCAACCAGGCAAACATGTCTTCAACTCAACTGGACGAAAAGGTCCAGGACGATAACTACCAGGAAACTGGCGACGAGGTCTCGTCTTATGTCGTCGTCAGTTTGGAGGAGCGAAATAGAGCGGTGGATCAGCTGGCCAAAGAGTTCGGTGTGGATCAAAGAAAGCTCATGCTGAAAATCGACTTCCGAATTGTCCCTGCCATTTGCTTTCTGTATCTGCTGGCTTTTCTGGATAGAGTCAATATTGCTAATGCCAACATTTACGGCATGTCGGAGGAATTGCATCTTATCGGAAACCAGTATAATACCTGTCTGACCATCTTCTTCGTCCCCTATGTATTGGCTGAGATTCCCTCAAATTACCTTGTTAAAAAACTCAAGCCTCATGTATGGCTTTCAGCATGCATGGTCGTTTTTGGTGCAGTTTCCATTGCTCAGGGCTTCGTCAAAAACTTTGGTGGACTCATGACCACCCGATGGTTTCTGGGAATGCTTGAGGCCGGTATGTTTCCTGGCTGCTTTTATTTGCTGTCTATGTGGTATAGACCCATGGAAGCCCAGAAGAGATACTCTTTTTTCTTTTCATCCACCTGCCTGGCTGGTGCTTTTGGTGGTCTTATAGCTTATGGTTGCAACCATATCAGTGGACACCGCGGCCTTACTGGGTGGAGATGGCTATACATCATTGAAGGAGCAATCACATCTGCTGTGGCTATAATTCTGTACTTTTGTATATCTGACTTTCCTGAGGACGCTAAGTTTCTGTCTGAAAATGAAAAGGCTTTCATCAAGAAGAAGCTTGAAGTGGACGTTGGTACTTCTCTTGTGGAGCATGAAATCAAACTCTATGATATTCTTAGCGTATTCAAAGAGTGGAAAGTATACGTCATTGGTCTGATGTACTTTGGTCAAATTGTGCCTGCATACGGTTATGCTTACTTTGCTGCTCCAATTATCAAGCTCTTCAATTATACGCCTGTCAAAACCCAACTCTACTCTGTTCCCCCTTGGGTGGCTGCCTTTGGACTTTCCATGATCGTTGCTGTAATATCAGATCGAATAAGGCATCGGTTCTTCTTCACGGTCTTTTGTTCTCTACTGTCAATTGCGGGCTTCGCCATTCTTCTTGGCGAGCATCACAGCGTCCACGTCAGATATGCTGGGTGTTTCCTAGTTGCTATGGGTGCATACACCGCCATGCCTGTTATTGTCTGTTGGACCAATATGAATCTGTGTGGACATGTCCGCAAGTCAGTCGCTACAGCATATCAAATTGGTTTTGGTAACATTGGTGGCATCATTAGCACCTTTGCTTTCCTTGCAAAAGATGCTCCCCTATACACAAAAGGTCTTTCAATCGGCCTTGGTTTTACTGCCTTTTCTATACTTACGTGTTTTCTCTATTTGTTTGGCATTATGTACGAAAATCGCCAAAAGCGATCTGGAGCATGGGCTAGAAAGTTTGACAAGAAATCTGATTACGATAAAATGATCGCCGGCGATTTGCGTCCTGATATCATTTATGATTACTGATATATAGTGCACATATTCTATGTTTCTATGTTTAAAAAAAACATAATTTTTGGTTGGTGCTAGTGCTTGAGTTGTAGAAAACAAATTTAAATTCTGACCTTTGCTAAGGCACTGCTGGCATTGTAGAATCCAAATACTATAATGTCGTCTGGTAATCAAGGCTGCCACAGTAAGTGGTGTTCTGTAGAGCTGTCATCACCATATTAAATAGATTCCACAACCATTCCTCTAAACCATGTGTATGGACTTTAGGGCCCATAATGAAAATATATCTTACGTCATGCATTATAGATTCAAGTATATTCAGCGTAATATGTCGATATGGGTCACAAGTCATGAATACAGTCCCATCTGTACTGGTACCACGCCCTCCTCGAGGACAGTCGAGAAGAGCCATCAAACCATGCAAACAGAGTGCTCACGCTCCAATCTTACTGAATTCCAGAGTGCATTCTTGAAGACTATCTCGAAAGTATTTTGACCCTCTAGCGCAATGGCAGGTCGATCCGGTGGATGTGACAATTTTTCCCTAAGATTTTTGGCCCATTCAATGTAGACTGCATTATGATTATCCGCACCAATTGCTTGTATCCGGCGTTGGACTCGAAGCAGCATTTGTACGACCAATCCTCCAAGCTACCCGACGGATCGGAAAGATCCACAAATATGTCCGTCACTGCAGAGTCATGTGCGCATTTCTTCCATTCTGCATTTTTGCTGCTCTTCCACGGCCAATCGGTCAACGTCAAAGACATGCCTCAATCTGGCACCCTTATAAGCATCCACCTTGCCAACGGGCCGGATACTGCCGGTTTCTGCAATCCCTTAACAAATAGGAAACACCAGCTAAATCATATTAATCAAATAAACTACATATATTTCGCTAAGAAAGGCAAGCTGAAGCCCTTCTTTTTGACCGATTCCTCCTGGATGTCAAGCACGTGGTTCTCGTCATCCATGACGATTCGCTGGGCCATGATTGACGCCTTGACAGGATTTGGCTGAGAGAAGATATCGTCTAACTCCTCAAGAGTGAATCCTCGGGTCTCAACCAGAATAAGGTAGTCAACAATGAACGTAATCACGCTCCATCCCAGAAATACAAAGTAAATCTTGTATCCAATTCTCTCGAGACCCACTGATGTACCAAACTGGTTGACGAGACCGGCCGCAGCTTGTGCAAACTGGCAGAATGCCATGCCCTTGGCTCGCTGCTCGTAAGATAGACACTCCACTGGGTACATGGCCTGGAGAGGTGTGAAGCTGTAGGCAAAAATAGCAGTGTAAAACCAGTAAAAGAAAATACAGGCGTATCCCGCGCTCTTATTGTCAGAATCGTTCGTGTACACACCAGAGCCGCTAATAATGCCAACCCAACAGATTATGAGTCCAATCATCCCCCACAGAATAATAGATCTTCGGCCGATTTTGTCGCAGTAACGAGCACCTAGGACTCCAAACACAGCGGAGCAGGCAAAATTGCCAAGATTCAGATCCAAAATAGTGGTTGTGTCAGAAACTCCAACCAACGTATAGAACTTGGCAATGAAGTAGTTGATACCGCCTTGGCACCACTGGACAGCTACAGCAAAAAAAGATCCACAAGCAACACGGTGAAATTCTCCTCTAGTTCGAATCAGTGACTTGTAATTCCACCACTGCTTATCAGTACCTTCAAGAATCAGCTGGTTTTCGAACTCCTGGATCTGCAACTTCACAAACTTACTCTCGGGGTTGCCCCCTCCATGGTACTTGACCATCATCGCCAATGCTTTGCTTTTCCTGCCATGTGTGAACAGCCATCGGGGCGACTCAGGGAAGAAAAGTACGGACGTGCCGCAGATAGCGGGGAACACGGCCTGGAACCACGTAGGTAGAAGCCAGGAAGCGTTGCTATTGTAATGTTCGGCACCTCGCACAACTCCAGCTGCAAGAATAGCTCCTGCGAAATAGCCGACATTGTACACACCGGTGCAGAAACCTCTGTACTTGGGGTGAGATACCTCCACCACGTAGGTAGGGGCCGAGCAGGACGTCAAGTATACGCCAAACCCAAGGAAAAATCGTCCAGCCATGTACTGTTTGATATTAGAATGTAATTGAGAGGTTCCCTGGAGAATGGTACCAAGCAAAATGACAACCAGTGCTATAAACGTGGTGTATCGTCTTCCACAATAGTCTGTTAGTGGACCCATGAAAGGCAACGAGCACACCCCACCAATTTGATACATGGCTGTGATCAGAGCGGTCTTGGTGCCCGCCAGGCCGGTCGCAAACTCATCTCGAAACGAGTCTAGAGCGAGAATAGAGCTCATCAAACTACTATCATAACCGTGGCCGCTGGAAACAAAGACCATGATTCCACAGTAGAAGAAGAGCTTAAGAATATCGCGTTGCCACACATTGACCTCTTCAGAAGCGATGACTTCAGCCAGGGCCCCAGAGGTATGAACTACTTTAGTCTTAACATGCTCAGCGAATTCACTAGACTGCTTGATGCCCAGATCGTGAATTTCGGTAACATTGGTATTGCTTTCTCCTTGGCCACTCATTCGTTTTTTTTCCGATTATGAAGCGGACAGGAGATATCAGACAAACTTTATATAACATCCATTACGCGTGCTTCCCCAGAGTTCCCCATACTATGAAGAGGAGTGCTAAGCTCCTTGACTAAAATGGACGAGCCAGATCTCATATCATAAGAGGGGTAAGACTGGGAAGAAAAAATCATGGTGGGGAACTTCACCCGCTTTTGATGCGGATACCTTAACGTCCGTGACCAAACCGGAAGACGAACCCGACAGTTGGACATGATATAGGCCCGGCCGTTCCTGTTCCGCCGAGGACAATAAGCGATTCACTTTGACTTTTTGTGGTCTCTTCGTTGCGTAGGCCTCACGAACGTGAGTTGGGCAGACATATAGGTTTGAGGGCATGGATTCCGATTCTGCAAGAGGCTATCAATGACTAAGAAAAATTAAATGACACCATGCTGATCTATTTAAAGTTCTCTGATGTCTGTGTGTTCTTCCGTAACACTTGGCTGGCTTCCGTGCAATTTTTTACCAATTGAACCAATTCTTTAACTTGAGCTACTTTGGAAACTTTCTGGGCCTCCTTCCAGTGGTCTCAATAAAATTTCGTATATTATCACTACAAACTACCCCATGGCTGGCTGAACAGCAAGTGCCCTATTTGAACCAACCCCGTTTCCTCTGTTGGATCGCCTCCGATCCTTCCCATGAGCACATCCATCGGGCAGTAATAGTCCGGTTATCAAGATTATGTACTCCAATGGCCAGCTGTTCTCCGGGAACAAGATCTACAAAGTTGTCATCCCATTCGGCATCATCACCTTCGTCCACAGCCACCGAGAATACCACGCCTTTGAGAGGCACGTTGGATTTCACCAATACATAATCGGCTGACTGCGAAGTATCAACATTAAGAACAGGGCTCTTGCAAAATTGCAGGAATTTGTACGGTTCCGGCCACGACGGGTAACGGGAAATGAGCTCATTTGTCTCGGCATCTCTGAGATAAGCAACGATAACGGTCTGAGAATGCTCAGGGATGATAAACGAAGACAGATCAGTAGAGCAGTTGGGCTTTAGTGTCAGAACCGTGTCTTGCTCGCAAAATTCAATGGCCACAGGCTTCCCAAACTCTACGTCAAAGCCTTTCACGGACAGCCTCACCTTACGATCGGTCAGCGACGTGGATACACCCCAAATCTCGGCTCGGCCATATTCGTCATAGTAGCTTCGGATCAGGTAATCCTGCTCTTTTGTCTTCATTCGGCGAATACCCACAGAAAAAGGAGCCAGGGCTCGCTTGGCGGAGAAGTAAGCCGACTTAGGGCCAAGGTTAGCGTCCACGAGAGCCCATGACTGACCATTCCAAATATCGTTCAGCTGCCACACTAAACCACCGGAATTTCGATTGTTTCCGGGACCCCGAAACTCACGTCTCCACAGTCTCAGTGCCTTGTCCATTGCTTCAGCCTGCAGCAGCTGCGTACAGTAAATGTATACGTGCAAATTATCCATACGGAACCGGTAGTTCTCAGCCATGTACATAGCATAACGCCGTTGGTAGCCAGGACTCTTGTCATGGCCTTCAAATATCCGGCTCTGCGGGTAGCGCTCTCTGGGGTTCGTGATATACCGGCATACGGTACGGTAACTAGGAGCAGACTCGAACCCGAATTCACTGACAAACCGAGACATGAAGTCAATGTAGTTCTGATATGGCTCCATGCCGCGGTGCCATACATCCCAAATATGGGTGTCTCCGATGGTCGGATCGTTGGCCTCACTGCCTCCGTAAGGAGAGCCCACCCAGTAAGGAATCTCGGGGGCCAGCTCATGAACCTGCTGCGGCATGATCTTCTCGTAGATCAACCGGGCGGGAAAATTCGCGGCATCCCAAGGCCCTTCTGTGTCACTGATGTTCCAGTCCCAGCCGAATCGGTTGGCCAACAGGTAATCTTCATTGTTACCGCAAAGAAGGGCCAGCGATGGGTGGTTGCGCGCTCGCTTGATCTGCTGGCGGAGCTCCTCCTTCACCAGATGTACGAATCCTGGCTCAGTAGGATAGTTGCCGCAGCAGAACAGGAAATCATGCCATATCAGAATGCCCTCACGGTCACAGGCGTTGAAGAAAGCTTCATCCTCAAAGATACCACCTCCCCAAATTCGGATCATGGAGTGGTTACCTTTCTTGGCAAGTTTGATCCACTTCTCATATCTCTCGGGAGTCATATTGGGCTGCAGAAAGTCGCCCGGAATCCAGTTGGATCCGCCACAATAAACCGAGATGTTGTTGACTTCAAACGTGAAAGACAGACCAGGATCGTTCTTCAACTGAGTCTGGACCAACTTGAGTCGCCGTACTCCAAACTTCTTTTTGATACAATGAGATCCTTTTATCTCGGCAGTGATCTCGTAGAGTGGCTGTTCACCATACATGAATGGGTACCACAATTCTGGGTGCGTCAAACTCAATGTCCAATTGTAATTAGCCGTTTGAGACTTAACAGTTGCAGACTTCAAGAGCGAGCCCTCGCCGTCACTGAGTTCTAACTCAATACTTTGTGCACAGCCCTCTATGGCCCCAAAAATTGTAATGTCAGCCTTATCGAGCGTCGGGCTGACCTCGACGTGGATCTGTAGTTCGCTGATCCGAGACTCAAACACTTCTATGTAAACGGGTTTCCAAGGACCACACGGGCTGATACCAGGGCCCCAGTCCCATCCCCAGTGGTATTGGGCTTTTCTAAGAAAGAGGCGCTCGCTGCCACCGAAATGGATGTCCTGGTCGTTTCCGCACGAGCCAATCCGCTCCCGCTCCTGTCGAGACACCACAAGAGCGCTCGTGAACCGCAATTCCAACGCAAGTGGCTTGCTGGCTTTCCTCAGTGCCTCCGTAATGTCAACACGGTACTCCAGGTGCATATCCTTGGAGCTGTGGATGTTGGCCCCGTCTAGATAGACATCAACCACAGTATCGAGACCTTCGAAAACCAACACGGCTCTAGCAGACTCCGCTACACTCACCGGGTGCACTGTCGTCCGGTAAGTCCAATCTGCGTCATTGACCCACTGAGTCTTGAGCTCATTGTCATCAATAAATGGGTCAGGAATCAGCTTGTGATGCAACAAATCAATGTAATTGACGCTGGGAAACTTGGCCACCGGGTAGAACTTGTCGGCAGCGATACCATTGCCCAGACTTGAGGTCTGCTTGAACTGCCAGTTTCTGTCGATGTCTATTCTCTGGTATATCATGCTCGAACGGATGGAGCCAGTCGCGCACTACAGTATATATAGCTGTCTCAGTGTAACATGCAATTTGGACTGCGGGGACCGTGCCCAAAACGGCAGGTCCATCAGGCTGCTGCGGAACAGCTTAGCCTGCTAACGGAGCGAGACGGAAATAGAAGAATGTGATGAACGGAGGGGAAACCCCTCATTGTAATATGGCCGAGGTTTTGCATTACGCGTGGACCTTGTGGATATGGTTGCTGGTGCTCGACATTGATATTAAGGCTGGGATTTGAAGTGGTCACGCATCGGTTCATACTGCAGTTCATCGCGGTATTCGGTTTTGCGCCTTCTTTACGAGGCTAGAATCATAGCGAGGCTCATCGCCTGCCTAGCGGACCTCGTCGCTGCCTACACCCTATACAGTCAAGTTATTTCGGTCCTAGTGTATTCTATTTACACACTAAATGTCTGCCATTACTGCTTGCAGCTCAGTCGTCGTGCCACAGCTCCACGCCCCAGTCTGGATCCACCACTCGAGAGGACTTGTAGACTTTGGCCAATTTCGAGACCTGAGCAAAGTCCTCGGCTGCAATGTCTATGGTCTTAAGATTGCTTGCTATTCGTGACGGGGTTACGCTCTTGGGTAAAACGACGTACTTGCGCTTGAGACCCCAATTGATGAGCACGTTGGCCGGCGTGCACTTGTACTTTTGAGCAATTTGCTTGACAACGTCGTTAGTGATAATAGTAGACGCCGTCGATCCTAGCGGACAGTATGCTACGACCAGCATACCCTTGGACTTGCAATACTTTAACAGCTTGTCCTGGGGGAGGAACGGATGTATCTCGACCTGGTTGACAGCAGGGGTCACTGTGGTTGTTGGCGCCTCTAGGATCTTGGTCAGTGTAACAGTGGAGCAATTGGACACACCAATTGCACGCGCTTTGTCCTTCGGCAGCTTCTGCATCAACTCCCAAGTCTGGATATAGGTCCACGATTCGTCTATATCACGGGTACCGTCAGCACGGCGTGGCACTGCCTTTGTGTAGGAGTGGGGATTAAGTGCCACGGGCCAATGCATCAGATACAGGTCTACATAGTCGAGCTGCATTCGCTCCAGACTCGAGTTGAGACAGGCCTCGGGCTCATTGTGGAATGTGCTCCACAATTTCGTGGTGATGAACATCTCGCTTCGAGGAACACCGCTGTCCTTGATGGCGCGGCCGACTACTTCTTCGTTGCCGTACAGCCAGGCGGTGTCCACATGCCTATAGCCATTCTTGATTGCAAACAATATGGCGTTGTAGACCTCCTCACCGGTGGATTGCCAGGTTCCCTGGCCTATGGCCGGGATAGAGGCTCCAGTATTGAGTTTGAATTCACTGAGGTTAGTTTGAAATGCTTACCAGTCACAATCATGTCATAATACCTACGGGACAGCAGCCATTGTTATGTTTGATTATTTGACTATTGGCTGCAGGAAGCCTTATAACTCGCGGCGGGCGCGGATGTCCGTGACCAATTGGGAATACCCCACAGTTTTTTACGCTCCCCGCATTCACTTGTACGAACTCACAACATATAACCCCCATCAAATTAGTCAAGGATGTTTTCAGTCATTTCCGTAGACAGGACCGAGAGTCCCTTTCCGGATATGTCTATGACGATCAAGAAACGGAAAACTGGCTTGGCTTCCACCGCTTGCTTCGAATGTAAGCGTCGCAAGGTCAAATGCACAGGAACTAAGCCGTGTGAGTCCTGCGTCTGGTACAGAACCGAGTCACAGTGCATTTATCCTTCAGCTGAAGTTTCTGTAACCTCTGAGAGCGGCACGTCGACTGAAGCTGATGTGTTTCGTCGCAAGATCGCTGAATCTTCTAAACCAACCTACAAGAAATATAAAAAAGTAGTGACAGAGTTGTTTCCAGATTCAGAAATCAGTGATCTCTGCAACATGTCTCGAGATCAACTGCTTAAAGAGCTGGAATCTCTGTGGCATGGTGCAGCACCGGCCAAGACGTCTCCGACGAAACCAAGTGCCGTCTCGACCGTCTCCAATGCGTCCAATAACGATCTAATGTATGTCATTGAAGGAAGTGGTAGCTCAGATTATGGGTGGAAGGAGCTGAATACCAATCTGGATGATTCGCCCATCGACGACGTCAATGGACTGTCCTTGACCTCTGTCGGCAGGACGTCGTACCTGGGCCCCGCATCGGTTTCAGCGTCGATTAAGGTGCTTGAAAAAATCAGTAAGGTATCCATTGGACTCCAGGAGTTTCTAGGTCATAGTGTCAGGGATGTGCTGCTTCGGGATCCTGTCCAAAAAAACCTCGATTTCTTCCTTGAAGTTACCTACACGAAGGCCCGAGTCTTGATTGATGCCTATTTTGAATATGTGCATCCGCTTATTCCTCTGATCCAAGAATCGACCTTCCGTAAGGCCATCGAGGCTAAAAGAGCAGTGTCGGGTTCCTGGATGAGCCTATTTTACATGGTTCTAGCCCTGGGCTCGGTGGCCAGCTCGACTGCAGCATCCAGCGAAGATACCTGCTTCTTCGGCTATGCTCGTAAATACCTCGACCTGGATAGCCTTGGCAGTGGCGATTTTGCCAGCTTGGATGCTCTGTCACTCATGGGTGGCTACTACCTGCATTACCGTCACCAGCCCAACACAGCTATTGCGATTACGGGGGCTGCTCTCCGGATCGCTGCCAGTTTATCACTCCACCGGGAACTTCCACCAAATATCCTGTGTGACAGACGTGAACGCGAACAACGTCGGTGCCGTTGGTGGACGCTGTATTGCATGGACGTCTGGGGACTCACAACGTTGGGTCGGCCCAGTTTTAGCGCAAATGTGCTTGATCTGACAATATGTCTTCCTACGAACGTGGATGAAGAAACGGGAGAGCACGTGGAGGACCGGTTGACACTGACCTCTGGCCTAATTGCCAACGCAACTCTGTGTAATATAATTTCGAAAGTGGAGTCACTGCTAGTCAGGTATTCCATGCCCGCGTACAATGATGTGCTTCAGTTGGATGCGGAACTGGACGCCTGGTACGATAGGCTGCCGTTGTACGTGAAGGATCTCAAAAATTGCCCCAAGAGGTTCTACACGTCCTGCTGCATCATCAAATGGCGATACCAGAACGCCCGTCTAATTTTATTGCGAAGTTATCTACTAAATTGTGCCCTCGGAAAACTCAGGCTCAGCAGTTACGAGTCTCAGTCTCAAGCCTTTGTGCAAAGATGCCGTAGCATCGCTATCGAAACTATCGGGAGCATCTCCAGAGAATGGGAAAACCACCAGATGGCATGCTGGAAAGCTGTGTGGTTTGTTTTCCAAGCTTGCATGGTTCTTGTGATTTCTGCATATTCTGAAGACCGTTTCGAAACCGAGTTACTGCGAGATTGGAGCGTCGCCATAGAACAGGGCATCGAACTCATGAGTAACATGTCTCAGTGGAGCTTGACCGCATCACGGTCTGCTGCGGTGATCAGAGCCTTTTATGAGAAAAGCAAAGACCTTCCCACAGCAGGGTGGACGCCCCCAGACGGACGGCTCGAAAGCAACATCTGGGATGATATCATGTGGGGATGGAACGCCGATTCTCTGGATCCGCTTTCCCTCGAGGAATTTGTGATGGACAAAAACGGCACAGGCAAAAATTAAGCAAGCACTATTTATTATAGCATCATGATACCATGAACACATCTGTCATGGTACTTGTAAATGGCAGGTATCTGCATATTTATTCACTGAAAAAGATACGTTTGAAGAATCCATGGCCAAATCACAGGGAGAGGGCGTACACGCCTTGGTCATTGCGTTTTGGCATCTTTTTGGTCTTTAGCACAGGTCTTGTATCACCAAGAGGCAGAATTATATTTAACTCTGTCCACAGTTGATCAAATTCGTTTTCAAGTACGGTGAACTCGACGTCAATTTTATCACCATGGCAAACGTAGATGACCTGATACGTGGACTTCTTCGGGCTCAGGTTCTCTCCATCATCCTCTGACAACTTGTACGTGTATTTCTGTCCGCGGCTTAACGGTGAAGGAGGAGGAAAAATTTCCAGTCCCCTCCAATCATCTAGAGCAGCCACCCCAGAATTCACGGCCCTTTTCAAGTAATCTCTGCGGGTGGCAGTAATCTTCGGTTGGCCGATAGGAATGGCAGCACCGACTTTTGCGAAAACAGCTATGTTTTCGTAAGGCGTAGAAACAGTGGCATGCGTGCCTGCCTTGTGGACATTATACTGGTTGGTCGTATCGTAGTACCATTCTTCAGAACCACAGGATTTCGGCAAATAGACTGTTCGTGACGTTATTCCGGGTTCAAAGACGCCAGCAATTAGCAAAGCGTCACCGAGCCAGAAGTCCGCATAGTCTAGGTGTTTGTAGACCTCGGGGTCTTGCTGATATGGACCGTAGCCTAGCCATCGGTTCAGCGGCATACCATCGGTGTGAGATACCCAGTGCAAACCATAAATGTACGGAATCAACTCATACCTTCTCTTAATGTATTTTCGGATGATAGGCAGTCCTCTCGGATACATCCAGGGCTCTGTAGCGGGAAGCCCTCGGCTCTTGTTGGAGTGGATACAAAAACGAGGATTAAAGACACTGACCTGGATCCATCGCAGAAGAATCTCTTCATCAGGAACAGCCCCTACGAATCCTCCGACGTCGCTCCCATACGAATGCAACAGAGACAATCCAGCGTTCAGCATCATGATGGTGTTACCCTTAAAATTGGACCAACTAGTAGCATTATCTCCGCTCCATGAGGATGCGGAGTATCTCAAAGTACCAGGATTGGAGCTTCGCGTTATTGTGAACGGTCTTCTCTGGGGATACACTTCTAGTGACGCCTGAGTACTGCAACGCGCCATCATTTGAGTGTTTATTAGGCGGCCAGCGGCGGCCACAGGTAGCGGGCCCTTGACATTAGGCTTAATGTCTTCATACTGGCATAAGAAATCATCGTTCAAAAGCGAGAACTCGTTATTGTCATTCCAGAGGGAATCCACACCAAGTCTCATCAGCTTTTTACTCTTCTCAGTCCACCATTTTCGGCCAGCTTCGCTGGTCAGATCGATCCAGCTTCCGTCCGAGTTGTCGTCCTGAAAAACAGTGGTCCACACGCGCGTTATTACAGTGTCCTTGCCGTTGGGCTGCAAAAATAAGGCTTTTTCCTTTCTGAGCCTTTCAAAATCTGGATGAACCGTCGAGATATACGGCTTTATATTCGTGGACACTTGAATCGCATTGTCGTGCAAATACTTGCACATGCTCTTGAAGTCCGGAAACCGTCTTCTGTTCACAGTGAAGACATTGCGACGTATTGGAGGCTCTTCCGAAACGGTGTACCCACTGGACAAATGGATAGCAGAGCAAGGAATATCATACTGCTTGAGCTTTTCGGGCAGCTCCTCAAGTATCTGCTGTGCGGGAGGACATTCAGACTCAGAATAAGCCATACTGCTGGCCAAATAGCCCAACCAGTGCCGCGAAGGCAGTAAAGGGTAGCCAACGAGTTTGCCATATATTTTCATCAGGCCCTCTGTGGTCTTGCTGCTGAAGTAATACTTCTCTAAGCCACCATAATCCAGCCGAAGAGTTTTGTATGTCTTCCAATATCCATCCAGCTCGTGTCCAATATCCCAGAATCCATGAATGTTACTCGGGTGAAACTCGGCGAACGCTCGCCCCCCTCCATTTGGCACAGATATCAAGATGGGATGTTGCTTATACAAAGGATTCGTTTTGTATGCATCGTAAGCAAGGGCGTCTCTCGAAAATAACTCGATTCGCCGAGCATTCAGGTTCATAGGGGCGGCCACCTCACCCATGCCAAAGTGAAGAGACTTAGGGTCCATAAGCGAATAGTGGTTGAACCCGGACCCATCGGTAGAGAATGAGCGGCCTGGAAGGTCCTGATATACAAGAGTTTCCGACCCATCAGCAGTCTCCACGAGCTCGAATACGAGAGTTCCGCTGCTAGCTACGGCCCTGGCGGACAAGTTGGGCCATTCCGGGTAGTTTTCAACGGCAAACGACCAGGTTTTGGACCTCGAGTCGTAAGACTGCAGCCTGAATATCCCGTTTGAATTTGCACCGTCCAAAGCGACATTATCGTGGGGATAAATAGGGTGAGTGGGGGAAGAAACCCTGAGATAGAGAATACCGTGGGGTAGCAATGCCAGTTTGACAGTGAAGTCCTCGTCACAACTAAATTCAAGACACTCTGTGCCATCGGACTCGCCGCAAAATTGAGGATTGGTAATCTGCTGTTCTCGCATAGTTGTAGTCCTTAAACATAGCTTCTCAGCTGTTATATAGGGAACGCAGCCCGTTTGGGAAAGGATCCGTTCCCCAAGAGGAGCGGCCAGGCAAACTGATATGATCGCCGGTGATTTGCGTCCTGATATCATTTATGATTACTGATATATAGTGCACACATTCTATGTTTCTATGTTTAAAAAAAAACATAATTTTTGGTTGGTGCTATTTTAGCTTTCTTCTTGGTCAACCGCGTCTTGTGTTTCTTCTTCAATCGCATCTTGTGCTTCTTCCTCTGCTTCTGTGGTTCCGTTCAGCTCCTCGTCTGTTTCTTTAGGCTTAGGATGTAGCACTGTTTCAGGTTCCGGAGTCATGTCAATCAAGTCATTACTAGTCAGATGGTCAGGTTGAATCTTCGGGGCTTTTTGGCCGATGTTCTCGGGAAACGCCTCAGGCTCAGAGTCTGGAGATGCTATTAATGCTGCGATTTTTGCATGCCCGGATTTCTTTAGAGATTCTTTCCATTTGGTGACCGATGAAAGAACATCGCCACCATATGTCAGAGCGAGCAACGAGGCCTCGACCGGTCTATTTGTTTCATTTAGTAGATTCACACATCCGTCAACGTCTCCGGCGTACCATTGAGCATTGAAGGCAATATTGTACCTGCCAGAATCTATGCTCTGTTTAGACAGTGACCCTAACTTGTCCTTGTTACCGGTCGATGTATAGATGAGCAAAAGAGAGTCGAGATCTCCTGCATGTTCAAAGCACTTTTCTGCCAAATCAACATTCCATTGCTTTAGGGCAATATCACCAAGTGACTGCCACTTCGGAATCGCAGATGACTGATCATCATCAGACAACGATTCGACAATTTCCAGTGCGACCGCCAGATTATCATGAGCTATGGCGAGTTCAAATTTATGGTCGGGGTCTCTGGTAACCTCAAGTGCCAGGTCACTGTAGCCCTGAGTATCTAAGAAACGAGCCATCTTGGTCATCTCGGACTCGGGAACTTTGCTCAGCAGCTCTGCAGCGTAGTCCATTTCTCCACGCAAAACAACAGTCTGGTACTCTACTACCGCAAGAGATAGGTGATAGCTCGTGACTCCTATCTCCTTGTCGCACAAGTACACGGCATTGTCTCGAGGAATATACCCTAAGAAGTACATCTGGTGGTCAAAATGACCAATTGTATAAGTGTGGGAGCCAACCAGGTAGTTCAGTCGATTGGACAGAGTGGTATAAATAAATGAATCTCCAGCCCACTTGCCTGTGCGCACGCCTTCAGCGATTTCCTGCTCGACTGAAAATGCGTCTTCGACACCCTCATCCTCATCATAATTGCCGCTTTCAAGCCCCTCCTGGAAAGCGTCCCGGTCAAATCTAAGAACATAGAAGCTTTCTTCGGAAATCACGACCACCAAATCGCCGCTCTCATTCCACACAATCTGAGAGGCTTCCACATCAATTCGTCGAACCAAACTACCCGTATCCCAATCATAAAAGGCGACGAATTCGTCATCACCTTTCACACCCAAAAGAGCGCCGCCAAAGACTCTCACGGCATTGAATGATACATTAAAGTGGCCTGCTGGTCGTTCTTTGAAATTTTTGTAAGCTCGAATAGCACCAGATGATTCTCGAGCCACGTATTCATTTGAATCTGCAGACCAACAAACTTCCACGCCCGTGCCGAATGCCTTATTACGCCAAGCCAAGGCTGTGTATATGATATATTCACCATCGCCGCTGACTGCGACGAAACGTCCGTTCGGCGAATGAATCAGCTGGGTTGGATAAACCTCGACTGTTCCGAGTTCCTTCTGGCTTAAAGCGAGTAGCTCACCGTCGTTAGAGTCGGTCCGCTTAACAACGCTAGTGAAAACTTCAGAATGCTTAGACCAGATAAGTTTTCCATTAGAATCCATAGATACGGCCGGTTCTTCATGGCCCAGTTTCAAAACAGCGGCGCCAGTATCAAAACCAATGGCAACCAAATTGCTGCCAGGTTTGCAAGCAACGCACCAAGCACGTTCCAGGCCATAATTCAAAGTCTGCTCTAGGCGATAGGTGCTTGCATTCCAAACCTTGACAGTATTATCTTCAGATCCAGACAGAATAATAGGCAGTTCTGGATGGAATATGGCAAAAGAAACATTGTGACTGTGATCGGTCATGGTAGCAACGCAGCTCTTGGTCTGGTAATCCCACACGCGAATAGCCTGGTCATCTGACGATGTAATGAGGTATGGCTTGTCGGCTCGAGGATAGTATTGGACCCAGTTGGCACAGGTTCCGTTCTTCGAGGGAAGGGTGAAGTTGGCCGTTGAAGAAGCCAGAGACCATACCTTGACAGTCTGGTCCATACAGCACGAGGCAAAAGTGTTAGGATCCTTAGGATTGAAAGCCACGTGCATAATGTAATGACTATGGCCTTCGAAGGTTTGAATGCATTTCCAATTGAGGTCCCAGTTCCAGAGCTTGATCATCATGTCATCGCTGCTGGTAAGCAGGTAGGGCAACGACGGATGCACATCGATAGATCGGATATAATCGGGATGGGCCTCGAACTGATGGACCTTCTCGGCAGTGTTGTAATTATATACACGGATGTGGAAATCGTCACCTCCAAGAATAACCCAGTTCTTGCGAGTGACAAACTTGGCGGCACGAATTGGCTCGCTGCTGGCCTCAAATGTCCGAACAACCGCCTCAGTCTCGTAATTCAGGATCTTCGCGGTGCCATCATACATGGCAACGAGCACCCATGGCTCCGTGGGGTGCAGATCGACGGCCTTGACACGTTCGGTCCTGGGTTGAAAGATTTTCTAGTTCCCGTTAGTACCATTGGCAGTCGCCCGCTGATCGTCCAACAAGACGACTTTAGCTATTAACCTTCTCCTCGAGTCACCTACCTTGATATCCAGCTTCATCGTGGCGCCTGTCTTGGACTGTTGCTGATTGAGCTGAAAAGTGCTGTCGTGTTAAAACTAAAAGCACAATGAAAAAAGCTCCCAACTGGGGGATAACAGGGGGGACGGTGAGGACAGTTGAAAAATGTGATAGATAAGTAGAGGAAAAGGTAAAAGGGACTGGCGTTTATTTATACTGGTTTAATATTTGTATTTTTTTTTATACACGTTGATTGGTTGCGAGAGTGGCTGATGGTTTGTTGAAAGAGAGGTGCAGCTGAGTCGCCAATGAACATCAAGAGTGCAAATGTCAATCAAACGACAACAAAAAAGAGCAATCAGAATAATACTTAGTGCTTTACATGCCTAGTTGGGACTCGTCACAAATATCCAGCAAAAATATTGACAACCGAGGGATTCGAACCCTCGCCTCCGAAGAGATAGGAACCTTAATCCTACGCCTTAGACCAACTCGGCCAGATTGCCAGATTACGGTATGTGCAAGGTTACAGGTCTCTAAATAAACGCGGCACCGATTTTTCGCGGAATTTGGGCAATTTGAGCAGGCAGGCGTGTTTTGGCACACTTGTTTATGATTATTCTTGTATAATATTTCAACTTTTCCTTGTGTGGGTGCAATTCCCAGGTCATTTTGTGGCAGTTTGCTCGGTTCCGAAGGTTGTCGATACGCGAAAAAGAGGAAAACAAAGTTAAAAATGCATCGATAAATCTCTATTTCTGGGATCACTCCTTCAAGCAGATATTGGCTTTATCTGATCTAGGTTCTTTAAAGGTTCTGGTTGATAATTTTGTATTAGCAAATTACTTGCCATCAGGTGCGTCTGAATTTACAAGTAAACATCATGTCTGTGAATTGATTTGTTTGCAATAATGACTAAATACATAATTACACTACGCAAATACAGACAGCCATAGATAGCCACGCAGCGCATTGCTCTTTTCTGGTTAACCATTTCTGTATTGGTCTTCCAACGTATTCCATTTGACCAGAAATGAAAGACATATAATAGAATAGTAGGCCTATCTAACTTGAAAAAGCTTCCGCCTATTATTCAGTCGATGATAATGATTAAATATTAAATACAGAATTCGGCTGGGTTGCCCGATCGTCAGCCTTCAGTTGAGCCCGAAGAAAATCAGCGCTCAGAACAAACAATCTATCGGTAAAAATCGGGCCGCTTGGCATTCAACCCATATTCTGCCAATGCCGAGCCCAGATCTTCCATAGTAAGTATCAATTTGCCCTGACTGGCCCCGCCAGCCTGTCCAGAAGGAGCTCCTTGGCCCGGAGCTGATCCCTGGGCACCCGCCATCAGTGAGCGTGCTCGAGCCTGTGGATTGGACGCACTCGAAACGGATGAGGCCGAACGTATACGCGAATATTGGTAAGCATCTGAAGCTATATCTGAGATGAACTTCTGTGTCGCCAATGCCAGCAGCCGTTTGATTCGGCGGTCATTGGTCTCGAAGCCAGATTTGGCTAGATAATAATCCGTGACGGCGTCCGGGATAATCGGCGCATACTCATCCATGCTTTTCATGAATTCCTTCAATGATTTATCTTTTCGCTGCAATGGAACGGAGGCCTGCTCAGCAGTCTCATCCTCTGCATTTTCGCCCGCCCGTTCATCCAAGTCCGAGATGTCAACGTCAATATCGTCAGTCATGGTATCTTAATAAATCAGATTCCAATATTGCTTGGTTTGTTGCTGATTGCTGACTTTGCCCGTCTAGCCTGCCTGTTGCTGAGTTCCTGAATGAATTGCAAATTTCCCAATCTCGACCCGCAATTACGTAATCTGCATTAGAAATCAAAAAGGCCCTCAAGAAATCTCAGATCAAGCTTATATTGGTAAGCAGTAGACCACAATTAGTTCTATTACTTCTAGACGACTCACCTCTGTTGCAAGACATCTAACTAGACAAATGTCCTCTGCACCTGAACATTACAAATTCCTTGTTATTGGAGGGGGATCAGGCGGAGTTGCAACCGCAAGACGGGCCGCTAAGTATGGCACCAAGACTCTGCTGATTGAAGGGAACAGACTTGGAGGCACTTGCGTCAATGTAGGATGCGTTCCGAAGAAGGTCATGTGGTCTGCAAGCGATCTGGCTAACCGCCTTTCTCATGCTAATGCTTATGGATTCAAAGACGTTGATTCGGCTAAAGCTATAGCTGATTATGACTGGACATCGTTCAAGCACAAACGGGATGCTTACGTTGAGAGATTGAACGGGATTTATGCTCGAAACTTGGAAAAAGAAGGCGTGGACTATGTCTTCGGATGGGCAAAGTTTAAAGACGCTCATACCGTCGAAGTGGCTCTCAAAGACGGCTCGGGAACGAAGGTGTACACTGCCGATATCATTCTGGTAGCTACTGGCGGCTCTCCAAAGATCCCCGATGGTATACCTGGTGCTCAATATGGTACCACTTCTGACGGCTTCTTTGAACTTGAAGAACAGCCCAAATCCGTCGTCATTGTAGGCTCGGGGTACATTGGTGTGGAGCTAGCCGGAGTCTTCAATGGTCTAGGAACCAAGGTGGATATGCTTGTTAGAAAGGAGCATCTTTTGACCAAGTTTGATCCCACAATCCAGGAAACCGTGACGGATGTGTACGAGAATCATCATGGCATCACCATTCATAAAAAGGCCGTTGTTGACCACGTAACTGCGGATGCTGATGGCAAGAAAAAGATTGTGTTCAATGTCGATGGAAAAGGACAGTCATCAATAACTGCCGATGTGCTTATATGGACAATTGGAAGAAAACCAGTCAGTGAGAACCTGAACCTTGATCTAGTAGATGTCAAGCTCGACAAGCAGGGAAAGGTCGTTGTTGACGAGTACCAAACATCGTCTGTTCCTCATATATTTTCGCTGGGTGATTTGGCGTCTGATATTGAGCTGACTCCTCTGGCAATTGCAACCGGCCGAAAGCTAGCCAACAGACTTTTTGGTCCTGAGCAATACAAGAGCCAGAAGCAGGATTTCAACAACGTTCCGAGCGTGGTATTTGCTCATCCTGAGGTTGGAAGTGTCGGCCTGAGTGAGCCTGCAGCTAAAGAAGCGTTTGGCGAACCAAACATCAAGGTCTACAAATCACGGTTTGTGTCTATGTACAATGCACCTCTGGAGCAAGACCAGAAACTGCCCACCGTTTACAAACTGGTCTGTGCTGGTAAGGAAGAGAAAGTTGTTGGTCTTCATATTGTGGGCGAAGGGTCGTCCGAGATTCTGCAAGGATTTGGCGTGGCTATCAAGATGGGTGCGACCAAGGCTGATTTCGATGATTGCGTAGCAATCCATCCCACTTCTGCTGAAGAATTGGTCACTATGGTTTAAATGGATATATGAGTTAATACATAGTTCCGTGTTAAAATTTCTATCTGGTATCTATCAAACTGAGGCTATTACGTCTCTCCCTCTTCATCTTCACGCTCCATTGACGAATGTAGCTTATGTTCATCCACAATTGCTTGGAAACTAGCCGCGACAAATATGAGACATACTCCACACAAATATACAGTTCTGACGGCATAATAATATGAAAGGATAATGTTATGCTGGTACTGGACTGGTTGCTCGCGAATAGCCTCGACGGAATCAAGCACCTTTTTAATAATATCGGGACGTTCGCTTATTCTTCTCGTAAGCTGATTGCTTAACGAATTCGAGAATACAGACGATCCAATCGCGACACCCAGTGTCGACCCGATACCTCTGCTGACGTACTGGATGGTAGTCGTGGTTGCTTGTAGTTCGTGAGGAACAGCCGCTATGAGCGCTAATAGTGTTACCGTAAGCATAGAGGCGAATCCAAGACCATCTAGTATCACTGTGACGTATTGTTGAAGAATAGTTGGCCATGAAGTTGAAAATGGAGCTAATGTAATATGCAGTGTAATTCCAACCAAGTTAATCACGGCCGAACAGAGGCCCAGCGTGTAATATTTTCCAGTGCGCCTCATGTAATAGCCAGAGAGGAAAGATCCTGAGGCAACACCGAAGAAGTTAGCTACCAATCGATAGCCCACCTGCTGAGAGTTGTATCCATACACACTGGCCAGATGGACTGGACCGAAGAAAAGCAGCACATATGCGACCATGGTCATGAATAAACTGCACCCAGCTGATCCCAGAATAGTTCTGTGAGCAAAGAGACTTAATGGCACAATCGGCTCTTTGACTACACGGAGTTCGACATATGCGAATATTGCAAAGCACACAACAGACCAAACAAAGGAGCAAAGAATCAACCACGAGCCCCACGGGAACTGAACACCACCAGTAGCAATAGCAAACATGAGGAAACACAGGCCGGCTACGAGCCAGAAAGCTCCGAGAAAGTCAATGCGTTCCAGGCTGTCCCGACGCACAAAATGACGAGCATGTCCACCATCAAACGCATCCTCCAGGGATTCCGGGTCAGCTTCCGGCACCATATCATGTTTAACAGCTTCCATTCCAGGCGCAGTTAAATATATAGCAAGAATACTGAAAAACATCAACGGCACTTGGCATCCAAATGCAATTCTCCAGTTCCATCGGTTGCTAACGGCACCTCCAAACACTCCGCCAATTCCAGCACCGCAGCCAAAAGCCATGTTTCCAAAGCCCTGGAAGACACCACGATCTCTCAGAGGAATGAAGTCGCTGATGGTGATGGTAGATAGCGACAGCATGCCGCCGCCGCCTACTCCGCTGACCACTCGTCCGATAACCAGGTCAATGAGATTTCGAGACTTCCAGCATATCAGGCAGCCGAGTCCGAAGCTGACATTGCAGAACATGAGTACGGCCTTGCGTCCATAAATGTCCGAGATCTTGCCATATATCGGCTGGAACGCAGTGTATGCTATCAGATAGCCTGAGCCGATCCAGCTAATACGTCGGAGCTCATGAAGTTCCGACGCTATATGGCTCAGCAGCCCGGTGACCATGGTGCTGTCGAGAGCAGTTATAAAGACCCCCACATATAGCGATAATATACATGCATATACTCGTTTTTTAGATAGCGGCTCTTTTCTGTTGTTGAGCAATGGCTCTATCTCGTCGGGCATGGTTACTTGGAGAGATTACGAATAGTCACAGGACTAACTGGCCAGTATAGCGACGATTCACGCAACCAGCCAGGGGATTTGCAAAGCAGTTGTGAAAAAATGAAATTGGAGGTTGGAATATATTGGGCAAGTGCTGAGGCTGTGAAAAACGGTTGTTAGTGTTGAAATATTCGTTATATTCAATGGAGAATAGATATGTTATCGGCTAGCCAACTCCATACAATACAATTAACATCAAACAGACGTTAAAGAGATTAAGCAATCAAACGAAAAAAAGAATATATATGCTGCAGAAAGTATCGAAACTATAACTGATGATTCCGGGCTACTCCTGTCCAAAGCCGACCGTTTCCTCGACGGCAATCGACAGCTTCTGGACCAAGCTATCATAGTCTCGATAAGGTGGTAAATCGACCCGGTTAAAGCACGTGTGAGATTTCGGCAAGTGCTGTGCCTCACCTGCCTTTTCAATGGTGAACCTTCGAGGGCCGTCCGATCCTTGCAAGTCCTTAAATCCATTGACGGGAATTCGAGATGTACCAGTGGTGAACTGTAAGAGTCGCGACTTCTGCTCCGAGTCCCAACTCTTGACGCATTTCCAAAACCACTGAATCACCTCGTCGCTTTCCGAGTATCCTCGATAATCCGTGTGTTTCTTCCAGTCATCGATATCTATGTCGGCAATTCCGCCAATCAGCAATTCTAATTCTCGTTCATCAAAAACATTGACCAATTCCTGAGGGATCAGCTCGTTGAATCCCGTGATGAATGCATTAAACTGGTCCTTGATTCGCTTCTCAATCTTCCACTCAGTGACAAGCTGGACATACTCCAATTTGTTGTCGTTCGTCACGGGAATATCGCCTCCACCAGGTTTGAGCTCCACTGTGACAATTTCACCAAATTGGTCATCCTCAGCCGTGAAGGTGAGATCCAAAATATCCGTTATATCGTTGTCCAAAGTCCATTCCAAGCTCTTATAGAATTCAGCGTCAACACCTTCCATATCCTCCATAACCACCTTCTTCCTAAGCATCATTTTGTAAAATGCCCCAATGAAGAATGCATCCAAAAATCGTCGGTGGAAAATGGCCAATCCAACCACTCTTCCAATGAATTTAAAATAATTAAGGTGTTCAGGATTGATGCCAGAATGGGGGTTGATTTGCAGAGTATAGTTATCATGAGCAGAATACTCAAATAAGCAATAAAAAGGATTAAACATTTCATGAGATAACAGAAAGAAGAACTCTCGAGAAACTCCACCGTAATCGAGGCCCTCTTCGCCGTCAAACTTAATCATCAGTCGTTTTTTCAGATCTTGCGAGGATTGTCTCATAATCTCCTGATATGAGTCCTCGAAGATGTGATCTCTTCTCACCTTGATGTGACATTGTCCCGGAAGGATGCGTAACGCAGGCTGCGATCGGAAATATATCAGTTTTCGGCGGAAGTCCCGCTTGTATTGAGGCACATTCTGATCAAGACTCGATGGCAGCCTTGGGTCATCCCAGGTGGTGGTTTTGGTATTGTGGTCAACAAAATAAACTCTGGCAGTGTTAGTGAGACGCATTTCCCAACCCGACGGAAGCGGTCCCAACTGAGACACCGGCTGCTGCTGAATAGTTGCCGAGTTGGGGCTGGTGCCATAAGTACGAATGTACTGCTGACGCCTTGGATCCACCCAGGTAGTAGTTCTGGTGTTGTGATCCACAAAATAGGGTCGTCCCTCCGGAGTGACCCGCTGTTCCCAACCAGGAGGCAGTTCTCCAAGCCCAGCAGTAGTTGTTCCAGAGTTCATCATCTGTACTGCAGCGGTGCTACTATTGGCAGACGTGGCCGAGGTTGCTGGAGAAGTTGATCTGTTTTGAGGAGATGAGGACGACGTTGTTGAAGCAGAGGACCCTTCCGGTCGGGGAGATGCACCTCTGCTACCTTCGCCAGGCAAAGTTCTATTTTGATGTCGTTGTCTCTCAAGATCAGTGGTGTTCTGTCGTGCTACACGTTGTTCGCTTTCACTGAAATCAGACGAGGGTCTCGTCCAAGTGGTAGATCGAGTATTATGGTCAACGTAATACGTTCGCCCCAGGTTATCTGTACGGCGTTCCCATCCTGGAGGAAGACGGCCAAATTGGTCTTCAAAAGAACTCAAGACTCGAGTTGAGGAATGAGAGGCGGCGTTGAGACCATCACCATTATGGTTGTTGTTTTCGGATACGGGCGGGGCAGTTCGAACAGCAGAGGCGGACGAACTTGAAGCAGCGGCGGGAGCAGCAGCAGCAGCAGCAGCAGCGGTGCCGTTAGTGGAAGCAGCAGCAGGAGTGCTGGAGGACTGATCGGCATTTGTGCTGAGATTTATAATGAGTTTCCCGTTGACAGCCAGGTTATCGTTGGACTTCTTCAAATCCCTCGTGAGCATTTCGTCGCCGCCCGAAGACAAGTCAATGACCTCGCCAACCACGACATTGATCACACCCAGAAACCCCTGGTCCTTCTTCTTGAACTTTTTGTGGTCGAAAATCTGGATAGCTAGAATACTTCGAGAAGTGACATTGCTGAATTAGGTTAGTATTTTTGCCTAGGCACAAAAAGGGGCCATGCTACTTACACATCAAATGTCTCGTTCCAATACGGATTGAGCGTCTTCTTAATGACACTAGTAGACTTGGTCTGACTTCCATCTACAGTAATAACGGCAAAAGGGTCGGGAAGTCCTGGAATTTGCGGCGGTTAGTAATGTTTGAGAAATATGTCTTGGCCCGAAGGCCCTGTTCATGGTACCTACGGAACACATCCCGCTTGTATAATGCATCAGCTGCAATGACTAATCGGTTAGCGCTATTTTCTCGGGCTATCCAGCATAATCCTGCACTTACCAGTCACCCGTAGCTTGGTGGTGGCCATTTACGATTTCTGTCTGTGTCACAAAGCAAAAAAGTGGGTGTGCGCTTCGCACAAATCGGCCGTAGGTGAAAATGAAAATGGGAAGTAGTCGGAATGAGGTAATAGGAACCCGTTGAGCAGCAACGGGCCGGGGAAAAAATAACCCAAAACGACTAGACAAAATAACCTACATATTTAACGAACTAGAATAGTTATATAACCTATAGATGCATCAAAGAAAAAAAGGGGGATGACAGAGCGATAAACGGGCACTGCTAGACCTTCACAACGACGACAAGTCTTTCACCATCTTGGGTTCCGATACTCCATCTTTATTGGATAGCATGTCCGTGCTCGTGCTTCCCGGGAGCTTGACTTCCACTGACTCAAATGTATCGTCGGTGTAGATGGCATGGTCAAGATTGACCTTGGGGCCCTTGAAGAACGTCCTGGCATACGCAAAGAACCATATAATGGCAAACAACATGGGCGCAAAGTATACCAGCACTGTCCAGTTCATAGCATCCGGTGTATTGTCGGCGCCCCGGTACTGCGGGAAACACAGTATGGGAATCATCAGCACCGTGAATGCCACCGACACATAGCCACTTATCTTGGAATATCTCCCCAAGTTCCACGGACCTTGTCTAAACTTGTTTCCCACAACAAATACTTTGAGACCAATGGGAATGGTGAACGCGACGTATGCTGCAATGGCTCCTACTGAGAATATGGCTCCTATCGCAACGTCGCCAGCAAAAATGAGTAGCACAATCAGGCTTCCTATGATAGCATTGAACCACACAGCATTTACGGGCGTCTTTGTGATCGGATTGACTGTAGCCATGATAAACGAGCATGGAAAGCAGCCATCTCGGGCATAGGCATATGCCACTCGCGAGGCTGCAACCATCGAAGCTTGGCCCATGAAAAACGACGACAGCATTGTCAGCGCAGAAATGAAATATACCAGTCTTGTAGACAAACACTGCGTCAAGTACGTGATAAAAGGTTGGCCAAGCTCGTCATCAAGCACAGTGCTGATGTCGACCACCGTATAAGCCATGGCCAGCATGAAAGCCCAACCTAAACTGCCACCCAGAGCAGACGTCATGACGATGGCTCGGGGTGAAGCTACGTTGGCATTAGAACACTCCTCAGCAAGGTGAAATGGAGCGTCGTAGCCTGACATGGTCCAAATTATAGATATAAACGACATGAGAATCGCTATTCCATTGGGCCACTCCGTCTGGTTATCAATGACGCTCCAGACATCATGGTTAGAGTTATACCGAGAGAGACCCTGTGACGACCGATTATCTGCACCGACAATGACGAACAAAGCTACAATTATAGCAATGCCATTGATAGAGGTGCCCACGGTATTGAACTGAGCCAGAAATTTGGTGGGCATAGAAGAAATCACACTCTGAGCAAACAAAAGGGCAACAGTTAACAAGAAGATCTGATAATTGGAAGCCGAGTACGACGGATCATGCATGCTCTTCATTGCCAGCAGCATGCAGGCCAACGAATAGTCAATTGATGGAGCACTGGTAACCTGGCAAAGCCAATTACTCCAACCAGTACACCAGGCCGCAAAGGGGCCGTATTTAGGAGGGGCTAAAACGGCAGCTGCATAGTACAGACCGCCCGAGGTCGGCATTGAAGAACAAAGTTCGGCCATGGAATTGGCAACAGCCTGGATGCCAATCATAGCAATGAGCCATCCCCAAGTCATTCCGGCCGTGCCCGCATAACCCATTCCGTAGTATATGGTACTTGCAATGGAAGGAAGCAATCCCAGCAGTGCAAACGAGACGCAAAAGGAGGAAATGAGCCCGAACTCTCGCTTGAATTCTTGCTTATATCCGAGAGCCACTAGGGCCTCTTCGTCTTCAGTCATGGCATGGTCTGTCACTACCGGATGGACATGATGACCAGAAAGAACGCTTGTTACAGGCACAGCTTCAAGGTCGACCTCTCCGGCCATGGAGGTATGTGGAGCCAGGCCACTGCTAAACGGAGAGCCAGGCGCTACCATTACACTTGATACTTCGGTTTAGCTTATCGTTTATCTGTGCAAATATTTTTTAGAAAAAGCAGAAAAATTGCCAAGCGCCTGTAAAATATGCACCTATATATACACTTCCGATAGCTTTGGTGGCTCGTGTGTGATAAATGAATATTTTCTCTAGTAAAATACCGTTATCGCTTCTTCTTCTTGGCCATCTCGATAGCTTGCAGATTGTCTTGTTGTTAGACATGCCTAATCGGGAAAGACGGCGCTTAGAGACCCTTCTCTAAAATGCAGCGCTTATCTGGAACGAATCCGGTGGACGGAAGAGCAACGAAACCGAAAAAGGAAAGTTAATCCTGGATCGGCAACGGAAAAAAGAATTCAAGGAGGTCGAAAGAATTGATAGAATAAATACAATGTAGGTGTGAGAATGGGCGGTTGTACTCGTTGATTGCGGCTGCGCAGAAAAAAATTAAAGTAATATTCTATGACTTAGCTATTTTATATTTTCAAATCTTTCAGATAACGCCAATACTTGGCAGCATCCTGCTCCGATATATAGCCTCTGATATAGCTGATAAAGTGTTTCCCCGCCTGTCTTATATTGGCCCACATTAACATTCATTAAAAGCCAGGCGCCTAAAATTATAGTGCTGCGGCATGTGATCAACTGCCCTGTGAAATCATTGGGTGCCACAAGGTCCGATAACCCTAGATAAGCGTCTCCGGATGTTCTTTGTGTTTTCAGCCATAAGCTGTGCAGATAGAAGTTAGCGTCCTGCAGAATCTGCTGCTCGTTGAGCTTGCCAATCATGCCTGCGTGATATCCGTCATTATCCACATCGATCATTTCTTGTATCATTCCTTCATAATGGAAAAAGGCCAGGCTGAATATCCATACAATGAGAACTGCATAGTACGCTGTAAGTCCTAATAGCAAGTTCTCTGGTCGGTCGCGCTCCAGCAGCTGGTGCGCGTGGATGGCTCGGGTTAGAAACAGGCACGCAACCGACGTCACCCTCCGAGCGTCCGACGTATAGGCCCATTTTCGACACAGTTCTAAATCCAAGTTATCAATGATATTCGCTGGTTCCTGAAGCGAAATCCAAAACGGTATTCTATTCGCGATGGTCACAATCAGATATAGGTCATCGTGCATCAGGATTTGTGCGGCATGATTGTGAAGTAGAATCAACAGAATATAACTTGAGAAAATATCTCCATCATGTCCTAGTTGGATTTGGCCCATTATGTCGATGAATCCTGGTTGCATAGGCGAGTGCTGTTGGCCAATTTGTCCTCCAACTTCCTGTTTATCTTCTGGCTTATTCATGAAAGATTCAATGCTATCCTCTTCCATTCCCGTGCACCTGCTATAATATTGATTCCAAATGTCAAACGCTCTGCTAAGTCGGGTCTGGATCGACTTGTTTTTGAATTCGACATCCCATCGGCCACTGATTCCAACATTGTTCAGCTTCTTAACTACACTTTCGATTGTAGTGTTCGATCCAGTCATAGCACGGGTAACGCTAAGCAGGCCATAAAGTATTATGATAAGCGCAAACGGGGGTAGTACACCTGGTATAGTAAATGTTGCGTATGGGTCCATGCAGCCTGGAAGCCTGAGCATGCTTTTTATCACGTACAAGTAAGGCACCGAGTGAATGATTCGGTCAGGTCCTACCAACCTGAAAAAATCATAGGGGTTATCTATTCTCCAGAATCGATCAGAACAGGGCATGTGAGTGTCAACGTCGAAGATGGACAGTTGCATGGCAGCATTCCCGTCCTGAAGCATATGCACGCAATCACAGTACAATGCAAAGTGCATTGCTCGTTTACACGCCTCATACTTTGTCCATTCGAGCCAGGCCGTATAGGTATTAACGCCATCAAAAAAACGGTAGCCTCCTCTTACTGCCTTTGCTGTAGTAAAAGGCTGTTCTATGTCCTCATTTTCGCACATTGATACTCTAGGGAGTAACAGCCACATGTAACGCTCGAGAAGCCATTGGCTTTTGATAACTAGTGGCTGTCTTCGGTTACTTTTAGTGTCAGAACTGCCTGTGTAAGTGGGCTGGCATCCATCGTCTTCGCTATCTGGGGCTTGGCCGTCATTAAGATGATCCTCATTTCTCATTAGCAGGCAGAAAGCTTGAAGAAGTCCTACGTCCTCTTGGAATTTTGGTTGCTCCTTGTTGTTCAGAATGAAATTGAAGGACGTCAGCAAATTCTGGTGTGCTTGTGCAGCAAATCTCTGCACCCTCACGTCCTCATTCAGAGACATGCTCAATGCAACCATGACCGCTAGCAGATGAGCATTTTCCATCTCTGCACTAAAAGTTGGATAATGCACAAACAAATGGATTGGCTTAACAACAGACCAGGCATGATCGATATAAAAACCTATGCTAGAGGCGTCCAAGCTAATGTCACTTTGAGGAATGAAGCAGTCGCCCATTAGCAATTGAATGACCTCTTGCGCTTTATTTTCCGATATAATTGTCGGGTGAGTCAAGTCTACTGCTGCCACAACACTATTTTGACTACCAGCAATGTTCAGCTCTTTTACTTTATCCTCGTACTCTCTCAAGATCGTTATATATTTAGTATCGTAGTTGCCACAGTCACTATCTTCGAAGGGCCGATCTTCAAAGAGCCATTCATAATTGGGTGTTGCTGGTACCTGGTGAGAATAGCCTGCGCTTCGGCAAATGTTATAAATATTATCAAGCTCATCCAACGCCGGGTTACTATTCTCATCAAAGGCGGCTTGCGAGTCACAGAATGGCTGATCTTCATAAAGGCATGGATTTTGTTGAAATCCCTCGTAGGGATCGCTCTCAGTCTTGATTATTGCTGGCTGTTGATTATGCACTATAGAGTCATCCAGAATAGTTATTGGGGTAGTGGGCGACTGCTTATCGTCATATAGGCCATTTTCAAATGTTGTGATAACAGGTTTCATGAACTTCTTGGTGCGTGCTGACGAAATATCGGTGCTGCGCGACGACTTTTTGCGCATTCGCGTCTTGTTGACCGCTTTGGATTGATTTTCTACAGGCGCCCAAGAACTTCTTTTCTTGTGATACTTAGTATTCAGATGACTAGAGATGTTAGTATTAGAATGGCATTTTTTTCAAAAATTTTGGGCAATACGAGGTTGAGAGAAATTGTCTCGTTCCTGTAGCGTCATACTCACTTTTCATACAGATCAGCCCTGGCAAAATGCCTCTCGCACCACCCGCAGTTAAAGGGCTTAACGTCAAGATGATTTGCAGAGTGGCGGTCCAAATAATCTCGTCTGTTGAAGGATTTATTGCATCCTTCGAACTTGCAAGCAAATTTCCGTTTCTCAAGTTTGCCCATTCTTGAAGTGGTTGAGTTTGGACCAGTCGGATAGCCAAACCTAGATTGGCTTCTGACCTTCTCATCCATCATACGTATTATACAATAAGACGGAAAGAACAATTGATTGTAGGCTTGAAAATTTTTTGGTGCTGGACTCTTGTGATGGTTACTGTGGTCTACAGGTCGAATGTGTACGGCGAGAGCAGTCGTACGCCTGTACAATTTCGGCGGCTTTATCGTTGGATTACAGAAATACTTAAGGAAAAATACCAAGAGATTTTTTTTTGTTCAATAAGTAATTGACGAGTAAAATATCAGGCCACGATATGATACGAGTTATTGTGTAGGAGCTGGCCATTTTCTAGAATAGGCACCAGAAGAAAGTACCGTAACAGACCAGTTATTGAACTTTTGTGGACAAATCGGGAAATCTCATCGCCGGCTCAATCTTCCGGCATGGTAATCTAGCAGATGAGCATCTAGAAATGATCCGGTTTCATAGTTCCGGAAACGGTTGGCTGCTTCCAAATGAGGCTCACGACAAACACATTAGAGCCACAAATGTTGACTGATTTATTAACAATCTACTTGTAGATTTATCCGTAAACAGTTATTTCTGGCGGCAATTGCTGTTCAAGAGTCTTGGCGTGTGTTTGGATGGCCTTGCCTTAACAACAACCAAAGCTTGCGAAAAGAAAAACCTTTTTTGTTGAATGTGCAACTCTAGAACTAAGAAAGAAGAGAACAATTGGAAAGCCTAGGCCAATGTCATGTTTTTATGTAGAAGATGATGATGTTGGAGGAAAGAAGGGAAAAATAGTGGGCAGGCACGAGCAGGTGTGCGTCGCTTTCACAAATTTCAGTATACTGCTGTACAGAAGAATGGCATTCAACCCTAACAAAGTTTCAGTGCATGAGTCGGATTAAAATTTTCCAGCCTCAATTGGTGCGTGTGCTTGAGAGAAGAGGCGCGTGCCCATGAAATTTGTGTCCCAATTCGGCAAAGGCGATCTGATAAATTTTCATGCGGCCGAGACCGTACGATTACCGAGAGAAGTAACAACAAACCTTAAGTATTTGCAGAAATATTATCCAAGGTCAGGGCAAGGAATGGCAAGGAAGTCATGTAGACGAGGCTTGGGTGGCGAGTCAGTGGAATTATGCAAGGAGTTAAGTTGAGGTCGTAGAAGCGGAAGTTGTTGCGGCAGTTGATGCGGGTGATGATAATGAAAGGGAATGAATCAAAGCACCAAGACTAGTAGAACGGCAAATAGAAAATGAATGAAAATGAATAGAAAAATGCACTATACAGTTGCTAATGATTGCCCCTTGTACCTTGCAAGTACTACAACTATTTACAATTGCTGGATTGCTCGATTGCTGTCGATTTGGTGCCTCAACTTTAGTTTCATGCTCCAATTATTTTTAGGTCTAACAACTATAACCTGGAGCCAACATTACCAGTAACCCGCCAAGGTCAAGTCCCCAACTAGTAAAGTTGGATCCAGGTCTTAATAGGATAATGGATGATCATACATTTGTATTGTTACAACCTTCGTGGTTGTGAGGATTTTGTTACACAGCCATGGATCGGGCAATAACCTCTAACCCCAACCTGGAGGCGCTGGTTGCTACAAAAAAAAAATTAAACAAGCACGCGAAGAGGTTTGATGAATCGAAATTTGCCAGACAGGTTTGTGCTGGCGTGCTTGAAATAATCTAATGAGAATAGAATTTTTTTAAATTCCTACACTACAGCCCCTGCGTGCTCACGCGTGATAATTTGCATCGAGCATATTTTTGTTTGTGGTCAGGGTCTTGTCACGGGCGTGCTATTTGCCAACTTAGCCATAAACGTGCGTGATGAACAAAAAAAAACTGGTCAACAAGGTAAACAGGGTTATTAAGGGTTAGATCTGAAAATGAACGGGTTTGCCGTACGGATATAGCTGGATTTTATTATTTAGAATATATATATATATATATCTATTGCCTCACGTTTCATATCCTGTTTTATACCTCAAATTTCCCCCTTCATCTGCTGTTTTTGTGGCCTGTTGTTGTTGTATTGTGCCATTCCATTGACTAATTTTTTCACCCGTGTAGTTAGTCATTGGGGGAATATAAATGAAATACCTCTGACAAATTTGATTTCGCCTCAAAACAACAACAAGTCATAAATACACCTGCGGATTCTGCACTTTTTCACTCTCCGATCTGGCAGAATCTTCTGGCTTAAATGTGGTCTCACGATTTCTGCACTGTATGCGACAAACAATGCGCTCTCGGCGCCATGTACTGTTCCCAGGACTGCAGACTAGCTGATACAAAGGCCAGCAGCGGCCATAACATTGACTGGGTCTACTCGAGTCTGAGCCACAGTAAGGCCAGGAACTCTTTGAGCTCTATTGCGACGCATAATCACATTGAAGAAGACCGAATCACGCCGCCACCGGACGAAGACGATGCTGTGGCCCGCCCGCCAAGCCCCCGGTCTGTGGCCGTTCCGTCCAAACATTTTCTTTACGCCAGTCCTTTGCTTCTTCCTCAGTCTACGTCAAAACGATCCTCGCTGTTCAGCCAGCATAGCAATGAAAACAACACGAGTCTGGCGTCGCCGCCGCCGTCTCCACTGCTTATGAGCCTGAACCATGAGGACGATGACGACTCGGACTTCGAAGGATCCACTCCCGTTTTTGACACTCCCTTGGATGCAAAGACCCGTCTTTCACCAATTCAGCTTCTGAACCATGCATCTAACGAACACCTCAAGAGCTCAACCAACTACCGTCGATGGCTGTCTGCTGCATGAGCATCACGTGCTGCAACATGCAGCTGCTGTGTTTTGCCAACCACGATGAAAAAGCAAAAAAAAACAAGTCAAAATGGGCCTACTATGCATGGTGCCTCATGTACCTTATGGCCGTCGGTGTTAAATGAGAAATGTATATGTCGAATTTGGCACTCGGATCCTCTGGCTTTTTAGAACGCTTCTATTTATTAAAAAATAAAACTACTCTGCATCTCAATAGAAATTCATTTCGTGATTGCTTTTCTGTAATACTTGTGTATGCTGTCAATGCTTGGCTGGCTTCATTCGGAGTGGATCGCCGTTGATGGGGCCGTGCCTATTGCTCGATTTGGCGGGATTTCCGATCCCCGTGGATTCAAGGAGATTTATCAGGCCAAAGGCTGAGAATAATTGCAGGCAAAAAGGTTTTACTTAAAGTACATGAAATAACTGTTAATCTGCGAATCAAATATGAATGTGGGGCTTGCTTGATGATTTGTTCTAAGCAACAAAATACTCCATACTCAAGGCGTCACATTTATACAGTGGCACTATTTGCTATTGTGTGCTACCTACAATTATCATGTTAATTCTGCAAACAATCAAGCGTGCAGACACCTCAACATACATACGTGCTTCGGTTGAAGTCAAAGACGGATATCCCGTGCTGCAAGCTGCTGAATGCGAGGATTTGGTCTCCGCGTCTGCTAATAACCTCGTGGTCGTAGGAATTATAGAACAAAACCATGAGATCAAAGAGACTGCCGAGTTTTATTATCCGGAGGACGCAGCACCCAGCTCGGTACAAGACGTGTACATAGCGATTGATGGTGCAATAGAAATGTATGATGGCAACTTCATCGGTCACGACCAGGGCCGTCCAACCTTCACTAAGGACGGCAGAAAAGGCTATATCTTACGAGTGTACAACTTTCGCGATGACATTGATGGCGAAACGCCTGCTGTTTGCAAGATTAAGCAGTGAAAGCAAGACGATAGGGAGGTCTAGCAGCATCCCGAATAATGTAATGAACTCGGTCAATCGAACTGCCAAATTCTATTCAGGCAATGCCAAATTCTATTCAAGCAATGCAAATTCTATTCAATCAAACTGCCAAATTCTATTCAAACACATTTCTCATAAGATTGAAAGACCATTGATGTCTCAGGACAACCAAACGCTATCGGCAGAGACCTGACCAGCGGCCAGTCTCAGCCCGATCCTGAGCTTATTTATGCGTTCATACAGGATAAACTTCACCAACCGTATAGAAAGGTGCTCATTCTTGAATCGGAGAAGATCTGCATTGATGCGGCCGGGCCTATTGCCCGATTTTGGTGTGTTTTCCGATTCTTGTGGCTTCTAGAGATCGTACCACATAAAAATAAAGGCAAGTATCCTAATAGCCCTGTATAGTGATACTTGGCATTATAACCCTGGATATAACCCTGAACTAGTTGACATGACTAGATATTATACTTGACATAAATATATTATATTTGATATAACTATTGTACCTGTGTCTGCTCCCCCTAGCACCCCATGTGTTATGTCCGCAATATCCAATCTCTCGCCGTGCACAGAATGCATGCATAAAAAAAATTTTACTGCTCAATGTCGGCTGATCCTATCTTTGTTTGTTTATACGCACGGCCGTGTCTAACACCGTTTTGTTCGTTGCCGTCTCCCTAACTTCCCCATCCGTCACTTGTAAGCACGACGGACATATGATAGAGGGCTCAAATCTAGCCGCAAAAGCAAACAAGCGAATAGGGAGTTCTCCAAGGTCCGACGGACAAGGTTGGCGATTGGATGGACAAAGAAGAGTCTAATAATACAAGTACAAACTATAACTCTTTGATTTAAACTATACTCCTGCAAACAATGCAATCCAAATAATACATAGTTCTAGCTTCTGGTTTAGGGTCAATTGTTATTTTTTTTTTTATTTTTTTCTTCTACGCCTCCTTAATCCTGCACCACAACAGCCGGGTAAACGGTCTCCCTTTCCATAAGGAGTCACCGCCTTCCACTCCTGAAAAATCCGGAATCTCGTGGAGCCGTTTAACTTTCCAACCTGCAAGTGTGCAAGTGTTGGATTCCAGGTCAATTGTCGACTAATCGGTTGGCTGTTTTTTCCGTATCTACTCGTGGTGATATTTATTCCACAAATCCGCCTGCATTCCCCGAGTAATCCCCCGGCCATCGGGTTGTGAATTTCACTCATCATTTCTGTCTTTTTCCAGGCGCCCTTCTTTTCAAAAGACTTTCTGCTCTTTCCTTTCTTGCCCCTATGACCGGCATATACGAGGCTCCGCTCAGGCCGCCCTCGCCGGATGACGATTCTTTCGACTTCAGCCCGACCACGTCGGCCCGCAAGCAGTCCTTTGCAACTGTCACTGCCCGCGACGCTCGCAACTCGAGCATACCGCGCTCGGTGCGTCTGATGCCTCGACGCAAACACAGCAAGAATTTCAGTCTTTCCAAAGCCAGCCAATTGAGCTCGGTGTACTCGTCACCTCCTCTTTCGCCCGAGCCGTATAGTACAAGCACCACCTCCGGCACGCTCAATGATCCTCTGACTGACACCAGCAGCGGCAGCGGTTCCAGCAGTATGCGCTCCTCGGCGGTCTTGGGCCATTCTGCTACCGGTTCTGCCGATTTGGGCAGCGATCTCACGGTCGATTTCCCCTATCTGAGAGCGACACACTCTTTTGAACCACAGGCGTTGTTGCAGCAGCACAACATTGAAGCTGACAATTCAAGTGTATGTCTCGGTTTCGATGAGCTGGACCTTGTTATTTTGCATAGCGTCCATCCTTCCGGCTGGGGCGACGCGACCCTGCTGTCTACCGGTGCTAGAGGCTGGGTCCCCACAAACTTCTTTCTGCCCTATGTAGAGCCGCAAGCTATGCCCTTGCTGGCTGCCGTTCTGACTTTTATTGTCAATCCTCGGTCTCATGAGCTTCCTCGTGATGGTTCGCCTGATAATTCTCCGCAGTTCACTTTTAGTCAGACTGCTGTTACTACCATTGTGGCCGGCGTGCGAAGTCTGCTTGAACTGTGTGGTTCACTCACTCGCGAAGCTGCCGCTGTCAAGCGTTCTCCTTCAATTCGAAAGTTGAGAAAAGCTCTGTTAACCGAACTGGCTCTCGTAGTCTCGGTTGCTCAGCAAAATGGCAATTCCACAGACAGCCTAGTCATTGAGAAACTTGTACACGGATGCTATAAGATTGTCATTCGTGCTGTCATGTTCTTGGATGTCTGGTCAATAGAAAACGATGCAAAGAGAAAGCTGGACGATAGCGCCGACGACGAGCAGCCTTCGTCTCCCTTGAGTCCTACACGTGGTCATCCAAAAATGCCTTCTTCTTCCTCGTCTACATCTGTTTACTCCAAGTCTTTGTTATCTCTTGCACAGACCTCTCATGTCAAGTCTATGAACAGAGCTAGTGTCATATTTCATCGGGGCCCGCCAACTGCATCTCATCGTCTTGAAGAGGTCAATGAGGCACTCACCACTTATCTTGGTATATTTATTCATCGCATGTCCATTCTTGAAACAGATCCATCGGCATCTTCGCAAATCCTCCTCAATACTCGCAAGGTTATGCTTGCTAGCAGAGAATTGTTGGCATGTGTGGATGCCATCGCCAGTCACTCTGCCAAGAGTGCCGAGCTGGAAAGATCCAAAAAGAGCCTCTACGGTAGCACGAAGGCTTTAGTCCGTATAGCCCGGGATGCTGCCAATGAATCGCTGCGAGGCTTTGAAACTGGTGGCGAGCCACAGCCGGGCTCTGAGAGCCCCAATCATGGTAGACTGGTTAATATTGCTGTTGACTGTGTTCGATGTGCTGGGGAATGTGTCGTTCGGTGCAAGAACATCATCAACAATGTCGGCGACTTTCAAATGTCTGCTACTCGGGAATATCCTGATTTCGCCAATGGACTGATGACTACTCCTCTAAGCAAGTCGAGCTCTTCTTTGTCTTCCAAGAGTGAAAGTGATAGTGGCATAGACTGCGATACAACCTCTACCACTCCTCTTCAGCATTCGAGCGATGAACGGTCTTTAAGTCAGTTTGCGGATCAACGGTCGAGTCAGCCTTCCAGTAGTGCTGCTAGTCAAAACCAGACAACTCTTGACGAGGATGAATTTTCCAGTGACGATGTCCTCTATGATACTCGTGGCAATATTCATGGTGCAACTCTTCAGACATTGATTGCCATGATTGTCGACGGCCATTCTAAATTGGAGCCTTACAAAATTTCTGCATTCTTTTTAATATTTCGAACGTTCACTACTCCGGATGAAGTATTGGATATTCTGTTCGATTTGTACGCTCCTGAGCAGGATCACCTTAGGATGAATATTTCTGAAGCATCTCTTTTGACTAAGAGACGCTTAAATGTGTTCTATTTTGTGGAAAGATGGATGAAGTCTCATTGGCAACCCGACGCTGATAATGCTGTTTTGCCCCGGATTTTGAAATTTGCAGATGCTAATTTCCAATCCGCCACAACCAATGGCAGGGGTGTCATTAGAAATCTATCACAGCAACTAGATGGCAGCCGTCCCATTCTTCACAGGCTGGTTGACATCAATAATGAGGAGGAATTTTTCTCACAGAGAAGCACTGCGCCGGCTCTGTCGAGCAGGAAATCCATGACTACTCTGAGCAAGTCTCAAGTCCAACAGCTACAGCGCTATTATGACAATAATAGTTCTAGTGCCAAGACGATTATTTCTGATAATAACTTTCCAAGTGCTATCCCGAGACGTCAGTCTGGAGTTTCTAACTGGGCAGCGAATCTCAGAAGAGCATCCAGCTCTAACCTAGCAGCAGCTGCCAGTTCTTCGTCTTTGTCGCTTCCGGGATTAAATGTTGACGGTAACTTGAGTATTCTGGACTTTGACGCTGGGAGCCTCGCCTATCAGTTGACTTGGATTGACTGCAAACTCTTTGTCGCTATTGAGCCTAACGAATTGGTAGACCAGAACTTTTCTCAGCGCAAAAGAGACCTCGGATTGGCAAATAACGTGTTAAAGATGTCTACTCATGCAAACAAATTATCTTCATTTGTTGGTGACTCCATCTTGGGTGGTAGTGATTCTCGATCTAATATTAGCATCAAGGCTAGATCCAAGGTTCTGAAACAGTGGATTCGAGTTGCCAACAAATGCCATGAGATTGGAAATTTCAACACTGCTATCTCGATTGTCTCTGCCCTCAACTCTGTGAACATTTTGAGACTGAAACGGGTCTGGGATGGTTTATCTGCAAAGCATCTGGCTACCTTCCAGAGTCTCAAATATCTGCTTGTTCCGGATCGCAATTTCAGCGCGTACCGGCAAAAGCTAAAGAGTCATCCCCTTCCGGTCATTCCTTATCTAGGACTTTACTTGACTGACCTGACGTTTGTTGAGGAAGGAAATTCAAAGTTTAAAAAACATTCATCCGGTGAAGACGGTCCAAAACTGGTCAATCTGGATAGATGTGAACGAACAGCTCGTTTGGTCGGTGAACTTCAGAGGTACCAAATGAACAGTTACAATATTGTTCCTTCCAAAGAATTGCAGTTTTGGCTTCAGAATGAGATGTCGCGTTCGCACGACGCGGTTAACAAAGACCATCAGGCTCTGTGGCGACGATCCTGCATTATTGAGCCTAAAAATTAAAAACTCTTCTATTTATATAGATATTTCTATCCTTTACTTATTTCGGCCCGTCGTGGCCTGACGTTCTTTATGGTACATATAAAACATTTTAATGATACATTGTCTCTGTCAATAAAACATTCTGATAATCTGCTTAGACTCAAACATTCTGATAATCTGCACATGGTCAATAAAACATTCTCACGATACTTTGTCTCTGTTCTTGTTCAGCGCTTTCGTTTTTTACTTGCTCTGTCCAATGTAGTTTATGGCCGAACCGGCCTTGAAGAACTGTACCTGATCCTTAGACATTGTATGCTTCGTGACAATGTCAAAAGTTTCTCCGCTATCATGTTTAGTAACGCGCAAGGTCAAAGTTCCGCCATTGTTTCCGTTCTTTTCTAGCATATCTAAAAGATCGACGGTGCGAATCTTGTCCAAGGACGAAATCTTGTCATAATCATCGGCATTATCGAACGTCAGTGGAAGCATTCCCTGTTTTTTTAAATTGGTTTCATGTATTCTCGCAAACGACTTGGTGAGAATGATTTTACCGCCAAGGAATCTCGGTGAAAGGGCCGCATGTTCTCGGGCCGAACCTTCACCGTAATTGTGCTCGGCAACGACTATCCAAGGTCGTCCCTCCTCCTTCCACTTGATCATCAGCTCAGGAATGCCCATATTCTCGCCAGTGAAATCTCTTACTTCGTTTGTTTTTCCACTTTCCTGATTAACAGCGCCAATCAAGGTATTGTATGATATATTTTCCAAGTGACCCTTGTATTTCAGCCAGGCACCGGCTGCAGAGATATGGTCGGTGGTACATTTGCCCTGTACTTTCAGCAGCACTGTTGTTTCTATCTCCTTGTTATCAAATGCAGTAAATGGTTCCAGAAGTTGCAGTCTGTCCGACTCAGGAGAAACCTTGATCTCGGCCGCCGGATCAGGAGTTGGATCAGCCATAACCCCAGTGGAAGGATAAAACTCAGATCGTGGACCAAGAGTGAATCCTTCGGGTGGTAGCTCGAATCCTTCTGAGGGGGGATTGAATTTAAATGTCTCGGGACCAATTTCGATAGTATCGGTCATTGGATTGAACTTGGTCGACCCCGAGTAAGTCAGAGCAGTTACCACCTCTGGTGAAGTCAGGAAATTCATCGTTTTAGCATTTCCATCATTTCTAGCCTTGAAGTTTCGATTGAAAGAGGTAAATATGGCGTTTGTGTCCTTAGGAGCATCGTCTCCTCTGTCCCATTGACCAATGCAGGGGCCACATGCATTTGCAAGTACAATAGCACCATTTCTCTCAAACTTTTGAATCAGTCCATCTCTCTCCATGGTGGCTCTAATCTGTTCCGAGCCTGGTGTCACATAAAACGGTATTTTGGGCTTTAGACCAGCAGCTTCCGCCTGGTCGACCAAGGATGCCACCCGGGTCATATCCTGGTATGAGGAGTTTGTACACGAACCAATGAGACCGGCAGACGCCTTTTCGGGCCAGTCTGCATTATGGTCGACCTGGTCACCAAACTTTGAAAGAGGCGTAGACAGATCTGGTGTGAAGGGGCCGTTAATGTGGGGTTCAAGCTCTGAGAGGTTGATTTCGACAACTTGGTCATACTCAGCACCGTCATCGGCTCTGAGAAGGTCGGTAGTGGTGGCAACTTCGTCCACAACGGATGCAACAGGGCCCCTATGAGTGGATTCAAGATATCTTTTCATAGACGGTGTATAAGGAAAGGTAGAAGTGGTAGCACCGACCTCGGCACCCATATTACAGATTGTAGCCATTCCCGTAGCCGACAGTGACTGTACACCGTCACCGAAGTATTCAATGATCGATCCTGTTCCTCCACGGACAGTGAGGATCCCAGCCAGCGTGGTAATGACATCTTTCGGAGAAGTCCATCCATTGAGTTGCCCGGTAAGCTTCACTCCAAGCATGTTGGGGGCCTTGAGTTCCCACGGAGTACCCGTGAGAGCATCGACGGCATCGGCACCGCCGACCCCAATGGCAATTGCACCCAGGCCACCAGCATTGGGGGTGTGCGAGTCGGTGCCCAGCATCATGAGGCCTGGCACCGAGAAGTTCTCGAGGACAATCTGGTGGATGATCCCGGAGCCAGGGCCCCAGAACTGGATGCCGTACTTGCGGGCACACGACTCCAGGAAGTCGAAGACCTCTTTATTGACGACCTCAGCCGACGCAAGGTCCTTGTCGGCACCGCTCTTGCCGACAATCAGGTGGTCGCAGTGGATGGACGCAGGGACCCTCGTGGAGTCCATGCCGCAGGTCATGAACTGCAGCAGAGCCATCTGTGCAGACGCATCTTGCATGGCGACTCTGTCTGGATGCAGTTTCAGGTACGCATTGCCGCGGACGTGCTTGGACGCCAGCGACTCGGCCGGATCAACGAGGTGCGAATACAGGATTTTCTCGGCCAGAGTAAGCGGCCGGTTGAGGATTTGGCGCACATGTGCCAGCTTGTTCAGCAGCAGGTCGTACGGAGGCGTCCTGGAGCGCAGCTGGCGCGGCAGCGAAGCTAACGAAGCGATATGCCTGGGCATGGTGGGGTAGAGAAATGAATCATAGATTTTTTTTTCACTTGGTGGGGCTCGCTGAGAAATGGGTCAACGGCGATTGGACAGAGACGGAGGAGAAATTTAAGGTTGAAAAATAGTTTCGCTTTTTAATTCTTTATACATTATCTATGTCCTATTTCGCTTGCTCGGCCAAGTACCCATTTCCTACTTGGCTCGTTCTTGTTGTTGGTCAAATCTCGCATTATTAACTTTACCCTCCTACTTTTTTTGACTTGACCATCAACCTTATTAATCATCATGTCCGAAGACCACAACACCAAGCTTGCGGAATTCGTCTCGATTACACAGTTGGATGCCAGTGAGGCAAGGCGGTTTCTGGAGCAGACCGACTGGGATACTACTGTAGGTAGACTAGGAATCGCTAAAACTACTGTTATACTGACTTTCAGTCCGCTCTAGACCTCTTTTATGCTGCAGAAAACGACGACCAGGATACTGATCACGATTATCGGCGGGAATTGGAGTCGAGCCGTGTAGGAAGAGGCCCCGCTGCTCCAGTGGCGACAAGCAGCAGGAGTTCCAGCCAGGCCACCAGCGGCACCTCCAAGAAGCGCTTTGCAACCGTTGCCGACATCCGTAACGAGCGCGACGCTTCGCCTGTGCATCCCGGGTCTCCTGATCCCGAAAACCTGTTTACGGGCGGCGAGAAGTCGGGGCTTGCTGTGCAGAACCCCGACGACGGCAACAATGGGGCTCCGCGCCCCGGCAGGCTCATCAGCGACATTTTTCGCCAGGCCCGCCAAGTCCATGATAACGGCGATGATGATATATACGATGCTGCTGGAAATCAGCCCTTGCTCAATAGTTTCAGCGGAACCGGATACACTTTGGGCTCCGATGACATGCCTTCTAGAATCATCGCCAATGTATCCGATGATCCTGTTTCATCTCCATCTTCTCGCAAGGAGACTTATAGAAAGCTTTTTTTCTGGAGAAACGGCTTCTCTGTCGGCGAAGACGGGCCTCTTTATAGGTACGATGATCCTGCAAATATCAACTACTTGGAGGCCATTCGTTCCGGTCGGGCTCCGATATCTCTCCTCAACGTCCAAGGCGGTGACGATGTCCGAGTAGATGTCTATAGAAAGGACGAGGATTACGTGCCTCCCAAGAAAACCTCTGGTGGTTTTGGTGGCAGAGGCGTAAGACTGGGGTCTCCTGTACCAGGCGAACCCCTGACTTCTCCAGGGCCGTCTTCTTCTCAACCGTCCTCTTCGGTTCCGGAGGCGTCATCAGCATCTGCATCCGCATCCGCTTCTGCAAGTACTGGTCTGGGCCAATCTGGTGATGCTTCACTTCAACTGCGTCTGGCTAATGGACAAGCTGCTCGGCTCCGCTTCGACTCTGCGGGACCTGTTCAGCAGCTTTACGACTACGTTGAAGCCGAGCATCCAACAACAAGGTCGTATATTTTGCAAACCACGTTCCCTAATAAGGAGCTTTCTGACCGATCGGCTTCTCTCAAGGAATCTGGAGCTGTTGGCTCGGTCGTGGTTCAAAAGTGGATATAATTGTATTCTATTATACGATATTGCTATGATGACCCTAAAAACGCGATTGCTAGTATGGTAATGAAATAACAAAAAATAGCATGTTAATATGTATAATGTATTTAAGTCGATCATTAAGTTCATGTCATACGCAATGACAGCTTGCTCACGTATATCCCGGTAAGCTCAAATATAATGTAAAATCAATTAGTTCATATATAATGTATTAAAAATCATTCAGTTCATATTCGATGTATATCATTCAAAGTCCATACTTTTCGCATAACTAGTGTCAAAGTCCTTCTCTACTCCTCGGAAAAAGTTCCTCCAGCTCTGTTTTCCTGTATTAGGGCTGCCAGTAGCAGCAGGAGGAACCGGTGGTTTTGCAGGCACTTGGCTCGTTGCGTTCACCCGCGATATTCGTGGAGTGCTCGTTTTCGCTGCATTCATTTGAGTAGGAGGGTTGGCAATGACGAGGCTTTCGCTGTTTTGTCGATTCAACCACTGCTGCATGTCCATAAAGCCCGTGGCGGTTTTCACCATCATGCGGTTATTTATCATTTTTACTTCGACAGTTTGAGGCGATGATACAGGCTGTGATGTTGCTGGAGGATTGCGGGCCGGTGATGGTGTGGAAGGTTTGGGTACCAACGGAGCACCATTATGATGCTGAAACGAATCATAGCGGCTCGTACTCTTCTTTTTGACAACCGATAAATCAGAAGACGGGGAAGAAGTTAATGCTGTAGCACTAGAACCGGACTGTCCCGATTGCTGTGGTTGTTGAGATCTAAATGCGGCCATTAAAGACGGAAGTTCATCGGCTATGCTTGTTGCCCCCTTTGACGGCGAAACTGTCGAAGAATCCAAAGAAACATCTCCCGACGAAACTCCTCTCCTATGGCCTTTGTCCTTGGAAAATTCAGCCCAATCTGGTGCTTTATATTCCGAAGTCGGGGGCTCGTCCTGGAAGTTAGGGGGAGCCTCGCCGTTTGCGGCGCTGTAAAAGGACAAGAACATGTGACGCAGGTCGTGAACGACCTGGAACATTTCCTGCTGGACGCTTTCGAAAGGAGTCGACTCCATTTCGTCTAGCAGTTCCTTGATGAAGCTTCTGTATTTGAGAAGCAGTGGGTTTTCTTCTTGCGGAGCTGCCTGGCCTGAAGAGAATCCGAGCATTGACATGAATCCGCCGGATTTTGAGTCGCTCTTCTTGCCTACTTTTGACAATAAGCCAGTCAACTCGTAGTTTATCTTGATGAGCGTGGAACGCGATAGAGCTAGTTGTAATTTGAACTCCAGCTTGGTGAACTTGGACAATATTCTAAGCACCAGAATAGCCAGCAGAGATGCGGCATTGGATGATACAATGCGGCCACCGGCCCTGTGGACCTTTCTCTTGAGCTTTTTTATATTCCAGCTGTACATCTCGTCCAGAAGTCCCTGAGAACGTGCTCCTACGCGTACAGCCAAGTCCAGGTGGAACTGGTCGACGTCAACTGAAGTATCGATCTCATAGCTGCTGAGCAACGAAAACCACCCTGAATTGGCCTCTTCCGTGTACGCGTTGACGCAAACCCATATTTTGAATGCATACAGCACATCGTCTGCTTTTATATTACCGTGTCCTTCACATAATGCCAATATATCTTCTTCAGAGACCCGTTTCTGGTCCAGTAGAGCCAGCACGGGGTCGGAATTGGCAACTAAAGCCATTGTTCAACTGCCGAGCTGTATGGAAAATGCAAAAAATAGCAATGAAGCTGTGTAATTGAGGCACAGATGCAAGTGAAGAAAAGTCCGATTAATGTCCGCTTTGCAAATGTCCGCACTTTATCTGTTAAAGTATGTGATCAGGCCATGAAAACAAATCTATTGGCCGTGCAGGCTGCAAGTCACGTGCCCAGTCACCCCACGCCTGTTTCCGTCGAAATCAAGCTGTTATCCTATATTAGGCCTTGTATTTATATATTAGCCTGTTTGTATTTACTTCTGAATCATTCCCAGACCGTTGGTGCACATGTCTGTCTTAGTCGGCTGCCGTTTTCGGCAACTGAAATATTTCATTCAATGCCCTACTCACATAGATATTCATGTCCATTCGTAAATTTATAGATATCGGTATCAACCTGACAGACGGCCAGTTCCGTGGCATATATCATGGTAAAAGCTATCATCCAGACGATCTTCAAGACGTGCTTGATCGTGCCCAGCAGAGCGGAGTGTCCAAGATGCTGGTGACGGGATCAACTCTCACGGATTCCAAGCAGGCTCTAGAACTATGCCAGAAATACTCCCGGCCCGGGATTCTCGAACTCTATTCTACTGCAGGCATTCATCCGTGTCAAGCTGCCGAATATGACAAGGAATTTCATGGAGATGTAACACCGCTGGTGGACCTGGTGAAATCTAGCGACAGAACTATACGGGCATTTGGAGAAATCGGACTGGACTACGATCGGCTGCATTTCTCGCCTGCTGATATTCAGAGAAAGTACTTTGACATGCAGTTACAATTGGCGTGCCAGTTGAGTTTGCCGCTATTTCTGCATTCACGAGCTGCTGCTGATGACTTCGAGGCCATTCTTTCTCCATACATCAACAAGCTTCCAAAAGGCGCGGTCGTACACTCTTTTACGGGGACAGCTCCAGAGCTTAGCCGTATGCTAGACCTGGGGTTGTACATTGGCATTAATGGCTGTTCTCTCAAGACGCAAGATAACCTGGATGTCGTCAAGCATGTACCTCTCAATAGACTAATGCTTGAGACAGATGGCCCCTGGTGCGAAATCAGGCCTACTCACACTTCTTATCAGTTTCTCAAGGACGAGATCTTACCTTATAAAGCAGTCAAGAAGGAGAAACAAGTCCCGGGTTGTTTAGTTAAAGGACGGTGCGAACCGTGCTCCATCTCATTAGTAGCGACTGTGGTAGCCCAGGTGAAGGACATTCCTCTCAGTCAGGTCATCGAGGCAGCATATAAGAACAGCGTGGATCTATTTGATTTCTAGAATGCCTTGTCGCAGGAACTATTTGATTTCTAGAATACACTCTAAAACCAGCATATATTAGTGAGATCGATGACAGCCACATATAGAAGCAATCATCTCGTTTATAACATGGAAGATTTAAGAATAAATATTTCATATCTCGTTAAATCATAGTTGTAACAATCCCTCTGTGACTATGATATAAAGATTCATGATTAAGAGCTTGGCGGTGATCCGGAAGGAAGCTCCTCTAGTCTGCTGCCATCGTCGTCGACTTCCTCTTCGTCTTCCTCAACCACCTCAATGTCCACTTCGTTTGCATTCGTTCCTCGGCTACTAACGCCTAGTCTTGAGAGCAGAGATGCCGCGTTGTCTCCTTGAACAATGTACGATGCTAAATCAGGTCGTCCTACAATAGTCATTCCATTGCCGAACAGCTGCTGGAGAACGTTGCCGCCTTGAGTAAATGGAACATTGTATCCATCTTCTCCATTAGCAACGCTTCTGTTCGCGTCACCTTCGGAAGCGCCTGAAAACGGATTTCCGGTCATTACTGCAGCATCTTCGGGGGCAACAGGGCCCTCGCCATTCTCCACACGTTCGGCAATCATATCATACCACTCCTCCTTTGTCTTCCCATTCAAAAGGGCAACAATAATTACAGTCATGTTATCGCATCCGATTCCACTGATGTCGCTTTCGGGGGCCAAGCAATTGTCTAATAAATTCTCGCATATCTGATCGAGCTCTTGCCGAGCAGCAATGCCCCGCCGAACAAACTCCACGGCAGTCTGTGAAAACATACAGTCCCAGATACCATCGCAGGCCAGAATGAGAAATTCGTCCTGGGGTGTTATGCGATGCTCTAGGATATCCGGATATGCCGACACGATTTGCTCCTCGGGAGGCAAATCCGGGGACTTCTTGAAGTCAAAGTCACCAATGGCTCTGGAAAGGGCCAGATTCCCATTGACACGGCCGGACTCGACGTATCCGCCGGCAGCGCAAATGCGGGCGCGTTCGCCTTCATTCTGCGGTTTGTGATCATACGACATTGCCTTTGCCGTGCCCTTGACCCCCAGGACTGTTCGGGAATCGCCAGCATTGGCCACGACAATGAGATCATCGGTGATGATGGCCGACGTGGCTGTGCATCCGCTCTGGTCCTGTTTGTACGAGTTGTCGTCCAAAATGGCCGAGTCGGTGCCAAGGAACCCCTTTCTCAGGGCCTTGCCGAAGTCACCCTTTGCAAACTCGGGTTGCTGGGCAACAATGCTATGAAGATGTTCGCCCGAGTACTCGGCGACTTTGCTGCCGCCATGGCCGTCGTACACGGCGAAAAAGGCCGTCTTAGTGTCCGACTGTTGTTGGGGAGATTGCAGGTCCAGTATGGTAGCATGAGCATCCTCCATGCTGACGCGCCATCCCTGCATGGCCGAGAGTCCGTAGTATAGTTTGTCGTTTTCGCCATGTTCAGACTGCTTGTCGACGACGGGTTGCGAGAGTATTTGGCCCATGGTTGGTTCCAGAGTAATTACACAGCTTGCTATCAAAGAGAGTTTCCTCCAAAAAAAACCTGCAAAAATCCCGGCTGCAATAACTCAAGTATTGGAGCTTTCGTGGAGATCCGCTTGATTTCAATGGCCTATTTGTTAATTGCCCAGGATTGCAAATGATATATGCTAAACTGGTTATGGCGAAAGATTTTCAGTGGGGAGGAAACTGTACGGTTATAAGGAGGGAAAAAATTTGAAAAGTAAACGAGGGGAACTTGCAAGGCAGTAAGACAGGCGGGGCAAGCACGAAGCGGGAATTCAGTGTATTAGAGAGGTTTATGTGAATGTAGATTTAATACGGTGTTAGTACGGTGTATTGTATAGGTTATATATATACTATTGATAGTCGAGATATGAGATGTGTATCGTGGATTTCCTGTTTGAGAAATCAACGTGCTCAGGTGTACTGAGGGAGTATAAGCTGTAGGATAACGAGTAGGGCCATAAAATGGTAGATTTGAAATACAGACGATTATTCGTTTGTATGAGCTGATTATTGTATTTCATATTTCCTTTGTGTTTTTTCCGTATTAACCCTCCGTTGGTCATTTGCGCTATGACACATTAAGCTGTGGAAATCATACTCAAATCGTCTGCAAAATCATCCTCGCTCACCAATGCCCCCCAAATTACAGCCCGAGCTGCACGTCCTCGAGCGCGAAGTCAAGTCCGACATCAATGCTGTATATAGCACATATCCCATATATTCCACGATCCTGGCCGAGTCCCTGACTCCCCATGTAGCCTACCTGAAACTCAGTAATCCCCGGTCTCACAAACGAGTCCCGAGTTTCTTGCTGGAGTCCGCTGTCGCCGGTCAGTCGCTGGATAGATACAGCTTTATAGGTGTGAATCCGCGTAAAACAATCAGCACCGGCAAAGGTTTTGGACCCGAGGTTGATCCGTTGGTGCTGCTTGAGAAGGAACTCAGCCAACATCGACTGTGCAAACCGCTCGTCACTTCTGCTCTGCCTGATCTCTCTGGTGGTGCGGTAGGCTACATATCGTACGACTGCATCAAGTACTTTGAGCCGACCACTGCTGCTGATCTCAAGGACAATGTCGGCATCCCTGAGGCCTGCTTGATGCTCTTTGACACAATTGTCGCCTTTGACAATGTATATCAGCGCATAGTCATTATTCATAATATCCATGTACCCGATGGGACTGACCGGAGCCTGGTGGATGTGGCTGCTGAGTACGATAATGCACATAAGGTCATTGCCGATATCACTGATCGGCTCACTTTGGATTCCCGCACCGACGAGCAAAGCTATATGCCTGTTCAGCCGCCAGTGGAGGCGTCGGATGTATTCACTTCTAATATTGGGCAGCAGGGTTATGAGGACCATGTCAGAAAGCTCAAAGAATATATCGTCAAGGGAGATATCATTCAGGCTGTTCCGTCGCAGAGAGTCACGCATCCCACAAATGTGCACCCTTTCCACATCTATGCTTATCTGAGAACGGTGAATCCGTCGCCGTATCTTTTTTACGTTGATTACGTGGACTTTCAAGTCGTTGGTGCTTCTCCAGAGTTACTGGTCAAGGAGGAAAAAGGAAGAATCATCACTCATCCTATAGCAGGTACCATTAAACGTGGCAAGACAATTGAGGAAGATGATGCTTTGTCTGCACAGCTCTTGGCTTCTCACAAGGATCGTGCCGAGCACGTTATGCTGGTTGATTTGGCCAGAAATGATATCAACAGGGTCTGCGACCCCCAGTCGACGTCAGTTGATCGTCTGCTTACTATTGAACGCTTTTCTCACGTCATGCATTTGGTATCCCAAGTCAGCGGCGTTCTAAGAGAAGACAAAACTAGATTCGATGCTTTCCGATCCATATTTCCTGCCGGCACTGTTTCTGGAGCACCAAAGGTTCGGGCCATGCAGATCATTAGCGAGTTGGAGGGCGAAAAACGTGGAATCTATGCCGGTGCCGTCGGCCATTGGGGCTATAATCCAACGTCTATGAACACCTGTATTGCTCTGAGAACAATGATGGTGAAGGATGGTCTGGCTTATCTACAAGCTGGAGGCGGAATTGTGCATGATTCCGATCCATACGAAGAGTACATTGAGACGATGAATAAAATGAAGGCCAATAACCAGACGCTGAAAGAAATAGAGGCCATTTTGTTAAATAAACAGGCTAAAGCGCTGGGCAAAAAATAAGGCAAATGCACGTATAATAGATAGATGTTTGCAAATTATAATATATATATATCTACTGAGTTCTTAATGAACCGGCAGCTTCTGTAACTCGTTGACAAAGTTCTCTCCCCAGTAAGCTGCTGTGTATTTTGAAACGTACTTGAATAGCTTCTTGAAGTTGCCGTCCCGTTTCTCTTCAGGAATCGTTAGAGCATCAAACATCGCCTCTGATAGTTCGTCCGTATTCCACGGGTTGATTATTATCGAGCCATTGAGATTCTGGGCAGCTCCTGCAAACTCGGACAAAATTAATGACCCATGCTTTTCTTGCTGGCATGCCACGTATTCATATGATACGAGATTCATTCCGTCCCGTGTGCTGCTGACGAGGCAAACGTCGCTGACCGCATATAGGGCAATGAGTTCATGAAAATCAATGCTCTTGTGCAGAAAGTGGATCGGCGTAAACTCTATGCTTCCAAACTTGCCATTGATGCGGCCAACCAGCTCGTTTACCACAGCACGAAGATTCTGGTATTCTTCAACGTCCTGTCGCGACGGTACAGCCACCTGTACCAAGACCACCTTTCCTATCCATTCGGGATGCTGCGTTAAAAACACCTCGAATGCATGCAGTTTCTGCGGCACACCTTTTATGTAGTCTAATCTATCGACACCAACCATGATTTTTGTATTCTTGAATTTAGTCTCCAACTCCTTCATTCTATGCTGAACCTCAGGAAGCTTCAACCCGCCGGCAAACTTGTCGCAGTCAATTCCTATTGGAAAAGCCCCCACTGTCACGCTTCTACCCTCGATTTGAATACTATTAGGTGAAGTTTCATAATGAAGGATTCTAGTCACCGACGAGAGAAAATGCCGAGCGTAGTCATACGTGTGAAATCCAATTAGATCGCATTGCATTACGCCAAGAAGAACCTGCCTTCTCACAGGAAGCACTCGGTACACTTCGCTAGAAGGAAACGGCGTGTGCAGAAAGAAGCCGATCCGTATCTTCTTGCTGCCAACCTCCTCTCTGAGCATGGCCGGCAACAACATCAAATGATAGTCGTGGATCCATATAGAATCGCCAGAGTCGACCAGTGGCGCAATTGTCTTGGCAAACAGGCGATTCGCCTCGGTATATGCTTCCCATGCTACTTCATCAAAGTTCATTTCTCCCGGATGATAGTGAAAAAGAGGCCACAAAATCGAGTTGGAAAACCCATTGTAGTGCAGTTCGGCAACCTCGTCACTTAGAAACACTGGGTAGCAGCTGAACGTCTCCGATAAGTCTCTGTACACCTGGTCTTTTTCCGAATCAGGCACTTGCAAGCCGGGCCAACCAAACCACTTGAAATCTTTATCTTTTTTGACTCCTGAAAGTGCAGTCACAAGACCGCCCGAGGACATGGTATAACTGTATGAGCCATTTTCATCCCGCTTGATTGTCACAGGCAGCCGATTCGATATGGCCAGGACTTTTCCGCCCATTAATCTTGTTTGACAGATTGGTTTATAGTTGGGATCAGCACAAGGCGGATGATGAAGAATGGTCACGTGACGGTCAGTCGACAGGTCAAATTTCTTGCAAAAAGACGCATATTTTACCTAAATCACTCTTTTATGCTGATATTTCATACTATTTGTACGCGAATATCTTGTATAATCTGTGTTGTCATTTGCTCCAACTTCTTCCTCCCATCCTATACCATGCCAGGATCTCTAGCTCAGGAGCACTCATTGGATCTTCCAAGAGCCGTTTCCATTGAGTTTCCTGCAAACGTACAGAACAATTCTAAGGCTCTTTCAATGGTCGGTGGTGCTGCTGCTGTTGCCAGGGCTGTCGATAAGCAGGAATCTCTGCAACTGAGGTTAAGACCAGACGACCCGTTTGAACACCCCATTAATTCGCGAGCCACAAAACATGAAAACATATTATTAAAAGTGGAGCTTCCAAAAAAGTGTCTTGAGGAGGCTGGTTACGACATCCATGAGGCTATTAAGCTTTCGCAGGGCCAGTTCAAGGCCAGCCCTGTTCGTATTCTCGAAACAAACTTCCGATTCCGAGAAATGAGTGATTTCCAGTGGAACACGTCATCATCGTCATTTCTTGCCGGCGTTGGTCCGAGCATTTTTAGTGGGAATCTGAACGAGATCAAGAATCTCCAGCTCAACGGTCCCGATAACGGTCCTCTGGACGCATTGCCTCCGCCTCGGTTTTCCCAGATCTCGTTTCCATTCAATTACGGCTACAAACAGAACCCAGCTTCTACTGCCGTCAGCGATGAGGCTGGGAATTCCCGGCTAGTGAACCATTCCAGTGGTCAGAAGTTGCATTCCATCATGGTTGGATGGGCAGACCCTGCTCCAACCGGGCCCCCTGAAACACTGCCTGCAAATCCAGAAGTTTTGGTTGCTCATTGCATCGATAAAATCAAAGAGCTTTTTGAGCAGCGGCCGTTATGGACAAGAAGAGGCATCGAGGCCAACATACATCCGGACCTGCGCACGGTTCTGAAATATGCCTTGCCGTACGTTACCTACTTTTTCAAATCCGGTCCCTATAGAAGCTCGTATGTCAAGTATGGAATTGACCCGAGAACTGACAAGGAATATGCAAAATATCAGACAGAGCATTTTCGGATACTGAACAAATCAGACGTTGACGACGGTAACCAGAGCTCATTGTACGAAAACTCCGGACTATATGATCAATCTTCAGTGAATGAGCAGTCTTCATCACATGATGATGGTTCCAAAGATGTTCCAGACAACTCATATATATTTGATGGTGTGCATATCATAAAAAGCAGAGTCATCGAGCTTTGCGACGTGACTGATCCTCAGATCGTCCCGCTGATTGCCAAGGCTAAACTACGCGATGAATTCAGCAGACAGTACGATGGGTGGTTTGATTCCGAAGATATTGAGATTGTAAGGAAGGTTTTGAAGGCCAAACTTTTAGCGATTAGAGAGGGACAAATGGTTGACGATTCGTTCATACAAGATGTTATTAATGATCGAAAAATCCGGCATAAAGTTACAGCAGTTCATGCCAAAGAAGCCCTTCTTGAAAAGGTTTCCAGTCATAGTGGGAATTCGTTTGCAGTCCAAGACTTTAACAGGGTTTTGCAAGAGATGGAGGAGGACGAGAACGATGAGGATGACGAAGATGATGACGAATGAAATTATGAAATTAAAAACATTAGCTTATATACAGAGCATGCAAAAGTTGTCGGTGATTTTTGTGTTTGTTTGTTTTTTTGGTTATTTTGAGTTGTTTTTTTCCTTTTTTTTTTGCGTGGATTTTGTGTTATACTTTGGTCGATATATCGATGTTCATTAAATGTTAGCAAACCGACAAATTTCAGAAAAGTCAGCAAATTTTAGCAGATATTAGGATGCAAGTCAGCATGTCAGAACTGAACTCAGGAAAATTATCAAGAAGTAGGTATAGTGGGGGCTTTTGGCAGCGTGATTTCCGTGGTTCTTGGATCCGGTAGTAGTCGAGGGATTGGTGTTGGAGTAACTGGAAGTAATTGGTTGGCTACTTCCACCGCTACTTCCACCATTGGAGCCTGTCCCTGTCCCTGTCCCTGTTGCACTTTCCGTTGCACTGACCGCTGTGCTATCAGCCGACCCAGTTGGCGGCGTTGTTAGCGCGGCGGTTGTTATCGGAGCCGTTCCTATTGCGGCCGTTGTTGTCGTCCCAGAACCGTACCAAGTGGAATTAGAATTGGTCAGCCAACATTGAGTGATATTTGGATGAGCTGTAACCGTCACTGTAGCAACAATTGGCGGGGGTGTGATGGTGGGCGTTACGGACGTCAGCGAGGAAGAATTGTCAACCGGTGAAGAAGCGGTAACTGTCAAGGTAGAAACAACCGGCGGAACTGTGATATTGGCTGTTGCCACCACTGTTTCTGTAGTTATTGACGGCGGTAAAGTGTTTTTCGCGGTAGTGGAGTTCGAGGCAGTCGGAGTAAACAAAGTAGAGGAAGCAGCAGTGGTGGTGCTATTGGAAGGCAATGCGCTTCTTTTGAGGCCAGCTGGTGTACTGAATGGAATGGCGGCAGTAATGTTCAGGGATGGAGCTTTTGGCAGAGGAAGGAGCCCGACGTTGGTTGCATAGGAATGGCACACGGGGTCCTTACATTGGAAACCCTGGGGGTGCTCGTTATGCAGTTCGCGACAGATAAACTCGGCATAAACATTGGACAAGGAGGGATACAGACTAGTGACGGCAGAAAGATTGGTGAAGCACTGGTGAAGGTCATTGTACCTTACCATATCGTCGACGGCGCATACCATCTGGCTATAGTCCTGGCGGTAACAAACAGGGTTCGACAGGGAGTCACTGGCGGCAGCGCAGCAGTCGAGGGATCCAGTGATGTATTGTTGTGGTAAATACGGGTTTGCAACAGAAATAACGACGGCAGGTGTATTAGTAGTCATTGTTAAAGTGAAGAAGGAGGAAAGATCAACGCGAGATGTAGAAGCTTATATATGGCACAGCCGTGCGACCGGTACGGTTTCGAGAACAGTAAGCTTCCAGAACAACAGAACCATAGTAATGAAGAATCGAGGTAATTTATGTTTGATTGATTTGATAATACTCAATTAGGCTCTACAATGTTCCAATTGACTATTTCGTCGACCTCCGTCGATTTCCGCTCGCTCTCCGCAATTGATTCAACTTTATTCCCGAAACAGTCAGCATACTACATTAGCTTTGTCCATATTTATCCTAACATTTGTCATATTTTGCCAACAAACCATTCACATCAGTCATGAGAATCCAATCAGCGGCGTCGGAGCCGACGAAAATTCGAATATACACTCATAACATCCGGTATGCGACCAGATCACCTTTCAAAGGAGAGAAATTCTGGACCGATCGGCGAGCCAAGGTTGTCTCGAGCATCCTGTTCAATGCAGGCGTTGCTCCGTTGAACTTTGTTTGTTTGCAGGAGGTTTTGTACGAACAGCTGCAGTACTTGGAAAAGGAATTGGGGCCCGAGTGGGCATATATTGGAGTTGCACGGGATGATGGTGATAAACAGGGCGAATTCAACCCCATCTTTTACCGCAAGGACGATTGGAATCTGCTTGATCACCACACCACGTGGCTCAGCGAGACGCCTGATCGGCCTAGCAAGGGCTGGGATGGCGGATCTTCACGTATGCTGAACTGGGGATATTTTGCTGCCCGTGCAGATCCCAAGGTGAAGCTCAATGTGTTCAATACGCATCTGGACGATCAGGGCAAAACGGCCCGTCGTGAAGGTGCCAAAATCATCATTTCTGAGTACGAGAAGAAATCGGAAGTTGCACCACTGGTGCTTGCGGGCGATTTCAACTCGCCGCCCGACGACGAGGCGTACCAGCTGGTGTCTCATCATCTTACCGACACCTACCTGTCAGTCAAGGAGCCGTACCGCTATGGGCATTACATTACGTATACTGGGTTTAATGATGAGGAACCAGACAAGCGTATTGACTTCATCTGGACTTCTTCGAAGCTCAAGGCGCTGCGTTCGGGTGTTCTTCATGGACAGTTTGGTGATACTTTCATCTCTGATCACCGGCCAGTGGTTACGGACTTGGCTGTATAAAGCAGGAATGTGTATATTGAATTGTGTAATATACAGAATTATTCGATAGTCTTGTTCGATAGTGCTATTGGATAGTCTTATTCGAATAATGATATACTAGATATCTTTAAAGTATTTGAAGTCTTCGAGTATTTGCATCGCTCTCTCTTTTTGACCCAAACTCTTCACTGAAATTTTCAACCTAACACCGAACCTTTCAACCACACCATTCCTTGGCATCATGTGGAGCTTTGCAAGACGTCCACAGTCGCTTGGTACTGTGCCGACGCTTGTTCGTACAGCATATGTTCCGCCGGGTGGGCGTAGTTTGCTACCGAATAAGAGAGCTCTTCGTAAGCTCAAAATCGGCCAGGTACGACCAGCCATTTATTACAAGTTCGACTGCACCGTTGAGCTGTCGGATGGGTCGACTGTGACTCGTCGAAGCCAGTTTCCGAAAATCGAGGTGCGTTATTTGGCAGATCAGAAGACACATCCTTCGTGGAATCCGTCGCGGCCAAACATCAAGGCTTTGGAGGCCGATGCTACCGGTAAAATGGCCAAATTCAAAAAGAAGTATGGTGAATTCGATGCTTCTTCTGCGTCTGACTGGTCTGCAGGTTCGGCGGAGGAGTCCCAGTCGTCATTTGCAGATATGATGGAGGAGAAAGCTGTTCCTGTACAGAGTGGTGGTCACCTCATGTCGACGCTAAGGAAAAAGCGCAAGGGCAAGAAGAAATAAGCATATATTCCCTTTTGCATTTGTAGAGTATCCTGGTGTATCATTTTGTAAATAAATCATACCGTTTGAATTAGGTATCAGAGATTCAATTATTAGTACGATTCAATAACGATTCAACAATTTAATATTCAGTACAGATTTAATGACGATTCAACAATCCAGCAAAGTTTCAATTCAAGCCTGGATACATTTTATTATTGCTCATCTGCGTACTCCTTGTATTTTTCCTGTTTTGTGATCCCTCTGGTATCCATTATATATATTGAGTATCACCGACATCGTAGCTACATCGTTTTACATGGACATATCTGATTAATTTCAATTACAGTTTTATTCAGCCGGGCTGATTGTCGAACTTTCTCATCTTTTTCTTTTTTTGTCCATTTTCGTAATATTTCGTCTTCCAGTGTTATATGATCTCTGGTGATATGAATGCTAATTTACCATCTTATGACAAAAACATCAACAATGGAACGAAACAGCAAGCAGAATGCAAGAAGAGTAATGAAAAATGGCCATATACCATCAATCTAACGTTACAATCAATATCTCGCTAATAAATAGTATATTGTTCTACACTTCATAAAGACATAAAACTGCCGCAAGAACAGCGACATATAAATAAATCTCGTAAACAGTCTAATATGCATCAATATGCAACCTAACAGTCTAACATGCATCAATATGCAATCTCATAAACTCTAGTAAACATCCACCTGGGAATATTGGTTCCAATAGACATCCTCATCATCCTCAGCATCCGAATCGTGCTCAGTAGTAGCCTTGGGCTCATGCAAACTGCCAGTCAAAGCCAAGTCACGGAGACTATTAAGCACAACATCTGGCGTAGTACTGGTACCCAGCTGGATTTTTCTCGTGGTTCTAATATTGAAAGACTTTCTAACAGCATACTCTTCTTCCGCTTGATCCACCGACAGGCTCCAAGGAACCCAGTAATGCATATCATCGTCGGCATCCTTGAACATGAAATGACAAAGAACATAGTCGTTTGCCGACATGGGGCTTATTGACCACGACTCCCACACAAATGCTATATCATTGGCCATTTCGCACAGAGCTTGGAATTTATTGGCAGCAAGACGGCGAAAACCCACCGAAACACAGGCGTCCTTTTCTTCCATGTGGCATAGCTCTTTAAGCTGGTCTACAGCAATGTCGCAGGCAGCCGGGGACGACATGAACATCTTGACAAACGGCCGTAGCAGCTGGTCTTCATCGACTGCGTTTCTCCGCAAACATGCTGCTCGTTCAGAGTCCAAGTGTGATACCACAGGATGCAATTTGTGCCCAGTCAACGACCGTACTAACTCGTAGGTGACTCTCTGAATGCCCATGTTTACGCCTAAATGGCCAGAAGGTTGGTGCACATGGGGGCAGTCTGTGGATTTATATGTTGTTGCATAAATCCCCCGCTTCATCCGTTTCTCCGAACAATACAACAATCAAATCAAATCAAAAAGCTTCTGCGCAAAAACTGGCTCACTGATAAGGGAAAAAACAAAGCAAAAATCGGGCACATGTATAATTAAACGAGGCAAAAAGGAAACTTTTATGCAATCCTAGATGGCCTGGAACTACATTGGCAGTGTATTACACTGCATAAGCACGGCTTGCCTTTTCAGAGCTTAAACTTATTTACCAGAAATTTTGAACCGTGGCAACTTTTTATAAAAGAAACCAAATTAATTGGCATAAATAAATACTAGGGCCTATATTACACAGTCATTATTAGAAATGAATGGCGAAGCACCATTTTTTTGGGGGGCTCTTACCCGAGCAGTCTAATTTCCCTATCTCAAATTAGCTCACTCACACTAATCCGTGTGCTATGAGTATGAGCATCATTATCTGATGCCCTTCGCTCTTCATTAACATCATCATGGCCATTTTGTTTCAAGGAAGCAACCTCTTTCTGCAATTCAGCAACTTGTTTCCGGAGATATAACTCGCTTTCACGAATGGCAGATTCTGCCCGTCGAGCAGAAGTCTCGCTCTGCTCCAATTGAGCAATTTTATTTCGGTACAAGTCGTTGACAAATTCAAGTTCAGAAACGCGCGTCTGCAAAACTCTAAACTCTCCCTCTACTCCTCTAACGTAATCAGCAGCATCTTGCTTGCTACCTAATGTCAAAGGAGATCTTTCCAACTGCTCTGAACGAACTTGTTTAAGCGGGGGAATCCGCTCCAGTCCCACTTCGGGCGATCTGGGTCTCAACTGCTCGCTCAGGAAACCATCACGTTCTCCAGGAGTACCACCAGGGGCAGAGCGACGCGACGATGTACGACTAGCATCAAGCCCATGAAGCGCTGAAGCACTACTGCCTGCCCTTGCAAAAGGGCCCAGAGCATTAGCACTACCAGGGAAGGCCGTTGCAGTTCCTTGTTGAGGCGATTGAGGATGAGACTGTGGCGTGAGAATATGGGGTGAATGTACCTTGGTGGCCGGTCCGACTTTGTTGGAGATAGCTGCGTTGGGCGACCCTTGCACATGAACAGCAGCCCCCGCGTTCAATGAAGCAAAGCCGGGGACTGCACCAGCAGGTCCACTGACAGGAGTCAGCGAAGGTGAATTGTGACCCGATGCGGGCAATCGCACACCTGCAGGCACTAGACCAGCCATAGCTGCAGGAGCCCCAGAAATAGGAGGCAGCTGCGTAGTCGAAGGCACATTATAAGAAGGATGTGCATAGTGAGGTTCCAAAATGGGACTGCCGGGGAATGAGAAAATAGTCGAAGGCGTAGACACCGCCCTCTGGGATGCCACTCTATTAATCGCAATATTATGTGGCTTTTCGTTTTCGTGCCCTGCTGCAGATAATCGCAGGTGGTCGATATTATTTAGCTCGATACTGTGTGATGCGGCCGTTTGCGGGGCTGAAAGAGGTGTTCTTCCAGAAGATCCAACTGACATAACTTTCGGGGAAAGAGCTGGAAAAGAGGGAGACTCTCCAGGTTTAGAGTCACCTCTAGAAGATGTTCTGAGTCGTTTAACAGCGATTTGTGTGTTCCGAGTCCTGTTTCGGGACTTGATGACATCTGTCTTTAGGGAAATGGGTCGCTTTCGGCCATGGAGCTTCAGGAACAGTCCGCAAGCATTACATAGAACTTGCCCATTTTCGTCCCTCCTCCACAAAGGCGTGGTGGTAGTTTGACAGTTGAAACATACTGTTGTGGGCGATTCAGATGATGTTAAATCAGAAGTATATTGCGGGCCAGGAAACTCAGCCAAGTTCTCCGATTTGTTTTTCGGGCTCCCGTTGCCATTCTGATGGGTAACATCTTCACGTTGCTCGCTTGGCTCATGTGGTGCCGTGTTTTTGAGCGTGTGAGTAACATTATGTTGGGAGTCCCGATGCTCTATGGATAGCCCGGGATCCGAGGGAGAGGACATATCAACCATGAACGATTAGGTGTACTGAGATGTGCTCTGAGGAATCAAGGTATGGCCGGATCGTACAGCAAGAACCACCGACAAGCAATTTGTATCAGTCAAACAGGACTTCTTGCCAATACGCCCGGGAGAAAATTTTGGTCGGGCAAAAGCGGGATATATCCGTGACCCGGCTTTTGAAAAGTAAATAATAATAATATACAAAGTTCCAGATCAAGATGAGCACAGGAACTTAGCAGGCTCCCTATTAGTCGTAGTCTTGGCAGAAGAAATAACCGTGGGGGATTTTGTGATCAGTTGAGATGCAACCTTTTGCGGAAAAGTCTGAAATACTCGGTCAAAACACCAATAATACCAAACACGTGCAAAATCTCAAAACGGTCTCGATTTGATCAGGTAATATATTCCAGGGCGCTGCAAGACAGAGGCCCTAAGGACGTCGATATTGATTTACCAGTGGCAAATTACAATCAACCTAGCCAACCAACCAACAAGGCAGAACCACGAATATTCTCACAAATAGTGAAACACCAGTAAAGACCTAAAGTGGCTGAATGAACCGGGGCGCACTGTGAGTAATTTATTCGTTGGGGTGATGCTGCTGTTAACTTGTTTCAATTGGCGTGTTGCAGTTCGGGGCCAAAAAGGTTATGTGTGTAAATTTTTTTATCTAACGAGGCTCGTTAAGTTTTTTTAAAATATATCTCAATGAGGCAACTATGCCCGATCTTATCGCCTTTGTGTGGCTGCAGGGTAACCGCACGATCCGCTGATATTTGGATAGCCTGCCCAGGTTATTAGATAGCTAGAATTGCATTATATTGAAGAGTACCACTACATTATCTCATGGTGTTTTGCTGTTTACTATGTTTCAAGCTCAAGCCTTGATCATCCATCTTCTGATGGAACTCATCCTGCGGCATTTACCTCATCTGGATTGTAAAAATTACTCACAATGACCCTTCCCAGGGTATCGGAATCCGCCTGAAATTCGATGGAATCCGGCTCCGGCACTCTGGGCTTTAGATTATTTTGTCAAAATAAACTTTAAGTAGTGCTGATCTGTTACTTGTGCATTTTGCCAAGATAAGATCGTCTTGCCCTATTGTTAATTGGGGGGTTTTAATATGGTGCCGTTTACTATCATATAACCTGTTTAGTCACTCAATTCATTATTTATTGGATTCTTTCTTTTTGTTACTTTTGCGCGATTGCCGGCATGTCAACGAGACCTAGAATATCAATACTCGAGTTGATCCCTTGTTAACAGCGGTGAGACATACGTGATACTAAGAAAACTCTACCGTTTAGTTGCCTCGTAACGTTCAAATCCTGCATATTCGTATTCGGCACTTCGGCACGGTTTATAATAACAGTAGATCGAGTCACATTCTGCCCATATCGGGGAGTTGAAACCGGGTTTCTCAGCCTGTGCAGTGTAGCTGTTTCATTACATCGTCGAGAAAGAAAACTCCACTGCGAGTCTCGCAAGCAGTATCGTGGTAGTGTCCTCCTACTAGTTATTCATCGATTATCGGTTTTTCCGATGCTGTCTCACTTCTTGTTGTGGAAGTCTGCTTGCTGCAATTGTCCTGATTTGTTCAACTCCGGATTCTTGTACTTTACAATTATCTATTGGTCCGATCTGTAGTTCTTACTACGAGTGTGTATTTTGATTCAAAAACTGAATTCAGTCACTGGATTGAGACTTGTATAAACGGCCCGTATAAGTTCCTACAATGAACAGAGCATAGACGGCTGTCGAATTATACTATGAAACAAGGTAGGATTGATCCGATCTTAATCATTACGTGCTACTACAATGAATAAAACAAAAAATTGTAATGATCCAAAATATCTGTTTCAGGCTTACTACCATTTTAGAATTCTTTTTGCTTTAATCCTAGCTGGCATCATTAGTTGATGTTCATCACCATGGATCCACTTCTCCGCCATCAACTCTGAAGCAACAACTGCATATCAACAAGTATATTCTGGAACGGTGTATATCTCAGCATATGCTGCAATATTCTAAAGAGTTCTTTGTTTGGCAACAGGCAAATTACGACATAGGCAGTTGGATGTGACAGTGAAATTACATGACACGGCAACCAATAACAGGCGGCAAATAAAAGCACTCGTAACCTCTGCATTAAACAGCTATATATAAATACTTTCCCGCCAATTAGCAAACCAGAGGAGTAGTCCATAGAACGATAGCATTAGGCAATAATTAAATATTCGATACACTAAAAGGAAACAAAACAATGCTTCATATTAATATATCAAATACATAAATACCGATAAACATAAACCCATGAGAGACCTCCTAGCCAAGCAAGATGTAGCATCAAGCTTACAACTCCTGGCTGGCACCCTTAACCTTGGCAGTCTTCTTGGGGAGCAGGTTCTGGTGAATGTTGGGGAGAACACCACCCTGGGCAATTGTGACATGTCCGAGAAGCTTGTTCAACTCGTCATCGTTTCGGATGGCAAGCTGCAAGTGTCTAGGAATGATACGAGACTTCTTGTTGTCACGAGCGGCGTTACCGGCCAACTCGAGGATTTCAGCAACCAAGTACTCAAGGACAGCAGCGAGGTAAACGGGAGCACCGGCACCGATTCGCTGAGCGTAGTTGCCCTTTCGGAGGAGTCGGTGGACACGACCGACAGGGAAAGTCAAACCAGCCTTGGCTGATCGAGATTGAGTGGCTTTGGCGTCATCGCCGAATTTGCCGCCAGCTTTACCACCAGACATTGTATATGTGTTTTAAAAAAGTAGAGGTTTGGAAAGTGAACTTTTTAGATCCAAATAATTAAACCGACTTGGTTGATGTTGGAAAAGAAAGAAGAAAAAAAATCCAAATAAATGCTTGGGAATAGCTTGTTATTTATATGTAGTGTGGCAACTCATTACATCAAGCTTTTGTGCTGATGTACGGGGTGATTTATCAGTGTGCTGTGATGTACGGCCTGTATATCACGTCACTCCCCAATGCGTTTGCCATCATTCCCAAACGCCACAAGTATATAAACACTTGTGTTTGTGCCAGCTTCCCTTCCTTTTTGATTTCCGCATTACACTGGTTCGTTTTGCACCAATTCCGGAAAAAAATTAACCACAACTTTTTATATTTCTGAAGTTAACAATGGGACCCAAGCCTGCTGAAAAGAAACCTGCCTCCAAGGCCCCTGCTGGAAAGGCTCCTGCCGAGAAGAAGGCTGGCAAGAAGACTGCCGTCTCTACCGACAAGAAGAAGAAGACCAAGGTAAGAAAGGAGACTTACACTTCTTACATCTACAAGGTCCTCAAGCAGACCCATCCCGACACCGGTATCTCAAACAAGGCCATGTCCATCATGAACTCGTTTGTCAACGATATCTTTGAGCGAATCGCCTCTGAGGCTTCCAAGTTGGCTGCTTACAACAAGAAGTCCACCATTTCTGCTCGAGAAATCCAGACCGCTGTGCGACTCATTCTCCCCGGTGAATTGGCCAAGCATTCCGTTCTTGAAGGAACCCGATCTGTTACCAAGTACACTTCTTCTTAGAGTGTTTGTGGAAAGATTCTATATATGAACATATGTATTTTGGCTTTTATTTAATTAATGGTTCACGTATCGGTTTTTATGTGCTTTTTTGTTTATTGTCCAAGTTTTCTAACTACTGCATCGATCTTATCCTGTGGCGTTTGGTGTTTATCTGTTCTGTTTTATTGGTTAATAATTTGCCTGTCCGTATAATGTAAACAACTCACCTTGTGCCAATTCGTATGTCACTCTGGATTCTCGCCACCCCTTGTTTGTGTAACTCCTCGTGACATTTCCCAATTAGAGCAGTCACCTGGTCCCAGGGCCCTTCGATTGTGGTTCCTGCTGAGTGAAGCACGAAGTGAAGTCCCGAAGCCTTGATGATTTTCACCACTTCGGTCACGTAGTCTGAGACTGATGTGGTCGGTGTTCCGATCTGCCTGTTAGATGGTGGATTCTGTGTTTTATAGCCGACTTACTGGAATGAGGCAGACGTCTGCTAGACAGTGGAGGTTTGTCATGATAGGTGCTTGTTGTGAGATTGTGCAGATCCCATTTTGATTGGAGTTGCCGGAAATTTCGGATAGTTACACGTTTATAACATCTTGTATATGTTTGGTATTGTAATGGAATTATCTATCTTTATATTTAGTTTTATAATGTGATATGGACGGCAATAATATGGTGTTTCGTGTATGTTAGTGTATGCTGCCTCAGTGTCAGTTGATATGACCAATGCTCAGTGCAGTTTCCGACATTTTTAGCTTCATTTTTCTATGGTTTTTCGCGTTTATTATCGTCCTCTTTCATATAGTGCTATTTTATTCACTATATATACCCTTTTCTTCCTTGGCCTGCATTTTCATCATATTCCAACTTTCATCTCTAGGGAGTGTCTACCCGTATTTTTCTGAAAATTACAGTTTTAAACTATACCGCCTAAATTGGACGCACATAGTAGGAACAGTCCCGGGTAACACTCCAGCCGGGTAACACCACAACCGAGTATCACAAAACACAATAAATCAACTACAAATCGCCAGAACCAATGGTTTCGAGAAGAAGATCAGGTAAGTCCACGAAACCAAGGGAGATTGCACTAGAACAAGGGTCCGCTCGTCACGAACATCAAACTAACCGAACAGCCCGGTCCCAGGAACCAGAAGAAGAGCCAGAGGAAGATGTCTCTGTAGAACAGGAGCCAGAGGAAGATGTCTCGCTAGAGCAGGACCCCGATCAGTCGATCGATAATGACAGAGGCGACGACTACGAGGAGGAAGGTGATGATGAGGATGGCCAAGTTCCTGACGAGGAAGAAGAGCTGCTGGTGGACGATGACGACCAGGAAGACGAATATGAAGAAGAAGAGGATGCAGAGCCCAGGCGAACCGGGCGACGAGGACGTCCACCGGGATCGAAGAATAAATCTACACTTGCACGTGAGCGGATGCAGTCGAACGGTGAAGGTGAAGACGGAAGGCCGCCTGAAAGGACCGGCATGCCGGCACGTCGAGGGCGACCAGCACGTGGTTCGCACAGCGGCAGAGGAAGAGGCCGTGGAGGACCGTCACACGTGACGGCTGTTCCGCTGGACGAGGACGGAAAACCGCTGCAGGTCGAAAACGACGAGCTGGTGCTGAAAGTCGACGAGAACGGCGAGAAAAAGGTCGACCCACTAGGAGCACCTCTGGGAGGACGTGACTACAGGGTGCGTACATTCAAGGTACTTGGACGCGGCGACCGCCTGTACATGTTATCGACAGAACCGGCGCGATGCATGGGGTTTCGAGACTCATACCTACTGTTCCAAAAGCACAAGAAACTGTATAAGATCATTGTCTCGGAGGAGGAAAAATTCGATCTGATTGACCGTGATATCATTCCGCACTCATATAAAGGCCGTGCAATTGGTATTGTTACTGCACACTCCGTGTTCAGAGAATTCGGTGCCAAGATCATCATCGGGGGCAAGAGAGTCACTGACGATTACTACGAAGAAGAGGCAAAAGCTGCAGGTTACATTCCCGGCCAGATTGCAGACCCCGACGACAAACTTCCACCTCCAGGAGAACCATACAATAAAAACCAGTATGTTGCATGGCACGGTGCATCTGCAGTGTACCATCAATACCAAGCTGCTCCTCCACCGACGAGGGAAACCATGCTCAAGGATTCGAGTCTGCTGAAGAGAAAGAAGGTGGTAATCACCGACGAAAACTGGATGTATGAGAACGCATCTACTACCAGCCAGTACAATACGATTCTGAAGGATATGCGAGCAAGATCGTGGAACAGCAACGGCACGTACGAGCCCAATACTGGGATCAACTTCTATCCAGCTCTAACACAACCAATCTCTTCGAAGCGAGCAAGAATTCCAAATGAGTCGATCGACGACAAGAAACTCATCATTTCCACCGACTTATCGGTGCCTAATCCTTTCACAAGAACTGGTCTGGCCAACGTCGATCCCAGCGTGTTTGAAGGAGTAGTTGATGATACTATTCTCAGTGCAATTCTGAGACAGCAGAGTACCGAAAAAGAATGGATAGAAGCGAGTTGATGTATGAATGTAGATTGATAAATATAATTACATTACAGACTATAAAGACAATGCAGTTGCATCCAGCGTAGTTCTGTTTAATCCAGCGTTGTTCTGGTAATATCGACAGTCGTTTGCCATACACAATCATCAATATACTCGCGCATGATCTGTTTGATAAGCCGAGGCACCGTCTGCCGTAGAGCCTGCTCGTCGTCATCAGTGCCGGACATGACGATATTCATACTGGCCAGCCACAGGCCATGATGAACTTGCCACAGAGAAATCCGCGACACAGACTCCACGAGAGGCGAGTTCTTTTTTATAGCGCGTTCAATCTCTCCGATATGGTCCTCGCCCGGATAGCTCATGACCAGCATGCCTCCGAGAGCTTTGGCCAGACTCCATCCCATGTAGCACATGGAAGCTGAAATCAGAGGAGTGAGCAGAGTATCGACGAAGCGATAGCCAGATACACCCATCAAAGGAAAGAGCAGCAGCGAAAAGGAAAAAGTCAAGGTGATGAAATGGCATGGGTTCGAAAGCACTCCATATAGAAGCGACTCGGGATTCGAAGGCCGAATGTCTTCAGTCTGGCCACTGGCCCGCCTCAACGTCTTGTTGATCCGCGAGTGGTTATCTAGCCCAATCGCTGATACAAGTGTCACTATTATAGCCAGAATGACACGGAACACCATACTGAGCCAAGATAGCGGATCATGGTAGTCAGCGAGGTCTGCATTTGCGTGATTATGAATCTCCTTGCCATGGCTGTGGATATGCTGACCAGGAGCCGCATACAGAGATTGGATCATATCCTGAAGAGCATGAGATATCATGTCTCCGCCCATGAAGAGTAGCAGGACTGCCAATGCATAACCGGCTAAGACCTCGATTCGTTCGAGACCAAACGGATGATGAATAGAACTCTGTTTCCAGACATCAAAGTTGGACAGAACGTCGACAACCACGCACAAGGTGGCACCAACAGCGTCATAGAGCAGTAGGTGGGCTAATGCTGACAATGCAGTGAAGGGCATATCACAGTTGTATACCAAGTAACATACCACAAAATGAAAACCACACCAACCAGCACGAATACGCTGGTCCTTAGACATGCTCTGGACACATTCTCTGAAGTTTGGGATAGGCAGCGATTTGGGGATAGGAAGCGGTGCTCTAGGTGGTGGTTCCTGGAAAAAGTTGAGAGAAACCGACGAATGCTTGTATCGATGGCCCCGTCGCTGAGAAGGATTGACCTTCATAGTAGGCGAAGAGCTTCTGACGATTGTGGACTGAAAATTGAAGGGACTGGCGGCGTCTGGAACAGACAAATGACTCGGGGAACCGGATCGAGATGGAGGCCTAGCCGGAGGGCTGCCACCAGCATCTTCATCAGACAAAAAAGGCAACGTAGGAGGAGCCAGATTCGGTATAAACCCAGAGGGAGCCAGAAACGAGTTCGGACGGGTATTGCGATTGAAATGAGCCGAACTAGGAGATGCAGTTATAGAAGGTGCAGGGCTTCCTGATCGAAAAGAATACGGCCCAGACATGTCCGGCGTATCTGAAGGGGAGTCGGAGACCACCGGTATTGTGTTTGTCTTGAAGCGCTGATGCTGCAGCACGTTTGATTTCGTGCTGGCACTGGACCATCTGCGAGTATCCATGCTCTCAACAGGAGAACCAGATCTGTGGGGAGTTGAAGCCCGCTGAGGCACATCCTCATCAGCAACAAAGATCATTCCATTGCTAGGCTCATTGTGAGAATCCATGACAGAAACCATGGTCTGCGATGAGGGGTATGCATGCAAGAGCAAGGGAGAAGCAAGGGAAGAGAGGCAGGGAGGGTTAGATGTTTAATGTTTAATGTAGCTTTGACTGTTGCTATTGTTCTGAATTATCAGTATTGCCTCTGCTTATTGCCTTTGCCTTGCTATCGTGCTCTATTTCGTACGTTTCTTAGCCTTCACGTGGGCCCTGGTTAACCTGCAAGGTAAAAGAAATGGAGAAAAATCCCCAAATACCTGCTGGCAAAGTCAGGTAGACACAGCGACAAAAATAAAGACTGGGGGGTGATGAAAAATGCACAGTGCACAAACTCAACTCGTCACTTTATATGGTTGTTGGTTGAGTTGTGGGATTGAATTATGTTACATGTTATACATGCTAGATTAGTCGGCAGGTCAAACAGCATGATAAAGATGAGTAGGAGATGATGGAATGGATAAGAAGAGATAAATAGACTTGTAAATCTGATAAAAGAATATGAAGTATAAAAATGCGTAAATCACCGCAAACTCGCCATATCTCTGGCCTTGCAGCTCTGGCTGAATCGCACGGCTGCAAATCTGCACTTAGCCAGAACCAAATGACTAACTTGGCACCAAAGCTGTTAAAACTGGCACAACAGCCGCCTTCTTTAACTCCAGATGACCTCGTCGAGGTCCTGGATGCCATGATACAGAAGGAGGCCAGTGATATCCAAGTGGCGGCATTTCTCACGGCATTGCGCATCACTGGGCTGGATCAGCACCCCGACTTCATTGCAGCTGCGGCCCAGCGCATTTTCCACGAGTCCCATAAACTTGACCAGGCCCAGCTGGATCCCGAGGGATATGTAGATATCGTGGGAACTGGAGGAGATGGCCAAAATACATTCAATGTGTCGACATCCTCGGCTATCATCGCAGCCGGCATGGGCATCAAGATATGTAAACACGGAGGCAAAGCTTCGAGCTCGACGTCCGGTGCTGGCGACCTTTTGAGCTCCCTTGGAGTTAACATGACAAATGTTAATCACCTCTCGAGCCCTGCCATTCTCAAACGGTCCCGGTATTGCTTTTTGTTTGCTCCTGTTTTCCATCCAATCATGGCCGATTTCGCTCCTCTGCGTAAGCAACTAGGCATTGGCACTATTTTCAACGTACTAGGACCGTTGTTAAATCCGGCACCCTTAAAGTCGCGGATAATCGGCGTCTATGACAAGAAGTTGGGAAGTGTATTTGTAGAGACAGTCAAGAAACTCAACGACGCTGCTAGCCGGCCACAGTCTACGGCTCTAATTGTCTGCGGCGCCGAAGGACTGGACGAGATATCACCACATGGAGAGACGTATGTGTGGCAACTGAAAAACGGCACAATTTCACATTTTAAGATACACCCACGCGACTTTGGGCTGCAGACACATCCTATTAAAGAGTGTGCTTCGGGGACTCCTTCAGAAAATGCACAACTCCTGCATAAGTTGCTGGATAATGAGCTACCAGAGAACCATCCGATTCTGGACTATGTATTGCTGAATGCAGCAGCATTGGCAGTGATTGAAGGCACAGCCAAAGACTGGAAACACGGAGTAGAGCTTGCAAGAGAAAGCATATCCAGTGGGCGGGCCAAGAAAGCTTTGGAGTTGTTTGTAGAGTACTCGCAGAAGCTTCCCACGGACGAGGAAGCGTAAGTATGGGAGCATTAGGTCACTGCCGTTTCAAGGAAAAGCAATAGACATGATTCCGAGCGCAGCTCTGAGCTGTGCTCAGGCATATTTTGAAAAGCAAATAGACAAGATGTTTGTAGATAATTCCACGCATGGAAAACGACCAAACTGCGTTCATATCTATCCACAAAATTGCTCAGCTTTTCCCCTACAGCTTCTGTAAATAGCCCTGCTGAATCAACCGTTGCACGTCAGCCTGCCTCACGAAAAACTGACTATCTTTCGTCAAATTGAACACACCGTATTCAGTCTGGATCTCGCCGGCATCTTTGAGCACACGAACATCTATGAACAGGTCCTTAGGGGGGTCCGTGGGTCCCGTGAGATCTATATCGGTCCATTCTCCTTTATAACCAATAACCAAATCCGAGTATCCTCTTGCGTAATCGTGTTCATGCGGACTGAAATTGGCAGATACCACGGGATCAAGCATGTCCATGTCGTCCCAGACCATCTCCATCATACGGTCGACACGCACCTTCTCGTACCCGAGCAAGCACCGTTTATTTCTGCGCATGCACAAATGTATGACAAATAGCGCGCACGAAGTCGTGCGGTCTTGAGAAGGCTCAAATCCGTTCTGGTATCGCGCAAGTATGGCTTCCATTTGACGTTCCAAGTCTCGTGTTTCTCTCGTGATTGTCCTCACCATCTCCTCCTGGTATAGTGGAAGTGCGTCGAGGTTGCTGATTCGCTTAGCATCCTGAACCAGCTTCGCCGCCGTATCTCCATACATTATGTTCGAGTTGGTATTGACGTTTTTCGGTTGAAAACACGAAGGGTTCCGGTGAAATTTGGCGGAGAAACTCATTTTGTTTTGGTTGCCCCGACAACAGATTTTGTTTACTTCTTCACCACCCGTTCAACATACAACCCTTATACCAACCTATTTATTCTACTTTGAAGCATCACGTTCCATAATGCACAGATACGGAAGTGTGCTGAATGAGTCAATTGACCAGTCTGGGCATCTCAAGGCCCTGCCTAAACGTCTCGTGGAAACGCCCGTCGACAAGCCGGCGGTCTCGAGCTCCTCGCGCGATACAGAGTTCACGCCGATGCTGCATACCGTCAAAAAGACCGATTCCAATGCTACTCCGACTGTTTCAAAGCCGGTGAATTTGAGAACTCGGCCCAAGTCGCTGTTTAACTACGCGCGCGACGGCAACAGTTCCAGCATGATCAGCATAGGCGAAGCTTCTTCCATCAATTCGGCCAACCGTTCCGATAATACGCCTGTTATTAGGAAACCTCCAAACAAGAGAACTATGGTTGCCGAAGATGCTAGTGCGATTCCTCTACGTGAGCAGGCTAGACACATTGAATCGCTCGAGCAGGAGAACACCGATCTCAAACTTAAACTGCAGCTAATGACGAAAAAACTGGTATCCATGAGCCGTGGACAGCCTCTGAAAGATGTTACCAACGTGGTGGACGTGGAGCATTTGCAGCTGAAGTACAATGAACTAAACAGCCGGTACGAAGCGCTGCAGAAACAGTCAAGCTCTTCGCCTGGGCTCCGCCAGACAATTGCAGAACTCCAGAACGATTTGGAAGATCGCGAAAAGCAAATCTCCGAATATACAGATAAGTTGGATCAGTACGAAATCAAGGTGGATCGGATGACCGACGAACTGGAGTTGCTAAGGAGAAGCACTGATGCGGATACTACAGGCAGCAGTGAGAGCAATGCACGGGGACAAGAGAGAGTCAAACAACTCACAGAGACTATTGAGGATCTTAACTATCGTAACCGTCAGCTGGAATCGCAAGTGGATGAGCTGGAAGAAGACAGAGCTAGGTTGAGAGAGGCAATGAAGTCTCCAGCTCAAAATGACTCAGAGCAACTTCAGCAATTAGCAGAGGAGAACGACGAGCTTAGGCTGAAATTGAGTCGCCAGAGTGACGAACTCAGACAGAAAGTGACTGAGCAGGAGATGGTGCAGATCGACCTTGACAGGGCCAAGAGCGAGCTTCAGGATACCAAGCGTGAGATAGAGCTCTTGGAACAACATGCATCAAAGAAAAACACCAACCACCTCAGAGATTCTTCTAGCATTCATCATTCGACCTCTACGTTGAACGCCCTTCCTCAGAGCATGAAATTCCAACTTGAGCTAAAGCAACGAGAGCTCATGGACGAGGTTGATTATTTGAAGCAGCAACTAAGCGAGCAGAAATCAAAGCAGCTCGCGAGCTCTCAAAAGATACGCGAACAAACCGAGGAAATAGACACGTTGAAGGAGGATATGGTTGCCGCCAATGCTCTAGCCAAGCGACTCAGAAGCGAGTCTGAAAATGCCATCAAGGAGAAGGAATATTTTGAAGAGCAATACGAAGAAGCACAGGCAAAGATATACAAGTTTTCCAAAATGGCCAACGAGTCAGTCATCATTCGACACAGTGAGGAAGAAGCAGATCGACTCAAGAAGGAATACAATGAACTACAATCAGATTTCAGACTGCACCAGGCAAGGTGGGAAGATGAAAGGGCTCATTTTGCCGATAAGATTCGTGGATTGGAAAGAGTCAAAGAAAGTTCTGAAAGGCAGTTGAATAGTTTACTTGCCCGTGGATCCTCACATTCAAGCGACATTCTAAGTGCAGAAAGGACAAAGTTCCAGCAAGAAAAGCAGCTGCTTCAGAGAGAAATCAGCACGTTGAAACAACAAATGAGCCAGAATACATCTGATAATAATGCATTGAAGCAGAAGTATGACGATCTCAAGGTAGAGCTTGGCAAGAAGACGGAAGCTGACGATAAAGACAAGCGACAGGGTCGATCCACGGATATGGAAGTCGAAGTTCTCAAGCAGGAACTTCAGGAATGCCAAAGGCTTTCATTTAAAAAGCAGTCTGAAGTTGATTCTCAGAAAGTCACGATTGATATGCTGCGAGAGTTGCAAGCGGGTGACAAACAAAAGCTAGTCAATCTGCAGGAAGAGTGTGATTCTGCTAACAGGCAGCTAGAACAGGTCAGGACTCAGCTCAGAGAATCAGAGCGTCAGGCTTCGAGACTCGAATCGAGACTGGACTATTCAGAGGTTAAAGCAGCAGACGCCGAGCAGACACGTCTTGATGTAGAAAGCGATGCTCAGGAAGAGTTGAAACGTATCAGGAAGGAACTGTCTGAATCGCGTGAACGCATGAGGGATCTTGAAGAAAGACTAGAGAAGTGGAAAAGTGAGGCTGCGAAGCTGAAGCGAGAATTCTTGAAGGCCGAGAGAGAGGCCGATGATGCCAAGAAAGATCTGATGCGAGCAGATGCGCAACTGAACCGACTGACTCAAGACAAACAACACCAGCGACGAGAATCGAGTGAAAGCATGTATCGCGGCAAATACGAGGACGAACAGCGGTATAGCGAAGACAGTCGAAAGTTTGCTGAAAAGCAAAAGGGATACGAAGACTTGATTCGGCTGTATCGAAGCTATGTGAGTTTCAACAAGCATCATCAGCGCCGCGAATTGGCAATTAAGGAAGACCTAGAGTTCACCAAGGCTTACCTTATGGCCAAGAGTGGTAAATTCCTCGAGTCGAACATCACGATATTATCCATGTTCGCCAGCATTGGGTTGTATCCAGATTATCGTAAGCTCGCAACACAGAAGCGCACGTTTAAAGCCGTTGCATATACAGTTTTGGCGACAATTAAGTTCCGAAAAAGAAGCGAAGAGCATCGCCAATATCAAAAGGAGTATAAGCGGGTGCAACAGATGAGAGCTGTGTGCCAGGGATAAAAACGTTGTGCATGATCAAAACGAGAAATGCAAATAGCAGTTAATAATTGATAATGTAATGAAGATGGCATGCGTAATGACTCGGTCGAAGCTCATAGGTTGTTCAGCAACTCAGCTCCACTCATAAGGCATCAAGCTCGGCCTCCAGGGAGGAAATACGCTTATGAAAGTCTTTGGCAAATTCACCAATCAGCCTTATTTTTACCAACTCATCCTGTAGCTCATCACACTGCTTAAATAAGGCCTTGAGATGGGCAATGCGACGGTCTGCCTGGGCAATATCCCCCAATGCCAGTTTATGAGTACTTAAGCTGCTCGAATGAGCCTGTTCACTCAGCTTTGTTACTGTGAGTGTCATTTTCTCAATTAAACTATGAAAATGCTCAGACAAGCTAGCGATCTGCTCAGAATACGATTCGCCAGCGATGGAAAACCCCGCATGTCCAAGATCAAAAGAATCGTTGGAATCCTCGGAGTAGTCAACTGGGGAGTCCATGGCTGTATGAGAGAAGAGCAGAAATAAGCAGTGGAAGAAAACCACAGCAATAGTCACGTGGATGAAACCAACACGATTAAACAGGGAAGAAAAATGCCAGAGAATATTATATAAATGGTGTACTTTCTCGAGCCATTAGCAGATCGACGATCTGGCGAAGTAGTGGGAATGTGGAGGAACAAAAGGAAAACTGCCAATAGATAAATGATTAACAAACATACAATTCGGCATCTGGCTTTTGAAAATGTATATGAAAATGAATAATCTGTTATGAATAATAAATGCAAAATGCGATAAAGGTGATCTATCAAGCTCTTGACATGAAATAACTGATATTCTACTTTGACTTGCCAGTCTAGAAGAGCATTAACCATAAACCTACTTAAATGCTACGCATCAAGTTCAACTAACGCCATAATTCACCAGATATTATCAAATAGCGAGATATATATAATATAATAATAATCAATTACATTCACTTGCTAATTACTTAAATTTCCAGTCCTTCTCAATTGCGTCATGTGATTGACATTTCCTGCTCCCAAATCTCTCCATCCGGCTTGCGTTTCGTCAATTATCCGTTCTCCCTTTCTCTCCAACTTTCCATTAAACTGATTGCGTACCTGCGGCACTGCTGTTTCGTCGATAAATAGCAATCTACATGAGCACCAATCGATATTTCGATTCCCAGCAGCGTGGCGGTGGCGACTATTCCGATAGGTTTCGTACTGATAACCATGCTATACCTTCTGGCCGGTTCAGCAGTGGGTCGCAGTCGGCTACGGCATCGGACCGCCTTAAAGCGATGATCGAGCGTGCATGCAGATCGACGCTGATTGAACCAGATCTGGCGTTGAACTTGGAGATAACGGATTTGATTAACTCCAAAAAGGGCAATCTCGTCAGGGAAGCTGCATCGAAGATTGTTTCCCTCGTCAATAATCCTAATACTCACGTGTCGATTCTGGCTATGGGGTTGTTGGATATTTGCGTCAAGAACTGTGGCTATCCGTTCCATTTGCAGATTTCTCGCAAGGATTTTCTCAATGAGCTGGTCAGAAAGTTCCCCGAGCGACCCCCTATGAATTATTCGCGGACCCAGCTGCTCATTTTGCAAGCAATTGAGGAATGGAGAGAAACCTTATGCCGTACCAGCAGATATAAGGACGACTTTGGCTATATTAGGGATATGCATAGACTCCTTTCCTACAAGGGATACACCTTTCCAGAGATCAACAGGGACGATGCTGCAGTTTTGAATCCGTCCGACTCATTGAAATCCGCTCAAGAGCTCGAGGAAGAAGAAAGAGATGCCCAGTCTGCCAAACTCGAGGAGTTATTGCGCCGTGGAACACCCGCCGATCTTCAGGAGGCTAACCATTTAATGTCCATCATGGCTGGCTTTAGAGAATCATCCAGTAATTATCGAGAAAGAGCTGCCAAAGATTTGGACAAGGTTCGTCGTAAGGGTGAAATTCTTGAAGAGATGCTCATTAACGTTGACCCTAACCATGGCATTTCTGATGCTAGTGACGTCTTCGCCGAGATTGTCGACGCTCTCAAAAACGCAAAGCATAAAATCCAGCGCATGATAGACGAAGAAGGTGAACATGACGAGGATGCTTTGGTTAGGCTACTTGCGTTGAACGATTATATCAGTACTTTGGTTGACAAGTATGACTTGATTAAAGCTGGAAAATTCCAAGAGGCATCTCAGTTAAAAATCGCAAGTGTTCCTGGCACTGAAAACCGCAAAAAGGCTGATACATCATCTGTAGCTGCTATTACGCAGTCGCTTATTGATATCGATGATGATAACGACGCTTCTACAGCTGCATCCCATGAAGATGCTGCCGCTCCTGCTGCTCCTGCTACTCCTGCCAAATCCACACCGAGTGAAGATTTGCTGGGCTCTTTAAGCGACTTGAACTTCAACTCTTCGACTGGGGCCCGCGGTGAGTCGCCATTCTTTGGTGCACCCGGAGCCATATCGTTGTCTTCACCGCCTCGAGTGTCTCCTGCTCCGCCATCCAGCAATAACACTACAGCCACCGATTACTCTGCTCTAGAAGCACTGTCCCATATGTCTTCACCACCGGCGCAGCAGACTTCTCAGCTATTGTCTCCACGTTCGAATGGGGCTTCTGGAGTCAGTACAAGTAACCTGAACAGCCAGTCTCTGCTCGGTGATTCCGAGTGGAACTTTGGTTCTAGTCCATCACCAGTACCAGTCAAAGTACCAAAGCTGAAACTGGACATTCTTGATTCCACTCTGAATATCGTAGGTGAGGTGTACCGCGATTCAAGCCACTCGGTGTCTGTCAACTTTCTATTTTCTAATAATTCGCCGCTGCAAATTATCAAAGACCTCAACTTCAAATTTGCGGTACCGAAGTCGTTCCACCTGCGAATGGAGCCGCAATCGGCAGTTCAGATTGCTCCTGGAGTTAAAGGCGGTGTAACTCAGACTGTGCATATTACCAACCCTTCACCATCTACTACCTCGTTCAACAGCTTAAAGTTTAGATGGAAAGTCAGTTATGCCTTGGGTACTAACAGTATTGAGGAGGACGGTACTGTAGAAAACATTCCAAACTTGTGAGGATCGAGTTCTCAGCATACAAGTTGCAGATGAATTATTGCAAAGCATATGAAATAATTATTACATATATTTTTGGCGGACATATTTATCATTCTAGCAATCTATCGAATGTTATTATAAATAGTATGGTGTAGAAAACACAACATGTTATGAAATCCTAGATTGATTGCCATGCTGTCTTTGCTGTTGTTGTTGCTGCTGCTGAGCCCTCATCAACCGAGCCATCATTTGCTGCTGTTCTTGCTGAGGAGTCAAATGAGCTGCTTGACCAGCTCGTCTTTGCAAAAGAGCTTGAGCTTGAGCCGGAGTTGGACCATTTAGAGGATGCCCTGCTCCACCAGAAGCCTGTTGTTGCTGTAGCTGTGCGACAAAACGTTGGATCTGAGCTAAGGCAAGATTAGCAATTTGGTCGGCAGGGAGATTTGGATGTTGCGATACGAGCTGACGCACAATGGCCTGCAACTGCTGCTGGTTAGCTACACCACCCAGCGACTGCTGAAGAGCGGCCAATACCTGACCAATCACAATCTGTTGAGGTCTTGAATTACCCGAAGCGTCACCAGGAGTTGCAATAGGAACATTGCCAGAAAGGCTTGGAGAATTGCCGTTACTGGATGGAGCCGCCGCAGCCGACTGCGGTCGAAGCACCTGGCGACGTCTCTCCAAATTTATCATCTGCTCCATCTGTTCCTGAGATATACGTGGGTTGTTCCTTATATTGTTCATCAGTTGTGCTCGTTGCGATTCATTAATTGGCATATCAGGGACAGGCGGGGTACCGACAACATCAGCACTGGCTCGATCGCCATTCGCAGACGCAGGTGCAGATGAGGGACCCGTTGAAAAATTTCCTGAATCGACACCATGTCCCGGTTGCCGAGGTACAGACGCGTTACCTGGCCGCACTTGTGCAGACCCAAAAGGCACTTGCGAAACAGCCCTTTGCTGTTGTTGAGCATAAGCCTCGTTGAGACTCCTATCCCTTTCGTACCTCATTTTTGAAAGATCGGCAGGGGTAGCTACATTAACGTTACTGTTACCGTTCTCTGTTGACTGTGACCTTGCTGGGACCGTGTTATTCTTTCGCGGAGTGTTTTCTTTCTTTCTCATGCTTTTTCTCATGGCATCAAACATACTAGCCCATCTCAGCCTTTTGTTCCCTCGTTGTATCGATTCTGGTCCTACACCAAGGGGTGATATTCTTCTCTTCGTAATTGCTTGTGCTTTAACAGCTGCTTCGAGCCATATTTGTGCTTGCTGAGCATATGGCCCTCTTAGATCACTCAGAGAAAAGCCTGGGTTCAGCTGATGCCATCTCTCAAAACATTGCCACGGTGTTCGCCGCTCAATGTTTGATGTATAACCATAAGTAGGTGTAGGAAGCATATGCATGGAAACAACGTCCCAATTAAAGGAGAACTCCTTGACGAGCCTGAGAAGTTTATTGTCGTCGTGAGGAAGCCATATAGTAGGAGTACGAAACTCCAAATACTTTATGTTAGGCGGCTGAGGGGCCCTAATGTAAACGTATCTTTTCTGGCTCTCATAGCCAAAGATGCTTAGGTTCGAAGAATCGGGCTGGCTTTTATGATCATTTTGGTCCGCATCGCGAATGACATGAGCATGGTTCGGTGTATACAAATCCAGAATGATTCGATGCCACTGCCTTCCCATATCCGGTGCAGAAAGAAATTTCGTGACAGAGGTCAAAGATAGACTATCGAACTCATTGATATAAGGAGCAAGGGTGTTAAAAGCGGTAGTCTGCGGCAGACTGGATAAAAGGTCTTGCGACAAAGAGTTAAGCTCATCTTTCGCTGAGATTACCTTGAAAAGACTATCCCCCTGACTTTCAGCAGGTGGTTTGATTGGTACAAAGCTTGCTAGAGGGGAATAGTATGCTCTGAGATCGTCTTGCATAATATCTGAAGGATTGACAACTGCCAATTCGCTGGGAGCAACAGATTGGACGGCACCAGCGTTCTCAGCCGAACCATCCTTGAAAACAGTTTCTTGTTCTGCATTGGCTTCAGTTGAACTTGAATGTACGGAATCCGACTTATCTGCAGATTGAATATCTTCGCTGTTGTGGGGCTCTATAGCACTGTCATCCTCGGCCAGGTCACTCTGCTCAACGTCACCGGTACCGTTAATCTGATCAGCCTCGTCAATGTTGATTTCGTCAACTATCTCAGGGTCAGTAACTTCCTCTCTAATCTGTGGAGAAACGTGTCTTGTTTTAAACTTGACGCAGCATGCTTCTTTTCCTAGTTTCCAGTAGTTTTCAACAGCCTGTGCAATCTCAAAACAGACTGCAATCTTGAGTTTTCTTTCTTCCTTAAAATCCATCTGCATCCATTTTGCTTCGTCAATTAAAAAATCCCAGTGAACTTTTGGACGGGGCACGGGTTTACTTTTAGCCGGCTGGCGCAGACTCCATTTATCGGCTCTCTTTAGTTCTTCAATCCGAGAATAAACCACTGACAATCTACCTTCCAGCAGTGCAAGATGATAGTCAGTAGTAAATACAGCCTTGTGAGATACAGGAAGAAGCTTCGACAAAGGAAGTGTCTGAGTAGTGTAATAAAGCTCCGTTAGAGGCTTGCGAGACTGAGGAGGCTCAGGGAGCCTATCTGGGACAACCATAACCATAAGGTCAGAGGACTTATCATCAGGCAGCGTTATTGAACGGAAACCATCAGATCTATGCAAATTTGAAGGGGGCCTTTTGACAGTGGAAACTGCACGGGGACGTCTCGATGAGGCTGCCGGGACCAGTTGATTGGTCTGAGCGAGGATTTTCCGCGACACATTGCAGGCGGCTCTTGTATTTTTTTCTAAAGACGCCTCAATTGCTTTTGAAGTGACCGACTCTTTAGCAGCAGCCTGTTTTGTGGAGTCGGTTCTGGGTCGTTTGGCACTGGCTGGAAGACTCTCAGGGGAGAACACGCGACCACTATGATTAGAATAAGCACGACAGGGTCAGCACAAAAAAACATTAACATACCTTTTGAGATCATTGGAGTCTAGAAACTTGGTAAAATCGCTCTGGTGGCTTTGCAGCTGCTCTTTGGTGATTGGATATGTCGGATAGAGTGACAAATGGTACAAATCAGAGAGTTTGCGTTTATAATTCTTGATGATATCGCTTCAGGGCGTCAGTACGGAACCAAAGAGTGCAAATCAGCAGCTACTCACCTTGTTTGAAGCTGTTTTTTCTCCAGTTGCTCATCTCGCCGATGAGTATTGGTTTTCAACTACAGTTAGAGGCTGGTACAGTGGAAATTACCACTTGAAAAACATACCGAAGCCATGACTACCGGTCTAGACCCGACTGACGGACCGTGATGATATGCTGATTATAACAGATGGTCCAGTCGGGGTCGATGGCTGGAGGTTAAAATGAAGACGGACATGAATTTTGATGTAAGATTTTAAATGAGCCGTGCGCAGTTACCCGGCGCCATAGAGCTATACCGCCGGAGAAATATCTCTCCGCATTTTACCAATGTCAACGAAATATAGACCGTTACTTTCGGATTTCCCGTTTGTTACAGAAGTACCGTCGCGGTATCAGGATAATGATGTCAATGCTCACATGAATAATGCAGTATACTACTTTATATATGATACTGTGATCAATAACTTCGTTCGAGATCAGTGCAACTGGAATTCTAGGACAGCCGAGGGAGCCGCGTTTTTTGCTTATAACAGCACCAATTATTTAGAACCACTTGATGGGTTTCCTTATCCTGTTACAGTAGGACTTTGTGTAACGAATCTGGGGAGATCAAGCGTTACCTACGAGCTGGGGCTGTTTCAGGAGCCGAATGGGGCTAAGCCGAACAGTAATAGCCGAGCAAAAGCGGTGGCCTCAATGGTTCAAGTATATGTAGATAAAGATGGAAAACCTCTTAAAGAAGGGATGCTAGAATGGCCTAGAAAGGGATTTGAGAAGGTGTTGAGGGTGAGAGCGAAGATATAGACTAAAATATACAAGCTAGTTCATTACCGAGCTAAGTTAATAGGAGAAAGTAGCAGATATAAATGTACCTGCACTTCACTTTATTCATATACAAAACTACCGAGATCGGTAACTGCCAAGATGGTATAGTGTTTTTATACTACTTTTCATTGTAGTTCTAAACGAACACCTGTTTCATTGTCGTACTAAACGAACACCTGTTTGACGGACGTGTTGCGATCCTAACCTTCAGGATATGACAAACGGCAATTTTTAACAAAATACTTCAATTTTACCAACGTGCTACTTAATAATGCTCACTGAAAAGAGTTGCAAATACAAATGGATGCAAGATACCTGACCTCTGTGATATTAACGAATGACTGAAAGTTTCAAGGCAATTAGGATGGCGACCAAGACGATGGCAAAAGGGCTCAGCGCCCATAATTGACAAAGTGAAACGACTCGATTCATCTCCATGGTCGTCTGATCGAATTTCGAACATCCTAATGGCTATTAGAGCTGTTTCTCTGTCTCGTTGATGACGCAGTTGCCCTGTTCAAAGAGTCTACTTGCTGTGGCTCTGCTTCATTCTTATCGAATTTCCAACGGAACGCTTCAAATTCCTTTTCGAGACGAAATCTGGCAATCTTCTCCTGCAAATGTTCATCATCCTTCGCTGCAAGTTCCCTTTCAAATTGCTCTTCCTTCTTTGCAAGTTTATGCACATACTCGAGCTTCACCTTTGCAATCTCGGCCTTAAAAAACTCCTCGAATTGAGTCATGACGGCCTCCTGAGGGTCTGCAGCGTGCCATAACTCATTCCTGGCTTCTTCCTCTTGCAAGATTAATGCATTAGGGGGATTTTGAGACATCTCGTCTGGACGGCTACTGTTGTCAATGAACATGGAAGACGTTGATTTGAAGGATTTAACGGGTTTGTCTGACTTGCCTGATTTATCTGACATTGCAATTGGATTGATTTGGTGGACTTTGAGCGGAATTGGGGCCATCTTTTATAGTTTTTTTGCTGAAATTTATGGTAAATACTGTTATTGTTATGGGGGGATGCTTGATGCTTTATAGACAGTGGGTGGTTATGCTTTCCTGAAGGAGACAACAAGACATGAAAAAGGTTGTAGCTTTGGCGAGAAAGTATCTATGTAGCACAAAAGGAGTAGTGCATGATCGGCCATTGCGCTTTAGGAGGCTAGTTTTCATTATGATTCTAACATTCAGGCAACGAGCAGCATTTCATTTCGGTGGTCGAATGAATTTCTCAGACGCAATTCCTTGACCAAGTGAACACCTATAATTATGTTTGCTAGTGGGGAATCACAGAACAGCATAATATAATCGGAAAGAAGTAGCACAGATGACGCTCTAACTTTGCCCTCACCACTGTACTTGCGACCACCAATCTCTTTTATACCCTATAGAAACCTTCACACTCTAATCTTCATAGGTGACATCTATAGGTTGGCCCTCGTTGTCACTCTGCGCTGTACTTTGCTCAAAATAGTGGCCGTTTCCATTTCCAGCCTTGCAATCAAGTCTTTGCATGTAGGTATATCATGAATCAGACCTGCACTCTGCCCCAAAGACCATATTCCAGCATTTATGTCACCAGTTTTATATACTTCATGACCTTTGGCTCCAGCCATAAGATCTGCAACATCGGAAAACTTAATGGCCGGGCCTTTTTCTTTCTCAATCTTTTCAACCTCTTTGGAAACCGCATTCCTATAGCACCGAACAGAGTTATTCAAAGGTCTCAGTAAAAGCGAAGTATCAGTCTCTTGCGCATCTACAATAGCTTTTTTGACATTTGGATGAATCGGACACTCAACGGTAGCCATGAACCGAGTTCCCATATTCACACCTTCGGCACCCAAAACAAATGCAGCAGCAGCTCCATAAGCATCGGCAAATCCACCTGAAGCAATCACAGGAATCTTCAGCTCTCGAATGCATTTAGAAAGTATTACCGACCCACTCACACCATCCTCACCGGGATAACCAGCACATTCGAGTCCTTCAACGGAAACAAAATCCATCCCAATATCCTGAGCCTTCTTTGCATGCTTGAGAGAAATACATTTGTGAATTATGACGGATTTCACGGATCTGAGAACAGGAAGAACCTTCTGGGGAGGCCCCGAGGTCTCGAAAATCCGGATTCCTTCATCTACTGCCACTTGAGCAAAAGCAGCATAGTCCGGTTCTCTAACCGAAGGCAGCATCGTCAAATTAAGTCCAAACGGATGACTTGTCAGAGATTTGGTTTTCTTGAGCTCGGCTCTCAATTCTTCCGGGCTGTCAAACGAAAAAGCCGTTATGAAACCCAAAGCACCGGCATTAGCAACGGCAGCAACTAATTCCGCTTTGCTAACTGCTTGCATCCCGCCCTGGACAAATGGCGCTCGGACCCCAGTGGCCCTCGTGAGTGCGGTATTGAATAATCCAGACATGAGTGTTTTGTAGGGGGCTGTTTGCTGAGATGGTTGTCTTGTCTTAGCAGGCGGTTTGCAGGCGGTTTGCACGCGGCACGTTGTTTGCAGGTCCGCAACACAGCTGTGTTCCTCGGTAGAAGTGTCATAATCCGCATACAGAGTCCTTGCAACTTCAGTACAGGACTATAAATAAATTATGACGATGATGATTTATAGTCCGAAAAGAGCTGCTACATAAGCGGCCAAAGGGAACAAGCAGACCAAGCATTGGCAACACCGTCAAGCTCTTTCAAGAAGTATTATCTAACCCAGGTGCCTACATCTTGCGAGACACTGTCAGATGTTGTTCAGTGCGTAGTTAATAAATTTTGTCTATTTGCATTTGTTTTGTGCCATTTTCATAGGAAAGAAACAATGCTGTTGTTGCGAGCGAATTTGTTCCGTTGGGTGGGCCTGGGGTCAATTTTTACTAAATAAACTGCTAGGCCAGAAAACATCGTCCGGCCAACACCCCTCAGGTGCTATTTATTTGGTAATTCTTCTGCACAAGACTCCTACGATTTCTGGATAACTTTGGTAAATTTGGGCTTGATTGGACTTGAATTCGACTTGCCTGACGACGTGACCATTTCGGTGGTTGATCAAACAACATTTGACTTACCGGTTTAGTTGATCATCTACTATTGTCTCGTCACGTCCCATCATGTCCCGGCAACTCACTATCATTGTGGCCGCAGCCATGCCCAGCCTCGGAATAGGTGTCCGTGGATCATTGCCTTGGCGTCTTAAACGCGAAATGCAGTACTTTCGTGAAGTCACCACCGGTGGTGTCGTGATAATGGGCCGAAAGACCTGGGAATCCATCCCTGCCAAATTCAGACCTCTCAAAGACCGTGTCAACGTCGTGGTTAGCAGATCACAAACCGTAGAGTTGCCATCGGGATGCATACGTGCCTATTCGCTCGAAGATGCGCTTGAGAAAGTAGACAAACATCTCAATAACAAGGAATCAAAGGTGTTCATCATTGGTGGTTCACAACTATATCTGACGGCCATGGACCACCCGTTAACCACACGAATCCTCCTGACACAGGTATTCAATGCTCCAAATGACTTCGATACTTACTTTCCTTCTTTGGCATTATGGGAAAAAGCACCGCGAAAAGAGCTTGTCGAATTTGTTAATGACGGGCCAACTAATAAGATTGACATACCCGAAAAGATGAGCGAGAACGGGCTCGATTACGAATTCACGCTATACAAGAAAAGCTGAAAGGACAAGAAAAGGGCAGCTTGCTATAAATATACCTCGTGATCAAGACATAAAAGCGGGAAGGGCAACTTATTATAAATATATCTCGTTATAGAGGCATAAAAATATATTATAATCTCGCTACTAAATGCGCTTAAAGCACGCCTGTACAGTCATAAAATATTTATATTTCGTGTTCTCTCGTTGAACCAATCTCTTAAATATCTCATTATAGAGTCGTCAAATTTCTTATAAATATATCTCGTTATCATTAAATAAATAACATCTGCTAGTAGCAGCTTTCACCCCTCTAATTGATATAAAATTGATTGAGCATGGTTATTTCCCGGCAAAATATATGCCAGTCCACCTCGCGGAGCCACCCATCTTTCGGATCACGATAATGCTCTTCCCATTTCAGTAGTTCGTACATGAACCGAAGATTGGGCTGAATTATGACATTTAACCGTCGTACTCTCACAAATAAATATGCTCGCGGCAGTCCCACGCCCATGCGCCTCATCACCTCTGCGATACAAACAGTGGCCGATCGCGATACCCCAACTCGGCAATGAACCAGTACCGGCTCCTTAGCTCGTAGAGCATCGTCGAGGAAATTCAAACAAGTGGACAGAATCTCGCGCAGCGAATCAACGCCGTCGTCATGAACATTGTCCAAATACAATGTCTTATTAGGCGGGAATGGGCTCTCATCCCACGCCGGCTCCTCCCCAACACTCAGCACCCGCCTGATCCCCAACCTAACTAACATCTCTGGATTGTTTGCATGCGACAGTGAGCCCAAGTACATATGAGGAAGTATTTGGCTCGGCAGACTGCCGTCCATCTTGAAAAACCACTCATGATGACTCGAAGGCACTTGATATCCATTGTTCTGAACGGGGCTCGCTGTCCATAGTAGAGGCTCCAGCTCACTGAGAAACAAGACATCCGGAGGGAAACAAAAGAAACACCGTTTGTACTTTACATGCAAATCAATCCAAGTCTGTGCTGCCGAGACTCTGCGGGAAAAAATTAGATATGCCAACCCAAGCACTGAAGATTCTGTATATCCATCGGCACAGAATATCAGGCAGCCTGCCGGTTTGCCAGCAAATGTCATTTGAGAACGCAAGTGTATCAATTGGCATAGAAGCACAACCGAATTGGCATTGAGCTCCGACATCCCGTATGGTAATGACAAAGTGAGTACTCGGTCCAGGGCGGTCTCCCCCAGGCTTTGCTTGGTCTCGATGTCAGCAATCTCCCGCCTAAGAAATGTTTCAGACAGCGGGCCACAACCTTCACAACAATTGACGAAAGTTGCCCAGTTTCTGTCAATCCAATAGGGGTCTGGGTCATCGAATCCTTTGAATCCGGCATTGGCGGCATCAATTAATGCTTCATTGACGATATTCATCTTGTCAAGTGAGCTGTCAATACCTGATAAGCTGGCAGGGCAGAACTGCGGCGACACCGTGGACAGGTGATCGACCCAATTCTCAAAGTCAACAGTGTTTCCAAGCCATACGTTGTCTTCGAGGGCAGTTGCAATGGACATCATGGACATTTCAACTCGCTCATGAAACAGAAACTCACGACCCCAATTTTTAAGACGCCACTGGTCCAAGAGCCAGTCACCGTTCTCGGTGCCATCGAAAAAAGACATTGGGGGTATTGATATGCAATGGGGTGCGATCGATAGAATATCCATGATGCAAGGCTTATCACTGAGAAAAACGGAGTATCGTGAGGGTCTCGAGATGCTCTTCTGAGCGGCCACCAGGAGCCGGGCCAACTTTGTGGCATCGGCCTGGTCTTCGTCGGTTGCTGCGTAAACAATAATATCAGAGACAGTAGCCCATTTGGCTACCTGCACGTGGAAGTTACGGAGACTGATGCCCTCTTTGGGGTCCAAATCCAGAAACGAACCCACCAGCGAATCGACCGAATCTACATCGGTACCAGGCAAAGAATCAAGAACTTCCTGCGGAGTAACAGTTCCAACAATAGACCCATGGGAATCGGACTTATCGCCGGCCTTGACTATCAAAAGACCGCGAATCTCGGGCGGTGGATGGTATTCCTGGTCCATTATCTCGCTAGCGCGGCTCACATCGACAGCGTTATTGGTGGAATCACGGAACCTCTTCTGGGGATCTAGAAACGCACGCTGCCAGAGGTTTTCCTTACTACATCCATGCATCCAGGGAAATATGTCTGCGTCTTCGGGCAGCGGCGACGTGTAATGGTGATCAATCGCTTTGACCAGCGACTCGGCATCAATGCTATAATAACCATGGGCATGACAGAGGTCATTTCCAACGATGGTTTCAAGTACCGAGACGCGGATGGCCGAGGCTACTTGTTGCTCGTCTGGGGGCGATGCCGGTAGATTGCTGATGATGACCTTCTCCGAGCTCTTCTCAGCCAGCAGCTGCGGCACGCCGTCCAGCGTCTCTACAGATACTTGCATGGTTTGTAGAGCAAGAGGTACAGCAATATTTGCTGAACAAACGCTGTTGTTCGGATGGTGTGTAGATAGGCAAAATGGAGGGGTTGCTCAGCACCCCTGATAGGCTTGGGGAGAAAGATGCGGCCGGGTAAGTACTGATAAGATAACCGAATACGGCTAGATAAGAGTCGGGCGCTTTCCAAACACGGAGTTTATATAATAGGGAGATTAAATGATGGCAGTAATTTCGGGCATTTGGTGCTGACACAAAATGTGTAAACGGTGGACAAAAGTTTGGAAAAAGAGGAGATGAAGGTGGACAGCCATGAGAAAAGCATGCCGACTGCGACTGCTCGGCCGTGCATTATTTTTAAGACTGGGCCGCGCAGTTCATTAAAACAGCCTCATATACAAGCCTCGTGCACAGCCTATAGCATAAATCCTTTCACTTCCTTTTAAGCTTTGGTCTTTTTAAGGTTTGTGGCCAAGTCCCGATAAAGCTAGCAGAAACAAAATGCAAAATTGAGAAGCGGAATAACTACATAAAAATGAAAATAAAATAACCAGGTCAGTGCATGCGTCTATCAAGACTCCGATCTCATGGCCCGGGCCCATAGATTTTGTGCTGCTCGCGACGCCCGGTCTCTGGCCGAGCCAAACGAGTCCAAAGCAGGCCGAACGTCGAGGAAAAACGTCGGCATGCCATTGGGGTCATCGGGTCCTGCATAGTAGTCTATGACGTAGCGGACCTGCTGCCAGGCCGACTCGCTGAAATCGTGCGGGTCGCTGGCAACGTGCCTCAACACGGTCCAGTCATGCCGATCGAACGGGGCGTCTCCGAAGCGGTTCGGGAACAGTTTGCGCAGAAACTGATAATACTGAGCCCGAGGACTTAGGTCGTTGGGGCGCCCCGTAAATCGCAGCAGCCGCGGAGCCACCGGATGCTCCTGGGCCGTAACATACGGAGCTTCCCACTTGAGAATCTCTCGCCAGGCACCTTCGTTCAGAAAGTTGTGCACGTCAACCATGGACTCGACGGCATCCTCCGGCACCTCACCGCCTTTACGCAGCATGGCATTGAGCATCTGCTGCGGCGACGGGTATTCCCATACACCCATTTCGTCCCTTGTGCCCTTGGGAATGCTGCTGCTGGTTCGTTCCGTGCCGAGCGACAGCCGCTGGCCGGGCGCACGCTGCGAAGACAAGTCCGGCATGTTATTCAGCGGATTCAGCGCATCGTTGTCTCTATCAGGGCCCCGTGCAAGCCACTTGTTGCGCTTTGTGTGGTCTACAGGACATGCCATTGAGGCCATGCTGCTGTGATCGACGGGACATTTTGTTTCTGCCGGTTTATTTATAGGAAAACCTGACGGCGAATATGAATCTGACGACTAGAATGAATTAGCGACGATAATATGCGTTGAAATGCCTTACTTACCGCCCAGAACCAACCCATGTTGAATGATTGAAGATTTGAATGCAGGAAGAAAGCTGGAAATAGGGTTGGCAGGGTAACTCCCCCGGGTAACTACCCAACAGCAAAAGCCCGTTTTCCACCTCCAGATCGCCTATTCAAAACTGCTGAACGAGCATAATATATGGACGAAAAGCGTTAAGTCGGCCATTTAAGATATCTAAGGTTGAAGAGGAGAATCACGTGATACGCGGAGGATAGTTCAAAACAAGCAAAATTTAATATAGTGACGGGTTGGATCAAACATCTGCTGATGCATAATGTCGTTAAATCTTACTTACTCGTACAAGGATGAGACGTTTGAAGATGCGCTGCAGGATATCGCCGTGCGGTTCATCATAAATTGCCCCAAGGCGGATTTGGAGACCACCGAGCGACTTTTTTTTCAGATTGAAGAAGCCCACTGGTACTATGAGGACTTTGTCCGAGTGGAGAATCCCTCGTTTCCTTCGCTCAAAATGAAGGCGTTTGCCGAACGCTTGTTTGCGTCGAGCCCCGTCTTGTCTACTTATAGTGCAGATCTCGTTGGAGATCTCACCAAGTTCCTATCGTACAAGAAGTCAATTCCTGTATGCGGTGCCATCGTTCTTACGCAAGACATGGATAAGGCACTTATGGTTCAGGCATGGAAACCTGGTTCTGGATGGGGGTTTCCCAGAGGTAAAATCAATAAGGACGAGCCATACGACGAATGCGCGGTTCGCGAAGTGTTTGAAGAGATTGGGTTCGATATTTCACCTTATTTGAACAAGGATGACTTTGAAGAGGTCAACATTTATGGAAAAAGAGTCCGTCTTTACATTGTTCGTGGGGTACCAGAAGATACAGTGTTTGAGCCTCAGACTCGAAAAGAAATATCAAAAGTCGAGTGGTTCAAGGTGAAATCGCTGCCTACTTTTTCTGGAAAAGCCGGAGGGAGAGGAAAGGTGAGCAACACTCGCTATTTCATGGTGGCTCCGTTTATGGCCGGTCTGAAGAAGTATATATCGAGACAAAAAGGCCAGGTCACCAATCTCACTAAAACTGAGAGTGATGCTCTCAAAAATCTACTTGGTGTCGGAGCATTTGGTGATGACGCAAGCACCAATAAACTTCTATCTGCAAGCGATAATGACCGCGCAGCTGCAGAGCTCTTAGATCTGCTTCACCCCAGGAATACGAAGCCAAAGAGCGACCAACAACTGCTGTTGGACCTGATCAATAATGGAGATAGTCAAAAGACAGAGCAGGAGGATATGAACAGTGCCAAACAGATTTTGAGTCTTCTTCGCAACGAAATATCTGAAAACCAATTTCAACAAACGCCTTCGATGCCACCGAATCCCGGAATGCTTTTTTTGCCGGGGCCGTTTCCTGGATCGCCCCCAACGTTCACTTCACCGCATTCGGCACCCTTTTCTTTTGGATACGGATTCCCTCCGCCTCTTCCTAACGCAGTTGTACCGCCGCCGCCGGCGTTCCTTCCGCAGCATTCCTCAGAAAGCAGTACTGAACCACCAGACACTTCGAGCCAGGCAGGATATGAGGCTCCTTATCCGCCCCCACCACCAAATCCAATGCTTTTGTCGGTGCTACGTGCCCGCAAAGGCAGAGATAATAAGAGCCAGGACCTAACTAACGCGTGGGCCAATGCACCAGCATCCGGTAGGAATGTTACGCCTTCTTTAACCTTGGCAGATGTAACTGGAAATTCTTCTACGGGGTCTGTTAATGATGGCAGTCCTGGCAAGAACGGTGGAGCGGCGTTGTTGTCTTTGCTGGGTTCGTCTGGGCCACAGCCATCACCCAAGCCCGAGAAGAAACAAGGATTGGATATGGAAATTTCGAACGGCGATTCATTAATGCATTTACTTGGTCCTTCTATTGACAGACTAGTCTCGGAGTCTCCTGAACCTGTCAGTAGGCCTCCAGAGCCGGCTAAACGGACGCCAGAGCCAATTGGCCCACCATCAATGCACAATAGAGGGTCTGTATCAGATGCGAAGAATAGTCTACTAGGCATGCTGATGCCTCACGGATCGCTGAGCCAGCAATCTATAGGATCAGAGACGTCGAGCAAGAAGACGCCTGGCTTGGTTGCGAACGGACCGGGTTTGGCTAATGGGCCTTCACTGCTCGATCTACTTGACCCTGAAAGGTCGCCAGAATCAAGCAGTAGTCCTCCGGTATTGCCTGTGGGAAGTTCAGCTAAGAAAGAGGACAAGCAACCACGGGATTCACTGCTTGATATGCTATCACCCAAGCCCTCGCCGGTGACAAAACCTGCAGAAGGAAAGCTTTCACCAGTGACAAGGCCGACTGGAAAAGTAAAGCCACCAGTGACAAAGCCAGTTACCGAGGTAAAACCAGTTCCAGAAGTAAAACCAGGCCCGGAGACCAAAAAGACACGGCCAGCCGCGGAAGAGCGCAATACCGAGGCTGCTCCAAATGGACATACTACAGTGGTGCCATTGTCTCAGGGACCTGCAAAGCCATTTTACGAATACCTCAAGGGGTTGACAAACTAGGGCAGGATATTTCGATTGCCGATCGAGAGGCTTTCCATTGCAATTCTCGTGATATTTACTTTACTCTGGCGGGTAAGCCGATGAATATGCGATTACCGTTGCTTTTACCCTTTTTGTTCGGGCCGCTCGTTGCTTTTTCCATTTGCATGATTTGCACATCGTCATAATTGGAAACCTAATTGGAACGTTAGTTTGCAACTGACCTTTGTACAGCAACTAGCAAAGACATCACAAACAATACGAAAGTACGCAGGGAGTAGCGGAAAATTTGCCAAGTTGTTTCTGTAACATAGGGGGCGTTTAAAAAAGACGCATTTGCAAGTGAAGTCGGCTATCTCGGCTCTGCAAGGCGGATTTCGAAGCCTCTGCTTGCAGATTTCAAGGCGGGCATCGCTTAACGTACGACAGAATTAGATGATTTAAGACCAAAGAGGAATAATTTGAAAAAAATATAGTCATTTTTGCATTTGAATTGCATTTTTTATAATGAAAAACAGCATTGTTGGCCGAGCATTACAAGGACTGTGTAATATGACCAGTCAGCCAGTAACCCCACACATGTCCCGGGAACAGCACGACGCTGATCTGGTCAATGAGTATTTGTCACACTTGGTGTACGTCCAGAGGAAGACGGAAATCCAATTGTGCAGGATGGACATGCAGCCCGAGGTGGACTGGTCGCTGCGGATCATGCTGCTGGATTATCTGACTGATGTTCATCATTGCCTGCAATTACTTCCTGAAACTTTGTTTTTGGCTGTTAATATCTTGGATCGATATATGTCGGCACGAGTGGTCCGCCGCAGGCACTTTAAGCTGGCCGGCATGTGTGCTCTTTGGATTGCATCCAAGTACTGCGAGAAGAAGGTCAACGTTCCTAGCATGTTTGACCTGAAGCGGCTGCTTGGATCCGACGATTTCGCCTCGGACATGATTTCCGAGATGGAGAGAAGCATTTTGAATACCCTCAACTGGTTTGTCGGCAATGCTACCTTTTGTCTGTATATGGATTATTACTTGGACAAGAGCAGCCCCAATGATGGCTCAACTGCAGTGCCGCAGATTTGGAATATAGCGCTGTATGTATGTGAGTTGTCCTTGTATGATCGTGTGCTCATTCAGTATGCGCCCAGCACGGTAGCTGCCTGTGCCGTCACACTGGCTGCGATTGTCATGTCTGGCGAAAGCTACGATTTGCGAAGCAGTATAGTTTCAAATGCTACGGGATTCTACAGCTGTCTGAGCCTCGTATGGCTGGCAGTTCAGAACTCAAGGCCTCTGATGGTTCGAAAGTATTCGTTACCGAGGTACCACTGTGCACATTTGGTGGTGAAGCGGTATCTGGAGAGGTTGCCCGATGCCTCATTACCAGCAGTGTTTTGCGGGCCAGCTCCACATCAACTTATGAATTCGGCAGTTTTAGGAAGTAATGGAGGCGTAAATTGCTGCGAAATGGATTCTACAATGGAATCTGTTCAAAGCCCGGGATCTCTTGCTGCAGACACTGAGACACCACCGTCGGTGCAGTCGAGTCCCATGACTCCAGAAGCCAGCGAGCAGTTCAGTGCGAGGATCAAAGCCTTGTAGGCGGCGCTAATTATTTATATGCATTTGATCTAGAAATATTTATATGCATTTGATCTAGAAATATTTATATGCATTTGATGCAACAATATTTATATGCATACTAACAGAAGACTGTTAGTTCCGATGGCCACGAGATGATTTCATGGAAACATAAACAATCTCATGGAAACTTCAAATTAAGCATTTCTCACATATCTTTATATTATTTCAACGGAAAATATTATTTCGACCGGTTATTTATGCCCATTTAATTGTTGTCAATTGTCTGAACGTCTTCTCCTCGTCCTCCCGTCCATCTTTCCACCATGAACTCCGTCCGTTCGGCTGCCGGCGCTCGCCAGTATTGCCTGGACCTGGTGAAATCACATGATAGATCCTGGTATATAATTCAAAAGTACGTTCCACAGCCTGCTCAGAATGCCGTTCTGGCTATACGGGCGTTTGGACTGGAGACTGCGAAAATATCCGATTCGGTGCCCAAGCCCGAGATCGCCAAGGCGCGCTATGATTTTTGGCGAAGCGCCATACAAGCGGCATTGGGGAGCCAGAAAAAGAACATTTCGGAGCCGATTTCGTCGTTGCTGCTGTCGTGCTCCGATTACGTAGCGCTTTCCAGACGGTACTTCATCACCGTGATCCAGACCCGCGAATCGTACATGGTGAACAAGCCGTTCCGATCTCTGGGGACTATGGCCCAGTTTGGCGAAGGGGTCTTCTCACAGTTAGGATATTTGACTCAGGAAGCACTGGATCCGCTAGTAACCGAGGAAGAAGTGCTGCAGCAGGAGCTGGCATCGGAAATAACTGCCCATATCGGACAGGCTACGGGAATAGCACACTTTCTCAAAGCATTTCCCTACTATATTCAGCATCACAACATTGTATCTCTGCCAAGTGACGTTCTGGCCAAGTATGATATTTCGCAGGAGTCCATTTTGACTGATAATTACGATAAGCACCGACTGGCCGATGTTGCGTTTGAAACAGCTACGCACGCCAACGATCACATTATTTCTGCACGATCTAAACTGAATAACCTAAAAGACGCCATATCGGCTAAGGCTCTTACAAATGCCATGTTTTTGCCATTTATGGCTGCTTTGCCGGTGCAATTGTTTCTGAATAGGCTGGAGCGAGCCAACTTCGATTTGCTCAATGCGAAGCTACAAACCGAATGGAAACTGCCATATGCGACGTGGAGAGCACACCGCAAGCAGATGATATGAGTATGGAGGAGCATGGATATGCATGGATATGCATGCAAGCATTTTATTATGTTCATGTGCTTGTATTGCTCTACTATCCTTTAATAATCACATAAAATTGACGATAGCCAAACGACTATGCATGGAAATGGCTATTATACTGATAATTTGACTAGATGGCACTAGGAGGCCATCAAAACGTCATTGTAAATAGGTGCAAACGAGAATAGGTGTAAGGAGACAGGTTGAGAAAGGCAATAGGTTGCAGAACAGACCGAAAGCAGTAATATATCTGAATGGCTAATCGCTGAATAGCCCAATAGCTAAATCTTCGAATAGCTAAATCGCTGAATAACCCCCTGATTCCTACTCATCTGTCTTTTCAACACTCAGAATACGCCGACCCAGGTTCCCAAAACATATGCTGCTGCAGAATATCACGGAAGCAACCCATGCAACCACCGAAACGTAATTATTGCTCCATTCAGCTACAGGAAAATGACTTGGCAACACCATGGCGAACACGACAGTGCCAAAAATGGCCAGTGCTGATGATAATATGAAACCGTTCCTGGTGGCATCTAGCAAGTACCACAGGCACGGGTTGACCATGCCCCAGTAAAACGAGCTCTGGACCGTCGATGTCCACGAGAACTTGCGAATACCATATGCAACGCCAGTGAAAGCGGCCAAAGCGCGAACTATGCTGGTCCAGTCGTTCCCGCTCTTGCCTCGTGACGATCTACGCAGTTGGTCAGGCAGAACCGTGTCAAGCATCGGCAGAAGCATGCCAAAAACAATGCCTTCAGAGCCCCAGAGAAACATGACGGGAAAAGAGTACAGCGGGCCGTCGCCGAATATGCGCTTGGCCTCGTGGTTGTCGTGGAGATGCATGCAAACCTGTCCAAACACTATGCCGAACAGAAACAGCGTCGACAGCCGGCTCGTGACGGCCGCTGCAGACAAAGGAACAATCTGCTTATCGTTGGAAAAACCTCTAACTAACACGGAGCCTGTGCCCGAGTTGTGTTTGCCATGCTGAGGCCGCCGGGGCTTGGGCTTTGGGGGCGTCCGTGAAGGAAGACCCTGATATTCTACCGAGGAATCGTCACCAGCCAGTTCCGCCAGCGACACCTGTGACCCGAACACGGCAGCCAGTGCACTGGTGTTTCCGGGATTCTTCATTTTGGTGGTGTGGTGTGATAGAATGTTGTGGAGGTTGGAAGCAATGTGTGATGGGTTTATTTACTTACAAGCTCGGATATTTATACGAGAGATGAGATTTTGGATTTCGGGCAAAACGCAAGGGAAATAAAAAAATGATAGACAGGCGGTAGAAAGATGAGGATTATGATATGATAGAATTACAGGGTAGGTAGTGATGCAAAGTAGGTAGTTGAGGTTGCGAGATGTGAGCAGAAGAGATTGGCAGAGCACAGCAAGCATTCCCCGTGGTTTAGGATGGCGTAGAAGAGAATAGAGACACAAGTAAGATATACTCGTATAAGCGTATATTTGTACGGTCGTATACTCGTACACTCTCCCCCTTTCACTCACGTCCCCGTACTCACTCCTGCTAGCCGGAAACTCGCCAGCCACTCCGTCAGCTCATCTTCACTCTCACAGCAAAACTTCAACTGCTTGTCTGGCAAAACAATCAACATGCAATACACTTTCGACTTGCTCACAGGGTCGATCTCCACCACGTCCCCAATATCACGTAAATCAACTGCCTTGGACGGGCTGCTGTCGTCCTTGGATTTGTAGAAGAGCACCCGTTGGTTCGTCAAAACAACATACTGGCGCACCCAAGTCTTGTAACGACGTTTCAGACGCAGCAAATACCCCTGGTTGATATTTTTCTCGTCCTGTTCCGCTTCTTGCGTGTTATTAGCCTTTGGAAGCGGCAGATGCTCTTCTGAAGCGTACGACGATGAGAAGTTGTCCAGAGATGCAGACAATGCACTGGGGCTCTGTGGCGCTCGTAAATGATCAGAGAATGAAAATGCAGTGGATTCACCAGGAAGCTCACCTTCTTCTTTGTGAGCCGTCATAGGTTCAGCAAGGCCCGGGTAGCTATGCAAAAGCTCAGCTCGTTTATACGACGACGTCATACTGCTCTGAGACGCAGCCTGCCGCAACTCCTCGGTCCAACTGTGCGCATCCACACTGTTGTCGGCCCTGAGCGTAATGGTGTCCTCGTTGGTGATTATGGCGAATTTCGTGCTCGACTGTACACTGTTGGCCGAGTCCTTGATCATCACGGCGCTCATAATATCCGCGGTAGGTATAATACCCTCGGCCTTGAACTCCTGTTCATCTTTGTAGAACGTCAGCTGGTCCTCCCGTAGAACAAACCACCGCCTTTTCCATTGCAGCTGTTCATCTCCTAGCGTGAGCCACTTGGACTTCTTGCTTCTCCGGTATAACCAGCCGCTGCGAAGGACAGACGGCTCTGCAAGATCAGAGTGCTTTCTGGATTTAGTATTCTCATTATTAGATTCATTAGCAGGCTCCTCAGTTAGCTTATTTGCCTGCATTTTCCTCAGATTTCTAGTCAGCATGGACTCTCGAGTCGTCACTGTACTAGACATGATTGTTATGCAGATGTATCAAGATATAACGTAAAAATTAAAATGAACATATAAGATAAGAACGAAGAGAAAAGAGGAATAGTGCTAAAGTTGTAACCGCTGGGTAATGCTGTTCAAGCCAGATCAGTGCTGTGATCAAGAGACTGTTGTGTTATGAGGTTGGTAAATACAAACCAACCTCACAACCTGTTCAAGGTTGGAAAGTGCAAAACCAGGGAAAGTCCAGAAGATAGGGAAGAAAATATACAGAGTAGAGATCGAAAAGTTTGTTATTTTTATTTTTTCCTCTTTTATTGTTATATATGGACAGAAATATGAAAATATAGGATAGAAAAGGTCAATGATGGTCATGGCCACGTGATATCTACTTCTATAAGCCGTTAATAACAAGAAAATAGAGAATTTTCTCTACTTCGTATCGCCATCCTTCTCTATTTCGCTACTACTTCAAAGACTGGGCTTTCCAAAAATATTCATTGTTTCATTCAGCTAATCACACCTATCTAGGACAAAACTGCTGTACAACGCCAATTATACAACACGATACTACAAGGACAAACTTCTCTCACTAACTACCGTAGACCGAGATCTCATATACCCCGACTTCCCAGTCCGCCTCTTTACCGTGATCAACATCCCATACACTTAGTGTCTCGACTTTCACATATCGGTATTTTCCTGACAAAGTATGGTGTTGGTATCCAGGCTGCAGATTTTCAGTATTATCCACAAGCTGAGTCCACTGTTCTCCATCGCTGCTTCCATACACAAGATAACGGTTAACAGCATCGGAGCCTCCAACACTATAAAATGAAAGGCCAATCCACGAAAGATCATATGACTCTTCAAGGTCCACCATCCAAAAGTAAGGCACTGTGATAGGAATATAATACTGTTGAACTGAATCATATGGAGCAATGTCGAAATCCACACCATCGTTCGCGACTGTAGCGCTGAAATTGTACGTACCTGCAGCCTTCTGCTCGGAAGTCAAAGATGTTGCGTCCGTAGCATTGACCGGCTTATTGAGCGATAAAAGCTTCCATGATGGCTGCACGATTTGACCCTTCTTAACATCAACTTGCAACTGCGGAACAAATTGGAGACTCATTTGGCCTGCCGATGAGTTGTGTGCTTCAGACTGGCCATCATCATTAATAGTAAGAGGCAAAAACGAATATGATGACTGTTGCAGCATATTAGAAACTGTGTCATAGTCATCACCGACGAATATATGCTGTGTCTGTTGGCCAGAGCCAATAGTCAAGATATATGTTGACTGGGATTTATAGGTGCTAGCATCGCCAACAGGTTGCAGACCAGACCAGGTAGATGCACCATTGCGATACCCAGTACTATCCCGAGATAAGTTGAAACCAGCATCAATCTCGTTCGTTCTCATGTATTGTGCTTGATTCGGAAACCAACCGCTCTGTGTGGACGTAACCAAATATATCCACTCTCCAGAATCTCCGCCATTACGAATAAGCGCAGGAGCCTCCCTAGAGATGTCAACCCATACATCATACTCCATGTCAGGCTCAACATCAGTAAAGTCATCAGTAAGTTTCCAAAGGCGACCGTAAATGTTATCTTGCGCAGTAATCAGGTAGGCATCGCCGGTTTTTGGATCTTGAAATACCGTCATATCTCGGCTTCCATAGCCGATATTGAAGCCCGGCATAGGTGGGTCAGGATCAAGTCCATCCATAGTATAGTACAATTCCGTGCTGTAGGAAGGGCTATATATTCTCATAGACATGTACCCAAAGGCACTAGCAGTGGTTTCATATGTACCAGAAGGAAAATTGACAATTGGGGTGAAAACTGGCACGATTGAAGAATCATTGGTAACCTGATAAGTCTGGCTTACAATCTTACTAGTTGTACCATTCACCTCAGAAATAGCCTTAACGACTAATTTGGATCCTGCAGTACCAATGACCACAATCCTAGTACCATCCGAATAATGTGTACCATTCGATGCCGAAGGAGTAGATCCGTCTGTAGTATAATAAATCGTTGCGTTTGTGGTGTTAATAGTGATGAATGCTGCGTCTCCAGAATTCATCCAAACTACCGAGTCCGACTTGGACTCATCCAAAGACGGTCTGATATCAGGTGGAACAAGAGCAAAACGCTCATCTCCAGGGTCTCCAATAGTAAATACTGTAGTGCTGACGGAGGATCTCTTGGTAGTTGGGTACCGAACGATATAGCTGGAAGCATCCACCTGGTACGTGCTCTCATACTTTTCATATAGAGACGCATTCCACGCGGTCATTCGCACAGCCAACGCTTTGAGAGTCATATTAAAGTGAACACCCGTCAATTGATAAGTCCAATAGTTGTCGACTTGAGCAGTTCCGTAATCACTTTGGGCGACATAAGTAACTTCAGAGAGATTGTCAGGGTTAACATCTTCGTACTGCAAAATAGTAGGCGGGTACTGCGCGAGAACTGGCCCGTATGGATGGGATGTATCATTCTCATTGATGGCTGCTGTATTGTAGTCAAGAATGAGCTGGCCCACTCGGTTACCCATAGCAGAAGTACCATTATTACCGTAGCCTGGAGTTCGATGCCCCTGCTTGGTTACAGTATAAGGACCCTCAATTTTATCAGCCGTAGCAACAACAAGCTGGGATGCATCAAAAGTGGCCGTCTCTTCCCAGTGAACCCAAGCAACGTATTTCTTGGTCTTCTCATTATACAATAGCTTCGGCCTTTCAACATTACAATAGGTGAACAGCTGGTTTCCGTCGACATCAGGCGTGTAAACGTCGATGATAGCACCTACGTAATCCCAATTAGTCAGATCTGTTGAAGTCACTTGTAAAGATTGACTAGTGCCTCACTGTAAGGAAGACCCTCCACACCCGAGGTCATGTCTTGGCCAACCCAATAATAGGTACCATCAACTTCCAAGAAACCACTGCCAAAGTTTTGAATAGGATTCCCTGAAGTATCCAAGTAGAGCTGCTGGTTTGGAATAGAGTCATAATGATGACTACGCCCGGAGTTGCTGGAGTCCCTAGCGATACTAGCAGAAGACCCTAATCCCAGCAGAGTTACAAAAGTGCTAGCATGAAATAAAGAAGTAAGTTTCATCTTTAATTTTTCAAGTTGTTGAACGCGTGGACCCTGTCAGAATGCCAATCGTCTTGAACACCAACCACTTTTCACACGAAAGAAGCTAAAGAAAAGGAATCTCTGATATGAAAGAACGCCATTGTTGCTGCTACTTATAATGAATATAGTACAGTCGACGTCATATGGCGACAAATACAATTACCCCTCTCTCGGTGATACTGCTTCCGATAACCCCGATCGTTGTTACCCCACATTTGCTGAATACTCTGGGATTGACCATGTGGAGAACTAGCCTCAATTATGTGCATTTTTCTTTTGTGCAGGAAGCCCGTTCCGCATAAGCACAATTGATTGAGACTATGACAATCAAACATTTCGCCTTCGCTTTGCTTTACGTTCAGGGGTAAATAAAATGGGAAGCGAACTAACTTTCAGGCACGGCAAAAAACGTCCATCACCCCAGAACCCCCAGTTGCCAAATAAGGATATCCATGCAGCTGATCAAAGATGTATATGTGCAAAAATAACGACGCTATTGGGATGGTACCTGTTACTCCGGTATTCCCGAGGAAAAATATACGAGAGTTGGATCACGTTTTTGCCGTTTGTTTGAGGAGAAAGTCGATCGTGCGGGGAGAAGAAAACAACAGATTTCGGAAAATCTTTACCCCGGGGGCGCAATAATTGATGTCTGAGGGGATCCCGTAGGTTTAACTGGTAAAGTAATATTCTTTACTAGTTTTGCCAAGTAAGGTCAATCTCGTTTACGCTGTATTGGTGATCAGCTCCACATACCTCAAGGTCGAAGCTGAGTCATCATTTAGTCCAAGTTCCAGAGTTCAGAGCCCTAAAAAAGATGTTTCGCATCTAAGCGTTTCCCTACAAATTGAGGAAATGCGTGCTTAAAGTTGAAGTAGCTCAAGAGGCGACGCTGGCTCTGGAGAGTCCCTTTAAGCATAAGAACAAATAATTGGCTAAAAGATATCGCCCAGCAAGACAGGGAATTTCCCGTCTGCAACAGGAAGAGCATCTTCAATGGGGGCAACACTCGGCGTTTTGGCAGACTAGCTCAGAAAACGGACTGTTATTCTTGCAATACATCATCAACAGATGAAAAGATCTGCAAACCAATGGGCGTCCGAAAGAGCATTGTCGCATTCTGTTTGACATCTATCAAAGCAGTTAAGCTACCAGAGAGAGAGCCAGTAGGTTCTCAGAGGGATTCGGTTACGAGGGAGTAGCTCTCTAAAGGCAAGATCAGCTTTTAGTTAAAGTCACATCATCTGGTTCCAATAGAGAATTTGCAACGATTAAACAGTTCTTGCTCAAAACCATTCAGGTGTCTAACAAGGAAAAAGGTCTTGGTTGTGCATGAGAGAGTTTGAGTTTGCCGAGCCGGTTAAAAAGCGGGAAAAATAAGGTAAGGGATTGCCAGCCGAAGAGAAAACAAAAAGGCTAATCGATCCAGCTTATCTTTTATTTGAATTTTCTTATTGGTAATTCTCAAAAAAGTGTCACTCTCGCGTATCACTATCCATTTCTGCGGGTATCCAGGCATACACTTGTTAATCGGTGGAATGCCGGGTTTTGTACGTGTGGTTCTAGATAGCATCAAATTCCAATGTAATGACCTGGCAATCGGAATTCGGCCGATCAAACCGATAAGTAATCTCGAATTCCAGTGAAATAAATGTATAAGCTTGTGATGGTAAAATTTTCATTTCATCTACAAGGAGTCTTCCTAATAAAGGTGCTGCACAGCAGCACCGTCTTGCCAGGGCAATGCTTCGATAGCTGATCTGGCCTAGCACAATTTAAACATTTTAAACTTGTTACTCGTTTTTTTTTATTTATCATTAGATTCAGGCTTTCTTCTTTTCAAAAAATTTATTTCACAGTAATTTTTTTTTTTTTTTTGCCAATAGACCACCATTATGCCGCATAAAATTTCTCCTCATACCCCTTCTTCATCTCATCGATGGCCACAACTTTAACTCAACGGCGAAGTCAGCTCGATGACGACGAGGCTACGAAGCTCGCTGAGGTCACGTATGCCATTGACACATATGGAGACAATTTCGAGGTCCCTAATATACCTATAAAGGCAGTCTTGGATTCTATTCCTAAACACTGTTATGACAGATCACTTTTGCGATCCATGGGCTACGTTGTACGAGATATCACTTTAATACTTGTGCTTGGGTATTGTGCTGTTAAGTACATCAAAGTCGTGCCATGGGCACCCGCCCGATTCGTTTTATGGACGGTTTATGCTGTGGTTCAAAGTATGTTCGGAACTGGATGCTGGATTCTCGCGCACGAATGTGGCCACGGAGCATTTTCCGAAAGCAAGACCATCAATAATATTGTTGGCTGGACTCTTCATTCTGGTCTTCTTGTTCCCTACTTTTCATGGCAACTCAGTCACTCTAAACACCATAAAGGTACCAGTAACTTGGCCAGGGACACTGCTTATGTCCCCAAAGAGAAGGAAGAGTTTTTTCTGCTCAGGGAACTCAAACGTAACAGTGAGGATACTCCTATTTCAACTCTGTATGGTTTATTTTTGCAACAGGTCTTTGGATGGAACTGGCATTTACTGACCAACGTGACTGGCCAGAAGTATCCTAACAGATCAAGGTTTGTTACCAACCACTATGTGCCCACTTCGCCTATTTTCGACACCAAGGATTTTTACAAAATCGTGCTTTCTGATATTGGAATTGCCTGCACTTCGTTGGCATTGTACTATTTTTATCAGAAGTATGGCCTTTCAACTGTAGTGCTTCTATACGGTTTACCTTGGGCTGGTGTTAATAACTGGATTATCCATATCACCTATTTGCAGCATACTGATCCTCGTCTGCCACATTATGATCCGTCACAGTGGACCTTTGCTAGAGGAGCGTTAGCTACAATTGATAGGGATTTTGGTTTTGTTGGCCAACATTTATTCCACGATATTATCGAGACACATGTGCTTCACCACTTTTGCTCTCGAATCCCCTTTTATCATGGACGTGAAGCAACAGAGGCTATAAAGAAAGTGCTAGGAAAGCACTACAAGCGAGATGATCGAAATTTCATGACGTCTTTGTATCGTGTAGCTCGTGCCTGCAACTATGTTGACGGCACCAATGGTGTCAAGATGTTTAGAAACGTCAACAATATCGGTGGCCCGAGCCAAGCTCATACGTTATAGAGAGGCTATCTTTGTTTGTTTTAGAGTTATATAGACTAGAGAATTATAGAGCAAGAATTATAGAGCAGGAGCCTGGCTTTTATTTGTTTAGAAACGTTGATATTATAAACTAGAGAAATACTTCGCTATGTTACCCTACCTGATTACATTCATACAAGACCGGACGTTTCCAATAGACTTACCTGATGAAATATACAAAAATAGGACATTTTGCGTAATAATATATAATACTCATATTTCTCGTCATTTCAGTAGAATATCTGCCGTTTCACTTAATCGAAAACCTCAAGCGTTACCCTGTTCAACTTGCTCCTATATTACATGCTCCATGCCAACTTGAACTTTTCAGATCCGTACCTCCTAAACATCACTAGAATCACACAATGTGGGTCATATGGATTATATCATGGGCTTGTTATATATCTTGTGGCCTTACAGACAAATCTTTCATCAATGAATACTCTAAACGATCCAATGAATCGTTACTTTGGGGCCCTTATAGACCGAATCTCTATGTAGGAATCAGGCCCCGGCTGCCGGAAAGTCTGCTGAGCGGACTCATGTGGTATAATAGTGACACTTTTGAAGGAGTTCAGACCATTCGCCATGCCTGTGAGCAGGGTGATGACATCAATGGTTATGGCTGGGTCCAATATGACCCTCGATTTGGTGGCCGTCAAGTGATTAATGATTCAGGGCATCGCATTGACATTATTACTGACTACGTCAAAGATGGAGCAGGTTGGGTTCTCAGAGTCACCGGAAAACCCCTGAATGATCATACAAAGACTTCTGTTGTGTTTTATTCCGGATTAGAAGGCCCCGGGTCTCTCGAGCTTTCCAGCTTTCTTGGTCCCCAGGGCATTGCGGGAGACGCCATTCTTAAAGGCAATTCGCCTGGTCTGGGATCTTATCAACTCACATTCACTGAACCAGATTCTAATGTTCATCCAGCTACGAACCATCAGTTAGAAATTGACCGTCCCAGTGCTAATACCCACTACGGAGGTCTTCCTCTTCCTAAGGGATCAGTCTGGAAGGCCAAAGATGCGTTCCTTGCCATGGCTCAAAACAGCGTCAGTCAGATCCCGACTGAATTTCTCGAGGGAGACCAGTCTTTGTTGCCCCCCTGGAATGTGTTTTATCTCAGAAACGAGAAGGCTCCTACTGCCAACATGCATATGCTGCAAAGAACTTATCAGGGCCCCTTTCAATTCGACATTGTATTTGAAAATAAAGTTGCACCGACTTCTGACAAGAGTGATTCTGCGGTCCAGCGACTGATTGACTCCAGTCTGGGCAAGTTTGAGGAAAAGTTTTCAACGGCTTTCGATCTACAACCACCTTATAATACACCCGAGTATCAGAAATTTGCTCAAGAAATGCTGTCTAATTTACTTGGTGGTATCGGCTATTTTCACGGCACTCAACTTGTAGATCGTTCGGATGCTGATGAGTATGCTGAAGACGTTGAGGAATTCTGGGATGCCGCAAAAGAAAAACTACGCGAAGCCGTTGCATTTGCGTCTGAAGAAGGACCTTATGAGTTATTTACAAGTGTCCCAAGCCGCCCTTTTTTCCCTCGGGGATTTTATTGGGACGAAGGTTTTCATTTGCTTCCTATTCTTGAGTATGATGCCGATCTGGCTTTTGAGATCATTAAGAGCTGGTTTGATCAAGTGGATGAAGATGGATGGATTGCACGCGAACAGATACTCGGTGACGAAGCACGATCGCGAGTCCCCGATGAGTTTAAAGTTCAATTCCCTCATTATGCCAATCCTCCGACGCTGATGATGCTGTTTTCTGAAATCGTTGCCAAAGTCAACGCCGAAAAAGAACATAAAATTGAGACGGACTTGCAAGGAGAACTCGGCAGCATTCATATTCATAATCCTGAGCTCCTTCTATCTTATGTTCGTGAAATATACCCGACACTACAGAGACACTATGAATGGTTCAGGCGTACTCAGAAAGGCGATGTCAAGCAGTGGGATCGAAAGGCCTTTTCAAATAGAGAAGCATACAGGTGGAGAGGACGAACACCAAGCCACTGTTTGACATCAGGCCTAGATGATTATCCAAGGGCATCGATTCCGCATACTGGTGAACTACATGTGGATTTGCTGAGTTGGATTGGCATGTTCACGCGCTCTATGAAAGTCTTGGCTCAGACTCTAGGCGAGCAAGAAGACTTTGAAGAATATTCAAAGCGGGAAAATGCTATTATAAAGAATCTTGACGATTTGCATTGGAGTGAAAAGCACAAAGCCTATTGTGATGCAACCATTGATGACTACGAGGAGCACCATCTGGTGTGTCATAAAGGCTATGTATCCTTGCTGCCTTTCCTGATGAAACTAGTGCCAACAGATTCAAAACACTTGATGTCAGTTCTGGAGCTAATTCATGACCCTGAGGAATTATGGACGCCTTATGGTATAGCCAGTCTATCGAAGAAGGACGATTATTTCGGAAAGGGAGAAGACTATTGGAGAGGCAGCATATGGATGAATGTGAATCACCTAGTGCTAGATGCACTGAGGTATTATCACGGGCATTCGGATACCGGCGTCAAGGAAAAAGCTAAAATTAGTAAAATATACAAGGATCTAAGACAGAACTGCGTCTCCACAGTATACGATAACTGGAAAAGGACAAACTTTGCATATGAACACTACGACGCATTGACAGGAGAGCATATGGGAGTCAAGCACTTCCTTGGATGGACGTCATTGGTGGTAGAATTCATGGCGATGCCAGAAAAGTTGGGCGGTACGGCGAAGGACGAGCTATAGGGCCATATCAAACAACACAGGAGGGCGTAAAAGTTACTCAACTCAAAACTCTGAAAATGGTGAGATATAAATTCACGTACGTGAAATGTATAAATTTTCTATATTATGCAACTTGCACTCGTGGCTAGTGTCTATATGTCACAATGGCTTATTCCAGAACCTCATCATGGCCACGATATTTCCAAAATTGCCAAAAGATAATAGCATCTTCAAATATGGTTCCAAGAGATCCTAATAGCCAGGAAAAGTTCAGCACGATCCATGCCCTGTCCTGGCGGTAAATGAGGATTTGAGCAGCATAAGTGATGTTGCCCATGATACTAAAGATGAAAAAGAGAAGAGAGAGTCCTTGGACGCTTTTGCGGCGGCGGTTTTGAAGAATCTGGGGAATTCGAGCCCCCAGGTAGAAAAGAGCCGACAAATATCCTAGCACGTTGGCTGCAATGTTCGGGTTTGCATCTGGTGGGTCGGGAATGGCGATTTGGTCGTCGGTTTTGGACGAAGCGAGATATCCAACGACTCCACAGCCCAAAACAAACAGAATCGGAAGAACGACTCCTTTTAGAATACTGGTACTATCGACGACGTCACTGAGTATTGACTCTAATGATGCTCGTCGGGCGTTATACTCGGGGTTCTCATAATGATGATGATGCCGATGATTAGAGTTATCAACAGCAGCGGAGCTACGACGACTCAGAAGCGGCCTTGTAGGATCAGCCGACTCGTGCTCTTCGAAACTGTGTCGTTTCGCTCGCATTTTTCGCACATGAGCAAGTCTCTTATAGTATGCATAGGACGCGAGAGCCAGACTATCGGCAAAACAATACCAAACAGCCAGCAAAACGACCTGAGGAAGCAGATGGCCCAATATTGCACCAGAAAGATTGCATATGTCGCCCAGTAGCCATATAAGTAAGAAACCGACGGAAATGCCGTCGGCACTCTGGGTCTGCCATTGTTCTATGAGCTGAGGCAGTAACAGAACGATCCAGCAGGCCAAGGACGTGCTTCCGGAAACATTTGACAATATGGCACGTATTCTAGGAACGTGGATGACACCACCATCGTCCATCATGTTTGCGTGGGAATGGGAGGCTAGGTTGCTAAGATGAAGGTACGCGAGACAATGTGTTTTGAGCAGGGAATAATGATAAGAAGTAATTAACAGAAATAAATTCGATAAGAAATATTTATTTAGGAATCAAAGTTTATGTAAAGCGTTATCGATAGTTATTATTGCAGATAAGTAGAGAAGCGATATTTAAGCGTTATCGGCTGTTGATACGGCTTTTGATGCCGAATTAGTACATGATACGGAATTTCATTGACATGAGTATTGAGCTGCACTATCAGAGTATTGTTAGAAATATAATTTATAGACTACTAATAGAATATAATACTAGTAGTTCTGTGCCATCTTGTATAATACTAATATCCACTATTTATACCATTTCTTTCCATACTATCTTATTGTTCATATTAACTAGTTGTAATTTCCTTTATCTCGAAGAAACCTTGTGACTGCTTGCGCACTTCTCAGCACACCCAAACTCAACTCCAAATTTCACTCCTTTGATTTTTCCTCCAACCCATCACCATAAAAAAATAATGGTAAGTACAACTTCTGAGGAGATGACTTGATGTAGCAGCTCGAAACTCAGCTGGGATGAGGCCAGGCTTTTGATTATATCTTATAGTAGACTAAGCTATTGGACTATATCATATAGCATGCTGTACTCATCCCTTAGGCTATTTCACTAGATCTCCTTTCCAGGGCTCATATCCCTGCGAGGGCTTCAATGCCCAGGCTGAGACTCTTTTGAGTCTGTAGAGTGTTACTTTGGTCGTGAGCCTCTTTGTATATTTGTTTGATCGCTTACTGACCTGCTCCATGATCCAGCCCGCTAAAGGAAAGAAGCCTGCACCCGCCCCTTTGGCCTCTAAGCCTGCCGCGAGCACCAAGCCCGGCAATCCTTTGATCCAGAAGCGACCCCGTTCGTTCGGTATTGGCCAGGATATCCAGCCCAAGCGTGACTTGACTCGTTTTGTCAAGTGGCCCGAATATGTCCGAGTCCAGCGACAGAAGAAGATTTTGACCACCCGACTAAAGGTTCCTCCTGCCATTGCTCAGTTCCAGGTAGCCTTGGACAAGAACACTGCTGCCCAGGCTTTCAAGCTGTTCCATAAGTACAAGCCTGAGACTTCTGCTGAGAAGAAGGCTCGGCTCACCAAGGAAGCCGAGGCTATTGCTCAGGGCAAGAAGAAGGAAGATGTGTCGGAGAAACCTTATGTTGTCAAGTACGGTCTTAACCACGTAGTTAGCTTGATTGAGAACAAGAAGCCTCAGCTGGTTCTCATTGCTCATGATGTCGACCCTATTGAGCTTGTCATTTTCTTGCCAGCATTGTGCCGAAAGTTTGGCATTCCTTACGCTATCGTCAAGGGTAAGGCCCGTCTCGGTACTTTGGTCAACGGCAAGACTGCCACCGCTGTCGCTTTGACTGATGTCCGATCGGAAGACAAGAGTGCTCTTTCTGCTCTCCTCAGCACCATCGAGGCCAACTACGGCCAGAAGCACGAAGATGCTCGAAAGAAGTGGGGAGGAGGCATTGTTGGTCCTAAGGCACAAGCTCGAATTGAGAAGAAGCAGAAGGCATTGGAGGCTGCTATTCGAGTATAAAAGAGCTTTTATAAGGCAAAAAATTGACGTACGATAATACATGTAAATTCTAGGAACACATGCAATCCAGTATATGTGCTCTAGCTATCTGACGTAGTTGTAGGAGGGTATTCCCAGAGCTATAAGGTCATGGTTGTATGAACATACAACCGCTAATTGTTTTGCATCTGGACAACCAAAAAAAGTTCCGGACTTCTTAGCAAATAAAAAATGAACTTCGTGCAAGCATTGTGAAACATTTGCATTTGTAGTAAAAATCCCGAATTCTAGCACTCTCTTATGAGTCTGAATCGAACTGCTCGATCAAATTGGTCAAAGCGAGCTAGGGGATTTCAACTCGTAGGCTTACAACAGGCCAAGAAGTTAAAGCAACATTAGATCGGACGTTAGCACGAATGGATTCACGATTCACAGAAGAATTAGAGTGTTGACATGACAAGCTGGAAGGGGGGAAGCTGTCAGAGAGGCGAGATAATATCACCATCAACAACACGAGAGACTAGACTAAAAATCAAATCGCACTAAATCATAAGATCCTCCCTTACTGCGAGCATTTTTGTAAGCTGGCCGCTCGTGGATCCTCTTCAACCAGCCGGTCACCTTCGGATACTTCTTCTCGTCAAACATCTTCTTCTGGGACGCTCCATCTAACGGCCATATCATATTGAAATCTGCTAGCCCTAGCGAGGCGCCAGAAAGCCACGGCGTCTCATCGGACAGGGCGTGCTCCATCACTTCCAAAGGCCCGTCAATGTCATTGCTGAAAATAGCCACGATCGGATGGAAAATAGCCTTCATCAGCGGACGCACAATCCACGGAGACGCTATAGGAATGGTCTGAAAGTAAGAGATACGGTCGACCATCACACTGACGGTGCTGTTGGCAAATTCCTGAAAAAAGGCATCGCGCTGACGGCCTTCTTCGGTCGACGGCACCCACTGGCCCTTGGAGTACTTATCCGACAAAAACTGCAGGATCAGACGGGACTCCGTGACGACCGTCCGGTTTGTGTCAGTGCCGTCACCGATGTACTTGAGAGGCCGGTACACCACGACTCCAGGAATCTCGAGAATCGGTGACTTGCCCAGGGGAAACGCCTTCTGCAGTTCCGCGGGCGCTCGTCCTCGTTGGCGCTTGTAACATTTTAATTCGTATTTAAGCCCGTCTGAAAGCGCTAGCTCCTCGAGTGCCCAGAGCACGCGCAACGACTGCGCAGAGCTCAAGTGGTATAGAATCGGTGGTGGCAGGGAATCCATGTGTGCGTCAAGACGTCAATTGGCCGTTTTGGTTCAGGGGCGATGGAAGTAGCACAGTCATAATGGGAATTTTTGGCAGCTGCACGTACGGCACGTGATAGCTCAGAACTGCAACCTTTATGTACTTGCTGGCTCGTGTGGTGTAAAACGGAGTGAAAGTCCGTTAGTACAAAAGAGGTAAAGAAAATATGCCAGCAGGCACACACATGCACTTGAATCCGGGTCTACAAATTAAGCATATCTTCGTATATCTTCGTATGTGTCGAAGCATATCTTCGTATGTCGAAGCATGAGTTGATCACGCTAGAGGGTGCAAAATATAGTTATTGCCATATTTCGCTGTTCTGTCGATGGGCTACGGATTCACCAAACCATTTTAACTGTACCAGATATGTCTTCACAACATAACATTGGCTTACTTGAATATATTCTTTTATTAACGCTGGAAAAAGTTTCACTGTTGCGAATCTTGAAACCAAAGCGCATTCAAATTTACCGTGATTTTTGTGGTGAAATTTGGCCCTGCACGTAAAATATACAGCCAAAAACCTCTGACACTGTTCAGCTAACTATGGTCAAAAATCCTGTTTGGCCCGTAAACTGTCAATATTTCACAATGTACTCTTTTGACTCAATGTAGTCTACCTCTACAGTATTTTAATTACTTGAGTTTTCGGAACAGCTGAGGAGCTGCAATCTCGTCAATGCAATGATTGAGATGGAAGCTGTAGTTAGTTAACGAACACAAAAGTGCAGAGCCAGAAAATGCCAATTCTCATCCTGCAATACGCTATATTGCAATCACTTACAATTCTTCAACGCAATCTACCAGTTAGTTGTCTGTGATACATTCTCTATACCATAAGCATACTCACCCTCCTTGTACTCTAAATCTTCATATCCTTCCTCTTCCTGAGCTGCTGTTACTCGTTCAATGCACTCTTCGAAGTGATGCTTGAACGAATGGCAAGGACCTTCGCTAGCTTCTGCAATGCTGTTAGCTCATCTACGTCAACCATATCGCGTCCTACGTACCTTCCCTCAATGCCGGATACGCATCTTCCGGCTCATCCTCGTCCTCCTCATCTTCTTCATCTTCATCTTCCCCCTCGTCTCCTTCCTCTTCTGGAGTTTCTGGCTCATCAGACTCTTCGTCCTGCAATTTGTTAGCATTTCACACCTCCATTGACCCTTCAACCACCTACTTTTTCTTCTTCTTCTTCCTCTTCGGCATAAGCAACCGTAGGAAGCAAGGTTTCCTCGAGAAGCTCGCTAATCAAGCTGAAAAAACCCGACATGCTCTCTATATAATACTGCTAGTTGGTGGGATGGTTTTCACAATAGGCTTTGCGTTGGAAAAACAGGCACATTGATTGGATGGTGCAGTTGCCGGGGCAACGCATTAGGGCAGCGCCCTAATTTCACAACCCACCCACTCAAGTTGCAATTTCAACTGCCTTTTTTGTTTCCTCAACCAGCAAATCATACAAATCATCACCGCTAAGTAAGTAGAATGCCCCCACTGAAGGATATGCTATTAGGGCTGGACGAAGAGGTTTGAACGAGATACGGAATTTATACAGTTTTGTTAGAGAGTTGGAGTCTTTTATTGCCCGATCAGTTTGTCACTGGTTTCTGGTCGTTTGTCACCGACAAGGCCATTAACCACTATCAAGCTCTAATTATGGCGATTCTCCAATCGAATGATTCTGTAATTGCTCGAAAACCCTCACGCTCTGCACTTCTACCGCATTTATTTCGTTTCCGTCCGCTAACTGTATAGAAATGGCCAAATCAAAGAATCACACAAACCACAACCAAAACAAAAAGGCCCACAAGAACGGTATCAGGAAGCCTAAAACCCACAGGTATCCGTCGCTTCGAGGTGTTGACTCTAAGTTTCGACGAAACCACCGACATGCTCTTCATGGAACTGCACGAGCCTTGGCTGCTGCAAAGGCATAAACGTTGAGGATCATAGTTAATATTATCATAAAAATGTATGGATCGTCATTGATTTACTTTGTTGATGCGTTAAATCTTGGACGGTTGGTTCATCTCCGAAATTGCTTTTGGATTTTCCATCTGAATGCTGCTTTTCCATCTGGTAATGTCAAACCTCCTGCTGTTTATATTTTCATATTTGAACAAAATATAGACTGCTAGTTTATCTTGTCTTCAAACCTGATATTGCAATTCTGTGCTTATATACACAATAATGATCATGTGGCCTTCAACTCCAAATCTTCTTACTAGCACTAGACAGGAGATTAAACAGTTTCACCGATAAACCAACTATACAAACTGACAAAATAAGAAGTCCAAACTTATACTTGACTGCCAAATATGAAGCCCATATTATAAGAGTTGATATCGAGTTGAAAAGTAGACTCAAGGCAATGGCCAGTCGTAGACCTAACAACTTCCATTTCTCATCTTTTTTATAGTATTTCCGACATAACCTCACCCAGATTTCGCTGACATCGTAGGAATGTTCCCATACATCTGGTGATACTACCAGTTTTGCATCGCGGACTTCTATCAGAATATCGTGGACTTCCCAGTTTGGTCTTCTGAGTTTTTCAATGAGACATGCGTTTAAGTCGCCCAGTAATGCGCTGTAATCATTGCCGGGATGCTTCAAAAGTACAGCATCATAATCGGGCATATAGACCGTTATTCGCTTGTAATCGCGAACGACTTCTGGCTCATATCTGGGTGGTATCTCTGAGGTTTGTAATTTCTTCTCCATTGCAGAAAAAGCTGCTTAGCATAGAAATAGTGCAGATTGATGCATATAAATAAGTTTAAATGACACTCGTATTTAGTTGAACCAATAAGCGTTATCATACACACGTTAATGCCCGTTACTACCAAACACCCCACCGAATTAGCCAATTGCCGATAATATACATCGAATTAAAAATTCTATCCCAATAATTAATAAATACAAAATAAAGCGAACTTTCTACTACCAAAAAGCCGTTTATTTCTAGAAATAGTGTTCATCAAAGTCGATATTAACAAAACAAGATATTCCAGCTTGCAGTTCGATTTTGACACAGCTCTTACTATAACAAAATTTTTTTAAAATCTCTAAAATAGAATCTGATTATGGCGACATGTCTAATGCCAATTAATTGCTAAGTTAAAGTATAAAGTGCTCAAGTCGATTAATTTTGTCATCAAACTATAATCCATTTTTGGCAAATGCTTATACGAATACCAAAATATGTCATCATATAATTTATATAAACTATTATGCGTTTTACTTGTACAGATTATGCTTCTCATGCCTTTTTTGGCTTATAATGAAAAGAGCCAGAAGAATAGACAAGACAGAGATGCATGATGTAACGCTAAAAGCGAAGGAATAACAAGCCACACCATCTCTGCATACATGAGCAGCATCTGAATGATAATCATATACCTTGCCAAACAGAAAATTGAATGAGTAGGAAGTGACGATTGGCGTAAGACCCAGCATGCCCCAATTTCTAGAAAAGTGTTTGAGCCCAAACGATTCAGATATAATTGTCGGATATACTCCGAAAAAAAGGCCGTACGAATAACCCTCAAGAACGGAGATTATCCAGAAATGAAGAGGCTGCTCAATGTGGGCAGCCGCTGTATGGCCGAAGAAGGAAATGGTGAGAGCTGAGACTACTAGCCATAGCCTCTGTAATCCGTAACGTCGAACCAGACTATCAGATAAGAAGCCCGAAGTCAATCTACCCATACAGCTTGATAAAGATATCACGGCGACTTGGATTGCCTGTAAATTTTGAACTTGATCAGGAGCCATATCTGGATGAGAAACCCTCGTTAGGGCTCTCATACAGAAGCCGACTGAATATATGTACATTTGACCGGGACCGGTGGTGAGACCAGATAACAGAGATAACTGCCAGAAATGAATATCCTTGAGCAGCTTGAACCCGGTTAAGTGTTTATGTTTATATGACTCGGTCATGTTATGCCGCTGCTCCCATTCCATGACTCGCTGTTCACGGATCAAATCTCGTGAATCTGCTTCATATGTTCCCTCTTCATAGATGGGGCCATTTTCCGCAGAAATATAGCCATTTAAAATACTTGAAATATTAGTTGCAGAAGAAGTTGGGGAGACCGCGTTAGGAGAAGCAGTTGGAGAATGAGCAGCAGTGCTCGGCCTGGAACCTAGCAGAGGAGCCTGTTCAGGCGGAGTAGGCGACGGGCTAGGCACGGTCAAAAAAGGAACCGAACAAGCAGTCAGTAAAAAGGTTGAGATAGACAAAAATTTCAGAAAAGATTCAGTTTTTCCAGAAAAGAAAGCAGAAGAAACTGCCGAGAAAAATAATGCACAGAGCCCAAAAGCGGCCATAGGCAACGATACGGCAGCACCTCTCGATTCGTGGAAATTAAGAGCAGCTGTTTTCACACAGGATCCGAACACAAAAGTCGACCCTAAGGCTACAATAAGGTATGCCAAGCAGCACAAGGCTACGTTTTGCACGGTGTTAGCGTAGCATTCGTATAGAGAAAAGTAACCAAGGAAGATGAGCAGTGAACCAAACGGAGAAGGACCCCTGACACCATATTTATCAATAAGAAAACCACTAGGTATCCCCAGTATGGTCATTCCCAAAGAACCTGTCATTCCCAGAAGAGACGACTGAACGGCCGAAAATTGGAGTCTCTGAGCTAGTTGAACTGAATAGAGAGAATAGGTATAGATAGTACCACACCCCAGAGCAGCACTCGCACAAGCAGCTAGTGCGGTAAAGCGCCTTGCATTTTCGCTAGGCTTCAGCGCTAGCATTAATTGAGAGATCGGATAGGAAGTGAATGTTAAGACGGAGAGTTGGCAATGTTACGAAGAAGAGTTGGCGAATTTGGATTTACTACCTTTGGTTCATCGGATGGGGAGAAGAACAGAAAGATTTAAGCACATAAACTGAACTAAACTAAGCCAAAGATTGAAATTTGATATGGAATAGCACTTTGCTCAGTACAATATTGTAAAGAAATTAGCAAAACGACGTTGATTTATATTACCCTTGGTCTGAATGGGTTTTTCAATGAGCTCGAAGTCCGAAATGTCCGATGGGTGTGATCCAAAGTTATAATTGGCAACGGCTGGCGATAATTGGCGGTAATTGGCAATAAATGGGATGGGATGGTATTGAAGGTGAGATGAGAATAATATCGTTAGATAATATCTTCAGACGTGATAGTTCGTTATAATATCAGTTGGTAAGAAGGAAGAAACGTTTGTCCAAAATGGGCTTGATGACCTACTAGACACCACTGTAAAGCCAAATTATCCATCCAACTGCCATTTGCCAAGTATTATCGACTATTCAGATCAAACTGGCATTGCACTTAACATATATGACCAAGCACAAAAATACAACAGAACGTTTCCACCATTGCATACTTCATTGTACTGCATTGCAATGCTAAAGTTTACTGTTCAATTCCATTCTACTGCATTCACCCGTCTATGATACACTATACCCTATACAGTATAAGTTTTAACCGACAATATATTACCAATAACTATATACATCTACATACAGTCACCCATCTCTTAATTGTCCCCCATCACTTCATCTCATCCCTGCAGCTCTTGCCAATAAGTACTGTGACTTTTTTCACCCCAACTTAACTTTATCACACTACTTGACAACACCACAATTCCGTCAACTCCACTCAACTGTCAATCATCGACAACTGCTCCTGTAAATTCAAAATAGCGAAAAAATGTCTTCCCCATCCGAGACCCCTGCCGCCGAAGAGGCGTCTGCGAAGCGTGTATATATTGGCAATCTGCCCTTCAAGGCCAAGCATGAAGACATCAAGGAGTTGTTCAGCGATTTCAAATTGTAAGTGAAAAACCGTGTAAAATTGTGGGCTATACGTTACTTGCACATGGCATATTGCTCCGGATCGATTATCCGGGCGACTTTTCATGTGGTTTGTTTTGGATACTGCAATGAATTGCCGGAGGTGACTGATGGTTTGAGGCATTCGGTGGCACCCGAGACATTGCGCAAGCAGCAAGCCCATTTTTCCCCCCAATTACTATAGAAGTTCCATACTAACCTGCTTACAGATTGAAAGTGTCGCTTCCGCGTAAAAAGACGGAAAAGAAAAACGGCTCCGTTTTCTTCAAAAAGCTCGGCTTCGCTTTTGCTGAATTGGAATCTCCCGAAGAGGCTGATCGTGCCATCAAGGCCCTCAATGACAAGAAGCTCGATGACCGCAACCTGTGGGTCCGCTTAGCCAATGCCGACACTAAGAAACCGGCGAGGGAAAAGAAGGCGGCCGAGAAAAAGAAGTCTGCCGAGGATGCAGGATCCGGCTCTGAGGAATCCAATGGCAAGGAGCCATCTCCAAAGCCCAAGAAGAAGCCCACCAAACCTAAGCGAAAGGTTGGTCCTCCCAGTCAAACAACGGTGTTCTTCAGCAATTTGCCGAGCGGAACCACGGAGGAAGAGGTCAAGGAGCTTACCAAGGAGTACTCGCCTGAAGAAATCCGAACCGTAGTCAGGGGATCCCGCAAGTTTCAGAATGGCAAAAAGGTGGTGCCGGCCAAGGTATTTGCATTTGTCAAACTGGCAGACGAGGAGAGCCAGAAAAAGGCTGTGGAAGAGTTCAATGGCAAGCAGTTTAAGGACGTACAGCTGGTGGTCAAGGTAGCTACGGAGCTGGTGGAGGACGAGAAATCGGACGACGCTGCCAAGACCCCTGAGGACGACGAAAACAAGGAGGAGGCATAATATGGAGAGCATGAAGCAGGGCTTGGCTTGTTCTAGTTGTGGATTTTAATGATGTTCCGAATGGTTTTTGCTTGAAGTTTGGTTTGAAAAGAAAGGTCAATGTTTTCTAACTTCGGGACACATCGAGATAGTTAGTGTTTGGTATAGGTAAAAAGATTATGTATATTAGATGTATTACAATGCCTCTTTAGATGTGTAAAGATGATTGTCGGTTATAAACTGTTTCAGTTACCCGGCCTTCTCATTCGTTTTCGTATCACTGTGACTGCTCTGCGTACTTCTCAGTCTGCATCTCCCCACTATTACCCACTCACTTTTTCATATCTCAACCTTTTCATCCAACAACACTACACCAATGGGTAAGTAAAGGCAGAAAAACAAGATGATACGGCCATGTTGATGGCCGTATGACATGCGTTATATCACAGTATTCTAACAGAATCCAGGTAGAGTAATTCGAAATCAGAGAAAGGGTGCTGGATCCATTTTCACGGCCCATACCCGTCTACGCAAGGGTGCTGCTAAGCTGCGAACTCTAGACTTCGCTGAGCGCCATGGATACATCCAGGGTGTTGTAAAGCAGATTTTGCACGATCCTGGTCGAGGTGCTCCTCTGGCCAAGGTGGTGTTCCGAGATCCTTATAAATACAAGAAGAGAGAAGAGACTTTTATCGCCAACGAAGGTCTTTACACTGGCCAGTTCATTTATGCTGGAAAGAAGGCCTCTCTGAACGTCGGAAACATTCTCCCCTTGGGGTCTGTTCCCGAAGGTACCATTCTGTCCAACGTTGAGGAGAAGTCGGGGGATCGAGGTGCTCTGGGCCGAGCCTCTGGTACCTATGTCATTGTCATTGGACACAACCCTGATGAGGGAAAGACTCGTCTAAAGCTTCCTTCCGGAGCCAAGAAGATTGTCTCGTCTGATGCCCGAGGTGTCATTGGTGTCGTTGCTGGCGGTGGACGAATCGACAAGCCTTTGCTCAAAGCTGGTAACGCCTTTCACAAGTACAAGGTCAAGCGAAACTCTTGGCCCAAGACTCGAGGTGTTGCTATGAATCCCGTCGACCATCCCCATGGTGGTGGTAACCATCAGCACATTGGTAAAGCATCTACTATTTCTCGAGGTGCAGTTCCTGGTCAAAAGGCTGGTCTTATTGCAGCCCGACGAACTGGTTTGCTCCGAGGTACTCAAAAGGTCAAGGAGTAACTTGTTTGAAATTATACATAAAAAAAAGTCATAGCGATGATCAGATGATGGTAATAAAAGAAGTACGAGTAATATATTCGTGAAAGAGAGAGATGAGCATAAAAGGGGAACGGTAAACGTATCACACTTTTTTGATATGATAGTCTTTTGATATGATAACTATCATTATAATCCTTTTTGATATGAAAATCATCATTGTAGTCTCCTGTGATATATGGAATCTATTGTCATACCGAAGCTCTTGCAAACCCTCCTAAAACGCAATAAACACCGTAAAAAACGGCAAGAATCGCAAACGGCGCACCAGGCCATATATCTGCCAACCATCCTCCTAGTCTGCTAATTATTAAGATTCCAAGTCCGCCAAATAAAGAATAGACTCCGCCGATTGCTCCGCTGTTATGCCGCCGAACATTTGTGCACAAAGCCATGGATGTTATAATTGCACCAATTTGTCCAGCACCGATCAGAATGGAGAGCAAAAAAGCCGCAGGCGACTTAGGTGATGAAAGAAATGCAAATCCAATACTTCCTACGAATCCCATGAGACTCGAAATGGTGACTGCCATGACCTTGTTGAGATCAGCCAGTACTCCCCAGACAACTGCAAACAGCAATGCCGAAAGGTTCGCTATTCCTGTTAAAATGGCCGCAGAAATATATGCATCGTGGCAGCCCTTTTTCACCTCGGAGGCCGGGTCATGCACATCTAAGTCGCACTGTTTGGTTCGATAATACCACATGTTCACCCATAGAGGTATAAAAAGGGCAATTCCCACAGAACTAGAACGGGCAACGAATCCACCAACATATGCAAGGCTCACCTGATAATCATGAATGGCAATAGTGAATCCTTTTCTGATGAGGTCCCAGTAGGACGCAGAAGTATGATGGGCAAGTTCCTCTCTAGAGCTTTTGTGTAATCCAATTGCCAACAGAATTGCAAAAGCTATCTGTAAACCTCCCACTATATGATATGATTCCTTGAGTGTCACGGAAAGATCAGATCCGAGCCATGTAGGCAGCGGAAGTAGAAGGGATACGGAAACAACTGCTCCGAGTCCGCTGCAAAGCCCGACGAGTCCTGCTAATTTACCGTTTTTTCTCGACTGAACCGGGCCAGTTTCACTTTCTCCAGATTCTTGACTAATAGTCATATAGGAAGCTTCTTGCTGAGACCGAAGAGACCAATCAATGGCAGAAACTTCAGCCAGCATAGCCGTAAGCATGGCAGTAGCAGCAGAGCCACCAACGGCAAAGAGCAACCGCAATAACAATAAATCTGGATAAATACGATTTCCTGAAGTGTAAATAGCAATTGCAATTCCAGATATGATAAATGCCATGACAGCAACCTTCAGTTAGGAATAATAATTGATAAATAAAGCAGTCGACAGGCAAAGAGCCCTATGCACATGCCACTTACCGGCTTGGTTCCGACTTTATCACTCAAAGCACCCCAAAGAGGGCACAAAAATATGCTCAGAAATTCGTCAGCAAAAGCCAATTCACCGACATATTTACCCTTTGAGAGTCAGCAGAGTTCTAACGAATAGCTCTAACAGTTCTTACAATATGATCCTGCAACTTGAGTATGTCACTAATAACAAACGGCTGAGTCGCAGTGAGAAACACCAGAAATGCAATGCTCGAAAAAGAGTAAAATAAATAAGTTAAAATGTTCACAAATGTGTAATTGTGGTGTTTCAGGGGCCCGACGGCCGGCTCGGGATCCATCTCTACCAAGTACAGAGTTCCAAATAATGCTGGAATTCTGCTTAATTTGCAGCTGTATTAAGTCGCGACTGTACCTCCTGAATTTATCGCCTGAAACCCTTCGACAGTCCTCTGTTGAAGCCGTTTACTATCTGCTTTGTTATCTGATGGTTGGTTTAAATGTAGCCGTACCGATGAAATACGTGTTGAAATTTACGAAACAACGTAAATAGAACTAACAAAAAGTTTAAATACCCATAAATTCCCTATAAATTGATTTATCTATCACGCTTACCATTGCTCAATTGCCATTATTATCTACACTAACGGCGCTATCCTCATAAACCATCTTAAACCAGTCATAGTCTCCAGGAATTTCATCCAACAGCGTCCAGTCCGCTCGAAGTTCATCAGTACTAAGGCTATCCCACGAGTTTGTCGTCGTCGGCGATGAAAGCAGTCCAATCTCAAGCGCATTATAGAATGCCGCGTCGTCCATCTTGTTGGGGAGGTTCAGACGACGTGCTGAACTGATTTTGATCTTTCCGAACCAAGGAATCATGGCCGAGAAATCTTCCTGCCCAGAATACGAGCCGTGAGATGCCATAAACAAATGATCCAACAAATCAGCCGACTGATGAGATAGTCCACATCCTACGGCACTTATGTGGCTTCTGAACGTCTTGGAAAGATGCCGGACAATTTCCCAGTCGCTTTCACCGTCTTCAAATATATCACTGGTTTTATTCATTTGCAAAAGATGAATAATAATCACCAATGCTGCATGAAACACAAAGAAGTTCATCATGTCGCACTTCACAAATGCTTCCGTCATGTAGCTGCTCATGACTTCGTAAGCACGTATTGCGTTCCTCGAGGCTTCTACAGCCATTTCAAGACTCCTCTTCTGATCTGCGTTATTCACCGGGTTTTCAAGATACTTGAGCATTCCAGGAAGATATAGCATTTTTTTAAGCTGATAAATGTGGAATTGTGTCATTTGACTGGAATAGACTTCACTTATAGGAGTACCCAGGTCGAACTGCGAAAGTTTCCATTCTCTCGGCAGCAGCTCCATAAATTTGTCGATCTCAGAATCGATATATTCAATAGAAACATGCGAATAGCCTAAATTTCTTCCCGAAATAAGGTTTAAGATATTGATCAGATTGTTGTTCACAGTAGCACTGAGATTATCGCCGCTTTGAGGAATATAAAACCCACTAGGAACGCCAATAAATACCGACAAGTGATGATCTATAGCCATGATATTTCTCCACAGAGTGCGCAACGTCAGACTTGCATTCGGCTGATGCATTCCCAGCAATAGTCCACAAGTAATACAATCTCGAATACTTTGCCAAGACCGTAAGGGCCTTCCCATGCTCATAGAAATGTGCCCATGCATTAACAAACATTCGATCCGTTCAATAACCAGATTGGAAGACACCAAACCTAAAAGAGTTTCCGAACCAGCAAGGTAAGTGTCGAACAAGATAGTAGGGGGAGATGGCCATTCCAAGTCAGAAGTAGCCACTTTAGCAGGAATCTGATTCAAGCAAAGATTGAGCCAAAGAGTGGCTCTGAGGACATGCATGGGATCGTTGGATGCGAACGACTCAGTTATATATCGTTTGACCATCAAAACCTCAGCAACTGCTTGTGCGTGGTTCGAAAATGCATTATCAGCGGAGCCCTCCCACAAAAACCACGTTTTTTGTGCATCTTCCATAGCGCTTAGATCAGAAAAATCTACAGGAACGCCTGGCGGCGCAACGGGCCAAGCAAACCAGAACTTGTGCGTTGATTTAAGCAACGCAACTAGAGTCCTTGACTCAGGGAGCAATGCTCTCAGGGCAGAAGTGTATTCCAATGCCTGAGGCGTCGTATGCCGATACGAATCATGCTTGTTATCAGAAGAGATATTCAGCGTCTTACTTAGAGCATCCATGAGCGGAGTCTCCGTCAGAGTGCCAGTTCCAGCTCTAAGATGGCCGTGCTTCAGCACCTCCACAGCGCGATCCTTGCCCATATTGATTTTCATCGGGTCGGATTTCGCATCAATGTCCAGCATGTTGTTCACTAGACTTTCTAGACTGGCCAATCTTTGAGTAACATTCTGTTTAGCAGGGCCATCTTTCTGCCCAGACGGCACCTGAGGCCGACATATCACTTCATGAGCTATACAGCTTTCACAGGAGTCGCCGTTTTCTGGAAAAATGCACTTCACTTTACGGCGACGGCATTCTCTGCAGCTTTTTGTGCCAAGACGCATTCGTCTGGCGGAGCTGTCGTACATTGCCGATTGTGCAAACTGTATAAAGAAGAGTTAGGATAACTGAAACAAGTGTTGACTAAAGAATGCCAAAATCAAATCATTACACGCTCATTCCACTTACACAGACTACTTGTAAAGCACATGGGTTGCCATTTTGGACCCCTATCCTTTTTTGTAACATCTCATGTGGGGGCAGGCTTATCGGCATGATGAATCAGGACAGAATATGGTGATAATAAGATATTAATGACTCCTGCAGAATGTATATGTATCAAGAGAGCCCATACAAGTTGTTGTAGAGGTTTTATGGCACCATTGAGTACATTCGGCCTTGAATTAGCTGAATCCAATGGCTTCGGTCGAAATCGGTTTGTCCGAGTTGGTGCGAACTTCCGAACGGCAATGACGTCAGCGAATTTGCTTAAAAAGGTCTTACTAGTCTTCGAGAATGCCAGATACGAAGTAGGTAAATAGTTTTGATATTATAATTGAGTCTGTTTACCGCTTTTCAGCTTATTTTGGCAGAACTGGACAAGAGCCAATGGATAAGGGCTAGCCTAAACGAAGGGCGCTGAAAGATCACAGAAAAATATTGGAAAACAATGCAAAATAATACTCTTCTCAGTAATACGTAGCTAGTGGAAAAAGCATGCGAAATTGCACAACAAAAATGGACCATTCCACTATAAAGCTTGAATCTTCACGAGTTTGACTTGGCCTACTTAGACACATTAACGAGTCAACCTCGCAAGATCCAACAGTTAACTAGCTAATATCATATTATTTTATTGTCTTTAACAAATTTCCTATAAATATCGTCGGTTATAAACTTTAGCCCTACAACAATCAAAAAAAGTTGAAATTCCCATATTATACATACACTCACTTCATATATCACGCACCTCACGTACCATTGCCCATGTAACTATCCTCATAAACCATCCTGAACCAGTCATAGTCTCCAGGAATTTCATCCAACAGCGTCCAGTCCGCCCGCAGTTCATCAGCACCAAGGCTGTTCCACGAGTTTGCGCTCTTTGGTGACGAGAGTAGCCCGATCTCAAGCGCATTGTAGTACTCTGCATCGTCCGTCTGGGCGGGAATTTTTAGTCGACGTGCTGCACTGATTTTGATCTTGCCCAGCCAAGGAATCATAGCCGAGAAATCTTCCTGCCCTGAATACGAACCATGCGATGCCATATACAGATGATCCAACAAATCAGCCGATTGAAGCGATAATCCACATCCTACGGCACTTACGTGGCTTCTGAACGTCTTGCAAAGATGCCTGACAATTTCCCAGTCGCTTTCACTGTCTTCAAATATATCACTGGTTTTATTCATTTGTAAAAGATGAATAATAATCACCAATGCTGCATGAAACGCAAAGAAATTCACCATATCGCATTTCACAAATGCCTCTGTCATGTAACTGCTCATGATTTCGTAGGCATGCACTGCGTTCCGGGACGCTTCTACTGCCATTTCAAGGCTTCTCTTCTGATCAGCATTTTTCACCGGGTTTTCAAGATACTTGAGCATGCCAGGAAGATATAGCATTTTTTTGAGCTGATAAATGTGGAACTGTGTGATCTGGCGAAAATATATTTCACTCATAGGAGCGTCGGGGCTGAAGTGCGAACTCCACCATCCTCCTGGCAGCAGCGCTATGAATTTGTCAATCTCAGAATCAATATATTCAACCGAAACACGCGAAGAGCCTAAATTTCTGCTCGAAATAAGGTTCAAGATATTGACCAGTGTGTTAGTCACCATAGCGCCGAGATTATCATCGCTTTGACGAGTGTAAAACCCACAAGGAACGCCAATAAATACCGACAAATGATGATCCATACCCATAATATTTCTCCAAAGCATCCGGAGCGTTGAAGCTTCATTCGACTGATGCATTCCCAGCAATAGCCCACAGGTAATGGCATCCCGGATACTCTGCCATGATCGTAAAGGTCTCCCCATGCTCATAGAGAGATACCCATGCATTAATAAACATTCGACACGTTCAACAACCAGATTGGAAGACACCAAACCTAAAAGCGTTTCCGAACCAGCCAGGTATGTGTCGAATAAGACAGTAGGCGGAGATGGCCACTCCAAATCAGAAGAGCTAACGACATCAGCAGGAATCTGATTTAAGCACAGAGTAAGCCAAAGAGTAGCTTTAAGAATATTAATCTGGTTGTCGGATGCGAAGAACCCAGTTATATACCGTTTGACCATCAAGACCTCTGCCACTGGTTGTCCGTTGTTAGCAAATGCATCATTAGCAGGATCATCCCACAATAACCACATCTTTTGAGCCTCTTCCAGCACCTGTGGATCAGAAAGATCTACAGGGACCCCCGGAGGCGCAACTGGCCATGCAAACCAGAACTTGTGGGTTGACATAAGCAACGCAGCTAGAGTTCTTTGGTCAGGAAGCAATGCCCTAAGGGCAGAAAGGCACTCCACCGCCTGAGGAGTGGTGTACGGATGCAAATCATGCTTGCTATCTGCAGAGATGTTCAGCGTTTTGCTTAGAGCATCCATAAGCGGAGTTTCCGTCAAAGTTCCTGCTCCAGACTTCAGATGGACATGTTTCAACAGCTCCACCGCTCGATCCTGGTTCATGCGGACTGCCAGCTTATCAGATTTCGGGTCCATGCCCAATACATTATTCATCAGACTTTCCAGACTGGCCAATCTTTGATCAACATCCGATATCGGCTCGCCGTCTTTCTGGTTAGACCACACCTGAGGTTGACATATCGCACCGTGGGCTATGCAGCCTTCACAGGATTGGCTGTTTTCTGGAAAAATGCACTTCACTTTACGGCGGCGGCATTCTCGGCAGCTCTTTGTGCCCCGGCGCATTTTCCTGGCGGAGCTTTCGTACATCGTTGACCGTTAAAACTGTGAAAAGAGGTCAAGATAGTTGAAAAATAAAGCCGATTAAAGAATCTCAAGATCGAGTCATCAAACGTCCCATTTTGATCTGCATAGACTACTTTTTAAGCAACTGGGTTGCGGTTTTGGCCTCCTATTTTTCTTTGTAGCATCACAGGCGGGGGTCGCAGCCCTGATCAAACTGCAAGGAATATTATGGTAATAAGATATTAATGGGCGTCACATAGCTCATACGAATTTAGAGAACCATTGTAGTCGCTTGTAGAGTTTACACCAGCTTATTGAGCAGGTTCGGTGTTAAATAGCTAAATTGAATTTTTCGGTCGAAAATAGTTCGTCCGAATTCGTGCGAACGTCCGAACAGCAATGAACGAGTACAAAATTTGCTCAAAACAGTTAGCTGAACGTTCAAGAATGTAGAATATGCAGTAGATAAATAGCTCAATGCTATAATTGAGCACGTTGCCCCGCTTTTCAGATTGTATATAGCTTCAGTACTGGCGGAGAGCGGGTGCAATAATCAACACAATCTTATCGATCATGAAATTCAGTTCCATCCTTACCAGGAGCGTTATCGTATCTGCTAGCCTGTCATGGGCCATTAGTATTACCATTGGCTGCGAAGAGCCTCAAGCTAAGGCTTTGTATTTCACCAGTAATGAAGACCACAATTCTGTAGTAGCAGTTTTAGTCAACCACGACGGCACTCTTGGCGATTCCAAAATTTATCCAACTAGCGAAAAAGGCAATAGTGGTTACAATACCATGGTAAATGCTACTGCGGGCCCTGACAGCACTTTCAGCCAGGGCGCGGTGGCTGTACGCGGGGATATCTTGGCCACGGTCAACCCAGGTTCAGGTTCTTTCACTCTTTTCAAAATTGACGACAATAATCCTTTGGAGCTTTCGAAAATCGCAACTCAATCATCGGATGGCGATTTTCCAAACGCTATAGCGCTCCATCCAACACTTCCTATCGTTTGTGCGGCAAATAGCGGACCGGCTTCGGGAGTCGCGTGTTACCGTTTTGAATATGACGGAAAGACGGAGCAAGTAGGCCAATTCCGATCTATCAAGACTGGCCAGAAGTCGATCACTATTGTTGGACCAGGCGCTACTTCTTTCAGCCAGATATTGTTCTCTCAAGCAGGCGATGCTCTGCTTGTTGTCGAGAAATTCAACGGTACTGCCGGATCGTCTGCTTACATCCATGCTTTCCGGGCGAATCCGCTCATCCCACAAATCAGCGACACTCCAGTCACTAGCGTCGTCCAAAATTCCAGTGTTCTTTTCGGTGGTGTTGAACTCCCTGGTTCCGATGGAACAGCTTACTACTTCTCTGATCCCACCATCGGTTCGCTCATTTTTGGCGTTGATCCCATCTCGCTAAAAGGAGAAACGAAATCTGTATTAGCCCTCCCAGGTTCAAAGACTCCCTGCTGGGTGGCTTATTCGCAAAACTTTCATGCTGCGTTTGTTGGTGATGCTGGTGTGTCACGGTTCCTAGACGTCACCTTCCCTATCATCAGTGACCATACAATTTCGGAGAGTAACTTGCCAGCAGCTAAAATTGCCGGGATTTTCAATGTCACTGATGCGTTGAATACCGGAATGACTGACTCTGTAGCTGCCGGTAACTTTGTTTATGGACTTTCACCTGCTAGCACCAGCGATGGTCCTATCCAACTTAACATTTTTGATGTAAAATATGGCAAGGTTCTTGAACCGTATACTGTGCCAAATGTTGTTGGTGCTTCTGCGGCTGGTCTTGCTGCGTTCTATTAATTAATTTCGGTATTAGCCGGAAAAGAGAGATGCGGCTAGGCTGGAAGAAGTACAAAATGTTCGACAGATCAATAGCCAAATGCTCGAAAATAAGAAGAAATTTAATATTTTATTGTATAAATACCAATACAAAAAGTATCCGGAATTATACGACAAATATAGGCCATTTCATCGTAATAATCGGATCTCCACAAGTAGCCGTGCCCAATTAGGCAATGTTAGGTAATCGACCTTTATGTCATAATATAAACTCGGACAATGCGCCGCGTAGTTGGTTATTTGCTTGTGATTACAGATTAATAGTCGGGATAGCAAATCAGGCCATTCCTTTTTCTAAAATGATATCTCGTCTCTCTTCATATTAGCATGTAAACGCGCCCATCGAGATTACATCACGTGGCCCTGATTCACCTTTAAAGCCCCACCATCATTTTGTAAACAAACCAAACTGTAAACAACCATGAAAGTCGAAGAGCTTATCATCGATGGCTTCAAATCGTATGCCACTCGTACAGTCATTTCCGGCTGGGACAACTCATTCAACTGTATAACGGGCCTCAATGGTTCTGGCAAGTCCAATATCCTTGATGCCATCTGTTTTGTTCTGGGAATCACCACTATGAGCACCGTTCGCGCGCAGAACCTCCAGGATCTTATTTATAAACGTGGCCAATCTACTACAACGTCTGCCAGCGTCACTATAGTATTTGATAATTCAGACAAGTCTAAATCTCCTATAGGTTTCGAGGACGAGCCGAAAATCTCCATTACCAGATCAATCAGCTTGAACTCACCAACATCGTTTATGGTCAATGGGCGACGTGCGCAACAGCAGAGTGTTCAGCAGCTCTTCCAATCGGTTCAACTGAACATCAATAACCCGAATTTTCTCATTATGCAGGGCCGGATCACTAAGGTTTTGAACATGAAGCCGCCTGAGATTCTGGGGCTTATTGCTGAGGCGGCTGGCACTCGCATGTTTGAAGAGTACCGTGAAAAAGGCATTCGAAATATCGCAAAGAAGCAAAAAACCGCAGAGGTTACGCAGCAGGGAATTGAGGATCTAGAGAAGAAATTGGAAGGTCTCAGGAACGACAAGCGCATATTCTTAGAGTTCCAGCGCGTCCAGTCTGAGTTGGAGCGGCTGGAGAAGCTCGTCATTGCCCATGACTTTATGCATTTCAGCAGATTGGTGGACTCACAGGAATCGACTTTGTCTGCAGAGCGCTCTAAGCTCGAAGAGATAAACGAGATGATTGAGACTGCTCACTCCCAGTCGAACAGTCTGCGAGAACAACTGCAGACTCTTCGTGCTCAAAAAGAAAGTCAGATACAAAAGGGTGGCCGGTTTGAAATGCTCGAGACAAAGTGTAAGGAGCTGAGCCAAGAAGTTGCTCGGGTGAAAACGCTGATAGAGCTGAAACAGTCGAATTTGAGTGAAGAGGAGACCTCGCAATCGAAGCTCCAGAAAGAAGTCACCGAAATGTCGAACACATCACAAGAGCGGCTTCAACTTTTTGAGAAGGTAGAAGGTGATTATCAGAATCTCAAGGATCAGCTGTCCGACCTGGAGACTGAAATTACCAAAAAGGAAGAACTCATTCAGTCCTTGCAGATCGGAGTTTCCTCGAAGGCCGGACAAGAGGGTGGCTATGCGGCAGATCTCCAGAATGCAAGAACCCGTGCAAACCAGGCTAAAACTGCTGCGGCACAGGCACAGGTGCGAATTAAATATTTGGAGAATCTCATTGTAGAAGACAGACCTAAGACGGACCGCGCCCAGCAGCAGAACTCTGCCTTGATTGCTGAACTTGAAAAAGCGAAATCCGAACTTGCAAGTGCCAACGAGGAGATGGAACGTGCTGGTTGGGTTCCCGGGCGATTGGATGAGTTGAAAGCGCAAGAAAAAACAATTATTGCCGAAATTTCCAAGCTTTCAAAGGAACTTGATGGTCTTAAACGATTCGTCTCAAATGTTGATTTTCACTACGAGGCTCCTTCTGCCAATTTCGACCCTGCTACAATTAAAGGTTCTATTGCTCAGTTATTTTCGTTGTCAGAAAGCCAATATTCTAAAGCTACCGCAATAGAGGTAGCTGCAGGAGGTCGCCTCTTTCAGGTAGTAGTCGACAACGATTATACAGCATCGCAGCTTCTCAAGCATGGAAAGCTCAGGCGACGAGTAACAATAATTCCTTTGAGCAAAATCACTCCCTATAAACTATCGAAAGACAGAGTCTCAGCAGCGACTAATTTGGCGCCTGGAAAGGTAAACCTCGCTTTAGATCTTATCGGCTATGACGCAGAAGTCCAGAAGGCTATGGAATATGTATTTGGCTCAACTTTGGTTTGCGATGGCGACGAGGTAGCCAAACTGGTTACGTTCAATCCTCAGGTTAGAGCGAAGACAGTCACATTGCAGGGAGACATATATGATCCTAATGGTACACTATCTGGAGGTAGTAATAAGAATTCCGGCGGGAAGAATGATAGTCTGGTTATTAGGCTGCAAAAATACAACCAGTTAAACCGCAGTTTGCAAGCTAAGCAAACGGAATTGAGACATATACGGGATCTCATTGAGGAGCAAAACGCAATATCGTTGAAATGCAAAGACTTAAAAAAACGGTCAGACATGAAGGAGCACGAGATAAGCCTTTTGGAGAGAAAAATCAATCAGAATGCACACTCAGGTCTTTTAAAGAAGTTCCAAGATAGATTAGAAGAAGTGGAAGCATTGAAGAGCCAGATTGTACAAGAGGAAGAAACCCAGAAACAGGCAAGCGAAGAAGCAACTGCTATTGAGAAGGATATGCTTGAGTTCAAGAACGATCGTGGCGGAAAGCTGGGATCCCTTAAAGAGCAGCTACAGAACATGCGCCAGGAAAGGCAGTCTTTCAATAATGTTCTGCGAGATAAGATGGCTGCTTATCAGACTGCTCAGATAGAGAGCAAGCAGCTTTTTCACGAGGTTGAGCAGATCAAGGAACAAATCCAAGAGAATGCGGCAAACATAAAAGAGATCCAAGACTCGTTGAAAATAGTTGAAGCGCAGTATAGCAATATCCGTGAGCAGGAGTCTGTTGCTCAGCAAGAGCTTGATGAGGAAAAGTCTACGTTACTTGGTATTGATGGAGAATTGAAATCAATGGAGGAAGCTTTTGCGTCGAGTCAGAACAGTATTTCTCAATTGAGCCGACAGGGGCAAGAATTGACACACGAGATTGAAAACATGGTCAAGGATGCATCTCAGGCAGAGCAAAGCTTGGCGAATCTTCAGCGGGAATACGAATGGGTTGAGGAACAGAAGCAATACTTTGGGCAACAAGGAACCCCATATGCATTCCAAGACGTGAACATCGAGCACAGCAGACGTGAAATGAAGGGACATGAGCGAAGGATCGAGGAGCTGCGAAAGAAGGTGAACCGCAATGTTATGAATATGATAGAAACGACAGAGTCGCGGGAAGCGACATTGCGCAATCGAATGCACATTGTCCAAAAGGATAAGACGAAGATCGAAGAGACACTGGTGATCCTCGATGGGCACAAACGGGATACACTTGACCAGACGTGGAGAAAAGTAAACGAGGATTTCGGCAAGATATTCAACGATCTGCTGCCGGGAAGCTCGGCCAAGCTGGTGCCGGTCGACAGCGAGGCGATTACCAAGGGATTGGAGATCCGAGTGTGTCTTGGAGGAGTGTGGAAAGAGGGTCTTGCCGAATTGTCGGGTGGTCAGCGATCCCTAATAGCATTGTCACTGATTCTGTCGTTGCTAAGGTACAAGCCTGCGCCAATGTACATATTGGACGAGGTGGATGCAGCGCTGGACTTGCATCACACGCAGAATATCGGGCAAATCATCAAGAACCGGTTTAAAGGCTCGCAGTTCATTGTGGTAAGTCTGAAAGAAGGAATGTTCACAAATGCCAATCGAATATTCCGAACACGGTTCCAAGGAGGTACAAGTATGGTGAGCAGTGTTTAACTCGTATTTGTATAGCATCGCCCCATTGTCGTACCATTGTATATTATAACAAATTTTAATACCAATAATTTATCAATAACTCATTATTTGATATATAATTGATCAATTCTGATCAATTTCTGCCCCACTCCTGACTCATTTGACCCACTATTTCCATTTGTAAACCGCATTCAGTCATAGTTGGTCGTCCCGTCACTGTTAGTCACAAGTCCGATTACGATAAGGTGTCTATTTCGCGCAACAACGTGTAATAACAAGATTATTTACGAGATATTCGACATGCCCAACAAATCAACAAACATATGATTAAATTCCCTATAAAATACAAACCTGCCGTATTAACATCGGTTAACCCCGGCCAACTCCGTCCCCGTCTATTGTTCTCGACCGCTGCAAGTGAATGTCGTACTTTGTGATCAAATCTCGGCTTGTTTGGGCAATTCCTACCTTTTTCGCCTAGAGATAAAAAAACAAAAATATCCGCCAAAACTACTTAACTACCAGCCCACCCCATTCCAACGTTGCAAATTTTGTATGGAGTCTACTTCTGATAGCCTTGGCTGGTGCCAAGGCCCGGTGCTCGGTAGGGACGACTTTTATCCATGCTATAGGCATTTGTAAGTATTTCCAACCAGGTGCATGTACCGTTATCTCGCCTGCTTTTCGCTAATTTTCAGATACATGGAATATCTTCCCTACCTGTTTCTACTGGGTTCGTCGTTAGTTGTGCTTTTATATAATTCTGCTCGAAAATTGGCCCTAGCCGACGGTTATATAAAGATCCCTGCTAGTTCTGATAGGCCTCTCCTTGCTGATCCCGCCAATTCTCAAGATGATACTGAGGACTCTCCCGTGTCAAACTCCCCTCTGAACATGGAGGCGCCTGTTTCGGTTGTTTACAGGCAAGCCAACGGCAGCTGGATGTTCAGCGAGGGCCAAAGTGCCATCAACAACAGCAAAAAGGCCGTCATAGCCACTGTGGTTAGATCCACTGGCGAGCGAATCAGAGTATCTATGGAAGTGATCGCTGTAATTTTCCAGCTCGCTTTGGCTTCGTTGGCTTTGTCTGTGCCTGAAATCACAAAGGAATGGGCAAATGAACCGTTCGACACCCCCAAGGTCTTCTGTTGGTTTTGGGCATATGCCTTGGCGCTTATCTGCTTTCGCCTATATTATATTCTGCATGCTGAGACTCCTAAAGGTGGCCTTTGGAAGCACTCGACCTACCTTTATTCAGGGTCGGCCTTGTTTGCTCTTTCCCAGGTTTACACCAACGCTTTCCAGCCAATTTCCAGAGCATCCCAGCGTTATAACATCGCGAGCTTTGCTCTTTCTGTTTTGTTGGTTTGTCTGAATTACTCAGCCAAAGTCGGTGACAAACCAGGCCGTTTGTATCTGTCACCATCGGGTGCGCTTCCTTCACCAGAGCCCATCTCTTCTCTATTTCAAATATTGACCTACTCTTGGATCGATCCTCTCTTATGGAAGGGTTATTGGAAATTTTTGGCTATGGAGGATGTATGGGATTTACGAGAAGATGATCATGCGTATCAGGTTCTTGAAGCTTTCAGAGCAATCAAAAAGGCTGCCGGCTTTCTTTGGAGAATGACCACTTATTTTAGGAGAGAAATCATTCTTGCTGCAATGTGGGCTGCATTGCAATCGGTTGGAACTTTCTTGCCCTCTATTCTGTTGAAGTATATCTTGGAATATGTCGAAGATCCTGAATCGAGCTCCTTCCAGGCGGCCTTATTCTATGTTTTCGCATCTTTACTTGTTCCTTTGGCTTCTGCAACTTGCCAGGGCCAGGCTCTTTTAATCGGCCGCCGAGTGTGCATTCGAATGCGAGCTATTATCATGGGTGAAGTTTATGCTAAAGGTTTGCGAAGAAAAGTGGTATCAGGATACAGTTCAAAGAAAGACGATGAAGCAGAAGGCAGCAAGCCGGACGATGCAAAGCCGTCTTCTGATGATGCAAAGGAAGATGCTGCTGATAATGCGAACATCGGAAAGATTATTAATCTCATGTCCGTCGATGCGATGAAAGTCTCAGAAGTCACTGCTTATTTGCACACCTTTGTCACCTCAGTTTTAGTCATATCAGGCGTTACAGTTTTTCTTTACACAGTTCTATCGTGGTCGGCGTTTATCGGTGGCCTTTGTATGGTTGCTATCGCTCCTCTCAATTATTGGTTTGCTGCTACCTATGGAAAATTGCAAGAGGAACTTATGGCGATTACTGATGAACGTGTGGATAAAACTAACGAATTACTTCAGAGTATCCGTATTGTCAAGTTTTTTGCTTGGGAAGAGAGTTTTGCTGAGGGCGTCTTGAAAATCAGGAAGAGGGAACTTCATGTCTTGTATAAACGTGCCCTTCTTTGGATCACGGGTGGTGTAATTTGGTTTCTCACTCCTCTGTCAATTTCTATCTGCTCATTTGGGTCTTATACGCTGATACAAAAGAGAACTCTCACTACTCCTGTCGCTTTTACGGCTTTATCTTTGTTCACCGTGATACGCGGTCCTATGGATCAGCTGGCAGAGATGATTAGTGAAGTTGTTCAATGCAAAGTTTCTATTGATCGAGTGGATAACTTTTTAAATGAAGACGAAACTGATAAGTATAGCCAATTATCGGATTCTCAAGGCCGCGGCCCGGATTCTCCCTATATCGGTTTTGAGCAGGCTAACTTCTCATGGATTAATCCGAAACAGGCAGAGACGGCCAACGTTGTTGATTTCAAGTTGCGAGATTTGAACATCAAGTTTGAAGTGGGCAAATTGAATATTATTGTCGGTCCTACCGGGTCCGGAAAATCATCTTTGCTTCTTGCATTGTTGGGCGAAATGGAACTTGATAAAGGTAGAGTTTATCTTCCGTATCATGGAGATCGAAGCAAACTTGCCACTGATCCTAATACTGGTTTCACCGAGTCTGTTGCCTACTGCTCTCAGCAGGCCTGGCTGCTTAATGATACTTTGAAGAATAATATTCTGTTTGCAACTCCTTTTATTGAAGAACGGTACAACGCTGTCATCAAGGCTTGTGCCCTTGAAAGAGATCTGGAAATATTGGAATTTGGCGATCAGACTGAAATTGGGGAGAAAGGAATTACATTGTCTGGTGGTCAGAAGCAGCGTATTTCTTTGGCCCGCGCCGTGTACTCAAAATCTCGCCATTTACTGTTAGATGATTGTCTGAGTGCAGTTGATTCTCATACCGCTCTTCATATATATAACGAGTGCATCACAGGCCCATTATGTGAAAACAGAACTGTACTTTTGGTATCGCATAATGTTGCTTTGACCATCAGGTCTGCTGGTTTGGTTGTGGTAATGGCTAATGGCAGGATCAAAGCACAAGGAACTCCTTATGATGTTGCAGAGAGCGGAGCATTGGGAAATGATTCTTTAGTGAAAGCTTCTGCTAGTGGATCACAGCCTGCTTCAAGGATAGGATCTGACGTGAATTTGGCCTCTGCAAAACAGAAATCGATTGGAAAAGAGCTATCAAAGAAACTGATGAAAGAAGCAAAAGAAAGAGAGGATCCTGAACTGGAACCTCCGATTGAAGAAGAAATTGATCCGGTTCCTGTAAAGAAGGAGGGCGCTCCAGATGCTCTTATGTCTGAGGAGAGCCGAGCTGTTGGTGATGTTTCGGCAAAGATATACCTGGAGTATTTTAAAATGCTCGGAAGTGCTCCTCTTTTGCTATGGGTTCTCTTCTTGTTTATTTTGCAGCCTGTAGTCGGTGTCATTCAGAATATGTGGGTTCGAGAATGGACTAGTCATACCTCAGAGGAAAGCTCTGTAACTACTTCTAGTATTCGGCCCAGCACATTAGACATGTTGAGTTGGTCAAGTCCATCTAATATGATTAAATGGACTTCTAGTAATGGGTCACATGTTTCTCTCATGTCGGCGCCGCAACATTCTCAAGGTTATTACCTAGGCATTTATTTTGCAATCGGCGTGTTTTATATGATTGTGTCTAGCGCCAGAGAAGCATATGCTATGATGTGTGGATTGAGAGCATCTAGGACTGTGTTTGAACGAGTTCTAAATTCTGTTCTTCGGGCGAGGACGCGGTTTTTCGATTCTACGCCGATTGGACGAATTATCAACCGATTTTCAAAGGACATCGAGGGTGTTGATCAGGAGCTTAGCCAGATCATGATGGGGACGCTGGGATGCCTGATTGGTGTTGCTGTTATTCCAATTCTGATTGCTTCTGTCACGCCAAAATTCCTCATTGCAGCTGTGTTTTTGGTGGGCATTTATTATTCTATAGGCGTTTTTTATTTGGCCACTTCTAGAGAGCTGAAGCGTTTGGAGTCTGTCAGTAAGTCACCAATTTATCAACAGTTCGGTGAAACTTTGGTCGGTGTTTCAACTATCCGGGCATATGGCGAAGAGCGACGGTTTGTGGAAGAGAATTTGGTTAAAATCGACAATCATAATAGGCCGTTCTTCTACCTTTGGATTGCCAATAGATGGCTAGCGTTCAGAATAGATGCGGCAGGTGCATTTTTGACATTTTTCGCTACTTTGTTTGTCGTTCTTAGCACAGGCAAGCTTGATGCTGGTTTGGCTGGTATTTCTTTGACTTACGCAATGAATTTCAATGACGCGATGCTTTGGACCGTTCGTCTATACTCAGCCATGGAGATGAGTATGAATTCTGTGGAGCGGCTGCTAGAGTACATGGACATTGATGCAGAAGGTGAACACCAATTGCCTGGTGATGATGCGATTGAAAATTGGCCCAATGCTGGTGTTATTGAGGTGAAGAATTTGTCATTAAGATATGCACCTGAGCTGCCATTGGTTATCAAAGACGTTTCTTTTAATGTCGAAAGTTCCAACAAGATTGGTATTGTTGGCCGAACAGGTGCTGGAAAGTCGACAATCATCACAGCACTTTTCAGATTCTTGGAGCCTGATTCCGGTTCTATTATAATTGACGGTGTTGATATTGTGACTCTTGGATTGCATAAGCTGCGACAGGGTTTAGCCATTATTCCTCAGGATCCCACCTTGTTTTCAGGAACGATTCGGTCTAATTTGGATCCCTTCAACACGTATACTGATGAACAGATATTTGAATCCCTTCAGCGCGTTCATTTGGTAACTCAAGAAGAGATGTCACAGCAAGAAGCTCCATCTTCAAGTTCATCTGCTGAAGGCGAGAATACGAGCCAATTTCTCAATCTCAGCAATAAAGTTGCTGAAGGAGGTAACAACCTCTCACAGGGCCAACGCCAGCTCATGTGCTTGGCTCGCTCGTTACTAAAATCGCCAAAGATACTGCTTCTTGACGAAGCCACAGCATCAATTGACTACGAAACAGATGCTAAAATCCAAACTACTATCCGAGAGGAGTTTGCGTCTTCAACTATTCTTACAATTGCACATCGTTTGCGTTCTATTGTAGACTACGATAAGATCCTTGTAATGGATGCTGGCCAAGCGGTGGAATACGATCATCCTCATGTCCTTCTTTCTAATACAAACTCCGTTTTCTATGACATGTGCCTTAAAAGCGGCGAATTGGATGAACTGATAGCATTGGCAAAGTCTGCTTATGAGAAAAAGTAGGGCTAGTTAGACATTTTTAATAAAATACGAATAATATTAAATCACGTGCCATCGTCTTTCTGGTCTATACGGCCATTTTTATGACCGAACTGATTCTCGGTGATACAATTTGAGCACTTTCCATAAGTTGAGTCATACTCGACTGCTCTACAATGGCTTTTATTTCCATCGCCGTTGTGAGTTTCGCAGCCATTGTGCAAAGATTGAACTCCATCTCTAACTTACTAGCTTCATCTGCAACTTCGTCATTTACAGAAGCTTGGTCTCCGTCCAGCCCCAAGTCAATGCCTTCATATTGAGCATAGTCAAGGAGTTTTAGTTTGAAATACTTCAGCACGTTGCTTTCACACTCGTACGCTTCCGTTCTCAAAGTAACGTCATCTTCGAATCGCCCAGCAGCTCCTGTATAACGATCATCTGCCATTTTCAACAGAATCAGACAATCAATCATCGTTAGAGCAGAATCGAAATGCGCTGCTTCATATGAGCCATTCCTATTAATGCTATTGAGTGCACTCAACATTCTGACAAGAATAGTTTGTTCGTCATCATACGGTAGCCCTAGTACCCGAGAAGCACTGTAACCCTTGACAAATTCCAGAAACAGAAATAGAGTCTTCAATGGCACGTCTTGGTTCAAGACAGTTTGAATAACTTTCGCCGCCGTTGCTGAACTCAAACCGTGATAAGCAGATTCGCTCGGTTCGACTGGCAAAAGAATGATTTTCAGCAACGCCAAGTCAAGAAGCGGTATATCTATCGAGTCCATAGCTTCCATTTCCCCTAGAATAAACTTCATATCATCGACAGCATCCAGGAGTTTAGCCTCCGCATATGGCCGGAATCTGTTACATTCAATGGCCAGGTTGAATAAGACTCCACATTCGAGCAAAACGCATTCCGCTGATTGTTCTTTGAACTCCTTCAATACATGGTCGAATATGAGTTTCTCATTGGCTTCTTTGTGGAAGGTAGCATACGAGTCATGGTCCACTAGTGAAAGCAGCCTCAAAATCTTTGAAGCCAGTATAGTAGAATAATGATACTTGGTCATCAAGGATTGATAAATTGACGAGAGATAACCATGAAACTCGCTCAAGGCCAAATCAGTGATATCTGAAGCCTTTTTCTTTTTATCTTTGCTGGCAAGCCGACTAATATTACCGACTGACAATCCATAAAGTACATCCAACAAGGTGCCAATATGTCCTTCGTCGATGGAAAGAGTACGAATGACTTTTCCAGACCGGTTTCGTCCTTGTGGCAACGACGAAAAGTCAAAAAGCAGCATATCCACTAGTATAGAGACACTTTTCTCTTTAACATTGAGAAACTCAAAGATTGCTGAACTAGCCAATGAGATCATCGACGGTTGAGGCTTAAACCGTAGGATATTGAATTCAACATGCTGAGTCGCTGTATCAGATAATACATTAGAAAGCTGAGATATTTTCTCGCCCAGAATTCGAAAGAAGAACCATCCAGGTTGAATGTCAGAATGCTCCTTCATGAACTCATCAACTGCCTGATTATTCTTTATCTTTTCCTCGAACTCAGCTCTTATCTGGGACACTAAGAAATTAGAACCGGCCCTACGCACCCGAGCGTCTGCATCAAAAATAGTTGCTGATAATTTCGTTATGATATCTTCGTTTTCGATAAATCCTAGTTGGGCCATAGCAGTTAACAAATCTACTGCTGTTTTTCGAACAGAGCTATCTGTATCATGCAGTACCATTTCGACGAGACGCGGCAAAAACTTTTCAGAAAACTGACGAAGAGCAGACTCAAATTCCGGCGTCCTATAAAGCTCAAGCAGGCTGGCTACCGCTTGATGGCGGATTTGGCCAGAATGGTCGGATAAGGCCCATCCAAAATACCGTAAGTAATCATTAACCATAAAGCTCTCAGGTATTTTCATCATCCATCCACTAAGAAGTTTATAGCACAGCAAGCGGATTCGGGCGTCGATATCCTTCAGACGAACAGCAAATACCATGTCTAAGATAGCCGTTGAATAATGGGATAGAACTTCGATTTTGACATGTTCCTTTTCAACTTGAGATGCAGCGCGGTCTTTGACGGCTTTGGAACCGCGTTTAGACTGGGATTCCTTTTTAGAGAGGATCTCTTGTCGCTCGAGCTGCAACTCGATCAAACTAGACAAAATATTGAGACTGGCAAAAGTTCCCACGTGCCGGAAAGAGCGATAGTGAGAACCAGACATTGCCACAGTCCAATTGGTGAGTTGATTGAGAAACTCGCTTTCGGACGCGTACAGATGGTCCTGTTCCGCAGCATAAGATACGATATTGTCGAGTAAAAGGCCCAGATTTGTGCTGAAAAGCTTGCCTTGAGATTTATTTCCAAGAGAGTATTCAGAGATGGGATGCAGTTTGAGATCTGATTCGATCTTAGCCATTGCCTGAAGGAGAGGAGAATCGTCTTCGTCCTCGACAATTTCAGAAAATGCCGATTCTTCAACGACAATATCGGAGCCTGATAGCTTGACTAAACAATTTGCTAATTGGACCAGAGCCTGTGATGGATTATTTTGGTAATCTGACAACCAGTCCAGAGCTAGTTGAGCATAGTTGGCCGACTGATCAGAGAGTGCATCATAAAGATGGTTCTGCATTTCAGGCAAACTCTCAACGGGCTGCTCATGCGGTTTGGCAGTCTTTCTTCTTTTACGAGCATGTGTGGGGTTGGGTTGATCTTCGTGATCAGACGAGTCTGAAAGAGCGAGTTAGACGCGTTTTCTGGCCACCAACAGCACGAAACTGGCGAAAAATAACACAAAACTTACCTGAATCCGAAACATAGCTAACATGTCGCGTTTTTGTTCGGGAAGAACGTCGTAACGTGGCCGATTCGCTCATGGTTGGTGAGAGGAAGAAGCAAGGTTGAAATCGTGAGAGGTTCGTATAGACAGCCGTGTGTGAAAATAGCACAAGAGAGAGTATCAGGGCCAATGAAGTAATAGCAGTCCCAATGAAATAATAGCAGAATAAAATATCAAAGACAAAAAGTCAGGAGGTATGTGATTAATAGAGGGAAATAACTGCTTTAAAACTGCATGTTGTGTTACGATGCGGGTATACAGCCAATTGGTAGATGCCAAATGAAGTTAAGTGCAGTAAAAAGCTGCGAAAAAAGAGTAAAAACCCCCCAAAATAAAACCCCATAAAACCTCTTCATCTGCCATTATCTGCTAATCCAAGTCTCTGCCTGGCAGTTTTGCGGCCTCCCGAAGTCTCTTGAGGCTTGATATCGCCGTCGTTCTCTTTCAGCTTCTTTTCCTGACGAGCTTTATCATCATAAGCCAGAATATCCTCGGAGGTGAGACGAATAGCTGTTGGTTCTCGTCGAATCATAATGTTTGGAAGTGGAAGATAAGAGTATTGTGGTGAATATGGTGGTGGTTTTATCAGTGAACAATTGGAGTAGAGTACAACTAGTAGTACAACGTAGTAGTACAACTATACAGTATGGAGTACAACTTATACTTAGTAGAGTACAGCTATACACACTATGGAGTATAGTACACTTAGGGGTTTATTCTACTCTTATGGTTTGCACAGTAATACTATACAGTGGTTTGGAGTCTAGTGAATAGCTGTTGATTAGCGTTGAGTAGCGGATTTGTCGTTGATTAGCCCTTGTGATCCGTCGCTGATCCGTTGAACTATTGATTTGCTGATTGCAGCCAACTATGAGAAATGCTAAGAAACCACCAGTAGAGGCCAAGCATTTCAAACAACTAAACACTGGCTGTTATTCAAAATAGCAGAATACTATTAAAATACATTAATAAATATATTCAAACGAAAATTTCGCAAATACCTTTTTTCACCACATGTCATAACCTCCATTTTCCTTTCCTTTCCTGTCTTTTCCCTTCTGTTATCTTCCCAAACTTCAAACAGCCACAAAACCCGGAAACAAAGTTGCAATCTTGCTTCAACTTTCACCACTTGATGAGCTCCAAGCCATGACTTCTCTGCCCCAGTCGGATCTTACGAGCGATACCACTTGCCGAATATGCAGAGGTGAAGCCACTGCTGACGAGCCTCTTTTTCATCCCTGTAAATGCAGCGGAAGCATCAAATATGTCCATCAGGAATGGTAGGTAGCCCGCCGGTATGACATCCGAGCCGATCTAACATGCCAGTCTTTTCGAATGGCTTAGACATACAAAGGGAAAGCCTTCTTGTGAGCTTTGCAAGACTCCATACAGATTAACCAAACGTGAGTATTTTGATGCTGTGCTCTTTCTTGTATGCTCTAACGCCTAGTATATGATGCAAATATGCCAAACAGAATCCCCATGTCTGTTCTGATACGGAAGGCCGCTTTAGACTGTGTCAGGCTTGCCTCCAAGGGCTTTAAGTTTGGTGTTTGTCTGGTCGTTTATCTATTCATGCTGCCATACCTTAGCATCACCAGCGTTCGCATCCATACCTCTTTTGCCGAGGCCCTGCCTTATAATCCGGCCCGTTTTCTGAACATTTCCAACATCCTGGACCATGCATTTACTCGCACCGACGTTTCTTCCAGCTCTCACATGGTCTTGCCAGTGAGCCTGGACTATGTCAACAGCAGGTTGCTCAAGAACCTGCTATTGGACGTCTTTCAGGGCCAAGAGCTCCTGGTATCCGTTGTGCTACTTCTTTGCATCATTATGTGCGTTCGCGAATGGATTTTACAAAATGATCTTCTTTTCCAATGGCTCAGGAACAATATCAATGCTGAGCTCGATCGGGCTGCTGGGCGCCAAGTTAATGCTGCCCAAGCACCGCAACATGCAGAGGCTCCCCAGAATCCGCCCGTTGGTGACACTGCTCGGGAGGTTGTTGAAAATCGACCGCCGGATGCAGCTGCAAACGCCGATGACTTGGACGCTTTGGGTCGTGAAAGAGAACAAAACCTTCAGCAGCTACTGGCTGATCTGGAAAACCGAGATCCTGCATTTCTCGAGGAGGATGATGCTGACGATGCGGCTGCTGGCCTGGATGACATTGATGGATTTTTGGATTTCCTCGGCTGGCATAAGCCCATATTGTCCTTATTTTCCCTCGGCCTTATTGGCGGAGTCATATTTTTCTTCACGACAGTTGTAATTTATTTTCTTCCCTATTGTCTGGGAAGATTGGTATTAGCATTTTTGGGCTGGTGCATTATGCCGCATGCATGGCGAGCTGCAAACCTGGCAGTCTTTGCCGCAGGCAATGCCGGTTATTACACTCTTTGGTGTGTCAATAAAGCCTTTGATATTGTCGGTATATCGCATGAATCTCTATTGGCTAGCAGCTTGGTTTCAAAAAGAAGTTTTATGAACATATTGCATGAAGATCTAGCTCCATGGTATATTCCTGATTCGGGTACTACTATTCGATTTTGCGCTACTGGGGCTGGCTACGCTCTTCTGTCGTGCGTCATCGCGGCATACGCTCAGAGCAGCATTCGTTTCAGCAAATCACCCTCAGGAAGAGCTGTTGAAATGGTCATTCTTAATCTTGTTGTTGAGATTGAGGCTATTATGAAGGTCATTTGCATTATCGGCGTCGAATTAGTTGTGTTTCCCATATTTTGTGGAACTTTGCTGCATTTTTCTATCTTGCCAATATTCGAATCGGCTACGATACTGGAGAGAGCACAGTTTATGATTGACATGCCGCTAAGCAGCATGTTTTTGCATTGGAATATTGGCACTTTCTACATGTTTGTTTTTGCAATGTTTGTGTCACTCTGCAGGAAAATCATGAGGCCCGGCGTTCTTTACTTTGTCAGGGATCCAAATGACCCAAATTTCCATCCCATTAAGGATGTCATGGAGCGACCTTTTTTCGTGCAACTGGGAAAAATTGGTATCTCCGCTATTATCTACAGCGTTTTAATTGTTTTCTGTATAGGCGGAGTTCTCTTTGGTTTCAGACATGTTTTGCATGTTAGTTTCCTGCCTTTAGACTTCAGCATTAACATGAATTGGGGAACATTACGAGACATTGCTGTTGTAAGCTCGCCAATATTGATTTCACTACCCAAGTGTTATCGAACGATATCATCTTTATCTCTGTTGAAGACTCTGTGGACTTTTTGGTTTGATTGGTCGTGCTCTCTCCTACGACTATCATCGTTCATTTTGAATAGGCCATATACTGATGAACAAGGATCAGTATACTATGGAAGTTGGAGCGCCTTACTTAGTATGAAGGTTCCGGATTATTCAAGCCCGGTGACTTTGGAAGTAGCTAAAGCTTCTGATCCTTCGAAAGCATATTTTGTGAAGGACGGTAGTTATGTGAGGGCTCCAGATACTGATACTTTGACATCGAATGGCAATCTCCGGTTATTCGTTCCTGTTGATAAAGATGATGTTAGGCAGGATGGAAGAGATGAAGCATTCGAGAATGAACTTAAGCAGTATGATATTGTATACTGCCCACCCAACTTCAGAACTAGAATCTCTTTGTTGTTAGTTTTTATATGGGCATTTGGAGTATTCATAACCGGAGGTGCCTGTCTGTCTCTTCTGTATACGGGAATGGGTTTGTCGAGAATTGTTATCGGTGCAGAGGTTGCGAACCAGATGAACTCGTGGATGTTTATGTATATGGGTATTGTTCCGACAACCTTCTTGTTATATACTCTTGATCGGCCGTTTGAGATAATGGCTAATATTTCTGACGTTTGTACTGTCCTGGTAAACCCGTCGGAGTCTGATAGACAAAACATTGCAACGTGTCCGTCGTTATTCCGGTTTGGGGTTCTTTGTTTGGTCGGCTTCGCCTTGCCTTTTCAGGTTGGTAACACTCTATTAAGTTACCATAGCATTGACCTTCTGAAAGCGCTCGACATTTTGTCACAGTCGGAGGATAGTTTTCTGGAAGAGCCTTCGATAATTCATTGCTGGATAATAGGTGCATTAGTTTTATTGTATGTCAGGCATGTTGGGCTGTATTTCTTTCCTCAATCATCTTGGAGCGTACAGTATCGCGCCATGACTGAACAGGGATGGCTCAGATATAATTGGTTCATTTTTATGAACGTCTTCGCCGGCCCAATGCTATGTGCTCTTATGATTATTCGATGGCTACCTACGGCAGTTTACTACGCACTTTTCCTTTTTAGAGGCGACGATCAGGATGAGATCTCAGCACAGGAGTATCTGACAGAAATATCGCATCGGTGCTATTCTTCTGTTTACTCGGTCATTACTGTACTTGTATGTTTGCATTTTTATCGACGCATGCTCAATGGATATTTGAACTCGGCCAGAGATGAAGTTTATCTTATTGGACGGCGGCTAGAAAACCACGCTTAAGAGACTCTCTAGGCACTGTTTTTTATATCAAATAAAATATTCTTTTCTATCAAAAAAGTTACGTTATAGCGTTCAAGAAGTGAAAAATTATATAAAGGAAGGGCATCAAACCAACCATCTTGGGTTGACATCAAATACGTTGCGCAATAGCATGATGCGCCAACCGGCTCATATCTCTACTCTTCGTCTCCAAATTTCTCTTAACATGTTCCAAATTCATCCTGCCAGCAAAGTCAGCAACGTTAGAAATCGACACTAGCATAATATGAAGGGGAGCAACTTGATCTTCAGCAACCGAATTCATCCTCAAAGCGCTTGAAAGAGGATCAAGAGATGACGACAAGCTCTCAAAGGCAGACGACAGACTGTCTTTACTGGAAACATCCGACAAAGTCTTAGCGAGTGACCCGCTCAACTGGATAATATGATCAGCGCTTCCATCAATACTCGAAATGTACTTGCTTACTCGATCATGTTGGAACCCCGAAGAAGCAAACCCTTTGTGCGAAGCATGTACTCTATCGGCTGCATTGAGCAGCTCTCTTTCAATAGTGATAGTCTCACGCTTCTTGTGACCACCAGAAGAAGCAAAGTTGGCCACTTTCTGCGAAACGTGAGTCAAAGTGCCGCCATACTTGCTATACCCATGGGTATTGACTGTACCTGCCATTTGAGCCAAATTCTGCGACAGCTCCTTGAATCCACTCGAATATGAGTCGTCGTATGAGTCTGCAACCGATGAAAGAAGTAGTGTAGCTCCGTTAACTGCCGAAGTAACTCCTGGGCCAATGATCTGATTGGTGACTTCAGGTTTGCTGTCCGACGAGATACCAATTGCTTCACTGATAGCCTTATCAGCAGCTTTCAAGTCGACATTGAAAGCACTCAGAAACTTGTCAACACGTTCTTTGTTGGGCTTCTGACTTCCAGCTGTCAGAATTCCAATCTGCTTCTCAAGCTCCTGTGAAGCATCAGAAACAACCTTAGCTGCCTGAACATTCTTATCATTCTCTTGACGTCTCAGACGACGCAAGATACCGCCTCTTCGACTGGGATCAATAGCAGTGCCCAGATCAGTAGCCTTCTTGCTAAACTGCTCCTTGTAGCTACCAATGTGATACTGCTCAGAAACAGTCGCCAGCCGTGAAACAGTATTCTGCAGAGCTCTGACAGTATTCGAAATACTCGCAGGAGGAGGAGATTTCATCTGGCCGACAAGTATAGTAATGGTATCATCAATCTTTCCGAACACCGGATCCACAACCTGTTCAACACCAGTATGATCAGTTGTTGGAGCCAAAGTCTGACTTATTGCTCCAATGACATCATCGATGGCGTCATTAAAATCGTGAATAGGGCTCTGGTCGGATCCCGACCTCTTCGACATGGCCTTTTTGGCTCGGTCAACCTCCTTGGCCGGCTTTGCTAAAGCTGCTGAAAGGTCACTTGTCTGTACCGATCGCTTGCTCTTGCTCTGGCTATGACCCTTAGCCCCATCCTCAGAGTCTGATATAGTATGATCGAGGGTCTTCTTGTACTCATCCAACTTCTCGGCATACTGACGAAGATTGGCATTCGGTCTGGCTTTATCAGCCAGTTTGCCAATACCAGAACTCAACTCTTTTTCGGCGCTAACGTCATGTCCTGCGCCACCTCCCGGTCCACTCAACAGCACTCTAACTCCTTCGTTGATGGCGCCCAAAGTTCCAGGAATTCGGGTATCATCTCCGTGTGATGAAAGAGCTTCGTTGGCAGAAGAAATAGCAGACGTCAGAGTGCTAGTCAACTCACGTCCAGCAGACACATCCTCAGAATTTTGCAAGTACTTAGATGCTGCTGAATACATAGCTCTGTTGGCTTGATCCAAGCTAGGGTTTACTTCGCGCTTGTGAGAACTACGGTCGGGCCCACCCCCAGAGGCTTCCCTCAGTTTCGCATGCTGGGCAGACAGCTTTGCAGTATATGGAGATGTCTGACTACTAGAATGAGTATTCGCATCCGCCACTAGATTTCCAAGAGTATCAGCGACTACCTTGACTACCGTCTTATCAACTTTGTCAGAGTCGACTCCAGGAATGAAGTCGTCCAAGGCAGAATTTATTTCTTTCAAACTTCCAGATAATGAAGAATCCTTGCTGTCGGTGTTTATTTGGCTATCAGCATTCTGAATAGCAGCAGTCAATCCATTAGCCAAGGTGATGTATGCTCCAGGTTCGTTGTTCTTCGCGCTTTTGACCTGACGGTCAAGATTGGTGTAAAAATTCAGTTGGCGTTTGTGAGAACTACGCGAACCCTGCTGCTGACCAATCAGCTTCTCGAGAGTAGCGTGATTCTCAGACAGCTTAGATGAGTATTGCGAAAGATCCGATTGCGATGCTATGTCGCCAGAGAGACGGCCCAACGAGTCTGACAGAGCTCGAGTAATAGCCATGTCAGATCCACCTTCCTTCTTGACATTGGCGATAAACCTATCAGTTCCCTGATTGATCGCTTCCAAACTACCTTTGGCGTCATTCGGGTTGGTTCCAGTATTCAGGGCATTTTCAGTCTCGAGAACAGCAGTATGAATTTTATTTCCCAAATCAAAATTGGTTCCAGAGCCCTTTTCAGATTCCTTAACAGCAGATGTCAATGTTTGCTCGATATGGCCGAGGGAGTTACTTATTTCGCGTTTCCGAGGACTACGGATCTGCCCACCCGACGAAGATATAAAGCTTTCAAGCTTATCCTGCTGTCGGGAGAAGCCTTCAGAATACTTTGAAATCTCCTTATTAGGATTCTTCTTAACCTGTGTGGACAAAGTACCCAAAGATCCTGACAAGAGCTTGGTAGCACTAGTGTGGGTTCCGGTTCCAGCTGCTAGGTTGTTGATCAAGATGTTAGTGCCCTGAGAAACAGATTTCAGAGCTTCATTTAAACCATTCTCATCATGGCCAGAAGAAATAAGGCCCTCAATGCTCTCAGCCGCCGAATGGATGGCATAAGTGAGCTGAACATTGGAATTTATATTTGGCGTTTCCTTGGAACCCTGAGCATCGGAAATCTGCTTTTCAAGCTTCTGGGTAGCCTCTCCATAACTGCCAGCCACGTCACGCTTTTGACTCTTGGAATGAGCGTTTGTGGAAACAGCCTTTGCAGCCAATTGACTAAGCTGCTTGCTTTGACTATTGAGCTTCTCTTGCGCACTATCCAACTTAAGCGTCTTGGCAACACCGCCAGCTCTGTTAGTGGTGGACGAAAGCATGTTCATAGCAGGGACCAGAGCAACATCAAGGGCGCCTCCAGCAATGTTGCCAATAAGGACCTCCACACCGTCGGTAATGGATTGGAAGGTGGGGCCCAGAACAGCCGATTCAGCTACAGTCGAAAGACCAAAAGTTACTGGCTTCAACGTTTGAGAAACGACGTCAATGGTGTTATCAATTTGTCCGTCGATAGCAGTGATTGAATTGGCCACAACAGCCCTTCCAGGACTCTTGTTCTCCTTAAGGGAGTTCTTAATAGCGTCGATTCGCTGCTGAGCATTGTGCACACTGTTTTCAGTTCCATCCGTCACAGGATTATATCTTTTGTGATGGCCTTGCTCGTGCTGCTGCTTCTGCTGATGTCGTTCAATTTCATCCGCCTTCTTATCAATTTGACCACTCTGTTCAACAAGTTTGGACTGATACTGGGCCAGGTTCTGTTTCTCAGCAACAGCACTGACTCTCTTCACGTTGCCGGCCAACATTCTCATAGCAGGCACGACAATACTGTCAGCAAGGTTTCCAATATCATTGCCAAGCATCACTTCCACACCATCAGTTACACTTTGGAAAAAGGGACCGAGCACAGTATTGTCAATCATTTTGCTGGCACCGCCTCCAGTGACAGGGTCCAAAACGGCGCCGACAGTTGAGATAAAATTATCAATTTGGCCGTCCAAACCAGTGATGAAATTCGTCACCACTGACGCAACGGGCCGATCACCACCGTTCTTCAAGCCATTTGTAGCAGCGTCAACCCGCTGTCGGAAGTTACCAACGGAACCCTCAACGCCTCCAGCAATTGGATTCTCACCACGAGCATGCTTCTGGGCATTGTTCTTGTTATGGTCCTGCTCAACTTTGTTGGCAGCTTCAGACAGTTTGACAGACTGTTGGCTGAACTTCTCCTGAAACTCGTTCATATTCACCTGCTTTGCAATGTTACCAGCACGAGCAAGAGTTCCTGACAGCATTTTAGTAGCAGGCACCATACCGATATCCAAAACGCCTCCAACAACGTTGCCGATGAGAACTTCAACACCGTCAGTCAAAGATTGGAAGGTGGGGCCGAGAACAGCAGATTCAACGGCAGTAGAGAGACCAAAAGTGACGGGCTTCAAACTCTGAGAAACCACGTCAATGGTATTGTCAATCTGACCATCCAGAGAGGTTATAGCGTTAACAACAACCGAACGACCAGGGCTTTTGTCGTTCTTCATGTCACGGGTTATGGAATCAGCACGCTGCTTAGCATTTGTCATTCCGTTCTGAAACCCATTACTGAGGGGGTTGTTAGTGAGCGAAGGAGCGCCATCAGCATGCGCGCCTGCGAAAAGCGACGCAAGAGTAATGTATGTAGTTGCAAGTACTTTAGTTTGCACCATTGTCGAACTGTACTGACAGCCAACGGCCAAGGGAAGGCGCCTTTATAAGGCTGGTTATTTTGCTTTTTATGAAATCATGGCATTTGATTGAAAAACTTAAAAGAAAATTGGCATATTACTGTGGGATTGTGGAGTTTTTCCAATCAAATAAACTTTGTTCTACGGAGTAGTGATAATTTCAAGGAAGAAGCATCATTTAAGAAGCATCATTTGCAAATCTAACCAACAACAACAGAACATTCTCCACATGTCCAAACAATCAACTCACAGGACTGCAGCTATGTTGGGTGGGTAAATAAATGAAAGGTGCAACGTACACGTAGTAAAGACGGTTTTCTGGAAATTATGTCTAAATATTTCCCCACAATTGGCCGTGATTAAGATTAGAATTAGCCAAATTAACTGAAAAAGCTCGAATCGACAGCTCCACAGAGCAGTTGGTCAGTCTATTTCAAAAGATTATCGAGTTATCTAGTGTAGGTAAGGTTATGTAATATTGTTTTATTTCGTTACAGTTTACGCTAACCTATAGAATGAGGATAAGGACCAGGCGACGTGCGCGACGGAATCGTTCCAAATCGAAGCAAGCGCTTCTTCAATGGTACGTGGTGCTGATATACTATAATAATTGCACTTATTAACCAGCTGGCAGGTTCGCACGGCCGAGGATTTACTTGTATTGACTAGAACTTTAAAAGAGAGTTGGATATTAGGCCAAGTTGCACCCAGGAAAGACTATGGTGACGGCGAAGAGAATAATAGAACTAAATCCAGCATGACTGACGATGTTCTCGAAGCTATTTTGAGCAGCAAGGATAAATGAAGCTGGGCAAAGATAGATGAAGCACGGACGAATGAAACTCAAAGCCAAATTACATGGCTTAATATTACAGGGAATAATTTTCCCATGATATTTTTATATGGTTTGATAGAGACTTTGATACCGTTGTTATCGGTACGTATCGTGCGTCTATCGGTCGATATCGACCATCGCTATTTATGCTTTGTGTCATCCGATCTCACAGCCATAGTTGTTCAAACTGCCTCACTCGTTGAGGTTGCGGACTCAACGGCTGTACTGTTGTCACTCGCTGTTCTGGAGACGAAGGCGGCGTTTTGGCCTCGTTTCCTACTGCTTCGTCCAGGTTGATTGTTCCTCTGGTGAACTTTGTGAACTTGGTATCGAATTCGTCCAATGTCTCTGGCAACTCTGGACTTTGTTTCCACCGGGCATCTTTCCCAATGCTAATAACTCTCGTGGGCCGTGAAGGTTTGGAAGACATTCTAGGAGATGTCCTGCTGGGAGGACTAATGCTGTCCCTGGCAGGTTTAGATTGGCCCTGGTCGTTGAAATAAATGCTGGTTCGTGATAAATAGTCGGACTCATCAAGCAGAGGATCTGTTGCAAGAGTTTTGGCCCGATACTCCAGTTCAGCTTGATTCAAGCTGGCTGTTCCACTAAGTCCTAGAATATAGTGCATAATAAATACTAATGAAGGCTTGTTAAATGCGAGCAAATGCCACGGTGATGTGTTCACACCAGAGTCGGCCAGCATTTCCTCCTTCAATTCGCCTTCAGCAGAATCTTTTGGCCCTGTCAATTTGAATACTTCTGGTGGAATATCTTCGACCAAAGCATCGGAAATTGACCGGGAGATCTGCGTTTTGATCTGCTGCTGGGCTTGAGGAATGGAATCCAACGACGACGACACGCTCACTGATTTCAACGGATCATCCAGCACTACCAGCGTCGCACCTTTACCAGCATCATATGATACAACGACTCTGGTGCCGATGTCGAGGTCCGAAATGGCTATTTTCAAAGGTATTTGGAAGCTAGAAGTGCCCAACAAGGAGCCGATCTGAGCAAACGGAGGGCATTTCCGAGCATGCATATATAGGAAATTAAGCTCAACATTAGCGTAGATTTGTAAAACGCAGTCACCTTTGTACTTGAAGTCAACAGTCGCTGAAAACTGTTTTTCGTCCAGTTCCTTGATGTCCAGAATCTCAATAGCCGGTGACACCGAGCCTAGAGACAGCTTATCGACCACGAGATTACCGCCTATTATAGGAGGAATATGCGCTCTATTTATAATTTTCGATAATAGCTCGGGGCTGAGATCGAGATCGTGAAGCAGAGCCCAGTCCAGCTTGAGAGACATAAGCACGTGTAAAGTAGTATGCGGAGAAAATGCACACAAATTATAACCAAGCTAAGACTTGTGGTGCGCAGTAGAAAATTAGATAACCGGTTCTTTATTAGTAATCAGCAGCCTGTTAATACGGTTGTTTAATATGGCATAGGTAGCAATTTGATTGTTGTAGCTGGTTGTCCAGCCTTCTTTTTAAAGTACCCAGCTGATCATATAGGAAATTCCAGTGATAGAAGCTGGCCGATTGATATAACAAACAATATTAGTGATTTATTAGTTCTCTTAATGCAATTTCCTATGCAAGATATGATTTAGTATGAAAGATGCACTTTAAGTATGCAAATAAGCGATTTTGCAAAAAACATGGCCCTGATGCTATCCAGACTGTCACGGCATGACTCTCCTCTCGTGGAATATAAAGACTATACAACTGCGGTTCCAAGCAGGTGCACTGGGGCAGATTGAAGTGACAAAAGTGAATCTTTGCGGAAAATGTGGAATATCAAATATGCATCATTCAAGGGTAATCCTATAGGGCACCCTCGCTAAACTGTACCTGACGATCATGACATGGAAGACTTTAATAATTACGATGTACGCCTTCCCAAAGAACCCATGACAATGAACTACCGTTGTCACGACCATCTCCTTGCCTTTTCTATCATCGTCCTTACCACCTGCTGCAATATGCTGATCTTCTCGTATCAGGATTGAAGTCTGAAAGTTGAGATGACTGTCAACCACTCCTACGATAACCTCATTCTCGGTACGCGAGATGATAGGAAATACTGCAATAGTATCGATGCCATTTTTTTCTGCTGCTGCTTGTATCTCTGTGGAGCGCTTCACGCCAAAGATGGACATAACGCGATCTCTGATCCACATCAGCGATGAAAACCAGGCGGGTGACTCGCAAAAAAAGGCCCGAGCCAGCGTATCTGGGCTGTGTTCTCCAAAATTATGTATTGGAAGGGACACAGCAAATGCATCGATAAAATAAGCCGATTTATATGACGATGCCAGCCTGCTTTCCGTTGGAAAGGGGACGATATGAACGGGTGCCAAAGGCAATTTTGCTCCTTGTGCTGAGCTAGTGTGTAAAGAAGGCAACTTTGGAATGTAACAGAGAGGGTTGCAAGAGTGCGGTCGAGTTTGTGCCCTGGTGGCAATGCGAAGCATTATTTGACTGATGAACTCTAGGATACCAGCCGCCAAGTCGTATAGGCGGTCAACGTAGCTAGGAAGATGATTGAATGGAATGACGATTAATTGCAATAGGAATTCCCTCATGCCTCTAGCCATCTCCGAGCTTCCCGAACAGTTCCCGTAAACCCCCGAAAAATCCGTGCACTCAACGCTGTATTCTATCAAAACAATGGAGGCTGGCTTGACGTGCCTTTGCGGTGAAGTTCATCTAATCACGAGACGCATTTCATTTTCTGAATTCAGGGTCTATTCAAAAAGCGCGGACGACTCGAGCGGCCCCGGTCCTTCAATATCTCGCAACGTTATAAATGATCCGCATCATTAAATAGCAGACCATATTTGCCAACTAGAGAATGCTTGACTTCATGCGGTAATGGCTCATAGAGTCAACTATATCTCTTGTGCAAAGCTGTTTATTTTGGCAATTCTTGATAGCAGTTCGCTAAGATCCAAATTACCATGTAGTCAACAGATGATGCCTCTAATCCGACTTCAACATAGACAAACCCAGCCATACACGTGCAACATCAATGAAACCATAACTAAATATTGCTTCATTCCTTATATTTTCACTGCTGCTCATCACTCATGCTCGTTACTAAATCCCTGTGCTTCCCCTGTCAGCCGCACGTGCGGTATTATCCCCAGCCTTTCCCAAGCTCATCTTTCCTTCCAACTATAAACATATTTATTCCGCCATGCTTTTAGCATTTGGCGTGCTACTGGCAACTCTCTCTTCTTGCCTAGCACTGTCAGGAGTGCCTGACTATGTCATAAAATATGCCCCTGTCATTCACTTGTATGAAGAAGAGCGGTTTTTGCCTTACGATATCAAGCTATATATGAAGCATTTCCATGTAACAACAGCCAATGGCACTAATATCACTAGCGGAGTAACCGGAATAGAGGAAATAGGTACTCTACAGAAAGAGTATGGTCACAAAAAGGATCTCTTTCTCACAGCATTAGAAGATTTTGGCCCGCTACCCGAATGGGTAACGGGAGTCAATAACATTCCCGATATCGAGACTGGTGAAATAAGCGAAGCTCCTGTAGTACTCATAGTAGTCGATAAGGGGCATGGGGTAGTGGATGCATTTTGGTTCTTCTTCTATTCTTTCAATCTCGGCCCATTTGTCATGGGAGGCGGCCCGTACGGAAATCACCTTGGAGACTGGGAACATACACTAACTCGGTTTGTTGATGGCAAACCGGTTCTTGTGTGGATGAGTGCTCATGGAGGTGGTGCTGCGTACAAGTACGAAGCTCTGGAGAAGCTCAATGATGGAGTGAGACCTGTGCTGTTCTCGGCTCGTGGCACTCATGCAATTTATGCCAGCGTCGGCCAGCATTCCCATGACTTACCGTACCACATGTTGAGTGATTTCACCGACCGTGGGCCATTATGGGATCCAGCGTTGAATTATCTGGCTTACACGTACAATGGAACAGATGAATCACTCGCGTATGCCAATGGAAGCAGACCGGGCCGAGAAGAAGAGTACGGCGACTGGCTCTTGTTCCACGGAGCATGGGGCGACAAAAAGCTTCCGCCTGAAGATCCGCGGCAGAAGTTCCATCCGTTTGAATGGCGCATGATAGACGGGCCTCCGGGACCGTTGGAGAAAAACCTGCTGCGTGAAGACGCATGCCAAAGAACAAAATGGTGGAATTTTTTCAAGACATGCCGAGTTCGCCGCAAGCTTGATATGGGAGAAGGCATTGAAGCGGAGGGCGGCCACTGTGCACGGATCTTGGACTTTGTTAGGCCGGAATGGCTGCGATATATATTAAATTTGGTGATTGACGGAGGGTTTGGATGCTATGTTATAGATAGGATATGGGGATAAGGAGGGTAAGGCAATTGAGACGAGGATAATTGATAACGGCAATTCAGGTGTTGTAGCCTTATATGCCGTCATAGGCAGTTAATTGTCCAACCTACGTCATTGGTCCACATTCCATTGTGGCCATGCGCAATGATGCAATAAGCCGGCCTCGGCACGACGCATCGACTAATCAAATAAACTCGAGACGAGTTTGATAAACAAACCCAGGCCGTCAAAGGCTCTAAGATTGGCATGCGGTCGCGTCTTCATTTGCAAATTGCTCGTATAACTTTATTTGCTCTCAGCCCCATTGTGATTACCGATGGTTAATAATCAAGCCGAGTCGTCACCTCAAAAGCGGCTGGTTCCGAACTTGGCGTGTTTTGCTGAGACGGCACTGCTAGAGTCGCAATTAGAGACCGCTTTTATATATTATTTTGAATAGATTTTTACTGTTTTTCTTTCTCTGCTGTTTTTATCCATGTTATTCGTTCTGGGCCGATGCCCTCCATCAGTGCGGCCCACCACCGCTGAAAAATTACCTTTTTACTCATCACTGGACCCCGTCGAGGGTTTCTAAAAGGAACGGAGCACAATTCTGTACACTAATAAGTCTGCCAGTACTGGATATCACGGCAATTTTATCTGTTAGTGCTTGTTGTTTGGAATTTGCGTAATATTTGATCTGTGTCTCACCGGTGCAAGCCAAGGCAATAGGTTGAATTAGTCGAATAAGAACAAGACGAACAAGAATAAGTTGAAAAGAATCACAAGAGCAAGTGACGAAGCCATGTATTCCCCGACGACACCGCCTTCCGAGACTTCCGTGGACATGCTCATGCCGGCTTCGCTCGTGCTGAGGGCCCAGGCCCAGTCGTTGGCCTATATCAACTCAATGTATGATTCCGATAGCCATACGCAGTTGCAGTTTTTACAGTCGCTCGAGTACATGCACCGGGCACTGCTGGCCAAGGCAAAGATTGTCATCACTGGTATTGGCAAGTCGCTCAAGATTGCCGACAAACTCGTCGCTACCATGAACAGCCTGGGCTTGCATTCGCAGCTGCTGCATGCGGCCGACGCCCTCCACGGGGATCTCGGCATGCTTAGGCCGTCAGATGTGCTGGTAATGATCACTGCTTCGGGAAAAACTCCGGAGCTGGTGGCGCTGCTCAACCACTTGCCGGCCGGCGTTGTCACCGTTTGCCTGACCTGCACTCCGGTGTCCCCTTTAGCCGGCCAAAGCGTCTGCGTTCTACCTGCGCCTGTACCGGATTCCATGATGGAAAAGTCGATCTATGACATTCCTGCCCCTACCGTCACCACCACGGCCTGCCTGGCGGTGGGCGATGCCATGTGTATCACACTAGCTCAAATGCTCGTCGGCGATGTGCAGAAGCGCAAGGCCAATTTCGGCAAGTGGCACCCAGGCGGGTCCATTGGCCAGGATTTCAGGCGTGAAAGCGCCTTTGTACCTAAAATCACTTGTCCCTGGAATTGTATATCTATTCTCGAGCATCCTATTCAAAACTGCTCGGAGCTGGCCCTACTGAGAGCATGCGTAGGGAAAGACTGGCTTCTAGATTGTACAAAAAAGTTTTTGATTTCTGCCCGTTATGTTGCATCGATACTCCAAAATAATCACAAGCTGGACTGGGCTTCTGTTGGGGATAGACTGGCTACAATAGAGGCCATCGAGGTGGCCAAACTCAGCCGGATTCTCATGGGCGCCTCTAACTTGCCTGTGACACGCCCGGGGTTGTATCTTGTGGTAGATGATGCCAATACCACTCCGCTGGGCTTATGCGATTTACGAGAGGTTTCGCAAGGAACACTGAACGGACAATGAAGCCCGGCCAATGTTCGAAAGTTACTGAGAATTTTAAGCATTTAAGTGAGTTTCAGCATCTAAGCAAGTTTTAACCATCAATGAGAGTTCCAGCATCCAACTCTGCACAACTCCATTTCTAAACCAAAGGCTGACTATTATACATCACAGCGGCTTATCACCACTACAAATATATCGATGCCTTATCGATAAAGTTTTCATACTCGTGGTTTACCGTGCTATAAAACAGTAAAGCGCGCCTAGGCGAATTGCCTAATTGCCCCAGGAACCATCGTTGGGAAGCATCGCCTTCAGGAATACTGCTGAGCGCTCCCAGAAGCATTAAATACAAGTTTTTGGTGTCTTCGGCTAGCTTCTGCCTGGTATCATCGTCTGATCTGTCGAAGACTTGCTTCAGCCTGCCAATTTGATGATATAATACCGATGCAGCTCCCCGCTTATCTCCATAGGATACTTTCCAGAGATGCAGCAGTCTATAGAAGGGAGCTGCCTCTTCTAAGCTATGATTTTTGTGTTTGTCCGTGATAATAGACTCCAATAGCTCCTCTATTACTTTGTTGAGCCCGATAAATGGATATTGGCAAAAGTGTATTGCTTGGTTTGCCGACGACATGGCCAACGCAAGATCTAAAATGCAATGTTCCAACTTATCTTGATCCTGGTTTGCGTAAAGTTGTTCCATGAGTGCATTGTATGCTTTTTCAAATTCGCTCAACTTTAGAGCAGCTTCAAATACCAGGCTGTAGGTGAAAATCCGCTCGCGCTTGTCTTGGTTCACATGAACACATGCTAAATCAGCCAATTCCAGCGCCTCTGAGTATAACCTGCGATTAAAGCAGATCTCGGCGTGCCATCGGAAGAAGACGTACAGTCCATGTCCAATAACCTGTTCTCCGTTGTAGAAAAACAACGGTTCGAGAATCTTAAGATCAAGTTTTTCTCTACCAATATTGCCAGTCGCCAAACCAAAACTGCATCGCTTAAGAAGATCTACACCCTTGGAAGATTCCTCTGTAAGTAAAAATAGGTGTGCTTTTACTAATGACGACATGTACCCACTATCAAGGAATTTGTTGGCGAAACTAACTGCTGCGTGAGGATATCGAGCCAAATGAACAGCCAAACTGTCAATTCCAAAAGGATCGTTGATTCTTTTCCAAATTTTTCTTAATGACTTCCTTGCTGTTTGAGATGTCAGAATCAAAGAGCCAGATTCCCCCAACCATTGCTGCATAAACAACACATCTGCTGTTCTTGTCGGCTTTCCGAGCTTCTTAGCTGTATCTTTACTTGGTGAATTCTGATATGCAATACCTAGTGCTTCAAATATAGCCGTCACAGTTTTTAAAACACCCAGAAATTTATCGTAATAGCCAACATATTCTTCAAGGAATCCTTCGTGTTGGGCCGAAAGAAGGCAAACTGTAAGAACGCCCAAGGAAACCATTCTAGACGCAGAACAATATTGATACAGGCCTGTAGATGTTACTTTGGATCCCTGCTCCGTCAATTCCGACTTTGAATGGCTGCTGCTGATCTGCGCCGAACCAGCCAAATCCATAAAAAGATGTTCCACTACATTGTCGGGATTACCAATATCTATAAGGTCCCTGACAAGATCTTGGATGTCTATATCACCAAAATGGCTCAAATTATTCTGGCATATGCGGGTCATGCTGTCGACCGTCAACTGCTGATGCTTCTTGGTTGTGAAGTCTTGCATAAGTTCAAATGCAAGATTAAATCGAGCTTTATGAACAAGACTCTTTCTCAGCATATATACCAGGTCAATAAATCGCAGTGTTCGGTCTATTAGATGCCGCTCTTTGCCAGTTACCGTGGCCAAATGATGCAAAACTCGGGCATCAGGAGCAGGAGAGCAATTGAAATGATAAAGCTCGATATCAGAACATAGTCTAACAAGAGATGCAAACGATGCTCTCATCAACAGCATGTTCAAACTAGAGGCATCAAATGAAAGGGAAACGAAATCTTTGCCCTGCCTCTCCAATTCCATACATAATCGATCGAACTTCTTCCACTGTAGCTCCAAATGTCGACGATACGTCTCAAATCCTGAGTTGCTGCTAAATGCAACATCATCTTCCAGGGAGGTGCCGATATGTTTGCAAACCTGATCAATCAAGCTTGTCACGTCTAATGCATTGGCGTTATTGTCGCCGGACTCGTGAGAATGCGAATATATAGAGATAGCAGTGGCAATAGTAGTGGTTGAGTATCCTAAAGGACCAAAAATTTTGTTGATAAAGTAGTCGCTATCCGTCTCAGAAGTAAAATCAGCAAATGGCACGTAATCGGTGTTTGGAATCTCTGTCGATTCCGTAGATACCCAAGCAGTACTGCTGTTTTCCACTGGAATGGGATGCCCCTTTTTGATCGGAATATAAATTGTTTTGATAGAAGTCAAATTCGTGCTCTTCCAAACTGCCCACAGTTCCAGCTTGTGATTATCAGATAATATCAGGGAAACGTCGCTGATCGTCCACACAGAAGAAGAATAGAACACGGGGGGATCGATTTCAATGCCAATATCGATAAGAATTTGAGGATCATTCGAGTCGTATTTCCATAGTTTAAAAGTAGAATCAGCAGAACCCAAGGTGGTGACAAGAAACATAGTTGTAAGGCCCTGACAGAAGGACAATGACTTTGAGACCTGTGTAGACATAAGCCGGGAAGAATCGGAAGAATCAAGCTTGATTTCTCGAACTAATCGCAAATCTTCTAGTGACCATACTTTGAGAGTGCAATCTAATGAGAGTGTGACCAGATGTGTACCATCAGGAGATAGCTGCATAGACGAAGCACTTTTCTCAGACACGCCAGACCCGACTGCATATGTATGAACGATTCTTGAGAACATCCGTCCGATACCCCCAGGTTCAGTGAAAAATTCACATTTAACAGGCCCTAGAGGGGAGTCACGGGTCAAATAGATATAAGAGCCGGTATTGAGGGCCGCAACCAAGGAATGGCCAGGTGCAGCCTTCACCAGCACGGCATTTGAAGTCTCAAGCCGTCGGTGATCCCTGACAGTTTGCCATGCCGATGCAGGGACATTAGACAGATCAAGGATGGAATCTTTGTAGAAATAGTCGAAATTCAGAGAAATTGTGACGAGATATCCATTGTCTGAGACAAAGTCCACAATGAGTTTGTCGCTCTGAATATCCTGTGATAATTCAAGGCAGTTTTTCCTAATGCTCAGCGGGCAATTGATGCGAATGGTGCGAAGAGGGCCGCGCAGATTGCCAAAATCGCACACAGAAAGCTCCAGCACCATCCCACGGCCCAGAACGCGCCATGAAACGGACTTTATTCCATCTAGAAATGCATCGGTCCGGAAAAAAAAGCCTCCATCAGTGGCAACAGTCGTTGTGTAGTACCGTTCTTCGGTATCCAAGGGCTTTGCTAGAGCCAAAGAACCATCACCCAGATCATCCGCCGGGATCGACAGGTGTACAATATCACTGGCATGAACGTCACCAAGTCTTGCAAAGAGAGATTCTTTGTAGAGTGTTGTTGGTAGGCGCGACATGGCGAGTGAGGAAGGAGGGAAAATTTCAGTTGATTCAGTGGATTTCAGTGGGGATAAACAGATGGATGGAATATGAATTAATGTAGTATCATTGAAATTTTAGGCGAGGTTGATAGTTATAAATTACATAATATTTAACATCAGCTTTGTGATTATATAAAAATATGCTGTCGGCGCAAGATGCTAGTCGCTAAGTGCTAAGCTGGTTATAGCTTAGTGCTTGAGCAGCTGCACTTAGCCAGGAATGAAACAAATTGAACTCGCATCAGCTCTATCCCATATTCATCCTGTTGCCCGATCCTTTAGCATGTGTGTCTGTAAACTCATCCCATTCTCGCGCCTTATAAGTGGCACGATCCGCTCCTTCGTTGGTATCTTCGTCGTCACTGTCTTTCTCGGTATTTGCACCTCCTTTAATTATGCCTCCACGTTTGATTTCCTCGTCAATGTACTCTTCGATTGACATTGTCGGCAAATACTGTCCTGTTCCGAACACCTGGTTGCGTACCTGGTCTCGCGATGATACAATCGTGAAGGGTCGATTGACTTTACCGGACGATGAGATGAGCGGTTGCTGCGAAGGCACTGACTCGATTCTCGTGGTGAACTTGTCTGCCGGGGATGCTGTGTTATGCTGAACTGCTGGGTCAAGCTGGGCCCGCTGTTCGTGCATGCGAGCGAGCTCGTCGGGATCAGGCCGGTTTGCAAGCAGAGTTTTCTCCATCTGAAGCGTTGAAAGCGCGTCCAAAGCCATCAATGCGTCCAGCTTCAGCTTTAGCATATTTGCCTGGCGAACATCGGCGTCGTCTTTAGACTGTAAAGCAGCTTGGAGCTGTGCTTCCATAGCCTGCTGCTGCTTGAACCTCTCGATTTTGTTTGCCCGTCGAGATGCAGCGTTTTGCGGCTCCAAACGGCCAATATCCAGCTCTTCCGAGCCCGTTTTGGTAGCGTCTTTGACTCGTTTGGCCACGTCTGCCGGCAGTATGGAGTAGTCGTTGAGCACATGAAGATAGTGAGTATAGTATGCAATGGCTTGATCTACCAGGTTCCGGCGATCCAACCCGGGCTTGACGTTTTCAGGCAGCTGCTCAAGCAGCCCTGCTAAATGAAAGTCCAATTCCATGTACGGTAGGTCGCCAGTGGCAATGTCCGCGGCATCTTCGTTGCTGCTGAACAAAGCCAGTTGATCTACGTATCTACGGCATTCCAGAAGAGAGTCAAGAAGAGATCTGGCTCTATTTATATAGTCAGGATTAGCACGAGATTCCTTCAATTGCGGGATCTCGGCAATGCTTTTGTTATACTGTTCGCGGAGGTTGAATGAGTTGGGGTCCATTGAGGAGATATGCAGGAAGATAGAATTAGTAGGCTGATTTATTGGATAGAACTTCAGCAATGACAATTGTATTATTGGATTGCCATATTGCCATATTACTGTATTACTTGTATTATTTTGTTACTACCAACTATCAACTTACATCTCTCCTATATACTTGTTCGTTTCTTACTTCTTCCATCATCCTATAATTTCCCGAGCTTGTGCTCTTTTCTTCTCCATTTTTCCTTTCCCATGTCTTCCGACATTCCTCCTCCGTATTTCAATTCTGATCCGGCCTCGTTCGCCAGTGTTTCAGTCAAGAAACGATGGCCTGAGATTCTTACTCAGGCCATTGACGATGTCCATCGATCCGTCATGGATCTCGACACCAACGATGACGAGGCCAAAATTGCCGAAGGAAAGTCCATTATTTCGCAGCTGACGGCCCTGAAACATGAGGTTCTTAAAGGAAGACCGCTGACTGCTTTGCAGGCCCCGGAAAATCAGCATTTGCCGGATGAATACAAGCAGTACAACGAGGCCTTGGCCAAGTTGCAGCACAACGCATGGAATACTGCTCCCTGGTTATACTCTGAATGCTATATGTATCAGCGGATCAATGCATGTTTTAGATTCACCGAGTGCTGGGCGACATACGATGTGTTTCTGCGTCAAAAGACGGAGACTTTCCGCAAGTCGTTCCAGGGTGTTGCTGAACTTGCTTCAAGATACCAAGGATTGTCCAAGCAGCTTGAAGGCGTCAAACCCGATGTTCTTAAAGTGCTTTTTAGCGAGTTTGTAGACATTTCTCTGTGGGGAAATGCTACTGATCTGTCTCTGCTGACTTCCATTAGTCTGGAAGAGATCCAGCAACTGCAAGGTGCCGAGGCTCGCAAGGAGAACGAGAAAAACATCTTGGTAAATGACACTACGAATATCTGGAACGTCTTGTCATCGTCTCTTGGAGGCCGTGTTGATATTGTGCTGGATAACTCGGGATTCGAGCTATTTACGGACCTGGTATTCTGCCTGTTCTTGCTCGACTCCAAATTAGCTGACCGCATCGTTCTTCATTGCAAGAGTATCCCGTGGTTCGTCAGCGATGTCATCGCCAAGGATTTCGACCATGTTATAGCTCAGCTTCAACTGCCTGGCTTTTTCCCTGACGATGAGCACCGGCCTGCTATAAACCACCTGTCGTCCGCCTTAATTGACTACCATGCAAATGGAAAAATCTCACTGACATCATCGCCGTTCTGGACGTCTTACTGCCCGTTCTGGGAGATCAGTGCCGGTGGTAAAAATGGCGGAGATGCTGTTCACAAGGTCTTGTTGGACTCCAAGCTGGTGTTCTACAAGGGCGATCTCAACCACAGGAAGATCCTCGGCGACCTAGAATGGCCAAGATCAACACCATTCACTACTGCTATTCAACAGATGAGCACTGCTGGCGTTAAGTTTGTTACATTACGAACTATCAAAGCCGACTCTGTAGTTGGTCTTTCTGAGAAAACAGAGGCCCAACTCGAGCAAGACTGGCTTGGAGCTGGTCATAGAATAAAGTATGAATGGGCATGGAGTGGCAAATTTGCAGTTGTTCAATTCTGCGATGGTGCAGGCAAAGTTTAGATATCTTTTGCGGTAAATCGTCAAAGTTCGTACATAGTTTCATTCGTCATTGATATATCTTTGTTGAGATATCTTCATTAATACATATAAATATATTACAATGTCAATTGGTGACTATTCCTTAGTGGGCTCGGCGCTCTCGACCGCCTTCTTCGGCTGTTGCTGTCCATTGTTATTCATAAACGGAGGCATCATAAATGGAGGCATCGGCATGCCTGGCATCATAAACGGCGGCATCGGCATCATTCCCGGCATCATTGGTGGCATCGGCATGAATGGCATGTTTGGAAATGGCATCTGGGCTTGCTCGGCTGGCTGAGCTTCCTCTTCCTTCGGAATCGAAGACGACTCCTTGACCTTCTTTTCAGTGTGCTCGTCCTCTTCATCCTCTGACTCGTGGCTTCTTTTCTTTGATAAGTCAGGAGACTTGCTGTCCGGTGTTGGTGATGCTTTACTATCAGACTCTTGAGTTTGCTTTTCCTCTTCTTCCTCCTCAGGGGCCTCTTTCTTGGCCTTTTCCTCCAAGTACTCCTCCAGCCGCTTCTCCGTGTCTTCATCAGGTACAAGACTGTCCAGTAAAACCTCCTCGGTTTTGCAGTTTGGACAAACGAAATCGCTATCTAAAAGAGCCTGCTGGATTGCTGCTTCTGAGTACACTTTCCCACAGCATGGAGTCTTTACGGGTTTCACAAACAACTTATGAGAAAGAGGGCAAATGAGCTCAGGAGGTACATCGATGCTTTGATTCTTCATGGCCTTGGCTCGCTCCTGGTAGTTTTGCCATGATTTGTTGTCAGCCACAACTTCCACGTATTCTCCGTCCTCATTGACCATATAAGTGCCGGCGGCGTTTTCATCGGGCACTTTGACCGTACGCAGCATGGTCTTTGGAATGCCTGTAGTTCGCCTGACCCGTTTTCCTTCCCAGTTGGGGTCATTATTGGTGGGGCAGGCTTGAATCCAGTGTCCTTTTGAACCGCATCTATAGCATATATAACCTGGAGGCGGTGGATGGTCAGGGACCTGGACATTTGCCGCGTTTCTGGAGTTCGATGAGAAGTAGACAGGCGTTGCACTGGCCATATGCTGCTGGGTTTCGTTCCATTTCTGACCCTGAGCATCAAACATGGCAGCAACCATGTCTTCTTCAGAGCCTCCATTGGCCGGCTGGATTGGTGCAGCAGCAGCAGGGGTATTCGAGCTTGAAGCAAATCTGTTTTCCTCGATTCTGGACGAATTTTTGCCTCCACCAGTAGGCATTGCTCCGGTAACGTACTTGGCAGCAGAGTCACGGCCCGGCCGTGCAGCAGGAAGCCGGCGAGCAATGACACTCATTGAACGAGGAATGACTTCCGTGTCATCTTCGTATTCCTCCTTTGTATCAGGATTTATCACCTGTATGTCTAAAGTCTCTGCGATTGGGGCCAGCTTGCTATGTAATAAGATTTCTCTCTTCAAGTCGAACACGGATATTCCAGTGCCATCAAACGATATGGCAGACGGCTCCTTTTGGCTCTTGAACTTATAGTAGACTTTTGAAGTCATGATGGGCCGATATGTTAAAAATGAGTATAAATCTCCTGCGGATGTGTGAAAATGAGTATAATTCTCGTCTACGGGGGCGACGGCAACTGGCAGGCTACTCTATGAACAAATGAATTCTATTTACGATACCTGATGGGGAAGATATCGAAACGCGTTTTTGGATTAAATTAATGTTTTCGAGATTTAATATTTCAATATCGTCAGTAGTTTAATTGCTTGATAATCCAATCTCCTTTGCAGCCTTCCACCACTAATTAACCAAAGTGGTTGGTAAGTTTCTAAGTTGGCTATGTGTTGAGTTTTTCCTTATGAGGTTGTGCGTATTTGTCAGCACACCCGCTTATAGGAGGGTAACCCTTTTTGCCTTGGGCTTTATAAACCTTCTCTCTTAACTGCACATGGCCATGAACTCTGTTCCTTATTATGAAATATATAGGAGAAGCAGGTGAGTGGATTTGGGAAGATGACAGTGTTGCAGTCCTAACAATTAGTATTGGAAGTGCTTTAATAGAGACGCTGGATCAGCTGATTTCAGACTCTCGTATCCAGCCTCAGCTGGCCATGAGGATTCTTTCGCATGTAAGTAGAGGTGGCGTAGCATTAACGAAGATGGAATTTCATCGGCTTGTTAATTACATTGTTGTTAATCTTGTCTAACATCAGTTTGATCGTGTGATGACGGATCAGCTGCGAGAATCTGTCAAAGCCAGATTATCTCTAAGGGGCCATCTTCATATATATCAGTGCTGTGACGACGTTTGGACGTTTATTCTAAGAGATTTGAACTTGAAAATGGATAACGGAGAAACAGTGAATGCGGATCGGTTGAAAATAGTAGCATGTTCTTCGAAGAAGGTTGGGGAGTAGCGCATCTAGAGATGAAGCAAGTAGCTGTATATCTTATAAAGCAGGAGATAGAGATGTATCTTTAATGTATTTATTTATTGGTAAACAAACATTGATTATTTTAATTATTGAGAAAGGTAAAAGGCATTGATTATATGTGATATATCGATAAATGGCAAGTGAAATCAATTCGACTCAGATATCCGTGAAATCAGCGAAATCAGTGAAATCAAAAAATCATCACCATGGATCGTCAGTAAATATCCACTGTCAAATATCACACTACCTTATGCCGACGAGTCTACTCGAATCGACGCACTGTACTTCTTGTCTCCAACCGAAAATCGGTACTGGTCCAGAGGTGCCGGCCCACATCGTTCACTTCCCAATGGATAAACCTCAAAGTCCACACGGAAGTTGTTGGCCTTTTCCTCCTCCTTGAGCTCGTACGGGTGGCCGGCCTTTTCCAGCTGGTATGGGTCCCAGGGGTTCGCACAGAAGTTGAACTTATCTGACGGATGAGTACCTCCGTTATGCCTGGCTATGAAAGACAGCGACAAGTCCCCGGTTGACGATTTGACTGTGACCCATTTGACATCTGCTCTGTTTCCATTATCTTGAGGAACTTCGTATGCTTCGTACATGTTGTCCGTTGTCGACTTATGCACGCCGTACTTGGCTGCACACAAGGAATCCGTGTAAGATTCGCAGTTTCGACCATACCATTCCAATTGTGTCAAATCGTTGTCCAGCACGAAATCAATTCCAATTCTGGGAAGACTGACCGGATATGCGCCTTTCGGTTTGAAGTCAATGTCCATGTCAATCGCCAGCTGTGAATCCTCAGTCTTCCAGAAGTAATAGTCAATGGTAACCTCAGCCCCCCAAGTGACTTTGGCCGGCCCTGACCATTTCGATACCTTGACATGAACTTTTCCATCGCCGGCAGTACTGTTAGATTTGTCAATGGACACAGATGAAACAGAATCTTGAAACTCATGTGCCATGTACTGTTTCCACATGCCTGCAACTTGATCCAGGTCATTATCGGTTGGAGCTCTCCAAACGGCTGGGAAGCTAGGTCCTGATTTGAATGGAGTTTTCCCGTCAACGACCAAATCAACAATTGATCCCGAGTTCTTGCTGATCTTTACAACTGTGTTATGTGAAGATATGGATATAGTTTCACTATCTTCGTTCACTCCCAGCGATTTAGGAATCTGCCGAGTCAAGCTCGCCTTCGTCTCAGTAGTGTGGAGAATAGCCTGACCAAATCCAACTTCGGACCCGGCTTTGTTCCATAAGGTGTCCTCTTTCTCAGCAAAAATAACATTAGCCACAGCTTCAACGTCAGAATAGTCATCCACTTCTTTCCAGTCAACCGGAAATTCCGAGGTCCACGTCTTAGATGGGGCGAGACGGTCAACTGAGAAGTAAGTTTTGAACAAATCCACCGGCTTACTGTATGGAGTTCGAGGTGCCAGAGTCACCCAGAACTGGAACTTATATCTGTCGAGCGAGGAATAATCATGGCGATTGGTTACTTTCACAATTACGCCTTTCTTGGTCTTTTCAAACTCAATCAAAGCAGGCTGTGCAACATACTTGAACTCCTCAAGCGAATGGAATGGAGTATGATCTGAGCGAATGATACCGTCCATAACAAACGTAGAATCATGGATAGTCTCGCCAAAATCACCGCCATAAGCGTAAAAAAACTCGTCTGGTTTACCAGGAACAGGCTTCTTGAGTCCATGATTAGCCCACTCCCACACGCAACCTCCTTGAAGCTGAGGGTACTTGTAAAAGAGTTCAAAGTACTCTTTGAACGAACCAGGGCCATTTCCCATCGCATGAGCGTATTCACATAGTATAAATGGCTTATCAAGATCATTTGCAATAGATTCAAGCCAAGAAACCGACGAATACATAGCACTAACGACATCAGCATGCCGAGTCTTATGGTCATCAATTCTGTCCTGTTCATAATGAACAGGATATCGAGGGAAATGTTTTTTGGCATAGTTATACATTGCCGTGTGATTTTCGCCATAGAACGATTCATTTCCAAGAGACCACATAACGACAGCAGGATGCCACTTATCTCTGCCTGTCAAACGGGCAATTCTGTCCACATAAGCATCTTCCCATTCAGGATTATCACTAGTGAATTCATGGGCCCCACCATAAAAGTATGGGTTGGTTCGAGATACTTCAGACTTTGCAGGTTGCTGAATTTCGTGGTTTTGAGGGGTAGAACAAGTGCCAAATCCATGGCACTCCAAATCGCTCTCGTCAATCACATAGAAACCAAGAATATCTGCCCAGTAAAGCAGTTTAGGATGTGAGGGATAATGGGAGCAACGAATCGCATTGACGTTGTACTGTTTCATCAATAGCAAATCGTGTTTAACATCTTCCTCGCTAACGGCACGGCCCTTCTCGCAATGATGGTCATGGCGATTCATTCCTTTAAGAAGCACTCGCTTGCCGTTGACTTTGAAGACGCCGTCGACGATTTCAGTTGTGCGAATCCCCATATGAGTGGTTAAGGAGTCCAAAGAAGACCCATCTTTCAAAATGGTGATTTCAGCCGAGTACAAATTGGGCGTCTCTGGATGCCAATACTTGGCGTCTGAGATGTGAAATTTGACACGTTGCTCGTCTTTGCTCCCTGCTTCAATTGGAACCGAGTTGACAAATGAGTGTTTCCCATCGGGGGACGTGAGTGTAACTTGAAGAGTGGCATTGTCTACTGTTTCTGCACGCACGTAGACATCGACAAGGGCTTCTTTCTTCTCAGGCTCAATTGAAACAGTATCAAAGTAGAAGTCCTCGACGTGGGCAGTCTTGTCGAAAGAGATGATATGGACATCACGGAAAATACCCGATAACCACCACTCATCCTGGTCTTCAATGTACGATCCATCTGACCATTTGACGACAACCACAACTAGATCGTTTGGTTTGTCAGAATGTAGCAATTTGGAGATATCGAACTCAGCGGGGTTCCTACTTCCCTTGGAGAAGCCGACGAATTCGCCATTCAAATAGACGTAGTATGCCGACTCGACACCGTCAAAGCGTACACGTACATCGCGGTTCTTCAGGTCGCCGTTCTCCTTGGACAATATGAACGATTTTCGATAAATGCCTGTAGGGTTCTTGACGGGAACATAGGGAGGATTAACAGGGATGATAAAGTCGATATTGGTATAGACAGGATGATCATACCCTTTCATTTGCCAATTGGTTGGAACCTCGATGGAATTCCAGCCATGTTGGACTTTGCCAGACCAGAAACCGGACTGGCTCACAATGGCCTGGGCCCAATGGATTCCTTGCTCAGAGTATAGGAAATCCCAGTCGCCATTGAGGCTCTGGGCGCCTGGCGGAATATAATAAGACCTTGTAGGCAGTCCATTTATAAGTAAAGCCTTGGGGTTCTCAATGTATGAAGCAGACATTGGTAGGTGGAAGAGAGAGATGGGGCTGGTCACGTTTTATATATGGGGAGCCTTGCTGCCTAATTAGGTAAAGAAATTCAGATAACCGGAAAGGCGATCCCCCGGCTAGGCTACGACATTTGCGGTCCCGATTAAGAGGGTGAAATAGATAGATGCAGGGGTAAAGTAAAAAAATTCAGGGGCGAGTTATGGGAAAGCTGTGGCGGTGTAGCGATATGATGCAGTAATGATGGATGGATGTGGTTTAGGCGTAGGTTGGTAATGTACTGATAAGAATGGTGATGTGGAATTGATGTATGGATTTAAATATGGGTATGAATATAGATATCTATGTTTTAGACGATGCATATTGATCAATCTAAGTAAGATTGGTCAAGCTTCTAGGTTGTTGACCTTGGCAAATGAAATGTAGAAACGGTGCTAACGGTGCTGATAGTGCTGACAGTTAAGAATTGCATATGACAGCTACCTTTGAAACCCATCTAAGAATCGTAATTTCATGTTTATCTGAAGACATCGATAAATATAAGCATTTCAAATGTAAACGCATTTAAACCCCCGTCTCTCATATTATCGTGCCAAGCTATCTTATCGCAACGTAATTGTTGCGTATCGATAATTGTTGTATTTTTCCGAATATTGTTCCGGCAAAGCAGGCAACATTCCAGTTTGGCTAAAATAACTAACTGAACATATAAAGCGAGATGAACAGCATATGGCAAGTTTGATATATCATTTGTATGAGCTGAATATGGGGATGATTTCCTGGATAATATGTCTAGAAACGGGCAAACCAGCACCACCTTGACGCTAATACATGCTATGCTAAATCTCCGTTGTTAGCACATTTGCATCTACACACCACTGAAACACCCTGATTTAACCATCTGCTCCTCTAACACGCCGTCAAACTCATTATATTTCATTCAATCTCTTTCTCCATCTAATCTCCGCCTTTTATCCTCTGAACTCTCTTCCCCCTTGACTCGCTGACGTAACCTTGTTAGGGGCAATTTTGCAAAAAAGAATCCAATTTTTCTAACACGTAGCTACCCGATACAGCGCCAAATCCAGCGTGAATAATGAACGTCTTGTCAAATTTCAGGTCTATAGGAGTAAGTGATGTTCTGAAGAGTCAAAGATGGTATGACGCGATTCTAACTGCCAGCTAAACAATCTGAGCGAACGGTTTTCATACGACCGTCTAAGTGTACGTATACACACGGGACTCAAATCTGGCGTTTTTGCCAACTTCTGGCCTTGCTAACATTTAGACCGAGGCGTCGTCGCTCCGATCTCGGGCTTCATCTATCAGGCCCATTCAGGACTTCTTTGATGTCCGACGAATGAGCAAACCTCACGGTTGGATGGATGCTCAGCAGCGCATTCAGTTCAACCTCGGTTACTTTTCCACCAACTACCTGCTGATTTTTCTCATTCTGTCCATCTACGGACTTCTGACGAACCGCCTGCTGCTGTTTGTAGTGGCTTTTTTTGCCCTCGGTATGTTTGGAATTGGTTATTTGAACGGCCAGGATCTCAGAACTCCGTTCGGAACCATCACCAATTCCAACCTGTACACAGCCTTGTTTGTCATATCTATTCCTCTGTTTTTGTTTGCATCGCCTATTGGCACGCTTTTGTGGCTCGTTGGTGCTTCTGGCGTGACTATACTTGGGCATGCTGCTATTATGGATAAGCCTATTGAAAGCGAGTTTTCGGACGAAGTGCAGAATGTATGATAGAGGAATAGAGAAGAGAGAGGGGTGACGTAGAGATGAGGAGGGATAAAATGAAAATGGGGTTCAATAAGGTTAAGATACTCTCTGGATGAGATGAAGATAACATTAAGGTGCCACAGGATGATAAGTGCTGTGCTTTTGCTACGACTAGCATTTACAAAATATAATCCTAATAGTTATCTTAATAACCGTAACATTAATACTAATGCTGGTGCAATAAACTAACATGCTGGAAGAAGCGCATTGGCGTAATAGACGGCATTATGTCACTCTCTTGGCAACATTAATTCCTACTCGGTTCTTGCTACTTACAGCCTTCTACAGTCATTTCTCTCATGCATCATGTTTTCACTTTACGTTAGCTTCTTGCTTAAAAACATCCTGTATCAGCTCCACGCCATGTCATAGGCGAATATCATCAAAGCCACGTATCTCGGGCGCAGTTGACCGTCGTGAGTTGTGGAAAATCATCATTTTACAGTGTCTGGCATTCGTACTTACCATGTGGCAATTATACAAACTTTTACAAGATCCTTGCCTTGACAAAGCATCAGACGTCAAACGGTTCTCTTCAAGACTTTTCAGACATATGCTTGTCTTAAATTCGTTTATAATTCATCAGCTGCAATGGAATTCAAGGCTCTTGTAAAAATTTGTATATGAAAGATAGACAAGCTATCTGGCCGAAAGTAAGAAGGCTTGGCTTCTTTTCAGTGCTATCTCGCTGAAAGTAGGAAAGCTTAGCTTCTTTTCAGTGCTATCTCCCTGAAAGTTAGAAGGTTTGTCTCTTTCATATAATAGTCTCTCTTCAGCTTTGCATGAATGGTAATAAAAAAGTTGTATCTTCAGCGGGAAGCCCGAGTAAGACTCGTCATCTAGAAATCATCCTTGAGAGGGCTAGTGGAATAACGTACCTAATAGGATAGCATAGGTTTCTTTGAACAAACCGACCAGGCTTTGATCTAGCTCAGACACACGCCTGAATGTAACGAATTCTAGACATTTTCCAATGCATCAGCAATAATTCCGATATCCAGCAATGCTTCTCAAACATATGTTCAACACGTTTTCGTTCATTTTCTTGTTATTAGCATTCCTTCTCCAAACAACACCATCTTGCCTCAGTAACGTGGGTTTTCTAGGCCCACTAAAGCATTGTCACTCATCCATATCAGTGCCCAGTGCTATAAATCGTCATTGCAATGATGTTATGAACTAATGATAGTTACCTAAAAGGTGAGTAATTGATCTTTTATGTGTTTTGACTTTTCATCAGGATGTTGCAGCACAAATTTGTATCAACATTTAGATTCTGCCAGTAATTCCAGCTTGATTTGTTCATTCATCATTGAAAAGCATAGTTGTTGGAGTTTTTTTCATACCTTTTATACAGTTATGCTTGATTATGTTTGATGCTCGAACCAGTTTTACCTCATTTCTTGCTGTTAGTCCCCCTTTATAACATACAAGATTCAAACCCTTCAGTAAACATCTGTGATCATAAAAGATTTTCACAAACTCTAGTTTGATTTGAATGTTGGATCATCAGTAGGTTTGAGGAAAAAATACGTACAGTAAAAGTGGATGGGAAGAAGAAAAAGTTTAACGTTGAGTTTTTGTTTTGGTTGTCTGTTTTTACTTGTATCGTCAACTTGAGTGTGAATGGGCTAAGGATAAAAACTAATAGTTGAAACTAAGTAATTAAATAACAGTTAAATATTAAGCAATAGTTGAATAGTAAGCAATAGTTGAATAGTAAGCAATAGTTGAATAGTAAATAATAGTTATACGGGAGGTAAGTACATAAAAAGGACTAACGTTTATACATTAACTGTCATCTATTTCTCTTTATTTTTTCACCCTTCCAACTATATATGCTTTTCATTCCTCATTTTCTATTCTTCTCGTTTTTCCGACTTCTTTCGATTCTTCTTTCTATGTCTGCTGCTATTTGCCGGTCGGCTATTCGTATCGTTCATCTGCTGTTGAACTCGTGCAGATTCCTCATTCCACCACTTCTGAAACCGTTCTTCTTCCTGAATCTCCTCGAGACTTTTAACCTGTCGCCTAGATGCCTGTGCCTGATCTTCCTTCATGACGTCCGCCAGAGATGGCGCAATATAGGCTTTGTCCGCTGTTACTGGTGTGCCCGTCCCCCGGATAAACGATTCGTACTTCTGAGTTGGCGAATCGCATTTCCATGGATTTTTAGAATCTCCACCGACGAATCCTTTAAAAAGCTTCTCCTTTGACTGCGTCGAGCTTATCAATGGTTTCTTGGAATTATCTTCTCCTGGTAGAGGACTCGTTTTCCATGCTGATCCGCCCGCCATGCTGCCTGAACCAATAGGCGGAGACATTCCACCGGGCACAAACCGGGCACTTGTTCGTCGCTTTTCACGAGATGATCCTTCGCCGAATGCCGGGAAAATGTCAGAATCCATCGTCGACAACGACTCGATTTTTGGTGACCTTGTCGTATCCTTGGGCAAATTGGTATAACTACCCTTGGTTGGGGTCCCAGGATATCCCGCTCTAGCAGGCGACGTTCCTTCTCGGTAAGCTACAGGAGTAGAAGAACCACTCAATCGCTGAGACCAGTTGATATTTATCGGCGATGATGATCGCACAGGCTGCTGGACAACGTGAGAAATAGACCGGTTTCGCTTCTCGCTGCCACTTCCAATAGTGGTCCACTCATTTTCGCCCGTCATTTTTGGTGTATTTCCTGGTGTGTCCACCTTCTTATTATCTTCAGTTGCACTGCTACCATCAGGCGATTCGAGATCCAAGGCAAACATATTATCTTCGATAGACCGGCTGTTAGCCCCATTCGACGACTTGTTTCTAGAATTCCTGGCGACGCTGTCAATGCTACTTGACAAAAATGTGATCGTTTTATTGTTACCGTAGACCGGTGCCCGTTCGGAAGCCTGTTCGTCATGCTGGTGAATATCGTTGACAAAATCATAGAAAACTAATGATTTCTCTCTATTCCATCGACCAGTTGGCTCTTGCAAAGCTGACATGTGCTTTTTCATTGATTGATCAATTTTATCAATTGTAGACTCCTGAATATTATCCAGAAACTTGTTCTCAATGATCGACTCGATATTATAGCAGATATACAACAATACTCGCTCTGTCAACTGAGGAACAGCTCTATCAGCAAGCTGATCAAGGAGCCACGCAGCGTTCTTGATGTTCACAAAGCATAAAATAGCAGCTTCGCAGAGTTGAACAAGCTTTTCCAAAAGTAACGAGTCAGCAAGTGCTGCAATAGATAACAGCCTAGCTAAAAATGACCTTGTGTCAGGAGCTTCGATATACTGAAAAATATCCTCCGTATAGTCCCCATATATGTGTAGCATAATCACATCCAAGTCTTCGTACGTAGCAGTATCAAAATTGATTTCCTTCAATGATGTTACTTCGACAGCACTATCATCCCATCGATGCGAAAACAAGACATCGAAATACGCAGAACGGCATTTCAGCATCCAGCTATGGGCATAATAACTTTTCTTGCCACTAAGAAGAAATACCACATCTGCACCTGAATCCAGGTTATTTCTGAGTTCTGCGAAATCGTACCCCAACATCTGATCGGCAATACCTCCGTGTAAGTTATGAATATTCAAGAAATCGAACTGCAACAACCTTCCAATGTCAAGCAAGCGATCATTAACGCGTGAAGCCTTGTGGGGCATCTGTTCATACAGATTCCATACACGAATAACGGATCCCGTATACAAAGCATAGACAAACACCATGACGGTAAGGATCTCGAATCCCTCAAACTCGAGACTTTGCTCATCCTTTTGATAGCTAAGCCGATGCCCTGAAAAAGTGACGGAGCAAAATGAATCCTCTCCCCCTAACCTTTTACACCGGGCGAGTAGCACAGGCTTATGCACATTGATAACCACGGTTTCCTTATCCAGTACAACTTTTATCTTAAAATCGTAATGAGACGAAGCAACGTTATTGGCCATAAGTAGCACTTTGAGGCCATAATGCTCTGAAAAATATTTTAGCTGTTCAGTAACACGTTCCAATTCGGATGTTTCTCTCTCTTGTGCGGCGCCAGACGCTTCAGAGCCGTCCTCACCCTCAATATCAGATCGCATCTCATCTTCTTCATCGCCGCTCTCACTCTCTGAATATTCTCTGTCGTCATAGGAGGCGGAGTAAAGATCGTGGTACTGCCTGGAATTTTGAGCCTTAGACCTGCTGGCCTTCGAGTTGAAGTCCTTGTTGAAGTGCGAAAATTCACACTTGGATGGTGGAATGCTAATACGAAGAGATTTTGAAATCTTTCTATCATCTGGAGCATGCACAAAGGGCACCAGATAGTGCGTATCACTTCCCAGAGTCTCAGAATCCACTCTGATTTGTTTATGCCTGACATCATTTCGAATTGCACCAAACGAACTGAAGCTCCCATCACACCTCACTCGAGCAACTCTATTAATCAGGGGTACTCGATTAAATTTGAATGAAGTGTTGCTGCTTTTAGGTCTCATAGTCCATACACCGGCATCGCATGTAATGATGACACATCCATCTTCGGAAATATCGATATCGCTTGCATGCATTATAGCTCTTTTTGCTCTCCATACCGTTACAGGTTTGACTTTCTTTGAAAATGTAGACACCTTCACAGATGAATCGCAGTCCCTTATAAAATGCGGTGCGAGGAAAAATCGATAAACGGTCCCAAGATCAGTTCTAGCAGCTATCCAGCCGTTATTCGCAGAGGCAATACCGACGACTTTCTCGGTCTTCAGCTTTGGTCGATAGGCATCGAAGCTGTCATTGATTTCAGTAAGAGGAAAATGGATTCTAAAGCTTCCATGGTTCATATAGACCTGAACATCTCCTACGCTGTCCAGAATAACAGTTGCCACATCTGTAGAACATACTGAAATGATTTTTTTATTTAGAGTGGCATGTGTCATGCATCTTGGAAGTGCCTCGATGTTCGAGCCATCAGGAGTCTTTGTATAGAATGGCATTTGCCCATTGTTGGTTCCCCAGGAGAACACCATATGGCTCGTGTAGACCACAGTATGAATATTGGAAGCAGCACAACCTTTGAATCTCAGCTTGCTTCTACGGAGTTCTCCGGTCACCTTTTTTGGTGCGGTTTGCCTCCCAGAACTATCAGTAGAGTATCCGAGCTGACCGGATCCGTTGCTTCCCCAAGTATAGCAATCGCCATCCGAGGTCACGGCGACAGTATGGTCAATTCCAAGACTGATATCTATGACTTGCATATTCTTAAAAGCAGACACTGGGGTGAACTTGAACTGAGTCTGAGCGAGCCGGCCATTGTTATCCAAACCGAGACGGCCACCGCGGATAATCCCGCAAACAAGCAAGTTATTGGATGGTTTTGCCAAAATCAGTGCTGAGTGGTATTTCGATATGCGAACATCGGCTATACGCAGAGGTGCAAATTTAGCGGGACCGCTGCGTCTTGCCGATTCAGACGGAAACAGCTCTGACGCGTTCAGCTTGATCATCTCTGGACGCGCCCGATCATCTGGATCAGTGAACCCTAGGTTGTGGCTCATGTTAGAGCCGAACATGAAGAGCTCACTGCCGCCCCGGCTGGTGCTAAAGGCCGGCGTTGAGTGCGGATGCAAGGACATATTAAGCAGCTCAAAAGGGCTGTTTTTCGATCGGTCCTTAGCTCTTATTAGATCCCAGTTGGTTGCCAGCAGGCGGTGAGCAGCAGCGACGTTTCCACAGGCCGTAGCTCGGTGCAGTGGAGTCCAGCCGTTCTCGTAATCGGCTGCAGTAACATCGGCATGTCGATTGGATAACACCATTTCCAGTAGCTCCATATCACCAAGAGATGCAGCGACATGAAGAAGGGTGCGACCGAAGATATCGCGAGCGTTGATCTCGGCCTTGTTTAGATTCGCAAGGTATTCTGCCAGCTGGGGCCGTGATTCGGGGCCAAATCGAGGCCGATTAGCAAGGAGCTTCCTGCGCAGGTTCTGCCGGTCGATATCATCGCTGTGAGAGAGTTTTCGCGCCGAACTGGGCGGATAGTTGTTGCTACTGCGACGTCGAGAAGGCATGATTTAGAGTGCCAGTAAAGAAATATATGTCAAGACCGTGAATTATCAATGGACTTGGGCTTTAGCAAAGACAAACACGGGACAATTTAGGCAGACATGGTGGGAGGGGAGTTTTAACGGGTAGTAGAGATGTGTTTGGAGTGGAAGGTAGGACGGAAAGAGAGAGAAGAAGGTGGAGATAAGGATGTGACACGTATCACGTGTTTCGTTTTTATGTTTAGATACAACTAGATGAATATATATATCCATGCGTATAGCATAATTACCTGTCATGTGTATATTTTGTCATATTCGTCTGCATGCCGTTCACGTGCTCAGATCAAGCACCGTCAGAGCTCGAACTCATCGGCATCAGGAAACCACCCGTATACTGCAAGATCGACTTTTCCATCGTCATCGACGGGGATTTCCTGTCGTAGCCGTTCAATTTGATGGTATCTTGTCCGAGGCATCGAAACTTGGCCTCCGGCTCCGATAACTCTCTGCCAGGGAACGTTATGAACATTGAACTCGGGCAATGTCGACATATCGGTGGAATTTACGAGCCTGGGAAGATGTTTTAGAGCGTAGCCGACTTGTCTGGAATTGTCGGGTGCTCCTAGTAGTTTAGCTATATGGCCTAAGTAACGGGTTAGCAAAGAGATTGAGCTCGTACAAATGGACTACCTGCCGTAAGAGGTGACTTTTCCATAGGGAATGCGCTGAACAACTTGATATACAGATACGTGGAATACGGTTGATTCTTCTGAACGGGCACCGTACATTCGTTAGGGGGTAATGGTACAATGGTATAACGGTATAATGGACAATGGTATAATGGACAATCATACAATCGCACAATACTAACCAACATTTACTCGAAATTGCCAATTACCGCTACCGACAGTGCACATATTTGCATTACCAATAACTATCATCATTACATATTTTTAATACTTTTGGTGTCTTCCAGAGGAAATGCCGTGATAATGCGAGGGCCAAGGCTTACAAATTGAGCTTGGTTCGTCGCCAGTGTCTTCTCTTGCTGTTCCATCTGATGTTGGATTCTGTCTTTAGACGGAACCAGTGAGGCAGAGGACGGTTCTGTTTAGCGGCCTTGGCAAGCTTGACTTTGGTTCTGAATGACTTGTGAGACTGGACGAGTTAGCAGAGTTTCGGGGGAGAGGGGAGGGCAGGAGAAAAGAGAAGACGAGATGGGTGATATAAGATGGGGTAGAGTGTTATATGCGGTCCGTAGCATGGTATCTGTATCATTTGGTATGTATAAAATGACTTCTGTACATGCCTCTATACCATCTGAACCTCCTTTTCTCCCATACACTACCCATACAAATATCTCCCTTTATCCTTCATTCTCTCCCTTACCTTCTTCCTTCATTTCTTCTACTTACAGGCATTGTGAACTCCTTTTATGTCTGACAGTTGTTGTAAAGAAGAATGGATTTACGATGGTTGAAATGTTCAAAACAGTGAGTGGTGCTGAAAATTACACATTCCAACAACAACAGTCACTTAACTATCCAACCGTACAACCGTCAGCATAGAGTTAATATGCCTCGAATCAAAACAACCCGGACAAAAAAGGCGCCCAAGGGCTTTGATGAGATCGAAGAAACCTTGGTGGAATTCCAGCTCAAACTCAAAGATGCCGAATCAAAGCCTCCGGTCCAGGGCGAGTCCCAGAAACAGGCTCTACATGAAATCTTCCAGATCCATCATCAGCAGTCTCGGTATATTTACGATCTCTATTATAAAAAGAAGGCGATTTCCACAGATTTATACCAGTGGCTACTGAAAAACAGATATGCCGATGGAAATCTCATTGCCAAATGGCGCAAACAGGGCTATGAGAACCTCTGTTGCCTCCAATGTATCCAAACCGACCAGACTATTCATGGATCAACGTGTATTTGTCGAGTGCCGAAGTCAACATTAAGTAAAGATAAATCGAGTAAACCTGTGCAATGTATCACGTGTGGATGTAGAGGATGTGCAAGTTCGGATTAAGATAGCTACGGAAAGAGATGGTATGGAAGAGCTTGGCATAAGAGCATGGCATAATAGCATAGAATAATAGCATAGGATCGAAGAGCATGGAATAGCATGGAATAATAGCATACGGTGTAATAATAGCATAGGATCGAATAACATCATCCAATAATATCATCCAATAATAGGATCGACTAATAGGATCGCGTGGAGTAATAGCATGGAATAATACCACAATAGCACGAATAAAAGCATATAACATCATGTAACAACACCGCATACACACGTAACACCAGCTCCCAACTAAAAAAAAGCCGAGTCTCTTCTCCCTAACTTCATCGGTGATATGCCGTCCTGCGTCTTAATCGGCGAATCCAGCCAGCTCGTCGTGGGTCGTGAATCCTCCGCATTGCTCGTCCCGGGCTTTGAATCGTCACCTCCATCTTCCTTAGCAGCTATGGCTCGCCTCATAACGTCGCATACGTCTACTCCAAACACATCAGCAACCGTGTTATGGTCATCGTGCACATGGAAAGAGGGAATGCCCCACGACTCGAAAAACTGGCGGCGCCGCAGATCAGTCTTGTTCGGCGATCCAAAGCATAGACGCGACACATCGTCATCTGTATTATCATCAGATGCTGCCATTAGTATTCCCCGTCGTTTGCCCAAAGGCGAAGAATGAAGATCGTCGTGCAACGGGAGTGTAAGGCTTCGAACAGCTGCACGATGCTGCCGGAGTGGACTCGTTGGTGATCCATAAACCACAGGGCTCTTCAAGAATGTCGAAGACGTTATATCCTGTGCGGAGCCTAATGTCGGGTCATTTTTGCCAATCTTCATGAATGGAGGGTCCATGCTAGTCGAGTCAGCTGTCCCCGAATATGACGTCCAATTTGAACTAGGTGCACTCAAATCCGGAATACCGTCCGGATCCAGTACTGCATAGTTGCTATTATTACTCACAGCTCTCTGAGAACCTCCAAACAGTCGCTGTTTCATTGCGATGCTGGTTTTGACGGGTGTCCTAGCATCTCCCTGTTCTGCTATTGAAGTTAAACCGCCAAAGCTCGCAATTTTCACCGGCGACACTCTGCTGAGAAGAAGATCAGACTCTCCCCATGCCTTTGGCGTAGGCGATTCGGCATAAATATTCGTTGACGAGAAATGCTGTAGTCCTATGGCCGTCTTTGCCCGTTTCAAAAGCCCCGGCGTAGAAGACAAGTCGCGTTCAAAAACATCATCTACTTCATTGCGGGTTCGCTTCAAAACGCGCCTGTTATCTTCGGTGTCGTCATGCTCGTCATCAGCGATGCTTTCATCCATTCCGCTCTCATCTTCCTCTTCATCTGTCGATTGGGATCTACCTTCCGGAATTGAAGCCAACGCTGGCCTTTGAGAAGTTATGTTCGGAGAATTAGCTGTGTTTAATAATTGGTTTGGCCGGTGTTCCGACCAGGATCGGCCAAATGCAGAACCAGCATCAGGTCTATCATGCAGCAGAAGCTCCTGATTGTCTTGCCTAGAGGCTTCATTAGAAGGAGCAGACCTTTTAACAGACTTCTGTCTAATGAACTGATATTCCATGCCTGGAACAACTACCCAGTAGTGGCCCTTGCCTGAATCTCCTTTCGGTCGTTCTTTCTTCTCGAATGCCTTGTTCAAAGAAAGATTGTGACGAATAGAATTCTGCCACCCGCTACCGGCTTTACGATACCATTTGAATGTATCATTTATCCACTGATATATTTGAGCCAGTGTGAGTCTGCGTTTCGGAGATCGAAGAATGGCCATTCCGATCAATGCAGCGTAAGAATAAGGCGGTTTTCCACCGTCGTCCACCAATGCTGGCAGCTCATGCGGTTCAGGAATTCGCGTGCTCTCGTTACCTATAGCTACATGTGACGTTCTTGAGCTGCCCGGTCTGGTGTTAGAAGAATGTTGGATGCCTGAGAAAGATAGCGCCCGACGATGATATACAGGGCTTGTTGTATTATGATCATTCCTCATATCACCATGGACAGTGTGCATATTGCTGATGCGAGAGTCATCACTGGTGCCGTGGTTACTATGGTTCACGTCATTATGCGTAGCAGGGTCGACGTTTTCCTTGTTTATATCTCCAGATCTGCTCACTCGAGCACCAGTCACAGGTGGAGACCCCAATTCATACTTATCACCGAGATCCATATTGCGGCGGGTCGATCGAAGAAGTTGTCGTCGTGTCTGAGAAGGCGGGGGCGTGTTTAGCGCGTTGGCATTGCTGATGTCGGCTAGGACAGCTTTCCCGGTATTAGGATCCATGGATTTGCCCAAATTATGCCTCGTTTCAAGAGGAGAGTCGCCTATTGCCAGTGCAGCAGCTGCCGCAGCAGCTGCGGCAGACATATTTGGCTCGCGCCCAGGCATTTTCTGATTGGCGTGGCCGGACCACGGAGTCGCGTAAGCATTTTCCAAATTAGCGTCGCCATAGACATGTTCGACTGAATTTGACCGGCCGTGCCAATGATTTGATGCGTCGGCATCCGCTAGAGGGTGATTTCGCGCCGAGGGAGGCGGGGGAAGATGAACAGAGGTCAAAGAGCGCAGTAAGTTCGGATGATACGCGGCCGATGGGGCCTCAGAGCCGGCGGATTTCGGCGGAACAGACATGGATATAAAATGCTGCGAAGTTTCCGAGATGAGAATTGCGGGTCAACGAGCCGACGGAGTGAGTCACCAGGCTAGAGGAGTAGTAACTGGTAGAAAGAAACAGTGCGAAGATAAAGAGGGAACCGGTGCCAGACCGCGGTAAACTTGCAGTAGAACAGATCTCAGTAAGCACAGAGATCGCAAATGAAGCGGTATCGAAAGAACGCCGGAGCCAGAGAAACGTGATATGAACGATAAGTAGCCAAGAACGGTGATAAGTAGCCAATAAGAAACAGAATAGCCAATACCAAAAATTAATAGCCAACCAAGAATAAAAAATAGCCAAGAAATAGCCAACGGCAGTGCGAAAAATAGGCAGCGCGTAGAGGAAAAAAGAAGCAGAGATATCAGGCGGGCGGATATCGGAGTTAAAAGTCCTCGTCAAAGTTTGCACAGTCTCGCTCTGCTGTTATCCGGCGTAAAAAGTCCTACTAATGAACACACTTGGCGACAAATGTCTGGTGCGGAGTGTTGATGGTTAGTTGGTGGAAGTTGTTGTTCAGCAAGGAAAATGGATGAGGCGTCAATCTTTTGGCTGAGGCACGAATATGTAACCACAAAGTCGCGGAAGACGCGTTTTTTTGAGGGATATGGATAAACAAAGGGAGAAATGACAATGGTTGTAAAATACATGTGTGTAGGGTGTAGATATTGAATTATAGAGGGCGATGTAGTGAATAGCTCGAATATGCAGCCATTCAGGTGGGGTTTGTCGTGTCTGTTATGATTGCTATAGGCTCGGCTAAGACAATGAATGTCCTGTTTGGGAACGGCGATTGGCGGGTTGACGCCGGATTTGTAAGACAATGCAAAAAAGAGGGAAGAATGGAAAGAAGCATGTGATGTGGTGGAGGAGAATATGCGTTTGGTGCTGGTTTGTTTGCGTAAGTCTGGTGAATGTGCCTATATTCCGGTTGACTGTTTGCCGAGATGGTTAGCAGTGTTTACGTTCAGGTTGTTTAGCAATTGAGATGTTGGCCGTCATGTTAATCTTATTTTTATTCTACTACTCTGCTTTATCGCTTAAAAAGGGCTTTTGCAATGCGGCCAACCTAATGTTGTTTTCCAGCATGTGTGTTGTTTCCATTTGGTATTGTGCATGCGGTGAAACACGGGATCAGGGCAGGTAGAGGTAGAGAAGGCAGAGAAAAGTAAAGAACTGGGGTGGTTAAGATATAGATGTTAGTCATATTGGTTGTAGAACTAGGAATATATTAATTATACAAGGTTATAGAGGCTTGCATGCTTATCTTCTCGCTTTTCGAATGCCTCAGTTGTAACTTATAACATGTAAATAAAGGAGTTGCCAAGGAAACGCGTTGCCATGGCAATGCTCTCAGTGAACACCCCTGTATGCTTTGTTAACTAAATAATAGATAATATTCCGTAAACTCTGCTGTGGTGATATTCTACACTTTCTACGCGATTTTCTATCTATCTAAATGCATGAAAATATATATATTCGCATATATCCATCTATATCCACTTTCTATCCATCACGCCGCCTCAAAACTGCCCCAAGTTGGCACAACTTGCCGCACAAGAGCCAACTCGCCCACATAGAACGTAAATGAAGATCTGATTATCAAACAATTTACATAATTGACGAAGAGTACACCAAAATTGAAGATGTTCCGGCCCTTGTGCTGGAAGCAGCAGGTCGCCCGATCGACCAATCAGAACGCCGGACGGTCAGGTGACAGTATCTTTTTTCTCCGATGGACCTACCAAGCTTTTTTGATAGTTAAAATGGCTAACTATCTATTCCTTTCCTCAAAATAGAGATAGATACACTGCCCAACACTAGTTAGAAAAAGGCTAGATAACTATAGATACAGAAAAATGTCGATGGCAATATGCCATGTTCAAAAAAAAAAAAAAAAGAAAAAGCGGGAAAATCTGGCCAATCAATCTGATCAAAAAGGGAGGAAAAAGCAAGTCTTGTTACAACAGGTGATGGCGGATGGGGTTCGCCGTCACCTCCGCACAGAAAAATTGGCCAACCAAAACCAAATTCAGGATCTGAAATTACCGTTTTCGTCCAGATATTATGCGATCAAGGAATCGATGATATTAAACCTGTTTGACAGGATGCACTTTCAGCAGGGGTAGAGGAATAGACTAATAGGGTTTTCTTTTACGGGAAGTGCCGTATCGAAGGAACAAATGTCGCATCCCCTCAGAATGCTGAGAAGTGGGGAAACAAGACTGCCTCGCCCACATGAAACAATTCATATATAGATAGGACTATCACTTCCCTTTTTTCTCTTTACGCGGTATCACAGAAAAATGGTTGACAAACCCTCTGCGGTAACCGCAGAGCAGACGGGAACACAACACAGGTCGAATTTTATCCAGGAGGAGAAGCAAATTTTTACTAGTAATGAAACAGGTGTTATTAGGAACCCCCTGACACATTTGTCCAAGGCTGAGTTAATGGAAGATGTCGAAAGCTTTGCTCGCAACCACGATCTGGAAGATATCCTTCCTGATTTGAGAAAAGGAGCTTTGGTCGCCCAAGACCCGCTTTTGTTCGAGGACATATCGGAACTCAATGAAAGCGAAATTCAAGTATTGAGAGACGAAAATGAGCACCGGTGGAGACAGCCAGCTACCCTGTATTTGACAATTGTTCTCTGTTCTATTGCGTCTGCTATTCAGGGGTGGGATCAAGAAGGATCCAATGGTGCAAATCTGTCTTTCCCAATCGAGTTTGGCATCAACGATGATTGTACAAAGAACCCTAAGCACTGCGAAAAGAACTCTTGGATTGTCGGCGCTATTAATTCCACTCCATATTTCACTATCTGTGTAACTTCTTGGTTTTCTGACCCGCTTAACCACTGGCTGGGCCGAAGAAACGTTATTTTCTTAGCTGCCATATTCTCCTTCTTGGCTCCCATCGGATCTGGTCTAACTCAACATTGGGGACAACTGCTCGCTTGCAGAATCCTACTAGGAATTGGTATGTCGTTGAAGGACGTTACGTAAGTGTTATTTTTTTTTTTTTTTGTTTGTAAAATGTGAGAAAGAGCTAACTGAATAGGGTGCCAGTGTTTGCTGCTGAGAATTCTCCCGCGAATATTCGTGGTGGGTTGGTGATGAGTTGGCAGCTGTGGACGGCTTTTGGGATATTCTTGGGAGTGAGCGCGAATTTAGCGGTTAAGGATGTAGGGAAGATCGCGTGGAGATTGCAATTAGGATCTGCGTTTATTCCGGCCGTTCCATTGTTGCTATTTATCTATTTCGTTCCGGAATCGCCGCGTTGGTTGATGACGAAGAACCGATACCGATCTGCATACAACTCGCTGCGTCGACTTCGAAATACTACTTTGCAAGCGGCACGAGACTTGTATTACATTGACGTTCAATTGCGAGTTGAGGAAGCTGCGAAGGAACGAATTGGAAATCCTAATGGAAATATGTTCACCAAGTTTATTGAGATTTTCACAATCCCACGATTGAGACGAGCTACTCAGGCTTCGGGTATTGTTATGATTGCTCAGCAGATGTGTGGTATCAATATCATTGCATTTTATTCGTCTACGATTTTTGTCAATGCTGGGTTTACTGAGACGAGTGCCTTGCTTGCATCATGGGGGTTCGGTGCAGTCAACTTTGCGTTTGCGTGGCCGGCTGTGTGGACAATTGACAAGTTTGGAAGAAGAGGTTTGCTTCTTTTCACATTCCCTAACATGTTCTGGACCTTGTTAGCTGCTGGTATGTGTTACTTTATTTCGGATACCAGTAAAGCGCACATCGGGTTGGTGTCACTTTTCATCTTTTTGTTTTGTGCATTCTACTCTCCAGGAGAAGGACCCGTTCCTTTCCCATACTCGGCAGAAGTTTTCCCGCTTTCACATCGTGAAATTGGCATGTCTTGGGCGGTTGCTACGTGCTTCTTCTGGAGTGGCATATTGGCTGTTTCTTTACCACGAATGTTAGCAGTGTTCAAGCCGCAGGGAGTGTTTGGGTTCTATGCTGGATTGAATATTGTTTCTGTGATTTTGATCTTTTTGTTCATGCCTGAAACCAAGCAAAGAACCTTGGAAGAATTGGATTACGTGTTTGCTGTTCCCACGAGGACCCACGCGAAATACCAGCTGTGTGAAGTTCTTCCATGGTGGATCAAGAGATATATTTTCTGGAGGAAGGACGCAGTTTGTCCTGAATTGTACCATTTGGATAACTTTGCCGCGAGGAACGATCAGAATGCTGAGAAAGCTTCTTTATCCCACGAGGAGGACCCACGCGAAATATCAGCTGTGTGAAGTTCTTCCATGGTGGATCAAGAGATATATTTTCTGGAGGAAGGACGCAGTTTGTCCTGAATTGTACCAATTGGATAATTTGGCCGCGAGGAACGGGACTAACTAAGGATACAACATGGATACAACATGATTTTTCTAGCCAAACAACAAATCAGTCCCTTTATTATGGGTTGTTATTTGGCTAGAAAAATCGTATTGTTCGTATAGTCACTCCCCCTATGTCAGTGATCGTTATAGGTGTTTAGGTTCAACTTGTTGAGCAATTGAGATTTTGATTTTTTTACTGTACTACTCTGCTCTATCGCTTAAAACGGACTTTTTGCAATGCGGCCAACCTAATATTGTTTTCCGGCATGCGTGTTGTCTCTATTTGGTATTATGCACGACATGGGGGATCAGGCAGAAGGAGGTCGAGAAAAGTAATGAACTAGGGTGGTTTAGAGATAAGTGTGGGTTTTATTGGTTGTAGAACTAGGAATATATTAATTGTACAAGGTTATAAAAGCGTGCATGCGTATTTTGCTCTCTACTAATACCTTAGCTATGTTTACTTGTTATAAATTGTGACGGGCGTTGCCAAGGAAATGCGTTGTCATGGCAATGCTCTCGGTGCACCCCTGTAGTTTGAAACCCATGCTTTGTTAAATAATAAAGAATATTCCATAAACGCTGCTACGGAGATATTTTACACTTTCTATGAGGTTTTCTATATATATATATATACACGTGTAAATGCATATGCTACATACAGTCACCTAGAGTCACCTTCATTCCTCACATCTTCCACCATTACGTCTTATCTCCCGCCTTAAACTGCCCCACTTCCCCACAATTAACCGAGGCCATTCCCTTATAAGCTTGTAAAAAACCTAACATCCTTTTCAACGTCATACAAAATGGACAGTCCGGACGATATTCAATATGAGGTCCGTGGGATCGCTGCCATCATCACCCTTAATATGCCGAAACAGCTCAATTCTCTCGGCTTTACGGGATACCGAAAACTCCAAGAGCTCGTCAACAGAGCTGGTACTGAAAAGGACACCGTGGTGACTATAATCCAGGCTTCTGGTCGCTTTTTTTCCGCCGGTGCAAGGGTCAACGAAGGCGGAAATCTGCCCGATTTGTCAGAAGCTAAAACTGAAGCCGATGAGTACGTTCTATCCAGACGTCATTACCAGGCCCATTTTGCGGCCAGAAACATGGCAATAACTTATGATTTCTATGAGCATCCCAAGGTCCTTGTAGTGGCTCTGAATGGGCCGGTTATTGGGTTATCTTCCTCATTGGTCGCCTTGGCTGATTTCATCTATGCCACTGACAATGCCTATCTGTTGACTCCGTTTTCCAATATCGGCTTAGTTTCTGAGGGCGCAGCCGCGGTTACTTTAGTCCGACGACTCGGCTGGAGCCTGGCTAGTGAAGCACTGCTTGGCTCAAAGCCCATTAGTGCTGATCGGTTGTTGACTGCAGGGTTCATAAACGAAGTATACAAGAAGGAGCAATTCGCCTCAGTTGCAGAATTCAACGAGCATGTCTACAAGAAGGTGAACTCTACGTTTTCTGAACTCGTTCCCAATAGTGTTAAAAACATCAAGCAAATCATGAAGCGAGCCGATAAGGATGCTATCCATAGTGCCAATGGAGAAGAGGTGGCCCAGGGATTGGAGCTGTTTGCCAGATTTGTTCCTCAAAAGAGGTTTGCCGAGCTCGCTATGAAAAGCCGCAGGCATAAGTTGTAGGAAAGGGATAGCATAGTAATGCTGAGACTCATGTGATAGCACGGTGATGCTGAGACCTCATATATTGGTAAATAGAAAGATAAATGACAACAGATACCGTTGTTTCTAAGACTAGAACGCTGTTTTTAAGAGCTAGTACGGCTTTACATTATTAAATCATTCATTACTGCTCTCATTTCAAATTATCCACTTTTTTTGTCTCTTCCGGCTCGTCAATCTCAGAGCCCATCAGCACCGGAACACGATATTCCTCTACTTTGCCCGCTACGGGCGCCGGTTTCTTCGCCTGCTCCTTCTTGCCTCCCATCGTCGCTATTAGAATACATCCTGCTACAATAAACACCCCGGCTAGACCTCTGCGCGTGGTCTGCCATCGAAGATACTCAATGTCCGATTTGGCATCACTGTTGATGTCAATGGTGATTTTATTATTCAGCTCCTGGATCCTTAGATTAATGTCGTTTTCCTCGCTTCTCGCCGCGTCTTTCCGCTCATTCATATCCATTTCCAGGTCCGTCTTCAGTGTCTGGATCATGTCGTTGCGTTCGTGCTCTAAGATCTCCATTTCTCGCTGCAGTCGTGACAAATCCGCCTTATACTGCTCTGCCTGGGCTTGTCTCGATGTCTGGATATCATTCCTGATCTCTGAACATGCTGCTTCAAATAAATATGCCTCGTTTTCCGCGGCCCACTGGGGTATTGAGCCCTCTTTGGTTTCGCTCCATCCTTTAAGCACTGATTCTGTAATCGTATGCATCACGGCGTCTGCCTGTCCATCCGTGAACCCTGCGTATTTTAAACTAGTGTACATTTTCTGTGTGTCGAAGTATAACCGGTCAGGCACTTCGTCTTCGTTTCTTGCCAGCTCGATCTCCTTGGTATTCGAGGCATCGCTATTATAAATATCGTTCTCTCCGTCTAGGGACAGCGAAACCGGCTCAACCCCGTCATTCTCTTGATTTCCCTTGTCTTGTGGCGCATTCTTCCGGCTGTCATTTGGCGGTTCGCTGGTATTCTCATATTTGTTTGTACTTGCGGATCCACTTGTCGACTGATTTGCACTTGCTGATGCACTTGTCGACTGGTTTATACCTGCTGTCTCGTTTACAGCAGATTGGCTTGTACTTGCAGACCGACTGAAATCAGTAGATGCACCAATATTTGCAGATTGCCCTGTATTTGCACGTTGGACTGGGCTGATATCTGAATATCCAGCTGCTTTAATCAAAGGAACTTGGCCACATCTGTGTCCAACGAATTGATTTTTCGCATATATATGAAATCCCCATCTTTCTGATCCGTAGCCCCAATATCTGGACAACTGAGCTCCTCGCGGCCGTAGAGTTAATTGGCGAAAGAAGATTGACATGAAGAAGAGAAAACGGTGCGGGCCGCCTTTAGCTTAGTTGAGATGCGGTCACGTGATACGCTAGATTTCTATATATATACGCTTGTCGCTGCTAAACGGATCTGGCTGAAATCCTATAGCGGTCCATAGTTTCTGGGCACCTCTAATTTTGAATTTACGCACGTGTAGTATTACTTATATGCTGGATGTTAGCCTTTATGGTTGAATAAGCTCGAACAGTTCAGACTTTCTGTCGTAAACCTTCATCCATGCGTTTACTTGGCCAACCTATTCTATGACTTTACCGACCAGATTTTAATCGGCTAGCCAAAATATGCGCCCAGTACTTGACGGCCGAGTAAAACACTGCGTAGTGGCTCAGCACATCCACTGCTCTCTCAAGGCTCTTTTCAAATCGGTCGTCATCTCCAGGAATTTTCTCATCTCTTGCAAAGATTAACGCCATAGATATCGTAAACACTGATGCCAGTGTCATTGGAACCTGCGGCAGGGCAATTGGTTTCGAAAAGAAATCGGCCGCAGAGTCAATAAATGTACAGAAAGATGTTAGGCACTTTTGAGCCGACTTGACGATTTCAGGCGAATCATCTTTTATAATTTGAACTCTGTACAAAGCATGCCAGTAAATGGCACATGTGTGTGCAGCCGATTGCATCCGCAGATATGTACTGAAGTCGCTATTGCACAGGCCATCCTCAGGAAAAGAAATACTCTGCGGCAGATACTTCTTCCATTCAGCTATTTGGAATTCAATTTCTTTTGCAATATTACCAGCAAATATGAATTCGTCGCTGTTGCTATCTTGCACAATAGCACTGATGGTACTAGATGTAGGAGGCGTTCCAGCATGAGCATCTGATCTCCCGAGCCCCTTTATGACGACGTTCCGATCTGACCGTTCCAGTATCTTATTTATTACGATCTCTGCAAGGTAGAACTCACTGCTTTCGCTGTCTATCGTATGAACACTTTCGAATGCCCCTAAAGGTATAGGTACGTTTCCTTCTAGTGCAATTATTCCAGAATCTGCAAAGTTAAGTTGCACAAGGATTTCTCTTTCCAAGATATAGATGGCGTAAAAAAGTCGTCGGTACAGCTCAGTATTGGTAACGTCTTGTTCGTGTTGGTTATGCTTGAACAAGCTCTGTATCTTATATGATGCCATAGTAAGGTACCCGTATGCCTCAATTGGCCTGAAACAGAGCAGATGATAGACGGTGCAAAGAAAAAGGCACTGCGGTCCGGTGATCGTCTGATCAGATATCACCCAGTGGAGGATTTGAGATGCATACACAAAGTGCATGTTCGATTGGTTCTGAATAGAAATACTGCTCTCCCTGAGAGTGATTTCCAGCTTACCTATAGCAGCAATCATCAAGAGCAGGCATGTTCGTGACGAGGGAACATATGGTCTCGTGGATGCAAGTACATACTCTGCCTCGAGCATCTGCTGATCAAAGATGGGATACCATCTATGGACATTTTCAAAAAACGCCGTCATAAGCTGAAAATCAAAAATGCTCGAATCTGGAGAAGGAAGCGGAGCTGTGTGCGACTCCGATAGAGCCAATATGGCGTTTGTCTCCGACTGCAGATCGGTAAAATACCTGGTCATATCAAAATCCATCGTCGTTATCATGTTTTCCATGATTCCTTGAGCACGTCTTTTGTACTCGGATTGCTCTGACTCTTGCGACGGTGCGCTTGGGCTCTGCTGTGGTGTCTGTGGAGATGGACTATTCTTTTGCAAGACATCCACTACACGACGCAAAGTCAGAATTTCCTTTCTCATGTCAGCGAACTCCGCTATATTCGTACCAGCTTCATATTTACGATGACTTTTGGATTCTGAAAGCGAGACGTAGTTACATTCTGCGTCTAACCTGCTGCATAGACCACATTTCGGCGTAGCACCGTCGCATTTCGACTTACGGGATCGGCAGACCTCGCATGCAATTACAACACGTCGCCTGGGATAGGGCGATTTGTGTGCGCCAGACTTTGTGAGCGGTTGCGAAGCCTTGTGCATGGCATGAGCAGGATTTTCGGGAAGTCGGGACGTCGAGACGAAAACCAAGATCTCTAGAAAGCGGCTGCGAATAGACGGATTTTCCCGTAACACGCCTTATTCTTGTTCAGCGTAGAATGCGTATGTAGACGAATGGTAGCCGGGACGTAGACGAAACGATGTCTGTCACTGGCCGGCCAGCCACTCAACTTGTAGGTAAGAGTGGGGATTGTCCATGGACCCCGCTTTGTAGCACAGTGCTGGAAAAATAGAATTTGCCGATGTATTAAAACTTGAAATATAAGGAACTACATACAGAGAAAAATTCCGACAAATTTAAATGGTAGCCTAAAGCTCTATCAATACCTATCACTATTTTGTGCTAACGTCTCTCAGATATGGCAATTTGGACAGTACGTTTTCTTTTTCAAATTGCGGGGTAGTCACGGGACGTCTGGAAAATGTGCATGCCAAGAAAGTTTTTAAAAAACGGAAATAGTTGCGATTAAAAGAGAAGCGGTACTGTTAAACTTATCCGTTTAGTTTTGTGGTGTTTTTTGTCGTTTGATTGGACATTTCAGCTATATGGCACTATACAAGAGATTCTCCTCAACAATACTTTACAAGATTTACGCCACGGAAATGAAGTAGAGTCATAGCAGATCAATATATACTATTTTATTTGATATTTTATCGTTTAATGTGCTAAGTTTTGGGAAAGGGGCTGAGTATTTAAGAGGTTTTTGACGTGAAAGTAATTCCCGTTTGAAGAATTCATTTAAAGAGTCAGCTAAGTACAGAGATGAGCACACAAATAACTAAACATTCATATACAATTGTAAATTCAGCACAGACAGAAATACCTTGTCGGTTGACTATTTGTGCTCTTCGTTCGAAATAAGCACATTCCCTCCAGAATAACTGTCCACAATATAACTGCTGAACTTTCGCGCGGAAACATGATTTTCAAACAAAATATCCAACTCTTCATAGGTTCGTCCTTTGCACTCCGGAAGTCGAAAATATGCCCAGGCCAGACAAATTAAGGATGTGCCTCCCCAGAAGAAGGCAGTCTTTCCCTTCCAATTGCCTTCGCCTGGGTTGAGCATATATGGATTGGCAGTCCATGCCGCGATAGAAATGGCATTGTCAACTCCCCGAGCAATAGCCAGAGTTTTTCCTCGAAGGCGAGTCGACGACGTTTCAGATGCAATAGTGAAGGCCAACGGTCCCACGGTCATATCGTAAGTGAAAATCCATACCAACATAAAAGAGCATTGAGCCCACAGCGCTGCCTTGCTACTTTCGGCTCCAAGGGATATGAATCCGATTAGGAACATGAACGTGGTCAAGCAAGCCAGTCCTGTTAGGAATATCGTTCGTCGGCCAGCTTTATTAATGACAATCCACGAAAGGCAGGTTCCCAAAAAAGCGAGGCCCTGGTAGCCGAGATTCATCTTAAAAGAGTCACCTGAACTTAGCCCGGCCTGTTGCATGAAATAAGTATACATCTGGGCGAACGGAAGACCAACACCAACCTGCACGACGAAGGAGATGGTGCAGATCTCGGTTCGCCGTAGGTCCACGCCCCTAAAGCAGTCCAAATAAGTCGTGCCATTCTCATTTTCAACTTCATGATCATTGGTTCGGACGTACAGTGACACTGTCGCTTTATGGTCCATACCAGAGCCAGGCTTTGTTAGTCGTTTTAGCGACATCTCAGCTTCGGCTAGCTTGTTCTTTCGAACTAACCACCACGGTGATTCCGGACAGAATAGCACTATGCAGAAGAGTGGTACAGGCCAGACCCACTGAACACCGAACGGAATCCTATACGCCCACTGGGAAGTCATGTTGAGCAGCCCATCCAGCACTCCGGCCGCGATGAATTGGCCCATGACCCAGCACAAGTTGACGTACGAAGTGAGGTATCCTCTTAATACAACAGGCATCACCTCTGAAGCATACGCAGGTCCTATGATATTGAAGACGCCAAAAGGAATTCCGCAAAGAAACTCTCCAACTAGCAGCACTTCTACGCTGGGGGCAAAAAAAGGAATAAAAATTAGAGCGGCCATCAAAACGTATGAGACCAGGCTGACTCGCCTGTAGCCATAACGATCCACTAAAAATCCAACGAAGAATAATCCAAGAACGACTCCACAGGTAGTGGAGTTGCTGAGAGCAGACTGCCATTTGGCCGACACCTGATAGCTGCCATCTTCGGTCTTTTCTCCGTACTTCTTTTCAAACGGCGGGAAGGCGAACAGCGTGCCAAGAAGAGATGTATCATATCCTAGCATTACCAAGGCTGTCGACATACCTGCTGACCATAATATAGCCTTTGGATAAACTTTCAGAGCTTGTTTGACAGAGAGCGAATGTTCGGCAACGGTGGCTACCTGTGCCTGCTGAGCTATTTGGCCGCTATTCCCTGCAGCTACATCTTCCAGAAAATCTTCGGCGGGTTTTTCACTATGATCCATGTTATTTGTATCAAATTTCAGTGTTCCTTGCTGATATATATGTAATCCAGGACAATCAATTTGTCCTGCGGAATTTCTTTTTCTGTGCGGCTTTGGTGTTATAAGTTGCAGATCGCGGGGTGCGTGGTTAATACAGGGACCCGGTACCGGGAAACCGGGCCGTCGGCAGAAAAATACTTCTTCACATCAATCTGTCCTGACAGGCAGATCAATATCTAACTAGCTCATATGTGTCGCATTGGCGTTCGCAATTTATAGCAATGATGGCATTCGCAATCCATAGAAATCCTAAAAGGTATAATACATCCACAACTACTGTTCTTTTACTATTCCGGCTATGCTTTAATAGTATATCTAATTATGCCTCAGAAACTTCTCCAAAACTGATATCATTCCAATACCTTGAATTTGCATACTCCTCGATAGAGACTTCCTTGTATAGAGGCTGGATTCCATTTGCTTTACCAATCTTCTCAGTGCGCTCTGGAATCTCCGTCCCAGCGGGAACTGCAAATTTTCCTTTAATGTTATACCAGGGCGCCGAAAAGCCTAGGGCGATCATACACCTATAATGCTCGCTGGGGTTCGGCATGCCTGCATGCCACAGGCGAATATCTCGAAGAGCAACAGATCCCTTGGGAACAGTTGGCTGAACAGGAGGCTGTATTTTTCTTCTTGCTTCGACTACGTCCTCCCGGATCCAGAAAATACCGTCCTGTTGCTCATCGATATTACCGCGAAACTGTCCTCCAAGCCACATCTCAGTTGCACCTGTCTCAACCGTCGAGGTAATCAAAGGTATGTTTGCAACGCAGTAGAATGGACAGTCAGGGTGTCTAATTTCCACATCAGAATGAACTGGCTGTCTGGACTTCGATTCGGGTAATGCAGTATTTCCGGTGACTAGGTTCCATTTCGCTCCTTGACCCAGATACAGCTGTACTGCATGGTGGAGAATTTTATTCCCGTAGATGTCCTCGTAAAAGAGGTCTGTGGGGATAAATGGGGGAGACTGCTGCATATTCTGTGCGCCCTGGTTGAGCTTGATACCTTTCTGGACGCCTTTCTTAGCTTCGTCGACCATATGAGCATTAAGAACATCCAGATGGGTAGGATCAATGATATTTCGCAGTACAACAACCCCGTCGATGGTGAGACCTTCTAGGAGCTTTCTGATATTGGCGTTATTGAGCTTGCCAGCAAAAATCTCTTCTGGACTGGGGAAGATCTGAATAACTTCTTGACGGGGAGTCATGGTAATGCGAAGTCAGTGAATATTGTAAGGGTGTTAGAATATTAGACCAAGGCCGGTACACATCTGTTGGTTTATATAGATGGGCATATTTGGTGGTGACAAGCGTGACTTCAGCTTTCGGGCCGTCGGCACGACGAGCTTTCACCGCATATCATGCCAAGGCGGATTGTCCCCCCGCCCCCCTCAGTTCCCGGATTTACTGAGCTTGGTCTCATTTGAACTCGCGGCAACCACTTTCTTAGATTCAGAATTTAGTAAACAAGATTAGTACCAGTTTACCGTTTTGCCAAGTTGGTTCAGCCAAGTTGGTTCGGTCAGCTGTTCAGGATTTCTCAAAACGGAATTTAAACCATAAAATAACTCCATCCAATTCATAGTATCTGTATTCCATTGGAATTGGCTGAACTAGTCTGCCAAATGTGATCTTTTTGATTCGTTTTGGTACTTTACTCAACTATGTGGAGTCAAAATTTGACTTCAAATTACATGGCATTTAACGGTGAAATTTGAACCGGCACGCTTAAAATTCCCTAAAACGGCAATTACTAGTAACTAGACAAATAAAACATCCAAAGCAATTAACTGCATTTCAGATTGCTAAAATTATGTTATACTTACGTATGACCTTGAGCAATCTAGTCCGGCAAATAACTGATTCATTGGATATCCAAGCTAAAGTACAAAGAAGCATCTTGGAAACCTCGGTAAAGAATCCATTCTTAGGGATCTATATTCACCTTGCCACTTCCAAAGAATAAATAGCCAAATGATATTCTATTCACGACTTCCATATAATGTCCAATTCAAAATCCACCATGAAAACAAACAAAAGAAAAAATTGTCAATAAAAATACACTACCTGAAGTACAGATAAACTAAACATGCTAGTGGCATTCGGTATTTACAGCCGAACCTCCGTCTCTTGGATTTCGGCAGCAGCAGCTTCATCTATGACAAATTGGCAATTCTTATGCAATCTCATAAACGAACCTGGGCATTCCGAGGAAATGTCTCCGAGCAGACTGCTTTTGACGGCATGAGCCTTGGCTGGTCCAAACGCCAGAATGACCACCTCTCGGGCCCCCAGCACAGTAGAGATGCCAACCGACAAGGCAGTACGAGGAACGTCGTCAGGACTGGAAAAAAACCGACTGTTAGCAGAAATAGTGCTCTCCGCAAGCGCAATCTCTCTTGTGACGCTGGTTTCACTGCTTCCCACTTCATTAAAGGCTATATGTCCATTGGGGCCAATACCACCGAGAAACAGATCAATTCCACCAATGGATTTGATCTTCTCTTCGTACTGCCGACATTCCAGCGCCGGATCATCAGCTAGACCATTAAGAATGTTGATCTGGCTAGCAGGAATATCAACATGGTCAAAAAAGTGTTTGTACATGAAATAATGATACGACTGGTCGCTGTCGGGGCCTAGGCCGACGTACTCGTCCATGTTGAACGTAACGACATGCTTAAATGAAATTTCCCCGGCCAGATGCTTCTCGACAAGCCGTTTGTAAACCTGCTCGGGCGAAGAGCCAGTGGGAAGCCCTAGCACGAACGGACGGTCCTTTGTGGGATTGAACTCTTTGATCTTGGAGATTATATAGTCGGCAGTATAGATGCAGCCTTGAGCAGAAGTTTTGAAAATCTTTTTGGTACTGAGAAACATTAGAACTCAGAATATCGGAAAGCTTGAAATGCTTTACTTACACCATATCGATTGTGAAAAGGCTTTGTGTAATTTGGAAATGGGCCAGGTTAAATGAAAAGAGCAAAAAAAGACAAGGCAGGAGAGATTTAATAAGACGGTGAAATTCTTTATTTCCGCTGCATGAAAATATCCGCTTGAAATCCCTTACTACCCCTAATTCACGGCTGCTACCTCTGGCTAAGCCGACGCTACCTTCTCATGTTGTATTGGATCTGGAATGTAACATGACCGAATAGGAAGTATTAGTCAGCACATTGACTATGAGTCTTGACGAAGAGAGCAGTTGAATGAATATGATGAGATGAAATTATGACAGATTTAGAAACATATCCAGCGATGGTGCATTATCTTTCCTTATCCTCTACGTTGCTGTCTGGTTAGCTTCCAGATCTAATCGTTGATGTACTTCCCGTTTTGGAAATCCATATTACAACATCCATCTCCAAACATTTCTCCGACCTACCAACTACATCTACCATACCAATTTTTTTCAACGCGAACTTCTTCTAAAAACCACCTACATAATCTCAATTGACCCATTAGCATCCGTCTGTTGATTCTGTCTCTGAAATGTACGAGTACCATGTTTTTCCCGCTGCATCTGACGCCAGCGGCTAACTTCTAGGCAACCGGCGTCGCCCGCCGTTTCGATAACCAGCGAGCTGGGATCTGCGACACGTAGAGATGGCTGGAGCTCAGCCCCTGTTGAATCAGGTGATTTGACCACCAGCTCCGATGATGGTATGGGATACCCTGACCTGTTTTATATAGTTAAGTTCCTAATCTTCCACCCGCAGATGACGCCGTTGGCTGGTCAGGCATGCCTTCTGCCGGGGCAGGATCCTCTACAGATGGATTCATGACCCCGTACGTCGATACCCACGCCATGGCGTCTGCTATGAACGAGATCGACGCTGGATCTGACATCCCTGATTACGACGACCAAGATTCTCCTATCGGTAAAATCAACCATTCTTCAAGCAAATATGCTTCCTGGTGCGACACCCCTGGCATGGCTGTCCCTGTTACTATTTCTGAGATCGCGGACATCTTCAATTCAATGGCTGACTTCTTTGGTTTCCAGCGCAGCAATACGAAGAACATGTTCGATCATCTCATGACTCTACTAGATTCCCGCGCTTCTCGCATGGGCACAACAATGGCCCTTTTGACTTTGCATGCTGATTTCATTGGAGGTGATAATGCAAACTATCGCAAATGGTACTTGGCCTCTCAGATGGATATCCATGACGTGGTGTCTATGGACAGCGTTGACCCTCATGGAAATTTGAAGAGCTCCGCTCGAAAGAAAATAGAGAGGTCAGGCAAGGAAGATCTTCGAATGTATGATTTCAGCCCCGATGCTGCAATCAAGCGATGGAGGGACAAGATGCAGTCAATGGCACACAACGAACGCATGTCCCAGATCGTTCTTTTCCTTCTATGCTGGGGCGAAGCTAATCAAGTTAGATACATGCCCGAGTGTCTAGCATTCATCTTCAAGTGTTTATATGATAGATATCTGGCTTCAGAGTCGTACGTTAAAGTGCCGTCTGGCGATTACCTGGATACAATCATCACTCCAATCTACAACTTTTGCCGAGATCAAGTGTATGAAAAAGTTGAAGGTAGCTATCTGCGAAAGGAGAAGGATCATAAGGATATCATTGGTTACGACGACATGAACCAACTCTTTTGGTACCGCGATGGATTGGCCAAATTGACTTTGCAAGACGGCTCTCACTTATTGGATAAGCCTGCTGCGGATAGATACCAGCATGTGAAGCACGTACAGTGGGACAAAGCTTTCTACAAGACGTACCGTGAATCACGATCTTGGTTCCACTTGCTTGTCAATTTCAATCGAATATGGATTATTCATACGGCTATATTCTGGTTTTACACTTCGGCCAACACTCCTACCCTTTACACTCTAAATTATCGCTACACGAAGGATAATCAACCACCTTATCATGTAAAATGGTCTATTATATCAGTTGGAAGTGCTATCGGGCCGTTGATTAATATGGTTAGTTTGATTGCTGAGTTCTTCTTTGTTCCAAGAAAGTGGCCGGGCCATCAAACGATTACTTGGAGAATTCTGTTTTGCTTCGTCATGTTCATAGTCTGCCTTGCGGCTCCGGGGTATGTTCTGATGCAGTACTCCTGGACAAGAGAAAGCTATCAAGCAAATATCATTGTCACTTGTCAGATCTTTGTTGCCATATTCATGGTAGCGTTTACTGCTATTGTTCCAACTGGCAATATGTTTTCTTTGACCGTATCAAGCAAAGATCGCAAGCATTTGGCTCAGAAGTATTTTACCAAGGCTTTTCATCCTTTGTCAAGAAATGACCGTCTTATATCATGTGGGCTGTGGATTTGCGTATTTACTGCTAAGCTTATCGAGTCATACTTCTTTTTGACGCTTTCATTGAGGGACCCTGCTCGAGAGCTTTCTGTATTGAATACGAATCGCTGTGTTGGTATTGTTTATCTTGGGCCATGGCTTTGCCGTCAGCAACCGCGGTTCATACTATTGCTTATGATATTGACAGACTTCGTTCTATTTTTCTTGGACACATACCTGTGGTATATCATTTTCAACACACTTTTTTCTGTCACTAGGTCCTTCTACTTGGGATTATCTATTTGGACACCTTGGCGCAACATCTACTCGAGACTCCCCGAGCGCATTAACTCTAAGATCCTCTGTACGTGGCACATTCCAGCAAAGAGCCAGACTCTAGCATTTATGGTAGCTGAAGTATGGAATGCCGTGGTAGTAGCGATGTACAAAGAGCATCTGCTACCTCCCGAACAAGTGAAAAAGTTGCTGTTTTTGATAACTCCAAGAAAGGATGATGAGTCCGGTTCCCAGGGTTTGAATATGATCACACCTACATTTTTTATTTCCCAGGAAGATCAGTCATTTCAGACGTCTCTGTTTGATGGCCAGTCTGAAGCCGAGCGGAGGATTTCCTTTTTTGCACAGTCCCTGGCGACTCCGATTCCAGAGCCATATCCAGTTGAATCTATCCCTACTTTCACTGTCCTTATTCCTCATTATCGTGAAAAGATCATGCTTACTTTGAGAGAAATCATCAAAGAAGATAATGCGAACTCGAAGATAAGCATACTCGACTACCTGAAACAGTTGCATCCTGTGGAATGGGAATGCTTTGTTCGCGATAGTAGGGGTATAGCTGACAAGAACTCCCCTGATTCAGAGAAACCCAGGAAATCTGGCGAGAAAGAACGGCACCCGGCGGAATCGGCACTTAAAGAGAAGACAAAACACCTACCATTTTACTGTGTTGGATTCAAGGACTCGTCACCGGAAGACAAGCTTCGTACGAGAATATGGGCATCTGTCAGGACCCAAACACTGTTTCGAACTATTTCCGGGTTTTTGAACTACAACCAGGCAATACAGTTGCTCTACAAAGTCGAAAGAAAAAGGACCAAAAATGAGAACAAGAGGGATGAGATAGAAAAGATTGAGAAAGAGATGGCAGCCATGGCTAATAGGAAGTTCACTATGATTGTTGCAGTGCAGAGATTGTCAGAATTCACGCCCGAGGAAAGACTCGATAAGAACATGATTTTACAAGAATTTCCCGAAGTGAAGCTGGCATATCTAGAGAAAGTTCCTCCTGAAGAGGTGGGCGGCGATCCTATTTATTATTCTTGTTTGATTGATGGCCACTGTGATGTAATGGCAAATGGTGAACGGCTCCCTAGGTTCAGGATTCGACTGTCTGGAAACCCTATCCTTGGTGACGGAAAGAGTGACAATCAGAATCATTCTCTTATATTCTGTCGTGGCGAGTATATTCAACTTGTGGATGCTAACCAGGATAATTATTTGGAAGAATGCCTTAAAATTCGCAGTATGCTGTCAGAATTTGAAGAGTCAAAGCCACGCCTTAACGTTTACGGGAATGGCGATGAGTGTTCTGTGGATGCAGCTCCGGTGGCTATTCTTGGGGCCAGAGAGTACATATTCTCTGAAAATATCGGAGTGCTTGGAGACGTCGCTGCTGGCAAAGAACAGACGTTTGGCACTCTATTTGCCCGCACGCTAGCAAAGATTGGAGGAAAACTTCATTATGGCCATCCCGACTTTCTGAATGGGGTATTCATGTCTACTCGAGGTGGAGTTTCCAAAGCGCAAAAAGGGTTACATCTGAATGAAGACATCTACGCCGGCATGAATGCGTTGATCAGAGGTGGCCGCATAAAGCATTGCGAGTATACACAGTGCGGCAAGGGCAGAGATCTCGGTTTTGGCTCTATTCTCAACTTCACCACTAAGATTGGCGCGGGAATGGGCGAGCAGATGCTCTCAAGAGAGTACTTTTACCTGGGAAGTCAACTACCGATTGATAGGTTTCTGTCTTTTTACTATGCTCATCCTGGTTTTCATATCAACAACATGCTTATCATTGTTTCATTGCAGATGTTTCTAATTGTCTTGCTAAACCTTTCGGCCGTTTTCCACGGAGCATTTCTTTGCAAGTACGACAAAAATGCTGCCCGGACGGATCCTCATACCCCGGATGGTTGTCAAAACCTGATACCTATTCTTGAATGGGTAGAGAGATGTGTTCTATCAATCTTTGTCGTCTTCTTCATCTCTTTCTTGCCTTTATTCGTTCAAGAACTTACTGAGAGAGGATTTACATCTTCGGTTACTCGGTTGGCCAAACATTTTGCATCATTGTCGCCGCTCTTTGAAGTATTTGTGTGTCAGATATATGCACAGTCTCTAGTGCACGATCTTTCAATAGGTGGTGCGAGATACATATCTACTGGACGCGGATTTGCCACTACGAGGGTATCGTTCACGGTCTTGTATAGCCAGTTCGGCTCAGGCTCCATTTATTTTGGGGTGAGGTCGCTGTTGATTCTTCTTTTTCTATCGAGTACTATCTGGAGGGTTTCTTTGCTTTGGTTTTGGATTACGACCGTGGCCCTCTGCGTTTCGCCGGTTTTTTACAATCCACACCAATTTTCTCCTGCGGAATTCTTTTTAGATTATCGGGAGTTTCTCTGTTGGCTAACTAGAGGAAATGGGAGTGGACGTGGTAACTCTTGGGTTGAATACATTAGTGGAAATAGAGGCAAACTAACTGGATACAAGCGAAATTCGCGCCACGGAGAGCCTGTGAAGGAGCGTGCTGTGAGGCCGCACTTTTCTAATGTTTTGATGTCTGAAGTGATTTGCTCACTTTTGATGGCATGCTGCGGCACCATTCCATATCTGTACATGAATTCTCAGCATACTGGGGAGCCGGGCCGGCCAACCAACAATCCGTTAATAAGACTCGGACTTATCAGTATTGGTCCCGTTGCTCTGAATGGAGCCGTTTTATTATTAGCTGGCGCTTTTTCTTGTTTATTTGGCCCATGCCTTAGGATGATATTTGGAGACAAGTTCGGCTCAGCCACAGCTCTCACCCTCCATTTTTTTGGACTTCTCAACCATTATGTATTCTATTATGCGCTTTGGATATGCGAAAGATGGAGTTTCCAGAGAACTCTTTCAGGATTGATCGCCAGCATACTGATTCAAACCTTCCTCTTTAAATTCATCACTTGCATTGTGCTATCTCGGGAAAATGAGCATAACCTTGTGAATGAAGCGTGGTGGAACGGCAAATGGATTGGAAACAAGCTGGGATGGAGAGTACTGACCCAGCCATTCCGAGAGTATTGTTGCAAAACAATCGAGATGAGCATGTTTGCCTTAGATTTGACTATAGGCCATTGCATATTCTTCGTACAGATCCCCCTGCTATTGGTCCCCTATATGGACCGATGGCACTCTATTTTGCTATTTTGGCTGCGCCCGTCTCGACAGCTGCGTGCTCCGATTTTCCATACAAAGCAGAAGAAACTGCGTAGAAGGCTTATTCGCAGATATTCTATTATCTTCGTCGTTGCCTTGATATCGCTGATAACAATGATGACCGCGCCAGCATTTGTCCCCAAACATGTCCAGAACTTGGCGTGTGAACTATTCGACGGCCTTTATCCCGGGTTGGTTCGACAGCTTCCGAAGAAAAAGAAAGGCGGTAAGTAAAAACAAGAATAAATGTAGAATTAGAGATCCACAGCTGTATTTCCAAGCTTTCAGTGCCTTTATTTCCATGCTTGTTTCATTTCCTCAGTCGCACTGTCTCCAAGTAAATGCAGCAGCTGGTTGATATCGCTGTTTAGAAACATTTTAGCCAGAGAGAACCGGGCTGCACGTGGTAAAACCGCCAGAAGCTGAGACGTACGAGCTTTCCATTCATTTTCTGGTTCAACTGAATGACAGTAAAGAGCAGCATTTACTAGAAAGTCGAGTAGATCGTGCTCAATGCCGTTGGCAGTGACTGTTTTATAGGTAGAAGCAGGAACGTTGAATGCAAATATGTAAGCATCATGCAGCTCGGATTTCGGGCTTCTAACAAGCTGCGATAATGTATAAATGTTGAGCTCCTTGGGAGGCACAAATTGAGAAATATGCTGTTTGCGGGCCAGTTTTGTCTCAGCAGAAACTTCGTGCTGCTGTTGTAAGCTGTCGACGATTGTAACAGGAATGGTCTGAACAACGTCAGGAACGTCTGAACACTTTTTGAGCTCCTCCTGAAGCGGTCCATTTGACCCATCTATAGAAAGACCATGCTGGAAGCTTTGCTTGGCCGAAACGGCATCTCCGAGGTTACTCTGGCAGATTCCCAGTCTCCACCACAGTTTAACCAGAGCCTTTTTATCAGGAACGTTTTGTGCATTGAAAAGATTCAGACCCTTTTTACAGCTCTCGACTCCTTTTGAATACTGGCTAAGTTTGATGTAACAAGCAGCTAGGTTGGAGTAATAAACAGGGACGTTTGGATCAACGTCAATGGCTTTCAAGTACCATTTAATAGCTTCGGGCCATTTCTGAGCTCCAAAAGCAGTATTTCCTAGCCGTTAGGATTGAAATAGATGACTTATGAAACGAGGAAATTCCTCGATGTTTTTGCGTACCTTTTATTTTGAAATCTTGTGCTGATTCCATGATGCATGGAAGAGAAGATGAGCATTTGGGTGAGACGAAAAGGACGATAAAACGTTGAAAATACAGCGATATTGATCGAATTGAAAGATGGATTGGATGCTGATAATAGTGAAAGCACTAATATTGAAAATATTAATATATTGAATAGCAATATATTGCTAGAATTGAACTAGTAGCAACGAACATTTACAAGTCCATTGGTTTTTTCCTCGTATGACCTAACGTTAAGTGAATAAGTTAATTATTGTTAAAAAGCCAAAAATATTTCTGCTGCTATTTTGATATCTTGTTTTATAGTAAAAATTGTTTCTTGAGAGACTCCGAGTACTTCAACTATAGCCGAAATCTCCAATACTTCTCACACCCAAAATGTCGTCTTGTCCACCATCGCCAGCCAGCCGAGTCCAAGACGAGATGTCCTGAATCATATTAAATATGGAGTCATCATACCCATAGAAATCAACCCAATCTCCATTCATGTTACTGTATGGACCAGGTGTATTGGCTGACATTCCATCAGCCATGCCATTTTCTGACGGTGCTAAGAACGTGTCTTTCGACACACCTCCAACAGCACCACGCGCAGAATCAACAAAGTTGTTAGACTGCGGTGTCTTTTCGTAATAATCGTTAGACGAAAGGTTATTTGCAGCCAATGCAGCAGGTGATGACATGATTTTCAAATGTTGATCTGCTGGGGAAATATCCGAATTCTCAGAATGACCCGGAGTAACAAACCCCAAGGATTGTGGGGATGCTGCAGATCCATTGCCAGATTGCCTCACATCTGTTATATGTCTGACCGTCGAGGAAAGTAAGGATTCAAACTTTTCTCTGTAATTGACACCCAATGCTGTCCTTTCGGCCAATTGGTAAAGAACAGCTGTACATGCTCTCAAGTGTTCAAGAATGTCAAGAATCTCGTCATGCTTGGCGATCCACAAGCAATAAATTAAGGTTAAACTAGTAACAAAGCATGTGTGCATGCCAATAGTACTGAAAATCCGGGGCCTTGACCGATAGAAGTCGCGAGTCTGGGTCACAATCCGACCAGATACTCGAACGCAGGCTTTGAAAAGATCGCTTTGCGGGTTCAATCGGTTCAAGAAAGGTTGCAATAGCACACGGACAGCCTTAGCATGGGTCATTCTGATAAATCCTTGCTTCCTCTCTTCCACGGAATCATGAGTCTTCTCAAGCCAATTATTAAGAGACACATAATACGGTTGGACGAGCAGGAGCCGGTCTTCTATGCTGGCATCAGAAAAGTACATATCATAGACAATTCTGCTTTCCAATCGTCTCAATTCCCATATACATAAAGAGAGGGACAACGAAGTGCCAAGTTTGTTGTCAGCATCCAGTTTGATGGGACTCTGCTTTCGGGCCTCTATGATGTTTTCATCACTATGTAATGCATCATCCTCCAGATCTACCGGAAAGCTTATTGTGATCTCGGAGTCATGCAGAACAAATGGGCGACCAGTGGACAGAGCAAACAAACGTTCCAAATTATAGACGCACCAGAACAATCGCTTCCTCATTTCTTGATCGTACAGACTGAGCTTTGAAAGCTCTTCATCCCGATGTAGGTTCTTTTCCTTGCACAATTTGGCTGCACGATGCAGCATATCTAAATGGCACCCGTTATCGAAATCTGTATGCATTTGAAAGACACCGCACAAAACTAGAGCGGTGATCTGCCATATGGTGTTATCTTCAGTGGCTGGGCAGTTTCGAGCAAACCTCAACGCAGCAGAATAGATATTGAAATGTTTGAAATATCTGTCGTTTTTATGTCCTCCTCCCGGGTGTGGATATTTGCCGTCTTCCTCTTTCCTTCCAGGTCCTTCCTCGTGGCCGAGGTGCTTCATCATTCGGTCCCTGTCAATTCTATCGATAGGGATAAATCCTCTTTGATGCATATGCATTTTGTTATGCCTGTCCACGTCCTCGGGACCTGGGGATGTTCTGTGTTCCCCGTCATTACAGTCCTTGAATTTTCTACGTCTGCCAGGAAACTGTAGGTAATCGGCATCCGATTCATCCATAAATACAGTCAATGCATATAACGAATACAACAGAAACTGGTGGTAGTTATACACTGGATCTTGTGGGTTTTCAGGCGCAACCAGGTGGTTTTCATAAATATTCATGAATAACCCTCTATCAATGTAAGGAAATCTGCCGGCCTCGCCGCTCATGAATTTTTTCATGAGACGCTCCGAAACGGATTTATCTAATATGACGAGCGGTTTGAACCGCAAAAAGGGCTCGAAATCATAGTCTGGCAGCAATCCGACAGTAAGTTTGGCATCAAAGACGGCCGAATTGTCGTCGGCATTTCTTCCATAAGCATATTCCTCCTGCAGAATAGACGAAATGACGCTCAGGCTCTGTGGAGCATCCTCCAAAGAAGGCTGCGCAGTTTCTAATTTGATATCTTCTGAGCTTGTTGCTCGCTCGAACCGGGGAGAAGAGCTTTCCCTCAGTTTTGCCTCGAGAGCAGCGACTTTTCTCTCCAGTAACTCCGTGTACGGGTCATTTTCAGGCACCTGAAGATGATACTTTTCAGGCTGGATACAGGGAGTATTGGCCTTCAAGCAATTAGTACAAGTGGGGAGCCGGTGATCGCATTTTTGCTTTCGGTTCTTACAGCGCTCGCACGAAGTGGCCCGAGACTTTTTGGCCGCTTCTTTTTTGATGGCCGCCACGGTCATGGTTTTAGTCACCATGTTTGCTCAGCCTGCGAAGAAGAAGTACGCACAAAGTCAAGTTTGTTATCTCTCGCCGAAAGAAAATGGGCTGGAGATTGTCGTAGAATCGCCGAGTTAGGTAAGCGGCTGGCATGCTGCTTTCGGCGATATAAAAGGCAACATTTATTTTCGCCACCGAATACGGGCTAGATGGGATGATGAAGCGGTAAATTAGAGTAGGAATTGAATGAATTCAAGTAGAATGGTAGTTGAATATATTAAGGTTAATCAGTGGGGGTGTATAAGGTTTATGCCAAGATCAGGGGCCGTTTTCTTGGAGTTAGTTTGATGCTAGGGTAAGTCTGGCCGAATTTACAGCATGTGGACCAGGGTCAGTTTATTCCTGGAGTAAACAGCGAAACGGCTAAGTGTTGCAGCATCTGATTAGGGGGGCTTGTTTTCATCACAACAGCTGTGTGATGGTAGTTGTTGCGGCGGCAAGCGGCAAGCGGCTACTGCGCCTGCCGTTTTCGGACATAAGCTTGTCACTATGAGTCAGGGATCAGATAATGCTATAATGAGAGCAGATGCTTGATATAATAATGTGATAAAAGTTACGATATATGTCGGTGATGTATAATTTGTTCGCGTAACTAATCTACAGTATTTTTTAGCTTTTTATACCGCTTGGTTGATGCCAATCGTTAATTATCAATCCATCTGATAATACCTCGAAGCATGCCAACCGATATCTTTGATCTCCACTCAATTGTACAGCTACTATAATACACAAATAAGTCATATTAACAAAATTCGCATTAACAGTCATGCATGATTATATTCTGCTCAGGAAAAATCTTTCTGAAGCAATTGAGCTGCCAAAATGGCCCGACGGTCTCAGGCTGACCACGTTCAATGCCCATCATGACATGCATGCTGCTCACCGCCTATTAGCTCATTCGTACGAACAAGGCGGAGGAAGCGTTCCCGCCTTTGAAGACTGGAAATCATGGCTACTTTCAGACGAAGGATATGATCCGAATTTGATCTTTTTGCTATTTACAACCCAGAATCAACTGGTTGGACTGGCATTGTGCTGGTCGAGTTCGTATTTGAAAGATCTCGTCGTGCATAACAAATGGAGGCATATGGGCATAGGCAAAGCATTATTACTGCATGTATTCACAGTTTTTAAAGCAAGAGGTGAGCTGCATGTTGATTTAAAAGTTGAATTGCATAATCCCAGCGGTGCTGAGAGGCTGTATAGGAAGGTGGGGATGGACGAGGTGAAGGAAGATGGTTGACGAGGAAAAAGTTACAAATTTTTTATGCGAATGTTCTGATGAAAACTAAGAATCTATAAGAATCGACAATATTGAATTGAACCGTAACTATATATCTTATAACTACGTACCTCATAAACTTGTGTTCTCTACTTCCTCTGACTATCCCATTTTTCAGCCATCACCAGCATGCAAACCCAATCCGAAGACGACTCCAATCACGATTCCGAGCTGGACCTTGAAGTCATTGCTATAAACAGCATCTATGATGATTGTATGCAGCAGAAGACTTCTTCTATATATCTTGTAAATATTCCCCAGACCAAAATCGCCATTCGTATGTCTTTTCCTGGTACTTATCCTGCATCGAAACCGTCCATACTTGGGGTGGAAGGACCTCAGGATTCGAAATTGCAGAAGAAGCTCGAAAGTGTTTTAGCCGAAGTTTATACTCCAGGAATGGTGTGCGTTTTCGAATTCCTTGAAACGGCTTGTCAGTATATTGTAGATCTGAGAGAGAAGGACGAGAAAGAGCAGAAAGTGGACAATGAGGTTAGCACGGCCGTTGAAAACCACGATCCTACGTCAGGATGGTTTACTTCTGATCCAATTGTTGATAGAAAAAGTGTATTTATTGCCCGTGCCAGGCCCGTCGAGTCCGTCGAGCAGGCTCAAGCAGCCATTGATCTACTCAAAAGCGATCGTAAAATAGCAAAAGCAACCCACAATATGACATGCTGGCGAATCAGACGGCCGGATGCCGTCACTTTTCAAGACTACGATGACGACGGCGAATCGGCAGCTGGAGGAAGACTGCTGCATCTGGTTACTCTGACAGATTCGTGGAACGTCGTCATTGTGGTCACAAGGTGGTACGGAGGAATACATCTCGGGCCCGATAGGTGAGTATAACAAAAATTATATCAAAGGAGTTATATCAATATTAACGTGAAATTAGATTTCGTCATATAAATAATTGTGCAAGACAGGCCCTGGAGATGGGCAGTTTTATCTCGCGAAAAAGATAATGCAAGACGTCATTTCGCAAGATTTACAATGAGATCGTCATCGGACTCGTCGTGCGATTCATTCTGATCGTCTTCATCTTCTTCATGCTCGCTTTCGGCATCCTACAAGGTCAGTTTGGCACTTGTACCTACTTCAGCAGCTCAAAAACACCTACCTTGTAGCCGAAATCACCGTAAGATTTACGGCCACTGAACTCATCATCAGCCTCTATGTTCTGAATATCAGCATGTCCATAAGTTGGCCGTATTTTGTTAAGGTTCTGTTTCTTCACTGACACACGCGACGGTAACGTCCATTTCGAAGCGATCTCCACGGCTTTTTCCGCCTCTTCTTGCTCAGATTGAGCCATTTTAGCCATGGAATCTTTCATAAACTGCAGATTAGCATGAAATCGTCGTTTTCTACACGGCTAACTGAAGCACTTACTTGCATATTAAGCAGATTGGCCGGCAATTTGCTCACACCAGGCGTCTTTTTCGAAACCTTGTACTTTTCCTGAAGCAGCATGATGCCTCTTTCGCCTTTCTTTTTGACACGGCCCTTTTGTTCGGGCCGTGTGCGTTTCTGAACGGCCATTTGATTTGAAGATGCAAATCAAAATATTTTTGAAAAAAAAAATTCGAGCTTCATCAAACAACATCTGTTGCAACAACTGCCCCGATGAGCTTGGATTTCAAGGTATGTTTTATTTGTAAGAGTATTCAGAGATGATGGAACTAATTGAAGCTATCGAATTTATTCGGAACAGTGTATTCGCAGGGCAACCTGCTCTTCACTCCAAGTGGCAGCTCGTTATTGTCTCCTGTGGGCAATAGGGTGAGTTGTTTTGATCTGAAAAAGTGAGTATTGTATTTAAAGCAGGTGGCAATATTGGAAAATATACAGTCTCTTGGTTCTGGCCGTATATGGTTGATATATCTGGCTATATGCATCCTATTCAGAGCAGATCCACTAACTTCTAGCAACAAATCCTTCACGTTTGCTTACGAACATCGCAAAAATGTCGCTAGAATCGCATTGAATCCACAAGAAACTCTTTTATTATCCGTCGACGAGGACGGCAGAGCTATATTGGTGAACTTTGTGCGAAGAACTGTTCTCTACTATTTCAATTTCAAGAATAAAGTCTCGGATATCCAGTTTTCTGCTGATGGACGCCATTTCGCAGTGGCTGCTGGAAGACATGTACAAGTATGGAAGACTCCGGAGCAGAGCGGCGCTCGCCAATTTGCGCCGTTTGTCCGACATCGCATTTATACCGGGCATTACTCTGATATAACCAGCATCACTTGGTCGTCAGACTCGAGGTTTTTTCTCACCAGTTCCAAAGATTTGACTGCAAGAATATACTCGCTGGATTCTGAAGATAGTGCTGCTGCTACTGTTCTTGGTGGCCATCGAGATAACGTTGTGGCAGCTTTTTTCAGTCAGGACCAGGAGACCATATATACTGTCAGTAAGGATGGAGCATTGTTTACAAGAAAGTACGTTGGAGGTGATGACGAAGATGAAGATTTACAGGAAGATGGTCATAAAAGTTGGCGAATTGTCGATAAGCATTATTTTCTTCAGCCCAATGCTAAACTCTGTTGTGCAGCTTATCATCCAGCTTCGGGTCTACTGGTTGCAGGCTTTTCAACAGGAATTTTCACTATACACGAGTTGCCGGATTTCACGCATATTCAGACACTGAGCATTTCACAAAATGAGGTTGATTTCGTCACCATAGACAAGACGGGTCAATGGCTAGCCTTCGGAGCGTCCAAACTCGGCCAATTATTGGTCTGGGAATGGCAATCTGAGTCGTATGTTCTTAAACAGCAAGGGCATTATGACTCTATAAATGCGCTTTCATATGCGCCTGACGGTAGCAAGGTCGTTACGGCTGCTGATGACGGTAAAATCAAGGTATGGGACTCGGTTAGCGGGTTCTGTATCGTCACCTTCTCTGAACACACTTCCGGAGTGACAGCACTGACGTTTTCTAAAAAGGGAAATGTGCTTTTTAGTGCCTCGTTGGATGGCTCAGTGAGAGCGTGGGATCTGGTGAGATACAGGAACTTCCGAACCTTTACTGCGCCTCAGAGAGTTCAATTCACATCGCTGGCTGTGGATCCAAGTGGGGAAGTTGTATGTGCCGGTTCGCTCGATAATTCAGATGTCCACTTGTGGTCCGTTCAGTCTGCACAGTTATTGGACCGTCTGGCTGGCCATGAGGCAGCTGTTTCTACTCTTGCTTTTGCCATGGATGGAAATACGCTTATTAGTGGATCCTGGGACAAGACTATCCGAGTGTGGAATATATTTGGCCGTCAAACTATGGCCGAACCGTTTCTTCTACAATCAGAAGTCACTGCTTTAGCTATTCGCCCCGATTCGAAAGAGGTAGCTGTGACTACGATGGATGGTCAGATATCTCTATGGGACATCGAAAGCGGCAAGCAAACGGGAACAATTGATGGACGTGAAGATGTTGCAGGTGGCCGCCACCAGGGAGACCGCTTCACAGCTGCCAATTCCAAGCGATCTAGGTTTTTTACGACAATTTGTTATAGTGCAGACGGACGATGTGTTCTGGCTGGAGGGTACAGCCGATACATTTGCATGTACGACGTTCAGAATGTCATTCTTCTCAGGAGATTCGTTGTTTCTAAAAATATGTCTCTTGATGGTACTTTGGATCAGCTGAATAGCAAAGATATGACAGAAGCGGGCCCGCTTAGTTTAATCGATACAACAGGGGAAGCATCCGATCTAGAGGATAGAATAGACGCGAGTCTTCCTGGAGCGCAACGTGGAGATAAGTCACTTAGGAAAGTACGGCCCGCGATTCAGGTATCCAGTGTGCAGTTTTCACCCGCCGGAAGAAGCTTTGCAGCAGCTTCAACGGAGGGTCTACTAATATACAGTGTGGATGAGTTTATGCTATTTGACCCGTTTGATTTGGATGTTGACATTACAGTGGAAAGTATTGAGGAGAAGCTGAAATCTGCCGACTATCTAGTGAGCCTGGTGATGGCATTTCGACTAGGCGAACAGCCAATTATACAGAAAGTATTTGAGTCCATCCCTGTTGTTGATATTGATCTTATTTCCCGAGAACTACCAGTGGTATATCTGGAGAGAATTCTCCGATACATTGCCAATGCATGCGCAGATTCACCGCACGTGGAATTCAATCTGTTGTGGATTCAAGCACTTATAAGTCATCATGGGCGAGAGTTGTCAGAACACCGGCATAGATACTCCAGTGTTCTTCGAGCAATTCATAAGTTTGTTACTGATCTAAGTAAGACGGTAAACCAATTGAGTTACTCGAATATTTATTCTGCGCAGTTTTTGCTCGGCCTGAAGTCAGGTATAAACAATGGTGAAGTCAATGGTAAAGGAGCCGATGGTGAAGAGGTCGATGGAGACGAGATGAATGCCTCATTAGACGATTTTCATAACTTCGGGAGCGAGGAGGATGAAGAAATGGACGAGGACGAGGATGAAAATGGGTGGATGGGGCCGGAAAATTTACATTCATCGGAGAGTGATAGTTAGGGAAAGAATTTCTCGAGTAAGGGAGAATTCATTGTGAGGGAATGAATTACCTATGATTTATGTATGAGAATTCAATTCCTTGAGTATGACGATTATGTACAATAAATACGAATGTATGACAATATGACAATGACCATTATTCCTCCTCCGATGCATTCTCTGCTTCAATTGCCGTTTGCTTTTCCCCTTCCTTCTCCTCCGCAAGCTTTCTGTATTTCCTCCTGCTCTTTTTCGCTCTATTTGCAGCCTTTTTCCGTCTAAACTCTCCCACTATGGCAGCTCGAGTTTGCCCTGGCTCTCCAGTCATTTCTTCAACTTTCAATGCAAGAAGTTCTCTGGCACGTTTGCGGTTGTCCTCACGTGACCGCGAAAACTGCGACGATACAACTATTCCTGTAGGAATGTGTTTTAGCTGCACTTTGCTGTTGGTTTTGTTGATTTTCTGGCCTCCTTTTCCTCCGCCTTTGATGAACACCTCTTCGATCTCGTCTTCTGCAACCTTTGGACGAGGCGGAAGTTGGTGGCCTTTAATGGAAATAGGTTTACATGCATGAAAATAACGTCTTGAACTAATACTGAGCAATAACTTGCGCGACGTGGGGCAGAAACTGGCCAAAGGCCGTATCATTGTATGTTTTGAAAATTTCCAAACTTCAACAACCCACCGCATCTTTATGGCATTCGCCGTAAAACATGTCCTCCAGACTGCTGTGCAATCGTTTTCGTCCGTAGATAACTTTTCAGAAAACTATATTCCACAAGATGTTAAGTCTGTATTATCATCTACTGCATCTGATCCCGTGACTCGTCAGCAGGCCGGATCTGATCCAACAGTATGGGATGATCTGAGTATATGTACCAAGATATTTACAGAAAAGTATCGTTCTGGCAATGCTGACCGCTATATGAATGGGCTGACATTGCTAGCGAGAAATCTATGTACGTTCGATGAGTGCCGCTCATTGGCGTTGCGATCGCGATACCCTGAGGGGGCCATTAATCTGCTCAAAATCCAGCTCGTTACCGGAAACTCGGGCGAATTTAGCAGGAAATTAGTGGCTAGCGTCTTTCAGTTCCTGGCGAATCTTTTTGGTGGAAGCAATTTGCAAGAATCTGACTTGAATCAGGCAAAACTACGGTTGAAGCAGCTTCTCAGTCTTACTGAAACTGAGAGAAACGCCTTTTCAATGGCTATCTGTACACATTACGCAGTAGAATTTGCTGCACTATGCAGCTCTATAGGCAAAGACAGCACATTTACACTCTTAAGTATTTGTGAGTCTGATGGTACGTTTGTGCTCCTCTTTTCGCTCTTTATGAAGCATTTCGAGCCGTTAACCGAGTCGGACAAGACGGCATCAGATGCATATTTTCAGCACATGTCTGAATTCTTTTCACGGTTGGTATTATTGCATAAATTGCCGGATTTCATACCAAAACTACAACCTTTGGAAGCTCGTATCACTGGCCTGAAACTCGTCGATATGATATTTCCAAATGTTCTACCTGACTGCAATGATTCTAATATTATTGATGACATGTGTAAGATGCTCGTGAACGAACTGGAGATGTCTATTACGACAGGGGAAAGACACTTCGCTGCAGCTAATGCCGGTCCAGACGAATGGCTGTACGTTCTGACTGTGGCCAACGCAATTGAAGCTGCACTTACGAACGGATCTACTAGGTTACAGGAAGTGATGATATCTCACCAATGTGTTGCAAAAATTGTGACACTTCTGCAGCTGGCCGAAACGCATTTGCCGAAAAAGTCCAAGTTGAAACATCTCTCGGAAAACCAGCGGACCGACTATGAACCTCACGAGTTCCCTCTTATAAAGGTTCCTCTTATACAAGCTCTTAGTCATTTATCAGATGGCCGACGGTCCGTACAAGATCTAGTCCGCAACTTACATGGATTGGAGATTGTTTTATCGAACTGTATTATCGACGCCAACAACCCATACATACGGGAAACGGCAATAATTTGCATTAAATGCCTGTTGAATGGAAATAAGGAAAACCAAGATTTCATTTCGAAACTGGAAGCCAAAGAAAGCGTCACTGAAGATGCATTGAGCGAAGCAGGCTATGAGACAGTTATAGACAAAGGCAAGGTACATTTAAAAAGGAAATAACAGAGTAGAGATACACTCGAAAGTGACATCATGAAACGCCATCACGAAAGAGATGCACCTGGCATAACCTCTGTTGGTGCATCTTCAGCTTCCAGGCTGAGCTTTTGTCTTTTGAGATGTCGAGTCTGAGTATAAATATACGTCAACAAGGCAGTTGCAAATGTCACTGTACAGAAAACCAGGCCAACGTTCACAGGTGTGGGATTATACTTGAAGTAACCATGCGTCAGCTTATCTAAAGGCGTCTGTACCAGATTCATCGCGCCAGCAAATGCTATAATGAATCCATAGATTGTTCCAAAAGTATCAAAGCCAAATACCTTTGCGCAGTAATCAGATACGCAGGTATAGTAAAAGGGCCGGTATACCGTGATCATACAAACGTTAAGAACTCCGGTAATATAGTAGGGAAAGAGGCCAAGAATACCAATTGCGGTGGAAATGATCGACAAAATCGTGAGAACAGTCAGAGTCGAGAAGTTATCGAGCAAAAGACCGATAAAAGGAATGGCAACAATACCACCTAATGGCAAAGCCATGTCGAAAAGTCTGTTCAAATGTTCAGAGCGTTCGTAGGAGCCAAAGAGATAGGCATACTGCGAATATATGGTGGCCACAAAGTAGTTGATGCGAACCATTTGAATAGTGGTGTAGGCGACCATGAGGTAAAACCACGGGGTTTTCGTCTGCTTGATTACGGTTTGGCCATGTAAAACACCCCATACACCAGAAATAGCAGTGACATCTTTCAGCGCAGCCTTTTTCAGCGATTGCAAGTCTTCCTGGTCGGATTCGTCCTCTTCAATCACGCCATCTACATAGTGAGCGCCGTCGGCATGAGAAAGCAGCCGATCCGTCTCACTGGAGTGAGACAAACGGGCGGGCCTGTTGTTGATTTGCATGGACAGTCTTCTGGACCCACTGGCAGCTATACTTTCCTCAGTGGTCTCAATGAGTTCCTGAACGGTCTTATAGGACTCGTCTTGCATGAGAGTCAGCTGCACGATAACCAGAAACAAAGGAGTGATGAGATAAAGTGTAAAGAACTTGGAAAGTGTGAATGACCCTTCACTGGCGAAGTACGCAATCCTGTAAAAGAGGAAAATGGCCGATGACGAGTCAAATGCCCCGGTGATCAGAGCAAGAATGGTGCCCGAATACGCAGGAAACGCATTGGACAGCTGGAAGGCGGAAATCGACGTGAACGGGCCTCCAATAGCCAAAAGCTGATACCCTATCAGAAATCCGTCAAAAAGGGTGTTCTGCAGCGCCGAGCGCAGCGTCAGAGCGCCGGCTGCCAGAAATATGGCTCCGACATAGGCACAGATTCTAGGGCCATACTTGTCCAGGACGATTCCTACGAAAATAGACCCGACATTGGTCACGACAGCACCCAGAGTAAACATGAAATTGAGCTTGAGCTCCTGTTGCGAGCATATCGGAATGCCGTCGGCAATCTCTTCGGGTGTACAGTAATCAACATAGACGTTTTCGGCCACCAAAATAGGCTTTAAGGCTGCAAACCCAAAAATGGTGCCTGCACCTAAAAAGCACCATATTATAGCACTGGCCACTTGTAAAGCACGCAATTTCGCGGGAACTTCAGTGTGGTGAACCATAATTATACAAGGGAAAGAAGGGCCGGATCAAAAGTTTTTCGTTCTTATCGTGAGCATTTTATTTGATGGATAGTTCAGCCGTGCGCAATGGTGCATAAAAGCGGAGTAAGCGAGATGAGGAAAGGGAGAACACTAATAAAATGAAGAATAAAAGGGTGAAAGAAAGAATAGGATAGTATGAAATACTGGTTAATATATCAAAGAATTGAGGTATAGAATGCCAGTGCAGTGCAGTAAGTATGGCTTCGTATAACTTCGAGCATGCTGATAAGAGACTATTGTCCACGAAAACTACAAACGTAAACGAATAAAAAAAGATCAAAATAAAATAACAAATTATTTAACAAGCTAATCCATGAAAACTATTTAGTGAACAAAGTACAAGAAAAATATTAAAATACCACCACCAACCTAGTGCATTGCTCGGAATACATTGGTTCGCTGGTGCCTGAATCGAATAGTTTCCCGGCGCTCAAGGATTGCCAATGCTCGATCCAAAGCATGTTTAGAATAGCCCTTGGCCGTCACGAACTCTCGCAATAATGTCTGATAAGATGTCGACCATCCCACCGGCAGCCGTCGTTTCAACTCTATTTCGATCTTATGCACCTCTTCCACGAGTTCCTGGCGAATATCACCATCCTGCGATACGGCATCCATTGTCGATGCGGAAAATAGCCGAATGGCCTCGTCCACGTGATGCTCATTAGCAACCGGGGACAATTCTATTTTGGCAATGGACTCGGAGATTCGGGAAATAGCCTCCAGCTGACGTACAGTGATTGGAATACTCGACCGCTCATTGCTGTGGAGTTCTCGTGACTGCACCTGACGCCGAATCTCAACAAAATGACTTGCGAGTTTCTCGGATGCTGCCGGGGTCAACCGAGGAGCACATTTGGTCCTACAGTAGGAAATATACCTTTTCATCTTCTCGATGGGAATTTCTCCTTCAACAACATGATTAGCAGATACTCCTGAAATATGTGTATCCATCACGTGGCGTGCAATGGACATATCGCGTTCCTCATTGTGGTCATCCTTGATAATGAATATCATATCGAACCGCGACAAAATAGTGGTCTGGAAATCAATGTTCTCACCAGGAGACTTCATGTCATCATATCGGCCAAAGATAGGATTGGCTGCAGCAAGCACGCTGGTTCGAGAGTTGAGAATAGTGGTGATTCCTGCCTTGGCAATGGAGATTGTCTGCTGCTCCATGGCTTCATGAATGGCCACCCGATCTTCTTCTCTCATCTTGTCAAACTCATCAATACACACCACGCCTCCGTCGGCAAGCACCATTGCACCTCCTTCCAGATAGAATTCACGTGAGCCCTGTTCACGCTGAACAGACGCTGTCAAACCTGCTGCTGATGAGCCTTTGCCAGAAGTGTAAATGGCAATTGGCGATACTTTCTCGACGAATTTGAGCAGCTGAGATTTAGCAGTTCCAGGGTCTCCAAGGAGCAAGACATTGACATCTCCTCGCAATCGCATGCCATCGGGCAGGATTTTTTTGGATCCGCCCATAAGCAGGCACGTAATTGCCTTCTTGATATCAGTGTTACCATAAATGCTCGGAGCAATGCTATTTGAAAACACCTCAAATAGATTCGGAGTCCTCGAAAGCTCCAGAAACTCTTCCTCCTCTTCCTCGGTGAATAGGGTCTGGTTTCTAGAGTCGTGCTGTAAATCAGTTTCGATTCCAACCACCCGAATGTATGGATTTCTGATCGCCACGGCGCCCGCGCCTTTGACTTTGTTCTGATAAATAGAATATATACCAGTCACTGTACATCTGGTGCCCGGAATCACTTTATTTGTAAGATATCGGTCGGCCGACAGCAGAATATGCCGAGGCATATCACCGACAGGAATCATATCAGGTGCTTCCTGCAGTTTGAGCACCTGCTGATCGATGAACTGCGATTTATCATGCAATATCACATAGGGGTCCATTGGGCAATTCTTTTGGTCACCGCCGGGAGGAGCATCTCCAAGACACCGACGAGGCAATTGCATGCCTGAAAAGCCTCCTGACACCTCCATTCGGTGTAAATGCCGACAGGACCGGCACATGAGCTGCAGAACAGTCGCCTTGGACGACAATGTGGACGCGCCAATAACAATTCCGGGGATTCTGACCAATTTCGTGATGTACTTTGCCGACAAATCGCGAATTGAGATGGCACTAGCACTGCTTTTTAAAATGATTTGGCAACGCGGAATCGCAGTTTCCGCCGGCTCCTCTGCGTTTTCATTCTGTATAAATGCAATACGGTTCGCCACCTCCCGTGCAGCACTTTCAAAGAGCGGCAGCACGTCACCGGGCTCTTCGGTCAGTCGATGGCCCAGGTCCTCGTCGAAAGCATGCACGTGCGCAACGTCGACGGACAAGGAGTAGTTCTTCACAATGACGTTTTCACGAAGCTGCTCACGATAAATAAAGCTATTATCAATCCAGAATTGAAGAATAAAGTCCCGGAGCTTGGACTGAATCTGGTGTAGAGATGTCTCTTCATACTGTTGCCCGGGAAGGACGTGCGTCGAATAAATTCTTTCCTGATCGTAGGACATGGCTGCTTAATTATAAAAACGAGTGAAACAGCTCAAGGGTTTACGACTGGATTTGTGCAACTCTGGTGGTGCAATTCAATATTGCTACTTCGTGGAAGTTGGTTTTCGCGTACGCGTTGTAATAAGACTTCCCAAACGGGCCAAATCTGCGACTACCGGGTAACTCTCCTTGTGAAATTTCCAGAACATTTTGGAAACATATATAAACCCTATTCAACACCACATCTGCTAGCCTCACAAACACTTTTGAATTCCTGATGTCGCAAGCAGACGAATTGAAAGCTCAAGGAAATGCAGCGTTTGCTGCTAAGGATTTCTCCAAGGCCATTGACCTGTTCACACAGGCTATCGAGGCCTCGCCGTCTCCTAACCATGTTCTGTATTCCAACCGATCAGGTAGTTATGCCAGCCAAGGCAGGTTCGATCTGGCCCTGAAGGATGCAGATGAGTGCATAAAGATCAACCCGGACTGGGTTAAAGGATATACGAGGAAAGGTGCTGCTTTGCATGGCGCTGGCGATCTTTTAGGAGCCAACGATGCCTACGAATTGGCTCTGAAGAAAGATCCTTCCAATGCCCAGGCTCAGGCCGGCTTCAAGTCGGTCCAGGATGCCATCGCTCAGGAAGCGGAACAGGATGGCGGTGATATGGGATTCGGTGCTATCTTGAAAGATCCTTCTGCCTGGCAAAGGCTGCGAACGAACCCGAAAACCAAGGATTTTGCTGATGATCCGGTATTTGTCCAGAAATTACAATCATTGTCTAAGGGTGCCAAGGACGCTCTTCAGGTAATGCAGACCGACAACAGGCTGATGCAGGCATTGACGGTTATGATGGGAATGGACAACCTTTCTCAGGAGGATTCCCCCATGTATGGCGATACTTTAAAGTCTGAGGGTCCACCTAAAAAGATCTACGATCCACCTAAGAAGGAGGAAAAAAAGGTGGAAGAGGAAGACCCTGAAGGAAAGAAGGAGGCTGATGCAGAAAAACAACTGGGAAATGCAGCCTATAAGAAACGCCAGTTTGACGAAGCCATTTCTCACTATAATAAGGCTTATGAATTGTACAAGGATATCACCTACTTGAATAACCGATCTGCAGCGGAGTATGAAAAGGGCGACTATGACCAGGCTATTAAGACGGGCTTGCAAGCTGTTGAGGAGGGTCGAGAGATTCGTGCTGATTATACTCTGCTTGCTAAAGCATTTGGGCGAGTTGGCTCCTGCTACTTGAAGAAGGACGACCTCAGTCAAGCAATTGAGTACTTCAATCGTTCATTGACTGAGCATCGAACTCCGGATATACTCAACAAACTGCGTTCTACTGAAAAGGAATTGAAGAAACGCGAGTCGGAGAGTTACATTGACCCCGAAAAGGCAGAAGAAGCACGAGATGCGGGAAATAAAAAGTTCAAAGAGAGTGATTGGCCTGGAGCTGTCAAGGATTACACGGAAGCTGTCAAGCGCGCACCAAAGGATCCTCGAGGTTATGCAAACCGGGCAGCAGCTCTTCTAAAGCTCATGAGTTATCCGGACTGCATCAGAGACTGCGAAACGGCCATTTCTTTAGACCCGAAATTTTTCAAGGCGTATACCCGAAAGGCAACTGCCCTTTTGGTGATGAGAGATTATCGAAAGTGCATGGATACTTTGGAGGCAGCACGAGAATTGGATACTGAGTTTAAGCACACTCGCGAGATTGATGAGCTTTATAACAAGGCACTTAGCGCACGATTTGCTCCCCAGCCCGGAGAGACGTCTGACCAGACCACAGAGAGATTGGCTCAAGATCCCGAGATTGACGAAATTCGCCGAGATCCGGTGATGAACACGATATTGCAACAGGCCCAGAACGACCCAGCAGCCTTGCAAGATCATATGAAGAACCCAGAAGTTAGGCGTAAGGTCAGTCTTTTAGCAGCAGCTGGTATAATTCGAACTAGATAATTTGCCAGAATCTATGCTGCATTGAGTATAGCTGAATGATAATGTTAGCAAATGTTATAATTAAAACTGAGAATAAATCTGCTACACGTGACCAAGAATAGCAATCTGATAAATCGATAATCGACTAATATTATTGTCAATAGTTATTATTTATTATCTATTACCTAACTTGTTTCTTCCAAGTTTTTATGTCCAAATCCATTCTCCCATCTCGTCGTTCCAACCTTCACCATGACAGACCAAATAAGTCTTGAAGAAACTAATAGAATTCGCAAAAGTTTGGGATTAGCGCCTATTGTGGAGAAAAACGAGCCTTCTAAAGAGCAGTCGGATGTCTCAGAGGCCGAGAGTGTCAGTTTGGAAGAAACAAACCGCATTCGGGCGAGCTTGGGGCTCAGATTGATTCCTGCTGACAGCTCAGACGACTCGAAAGATGCCGGAGAAAACTGGAAAAAGCATGTAGAGGAGCAGAAGAGGCTGGTGGAACAGAAAAGAATTCTCAAGAGAATCCAGGAAGTGAAGGATCAGGCAGCTCGTCAGAATCAGCTGGCTGGTAAAGGCATTCTGGATGGCGATGACGACGCTGGTGACGCAAAAAGCTGGCTGAAACGGTTTAAAAAGAAGCAGAAAGAAGTGGCAGCTAAACGTTACGAAGAGGAAGAGGATGCTGATAGTACAAGAAGCCAGTCGTACGACGGTGAGGACTTGGAGGGCCTCAAGGTCGGGCATAAATTGAGCGAAATAGAAGGTTTGGTTAAAGATGATATTCTCACGCTCAAAGACAGATCAGTGCTTGATGAAGAAGATGAAGAGGAGCTGGTTTCGTCGAGGTTGGCCGAGAAGCATGCATTAGAAGAAAGACTCAAAGGTGCAAAGGGCCAGTCAAAATATCATGAGGAGCCTGTTGAAGAAGACAAGCAAGAGGATGAGTTTTTTGTGCTGAATGGCTCGACGATAAAAGCAGGTGACCAGGAAGTGTCTGAGGAGGCCCCACAGCTTACTAGACCCCAGGAGTTTTCATTGGACTTTGACAGCTTAGACTCCAATAACGGAGTATCATCCGATTACCAGACAGCCCCTGCCAAAATAAAGCGCTTTAAACCAAAGAAGTTCAAGCCTATAGAGAAGAAAAGGAAAAGGTTTCAGGAGGATGAAGGAATTGCTGCAGGCGAGGATGACTTTGATCTTCAGGAAATGCTAACTTCGAATCGAAAGAAAACTCTCAAAAGCAGTAGAAATGTCCAGACGGCGGAGGAGCTCGCGGAACAGATAGCCAAAGAGAAGGAGAGTGGCCAGGAGTTGGACAGGGAAGAGTCTGGAGGCGTGGTGGTCAGCAATACGACTGACTTTCTAGGGTTTATAAAGCATGTCAAAGATGAGAATGAGCTCAAGAGCGGAAATACAGAAGTGGCTCAAGTGAAACCGGAAGAAGATGAAAAAGAGGATAAGAACCGTACAGATGAAACCGATGAAAGCAAAGGTTCCTCTAACCAGCCTGTGCCGGCATCGTTCACCGAACAGGCGGAGTCGTATAGCGTGGGTGGAGGCATAGCCGAAACTCTCAAGCTTCTCAAAAGCAAGGGTACACTGTCGCAGTCAGACGTAACCGAACAGGAAGAGTTGGCTAAGAAGCAGGAGTGGCAGAAAGCAATGGAGCAGAAACGAGCACAATTGGCAAGAGATTTTGACGAGCGTCGCAAGAAGGCTCGAGAGGAAGCAGGCTGGGATAGATTAAGTGCACGAGAAAAGGTACAGCTGGCGGAATTGGAGAAAGAACAATTTGAGAAAGAACTTGCCGAGAAATCAAGGAATCTGTTTGCTGAATATAAGCCGATTGTGAATCTGGACTATCGGGATGAGCACGGGAATCCATTGACGACCAAGGAAGCTTATAAATACTTATCACATCAGTTCCACGGCAACAAGAGTGGGCGACGAAAGGAGGAGAAGCGGATCAGAAGGAGAGAAGAGCAGTTGAAAGAAGAAGCGCAGAGCTTGTTCGACAATGGCACGGGAGAAAGTAGAGAGCGGAAGAAGCCAGGCATTCGGCTGGCGTAGAGAAGCGATGAAGCATCTGGAAAGAATAACGAAGCATATGAAAACCATAATGAAGCATAAGAAAGCAATAATAGTCAACGCGAATGATGTATTTTATAATATTAATAATACTGATATTGTATAAATTGTAATATAACTATACCTAACTTTTTATCTAACTTTTATCTAACTTTTGCTGACCGTGTTTACTCGCTATGCCACCTCGTTCCCAAATGTACTCGCGCTTTTCCCAACCTTCCTTCACCACCAACCCCGGCCATGGCTACTCAACAACGAATGCCTCAACGCACAGTGCCCGGAGTGCATCCTAACTATCCTGTAGGAGCAGGATCAGGAGGGACTGCGCCTGGAATACCCGGTGATGCCGCGACATTGGTTGCTCAGCAGCAGCAGCAGCAGCAACCGGGGGTTTCCAACTACCATTACAGACAACCAACGGGCCGTAACATGTCGACCATTTTCGAGGACATTTTGCCCGATGTCAAATTATACTGGGAGCTTCAGGATGCTGAAAGACGGCTGGATGCGGTGATTAGCAGGAAACGGCTGGATTTGCAGGACATGGCAGCCCGAAGTCGAAAGAAGACCAAGGTGCTTCGGGTATTTATTTCCAACACAGCCAGTGATCAGCCGTGGCAGAACGTCTCGAACCTCGATACGTCGGCGTTTGACTTCGATACGGGTGCCGATCCTATGTGGAACATGCACATTGAAGGCCGCTTGGTGGACGACGAGCCGGCCGATTCGCCCAAACGGCCCAAATTCAATACTTTTTTCACCAGCATCGTAGTGGAGCTAGAGCCGCTCGGTGACGGGTCTGATGGTAATGAGAATAATACCATTGAATGGCACGAGCCTGTGGGAAATCCCGGACAGAATGTCGAGTTTGACGTCCTGGATATTAGGCGCAAGGGAGATCAAAATAGAAAAGCCAAAATCAGCCTGGCACTCAAGGAGTTCCCTGACAAGTGCAAACTCAGTCCTAAATTGGCGGAAGTTCTGGCCATGGAGGAAGGCACCAAGGCTGGAGTCATTGTCGCTCTTTGGCAATACATCAAGTTCCATAAGCTGCAAGATGAAGATGAAAAACGACTGATTCGATGCGATGGGCCACTAAGAGAACTTTTCGACCGAGACACAATCAGCTTCCCTCAGATCATGGACCTCGTTAGCCCCCACTTGCTTCGCAGACAGCCCATTGTCATAGACTATACGATCCGAGTGGACAAGGAAAGCACCATGGGAGAAGTCGTCTTCGATATTGATATCGAGACCGACGTGCCTCGATCAGAGCAAATGAACGAAGTGTTACAAAACTGGCACAATAATCAGCAGCCACTGGCTGAGCTGGATAACCAGATAGCTTTGGGGGTACAGGCACTGAACAATGCTCGTTTGCAACGCCAGTTTTATAAAGAGCTTTCAGAAAACCCTGCTGACACGATCGAACGGTGGACGGCATCGCAAGTGCGTGACCTGAAAGTGATTTTGTCAGATCAAGGCTTCAATGAAGAAGATGTACGACACAGCAGTTTCTACACTGACGATTTGCTCCGACAGAGTGTACATTTGTTTCTGAATGCAAAGCCATAGATGGTGATGAAGATGTATTTTAATTAAAAGAGGTGTTTAATGATGATAAATAGGACGAAGTATAAAATAGATGCCTGGATAAAGATAAAAGATGGAAAATAGCAGAGATTTTGAGTTACCATATTACTTTGATCCGAGGGGGGTCGAAATAGATATCTAAAAAGCTCATTGATGTTCAAATTCCCGTTTTTTCTTTCCGTCAGCCGTACCTTCTGCAAATCAGTCATGACCTCCAGCCAGAGATATTTCTCGACTAGATCTTCTTCTGCAACCCGATCCTTCGAGGACGTTGTATTAGAAGGGTTAGCATCTGATGGCGGATTGTATATTCCGACGGGGATTCCTCACGTGTCTCAGGAGACGTTGGACAAGTGGAAAGACCTGAAGTTTGATGAGCTTGCCGCTGAAATCATGTCTCTGTACGTTTCCAGAGACGAAATTCCATATGAGGACCTGAAGAATCTTACGAAAAAGGCGTACTCGACGTTTCGATCCGACCAGGTGACCCCGCTGGTGCGTTGTGGAAAGGAAAATCTTTACGTATTGGAGCTCTTTCATGGGCCGACGTATGCTTTCAAAGATGTGGCCCTACAATTTGTAGGAAACCTGTTTGAATACTTTCTGAGCAGACGTAACAAGGGTAAATCTCCCTCGGATCCTACCAGGGAGTTCATTACTGTGATCGGTGCTACTTCTGGCGACACCGGTTCTGCTGCAATCTACGGGCTAAGGAACAAAAAAGACGTCTCTGTGTTCATTTTATATCCGACTGGGCGAGTTTCGCCTATCCAGGAAATGCAGATGACCACTGTTTTGGACAAAAACGTCCATACAATGTCTGTCAACGGCACTTTTGATGACTGCCAGGACTTGGTCAAGCAAGCTTTTGCTGATACCAAGTTCAACCAGGAGTTTCATGTTGGTGCTGTGAATTCCATCAACTGGGCCAGAATACTGGCTCAAATCACCTACTATTTCTATTCGTACTTTCAGGTGCAGAAGACGGCTGGCTCAAAACCGGTCAAATACGTTGTTCCCACTGGTAATTTTGGCGACATACTCGCTGGATTCTACGCCAGTAAAATGGGGCTTCCAATTGCAGATCTGGTAATTGCTACAAATGCCAATGATATTTTGTATCGATTTTTCAATAATAGGGGAAGCTACTCTAAAAGCGACGGAGGTCCGCCTGTGGTTCATGCTACGCTATCACCAGCTATGGATATTTTGGTTAGTTCTAATTTTGAGAGATTCCTCTGGTATATCGTCAGAGAAACAATTGCTGATAATGATGCCGAGGCCGGCAAAAAAGTCGCTGAATGGATGAACTTACTCAAAACTACTGGTTCTTTCTCCGTTCCCGAGGCTACTTTAGCGGCAGCACACAAATGCTTCAGTGCTGCAAGAACGTCGGATGAAAAGACCGTCGAGACAATTAAAGACGTGTATCAAACTATATCACCTAAATATTTGATTGATCCTCACACTGCGGTGGCTCTTAGTGCTGCATTAGAACGCACGGGAAAAGACTCAGATTCCACTTATATATGCCTGTCAACGGCACACCCTGCCAAGTTCGCAGAAGCCGTAGATGCGGCCCTTTCTGGTGTTAGTGGTTACTCATTTGAAAACGACGTTCTGCCTGACGAATTTAAAAAGATGATGAAATCTGAGCCTAAGAAAATATTCGTTGATAAACCGGAAATCGGTGAGATCAAAAAAGTCATACAAGAGCAGTTAGCTGCTACCAAGCCATAAATGGCACGAGATATAAAATTTGCAAATAACTTAGTTATTTAAAAGTACTAAATACAAGTATAACTTAGTTTACACTACAAGAAATCTCGAAGTCATTCGTTGAAAATCATTCTCACCGAAATTATTCCTCTTCAATCTTCTCGAGCTTAACTTTTTCATGCACAATTTCGCTGTAATCTCTCGCTAGTGGGGCAACGGTATTAGCGGCCCTTTCCAACACATGCTGAACCCGTTGCTTCAGAGGTGCAGAGTCGCAATCAACTTCCATTTCAGAAAACCGTATTGTTGCCTTTTTGCTTTCAATGTTGATAGTGGCTATGTTTTTATCCACGTCTAGCTCAAAGGAGCTGCCGAATTGGGCTCGCATAAGTTCTGAAACTTGGTTGATGCGTGCCTCCTCAGACGTCGACCTCGTACCATCATGCTTGTGGTCCTCCGAAGTGTGGCATCCACAGCTTCTCGAGGATAGTTTGACCGACGTGGGAGCCGAATCGACCGACAGTATAACGGCCAGAACCGAATCAGCTATAGCATCGTTCATAACTGTGCCCACCCACTCTATTTCCGTCTCGTTTCCTTGATGAGCTATTCTGACCGCATTCATGATTAAGAACTCGGTTTTTTCTGGGGATTCAAGCAAAACTTCTAATGCTCCGAACATCTGCTCGAGATGGTATCGTATGAGATCTGGGCCCGCATTGACAGTAACAGTTAATTTCTCCGTAATAACACTAGTTGCCAGCGACGTGTATTCACGCAGATCAGAAGTTTGCACAAGATGCAGCTGGAAATCCTTTTCCACTAAAACTCCTGACACGATCTGACCATTATGGGGCGGATGTTCGGCCAATTCGCCCAAGGTCCGAGCGTACTTGACACTCTTGAAAGGAAGCTCAACCTCGTAGCAATTTTTAGGATTATAAATACGAACTTCACGCTCCGTCCCCTTTCGGTCAGAGTATTTACTCAATAAAGCAGACTTGAGACGTCCCATATTTGTAGCTTCGCCGTGGACGAGAAATATCGACTTTGCATTTACCAAATCAATAAACTCGCTGTTTTGCTTGAAATCAACATGGGCCGCAAACGAAAGTTCATGCACAGAAAGTCTTCGAGGAATTTTAACATCCGGGGAGCTCATTGAAGGAATTTCTGAAGGCTCATTAAGAATCTGCTTAGCCATTGTTCCTTCGACGGAGTAACCAGTGACAATGAGAGTGTTTTTAGAGTCTGGGGCCCACCGTTCCAGAAGTTCGCGAGAAATACCGTCTTGAAGCATGCCTGGGGATGCAACCATGACGCATGGGCCCAAATCGTCGAATCGGTCGAGATTTTTCACAGACTTGATATGCTTGAAATGGAACGGATTTGAACGCGAGTCTCTAAACTTTTTTCTAATATTATCATTCATCATATTGATGTAAGTCTGATATACAGCCATGCATTTTCTTGCTAAAGCCGAGGCATAGTAGATGTTGACATGCTCGAGATCAGAATGAGCGGCCCAGTATTCATCGAGAATCAGCAGGATTTCCTGGGCCCTTCCCAGCGAAAATACTGGCAGCAGGCATCGACCTCCTTTGCCAACGGTGGAATGTATCAAGGAAGTCAATCTGTTTTCTTTTTCGGCTCTTTCCATGTGGACTCCTGTTCCATAGGTGGACTCTGTGATAAGAATGTCGGGGGTTTGAGGAGGCACTTCAGCGACATTGAGGTGGCGGTCTTCTTCGCGCGAGTAGTCACCTGTGAATAGCACCTTGACGCCACCGATCTCAATGAAAAACATAGCAGCACCGAGCACATGACCTGCATGGAACGCGGTGAACCTAATTCCCTGTACTTCAATGGTCGAATGGTAGTCGACAGATTCAATCTGGTTGAAGGAGGCAGCCAAATCGTCGTCTGTGAACAACGGGGCAGACCCACTCGAAGAGCCACTGACCCTGACGAAATCAGATAGTAGCCAGCGGTAAATGGCTTTTGTAGGATGTGTCATGAACACCCTGCCTTTGAAATTGGTATGCTGCATCACATAAGGCAACGAGGCGGCATGATCCAGATGAAAATGAGAAATGAGAAGAACGTCTACAGTAGATAAATCGTACTCATCGTAGAACGGAAGCGATGCAATTCCACTGTAAGCAGGATGCACACCAGCATCTAACATGACGGTCTTGCCGCGATACGAGATGATATGGCAAGATCGGCCGACCTCTGCCCCTCCACCGAGACAGACGAAATTGAATAGATCGCTCGGCTGTTTGTTAGGAAGGAATGACGAAAATGACAGTTTTTAATACTTACGTCTGCGTCGTCATTTTCCCGTTTCGACATTGTGGTAAGAAGGAAAGTTGAGTAACTGTGTGGAAAAGCACAAGTTTAATGGGAACATTGAACTACAGTTTAAACATGCACAAACGCATTCTTATAGTTGGACCGCCCAAGTCCGGCAAATTCACATTATTAAAGTGTATGTAATTTGAATGTACTTAATTATATAGTATATCCTGCTTTGTCTAACTTACAGCATTAACTGGCACTGTGCCCGACGAGAGCAGTGCTTCAGATCACTGTGGTTTGCAACACAAACTCGAGTTAAAAACTAAATATTATGAGACAACTGTAGATATATGGATAGACGAGCATTCGAGGGCATTAAATGGGCTGGATCAGTGGGTTGAGAGTTTCTCGTCGCCGGAAGCTCAAGAAGTACGGGCTGTTTTAGGTGCTGTGATCTTCACCGTCGACTGTGCATTGTCAGTCCAACTGCTGGCTGATTACGTTAAGGCATGGAAGTTCTTTTTAAAAACTTTAGAAGATGATGCATGGGACGGTGTAGTATTTGTAGTGTCGAAAGGTAAATTAGCTAGCGATCGGCTGGCCGTGCTAGACTCAGAGGTCCAGTTCGAGCATGTAAACCAACTTGCGGCCACAACAGATACAGATGGGGAAGCAGATGGGATAGCCAGAATCAGACAGGGCCTGGAAAGTTATATATGGGATGGGGAAGAAGACTCGGACGAGATAACCCAAAGTATGGGTAGTCTTGGGGAAGACACCGATGCGGAAGTCGAACCTCAGAACCCTGCAATGGAGTTGGCCAAACTTATAAGCAGCATGAAGACGCCAATGCTAGACGAAGACTCTGTAGATAAGTACGAAGCGTTTTTTGCCCGGCTCAACGAGGCAAAGAACAATAAGGAGATGAGCAATGATGAGAGGCAGGCCGTGAGCGAGGAATTGGCAGACGAGCTGCTTCGCATGCTATGAATGTGTTCTAGAGGGCTGTGCACATTGAAATTAGGGGCCCTTGATATTTAAATTTGTGAGAATCGCTTAAATATTTATATGTATACGGGATACATTAATGCGAGCCTGTTGCTGAGACATGAGACTTCAGTTCATGCTGAAGGCACATATATATAATACAGATAAATGGCAAGAAACCACATCAGAAGAATACGAGTTCCTGCCAAATATAGGACCGGCAATGGACCGGCAATTGGTCCCTAATCCACCTTCTCGACCTTTCTCTTGCCAATATTCTTTAGTACTCTCTTCCTCTGCTTGATCATATGAGTAAACAGAATATAAAATCCCGGCAAGTATATCAGCAAAACAACCTTGAAAACCAGTGCATAGAGAGGATCCCAGTCCTGAGCTTGGGGAAGAGCAAAAAAGGTCAACAAGCATTCGCTTCCTGCACCCAGAGGGTATAAGATATAAAACGAATTATATCTCAACCACACAAGCGCCGGAGCAACCCGGCCATCATATACCAAGTTCACAGCATAATACGTGTATCGAATTATCTCGGTGACACTCCATGCAAAAATCATGGAACAGAACACTGCATTATCGCCGACATCTGGAAACGGATCAATAACAGCCCACACGAGAAACAGGCGTGACGCAACCTGCATGACGGCTGTACTTACAGGGCTCTTTACGAACCCCAAAACAGAGTGAATGATCTCAGCAAGGGCCAGAGTTTGAACATATTTGGTGAACTCGAATACCCCACCGGCCACGTATTCTGGACCGGCCAGGTATCCAAGAATTAAAAGCCGGCTAAATATGGCACCCCAGAGAAATGCCGAGACAACATTGTACGAAATCAGATAACCTTTTACATCCATGGGAGGCTCTATGGGAACTTGAATTGGTCTGGTTGGTGTTTGATTGGTATTGGGTAAACTACCCCAACCAAATCAGCCAAGTCCCGATAGAAAGCGGCGTGCACCTTGGGGTAAGACGTTTGAACACTTCTCACTCTGCGGCACTCTATTTCTGAATTTTTCATATTTTGATACCCTGGTTGTACTATATATGCAAACACATGCGTATTTATATGATCATCCTTATACTATACAAGAAGCTGTCTGAATTTAGCAACAAGTTATCCGAGTTTTGCAAAAATATCCATATTTTGGCACCACTGCTCCCTGCTTTGCAAAAATATGCATATTTTAGCAAAACTCGGATCTTCGCGAAACCAAGCGTATTTTAGCCGATTTACAATAATGTGCACATTTTGGCAAGAATGTCGTTTCAGTCTGTAGAAATATTCGTGTTTTGATGAAAATGTGCTATTTTGTAAAAATATGCGTATTTTGACACCATCTTGCAAAAATATGCATATTTTAACAAATTTGGATCTTCATAAAACTGAGCGTACTTTGACCAATTTGCAAAAAGTACGTGTATTTCGACAATAATCTTAATGTAGTTTGCAGAAATATCTGCGTTTTGAGGACAATATGATGCTTTGAAAAATATGCATTTTTGCAAACATATTACCCGACCTCCCGGGAAATGGTTACCCTACTTTGAAAAAATATGCATATTCTGACGCCACCTTGCAAAAATATGCATATCTTTACAAAATTTGAATCTTTGCAAAACTGAGCCTATTTTGATCAATTTGGAAAGGCACGTGTATTTTGAGAACAATTTCGTTGTAATTTGTCAATTCGCCGGTATGTTAAAGACAGTATGATGTTTTGAAAAAATATGCATATTTTGCAAAGTGCGTTACCCTACTTTTGTCAAAATATGCATATTTTGACGTCATCTTTCAAATATATGCGGATTTTTGCACGGAACTCTGATATTTCTTTGCAGAAAACTGAGCGTATATCGACAGATTTGCAAAAATACGTGTATTTCGATATTATTCCCGTTGTAGTTCGCCAAATTATTCGTGTTCTGACGAAAATGTGCTATTTTGTAAAAATACGCATATTTTGACACTATCTTGCAAAAATATGCATATTTTTACAAAATTTGAATCTTTGCAAAACTAACATCTTCTGACCCATTAACAGAAGTCTAGACCATAATAGCAGTCGTAGTTCGCAAAAATATTTGTATTTTGTTGCAGATGTGCTATTTTGTAAAAATATGCGTATTTTAGCAAAACTTATGCTCTACTCTGCAAATATATGCATATTTTAGCGAAATTTGGATCTCGGCATGTATAATTAATAATAATTTCATAATAAATTGCTCAAATATGCGTATTTTGACTATAGGGTATCCTACGTTGCAGAAATATGCATATTTTAGCAAAACTACGAGACAGCTGGATTGCGGTTATATTACCTCTTCTGCATATAGTTCACCGAAGAGGCTATAAAACGCGAACTGAAAGATTCAGACAGGTGGAAGTCACACTTAGACAAGGTGCATTTTGTTTCAAAGCATTAGAACAACGAATGAAGCATGAGCCTTTAGCCTAAAGATATGCGCATGAAGTCACAACCGCAAGTAATGCATAATAAACTGTATATAGATTTACAAAATTCATGCTCATTGCGAGACTCCTCTTCTAATTGAATGCAATGTTTTACCGATTTGTTGATGTCAAATTTATGTCAAGTGGGAAACAAGTGCAAGCCTTGAAAAAAAAACATCTTCATGTCCACCTTTCTTTGAGCATGAGATACCTGGCAGTTGCACTCAGTCTTTTTGCAATTCTTAATATTTTTACATTAGCATCGCCTTGGACTGCCGAGGACCGCGAAATATTCGTCCTTAAAGATGATGTGGAACGGGATATTGGCATAGGGACGACGTTTTACTCTTGGTTAGGTGTTCAAACCAATGCAGACGACGCTGAAATCACGCGTGCGTACCGAAAGTTATCCAGGAAATTGCATCCTGACAAAAACCCTTCTAAACGGGCTACTGAGAGGTTTGCCAGGCTCGGTGTGGTGGCCAACGTGCTGCGGTCGTCAAGGAGAGAACGCTACGACTTCTTCCTTCGACATGGGTTCCCTAAGCTTACTGGCACTGATTATCTCTATAGAAGATATCGTCCGGGTATAATTGAGGTGCTTATTTTCTTGTATGGACTCGTTGGCGTTGGGCAATATGTGGCTATGAGAATCACGGCTTCGAACCAGAGATCGCACATGGAATCTATCATTGAGCAGGTGACTGAGACCGCGTGGGGAGGTGGCATATCAAGCACTAAACGCAAAGTCGTACTACCTAATGGTAAAACATTTGTGATTTATCCTACAGGGTCTGTGTTCTTACTGGACAAGGACGTCGAGTACTGGTTAAATCCCGATGACATCAAGCCCGCTACTTGGTCTGATACTATTATATTCAAGCTGCCAAGATGGATATATTCAAAGGCTACTGGGAAAAAATTGATAGAAGCCGGTGATGGGCACGTTTTAGGTGGAGAGACATTGGAGAAGTCGGAAAATAATGATTCAGCCAAGGTAAAGAAAGCGAAAACCAACTCCAAGAAAAAGAAAAACTAACAAGCATTGATATCCTGAAGCAGAGTCAGTTGCTGTTGGGAATGTATATGGTACTAATGTGTATTTGCTCTTTGGCTATCAAAATTTGCATGTAGATTACAGCAGGCAGCAGTACGCATAGCTCTAGTACCTGGAGTAGAACGAATAATAACCCTCGCAGAGTAATAGAAATAAGCACTGGTAAATAGTATCGAGATTTTTCTCATATTATGACAGTTTTCAAAACTTACACTATATACATGATGGTATTTCAACCATCACTAAATATCATGATAACTGTGGCTTCGAACAAGCTCCAAATTGTCTTCATCACCAACAATGTCTCTGTCCCGCCTCTGATGTTCCTCGTCTTCGTCGTCATGATGGTGATCATCCATATATTGGGAGGCGTCTCTGTAAATGTTCTCTCTATCGTGATCCCACTCATCTTCATCATCCTCTTCATCGCTCGATCCGAAATGCCCTGCTCCACTCATCTGTTCAGAAATATATCGTACAAATTGACCGGACCCTTTTTCGTGTACTTCTTCGTCGTCATATGAATGGGAAACGTCGTCTTCGTTACCGTCATCAAACCCTTCTCCGTTGCCAGCTAAGATGGCATGTGTATTAGTCGGCAGACTATTTTCATCCGGGCGTTTGCCTCCGAGAATCGTATTATACTGATCGCGTGTCTGCACCAATGTATGCGTGACATAGTTGATCCAATATTGTTCTGTGACTGCAGCAACCACAACTGGGCTGACATTTTCAGGTGAATGAAGAGCAGTGAATTTAACAACTTCCTCAGAAATCAGTGTGAGATGGCCCATATATCCAAGTCTTATTCCAGTCTCTTTTTCATGTTCAACGCACCTGGCATGCCCCTCACATATGACCTGAGTCAGTCGGCCCTTTGCAAATAAGTCTATGGCCAAATACTTGTTATAACCACTGAAAATTTGAGCATTCAATATCTGTTGCACAATGTCGAACACAACGTTATGCAAAAAGTTGTTCCAGGGGAACTGAAAAAACATATTAAGAATAGTGATGATGCAATCATTATCTGCCAATGCAATCTTTAGACCGTCTCCAACAACAGGATTAGCACGAAGATGTCGCTCATATTCCTCCAGGTTCATCGGTGGCAGGCTGTCCGTGGACAAATTGGAGTCTTGCGGATGCTGTGTTGAAGTATTCGCTTCTTGAGGTCCTTCATTCTCAAACGAAGCAGAGTTCACTCTTTCAATATTCAGACCCTCCAAATCCTCCTCTAGATGTGGCTCATTGCTGCTTTTCTCTGCTTCCGGTCCTCCCACGGAGTCATCTGCAGGCTGAGAAGCTGCTTCTTCATGAGCGAATCGTAATTCAGATTCTAAAACATCCTGAGCAGATTGAGGCAAAGCAGCAGCACCTTCTTCACCAAGTATTTCGCCCCTGGCCCTAGCAATCACATTCTTAACGCGCTGTCTTTCCTTATCACGAGCACGAACGATTTCTTCACCAGCCGGTTCATTCAGCAGGCCCATATTGCTGCAATGCAACAATTCGGCAATAAGTTCGCAAACCTTGAACCTCTCAAAGCCTAAAGGCTCAATAGTGCCCAAGCTTGTGTCCACCCGTTCGGAATGGGGCCTGGTGAGCATTTCCTGAAATTGTGAAATTGCTGTTGTGAATATCTTAACCAAGGTTCCCAGATAAATTGGATCTCGAGGACCAGGAGGATGACTTTCCATGGTGACGTCCATGACGGGGAAGTAGTCGTAGTCGGAATTGTTTTTGCGAATAATCTCTATGATAATTCCGACACCCGTAGCTAAACCGGTTCCACCGCAAAGCATGTATTTCATCAGTTGATGCACACAAGATTCGCTGACGAGCTCACGAGACAGCTCGTTGGGGCCGATGGTATTGTTATCATTTGGGGAATTTGCAGAGATGGTCACAAATGCTTTGAGAAAATCACCAGCAGCAGCCTGGACAAATGTGCCAACATCAGGAGCGAGAAATTCAAGCAGACAAGGAATGAGTCGTTGAGATTGAAGGAAATCGATGATTCCCGTTGAATTATCACGCTTATCGGAAGAAATGAGTTTGAGCAAGAAGTCCATCAAAGGAGGATTCTCAATATGCTTGATGAATTTTTCGACAAAATCCGTCTTGGCGGTGACAAACATGACCAGATCACTGGTTTTCTTGTCAAGCAGATGCTCGTTAACCTTGGAGAAACATGAGGCCAGCGTCATGTCCAAAGGCTCGTCGGCATCTAAAATAGCCCACAACTGGTCCAACAGGTAGGTACGCTCCATGAGGGCCTCAGTGATACTCCAGACGTCTGCTGAGAGGATTTCCGTACAGACTTGGGCCTGGCGCTGCTTGGTCTCCTGAAGCTCGTCCTCTTCATCGTACGACGTCTCCTCGAGACCGGGCTCGGTGTCATTGGCATCACCGGCTGATTCATCGTCGCTATGATGAGAGGTCACGCGATGCAAGATATCGTCATTATCTTCACCGTCGGAATCCGAGTCGGTGTTGGACATGTGAGTATCGGAATCCAGGTCGGACTGGTCGCCGAAGGGCTTGGGCCGCTTGAACGAGTCGTCCGAGGGAGATTCAGCGTCCGGATCCTGCGCAGACCGTAGTTTATCATCGTCGGGCGGTTTAACAACGCTGTCGACTATTATATGGATCATTTCTTCCATGACTTGGGGCTCCCTGAGGTACTCAATGAGCTTTGTGTTCGGAGCAAGCAGTTCCTGCAGCAGGTCGTGCTCGTCCAGCAGCTCCGTAAGACTGTGATCGGGTCTGTCGAGGATCTTCTCGACCGCCGATATCGACGAGAAGCCATTGCCAAGCCTCCAGAATGCCATGGTGGACTGGCCGTTGGGATGCAATTTACGTGAAGTTGAAAAGATTAATCTGAGTGTGTGGTGGGAGTGGAGCGAAGCGGGAGGAATTGCTGTGTGGGGTGAAGAACGACAAGGGGTTGAGAAGCTAGGTGAGGTGAATAAATTAAAGGATGGGATAGATGAGAGTGCAACGAGGGTAATTTTTTGGCGTAATGGACGATTGTCGAGTTGTAGTGAGGGTGTGAAGATACTTATTGAGATTCACGACACATCACCAAGTGGTATCCTAAAAGACCGGGAATTAGGTATAAATTAGATATAATATAATGCAAGACATGAGTAAGGAAAGTGAGTAATGACAGCTCCGTGAGGTTGCGTCAGTTGCGTTGGTTACAATAGCTCTGCACTCATTCGTCGGATGTTGATCCGATCATTAGCAGCAGATGCCAAAATTTCCACGTTTTCGTGCATTTGTGCTTCCCATTACATCTAATCTGTGCAATTGCACTTGTATAATAAACTCAGCTAGGGTTGTTATTCGTTTTTTCTCAATAACGTTATTGCTCAGTCCTTGTAGTCCGATTGTTTATCCATGCATTGTTCTGCAATCAGACCGATATCGGCCGTAAACAACCATAATAACTCTTCACTTCTTGTCTTTTATCCATTACTCTAACTGCGCCATTTCACCCATTACTTTAACCGCTATTATTGAAAGATAACCGACAAATCTCGAAACATTGCTGCCTAAAGGCATTCCTATCGGCCAAACTCCGACATTTACTGTCATTCGCTCATTTCCCCCTCCTCCCTATCACGATATTCTCCATTTAGTATATTCAATGCAATAGAAGGAATACGATTCAAGCAATAACATGCCATAATATACTTAAATTATACGTTACATCTAGATAAAATATTGCTACCAGTAAACATAACAGCGCTCGAGGCCGCCTTACTTTCCATGTGGCTACAGTTAGTCACCCTTGCAGGCGTCTGCATTTTTGCATCCTTTATCCACGCTCTCTTCTCTCATGAAATTTGTGCTTCTAACCTCTCTCGCTTCAATCTTTGTGCTTTTTAGCACCGCTTATGCTGTCTGCAACAAGACGGCCGTTCTCGAGCAGTCCCGTGTTTTCCCCGAGGTAATCGATGCCTTCACTCAGACAGCCCAATTGTACGTGAAGTATCCTAATACTTCTGCGTGTTATGGAAACGTACTTAGTACTTACGATACGACTGAGATTCCCCAGGTCGAAATTATCTTTTCGGAATCTCCAAAAGGTAAATCCTACGTGTTGGCCGTAGACGACCCCGACGGCCCAGCCGACTTTGACCAGATCGCCCAGGCGGTCTGGGCTAATATCAAGCCGGATGTCGGAGCTAACGAGTTGTATACAGTCAATTTGTCCGCTGCCACCGAATACGAGCCTTATATCGGCCCTGAACCTGTCAACTACGGTTACCACCGATATACTTTTGTTCTCCTTGAGCAGGGCTCTAAAGCTGTCAGTCCTTTGCCCAATCACACGTTTCCCGGCTATCCTCAGTATGGAAACCGACTCACTTGGGGCACTGGCAAGGTCGGCTCGGGCGTTAAAGAATATGCTCAAGCAAATGATTTGACTCCGGTTGCCGTAAATTTCTTCCTTTCTGGCAAGACCAACGCCTCTACAGTAACTCCACACTACAACTGCTCGTGCAGCGTGCCTTCTACTTCACCTAGTTCGCCTGTTGGAAATTGGGCACAGCGAAACGGGGCACCTTTGGCGTCTCTTTTGGGTATATTTGCTTTTGTAGTTTTCTCTGTATTGTGACTTTTAGCCTAGATGCTTGTATAGTACCATAATCCTTGGACACTTCTTACAGTAATACAGTACAGTCTCGTTATAGCGGTATAATAAATACATGCCAGACATACCGCTATAACGCGACTACCGCTAAAACGAGATTCATGGCAATAGAGAATTTTGAATTTTTACAGGTGTCAGTACCACTATAATGCCATTATTTCTATATCGAGTACCGCTATAACGGGACTGCACTGTAGTTATTTGTGAACAATTTATCTATTTTTTTTTTTTTTTTTTTCATAGATATCACATTGAGCTGGTCTATCAAGTGTTCGAACCATGATGACAGGAGCTTGAGGAAAATTACCTCCAAAGTAAATGCATGAAAAAAAGATCAAATATAAACATATAGATATTAGAGTTAATAAATATAAAGTAGTTAATTAAGAAAAATATTAGGCAAGTCGCGCAAACTGAAATGCTCTGGTAACAAAGCAAGAAGACTGATGTCCGTTTGCACATTTGCATTTACCCAAGTTAGCAAAGCAAGTTGCTCGCTCAGTAAAAGACGAATCCGCAGAACACTGTTTGTATGCCTCAAAGCATCCTTTTATGCAGCTGCCTTCGACTGGCTCAGGCCCATTCTGGCCGTCGAATCCAGGGCAAATGGTCTCTTCCGCATACTCAAATGAAGAAATCAGAGTGCTATTCGCCTGAGAGTCGGACAAGGTGCTGTTTGTAGTACCGTTCATAGGAGGCAAGTAAGAGGTATTGTTTGTACCGTTCACAGAAGGCACATGAGTAGGGAGTGGAGGCAAGTAAGAGGTATTGGTTGTACCATTCACAGAAGGCACATAAGTAGGGACTGGGAGTATAGATACCCGACCCGTCGGGTCTTCCTCAACTGGATAAGAAGAAGTCTCGATGACGGGCGTGATTGTGCTGACATATTCGCTAGTCACTGTGAAAACTTCCGTCACGGTAGTAGGCTCCATTGTAATGTAAATCGTCTCAGTTTCAGCAGACGGAGTCACCGTCTGAGCCGGAATTGAAGTTCCATCGATTGTTGTGTATGGAATAACTGTCGGAGCCATTTCTGTGCCGGGAACAATGACCTCGGAGATAACAGTTCCGGGTATGACAGATGTAACAGTTGAGACAACAGTCTCGTACCCAGTAACAGTAGCACAAGCAGTGCACTTGGGCGCAGTAATAGTCTCAATCACGGTCTCCGGCTCAATGGTAGACCCGTCAACAGTTGTGCCGGGAATAACAGTCTCGACAGTCTCGATTTCACCGCCACTGATAGTCGTAATGGTATGAGGTGCAATAGTAGTAGCAGGATTAGTGGTTGCATCGTAAGTTGTACCAGGTACCACATCGCCGTCTATCAATGTCACAGGAGAGATAGTTGTGCCGGGAATAGTTTTGCCGGGAATAATCTTGCCTGGGATGGTACTGTAGATAGTGGTGTAAACAATAGGAGGAGCACCATCTTCGTCTGAAGCTGAATCGTTATCGTTCGAAGAAGTGTCCTCGTCTGAAGAAGAAGAATCATCAGAGTTGCCATCGTTTGAAGAATCCTTATCAGAATCGCCATCATTTGATGAAGAATCGTTGTCTGAAGAGGAAGAATCATCAGAATTGCCATCATTTGAGGAAGAATCCTTGTTAGAGTTGCCATCGTTTGAGGAGGAATCCTTATCAGAGCTATCAGAGTTGTCATCATTTGATGAAGAATCTTTATCTGAAGGAGTAGAATTGTCTCCCGAAGCAGGAGAATCACCGTCTGAAGAAGAATCGTTTCCGTCGTTGGAAGAAGGCGCTTCATTATCGCCTTCTCCAGAAGTTGTATCATCGTCGGAGGACCCAGCACCAGGCGCAGAGGTCTCTTCAACTCCAACAATAACAGTAACAGTTCGCTCAGGTACAACGGTTCCAGATACAACCTCGCTCTCGATGGTAGTGGCAGGGATAACTGTAGACTCTACAGTCTGAGGATGGACAGTAATCTCAGGGACAACACAACCAGGCACAGTGGTTCCAGGAATCACAGTGATGATAGTCGTGACATGACCAGGAACAGGAGTAGAAGGTGTAACAGTCACCACATTTCCGGTATTGGAGACTACCGTTTCGATGGTTTGAGCAGGAATGGTTGTTCCAGGGATCACTCTTTCAGAAATAGTTGTACCAGGGATAACGATGTCGGAAACAGTTGTTGCGGGGATAACACTTCCAGGAACGGTGGTGCCCGGCACGACGGTTCCAGGAATAACATGAGTTACAGTCACATCGGTTCCAGGTACGGTAGTGCAGTCAATTATCTCAGTAGTAGGAATCGAGACAGTGACGACAGAAGTGAGTGTCTGAGGAGGAACTGTTGTACCAGGGATAGTGCTTGGTTCAGCAACAGAGCCGCTGATTGTTGTATAGACAGTCGAAGGGCTGATGGTAACTTCCGAAAGAATGATAGTAACAGTTGAAACAGAAGGAGTAAGCGTAGTAGTAGACACAGACTCCGTATTGTAAATCGTAGTTCTCTGGATAGGAGTAGAGTTTTCGGTGGTGGAGCCTAGACCGGTTTCCTGAGAAGAAACCTCAGAGGATACCTTGCCTGTGGAAGCTGTTTCAACGGCCGTGGCTCGAGAAATGGTCTCATCAACAACTTCCGTAGTTATAACGGCTGTAGATGGAGAAGAGGTCACTGGCAAAGTTATGCTGCTGTTGGAAAAGCCAGAGTTCTGAGAGGAAACTTGGACTGACGACACAGTAGAGTCAGAACCATTACTCGTGAGACCTGTGGTGCCACTCTGCGTAATAGCTGACTCAGTTGACGATAAAAAAGGACCTCGTGAAGCGGTGACGGTGACAATAGATTGAGGTGCGCACGTTTCCTTTTCAGTGACAGTAAAAGCCGATTTGCATTCTGTCTGGTTCTCCGCAAGAGTCACGGTAACAACAGAAGCAGTTCCTGGGATGCTGACGGTTTCAGTTTCAGTAACGGTATCAGCAGGAACGGTGACGGTGACAGGGGCAGGAGTAACTGTAACAGTAGCCTGAGACTGCGTAGCAGTAGTCTGAGACTCAGTAGCACCAGCCTGAGACTGAGTGACAGAAGACTCCGACTCAGTAACTGCTGACTGAGATTCGGTAGTTGCAGGCTGGGTCTCGGTAACACCGGCCTCTGAAGAAGCAGAATAGGCAGAGGAAGCCGAAGAAGCATAATAGTCGCTGGTAGCAGAGGAAGCAGAAGAGTCAGAGGAAGCCGAAGAAGCGTAGGAGTTGCTGGTAGCAAAGGCAGAAGAAGCAGCTTCAGAGTTGGCCTCAGACTGAGCTTGAGACTGCTGAGCTTGAGAAGTGACAGCGGGAGCAGGCGTAGCAGCGCATCCATCAACGCTCAAAGTGGTAGTAACTCGGCCAGTTTCTCCGTTAGGCAGAGGGCAAGAAAAGGTAGCAGTGAAAGGGTTAATGGCATTTCCAGCATCATTGGAAGGCGCAGCAACAGTCCAAGTACCAGTGTAAGTAGCGGGGAAAACAAACTTCTTTTTATACTCAAACTCGTGAGAGACAACAGTGCAGCATCCAACGCATTCACCGGGCTGCTCACGAGCATCGCCGTGGAACTTGCCCAGAATGTGTGGAATCAAAAAGAACGTAGCCTGGGCTTGGTTCACTAGGAACACAAGCCCCATAAGAATAGCAAAGTCGGTCTTCATTTCTAGGCCTTATCAGTGATTATAGTCTGTTCAGTTGCTGTTGAGAGAGGCTTGTCAATTGCTAGACTGGTGAGAGAAGATAGAAGTAGGGAATATCATGGCAAAATACGAGTCCTATATATACGATTGTCTAAATTATGCTAGCTCATGCAATCGTGCTCTGAAACGGTTTCCAACATGCTCATTTTGCTTGGTGTTGTCTCAGATTTAGCAAGATGCCCTTTGTGGTGGGATGAGACTGAGTCTAAATCGGTGTGAAATTCGATTTAAATTAACTGCTGAACGCTGAGTCCTAACACAACCCCGGTTTTCGGTTTTTATAACAGGATAGATGTATCTAATTTGGTATTTTTGGAGATGCTAGTTTCGAAAAATTACTTGCCAAGTGGAACACCGGGGCATTTTGTAGGAGATGGGGCCGGTTGAAGAAGGTCGTTGTATGAAAAAACATGAAAAGAACGGGGTAATAACCACGATTTTCAGTCCATATCAAATATCCATATCTCTCTATAATATTTTTGTATTGGTTCCTCGATATCAATATCGTAGTGCTATTTTTCCTTCCTGTATTCCTTCAGTTTCTGTTGAAACAGCCTGTAATTTCAGTTTGAAATGTCGAACTCAACTGCATTTTAGTCAGAAGTAAAAATAAAAAGGCTCTACAAATATATCCTCCAATAGCGAGAAAATAATTACACCATTACTACTGAAATTCTGAAAGGTGCTGTTGAGTTGTAATGCACTGCGGACATACTTACACCGGCGCAGCTGAATAAAGCTGACCGCTGAGTCCAATATAGAGCAATACTTATGCTAATACGTAATATCTTCCAGATCTGAGACACAGTTATAATACGTTACGGATAGCTAAAGTTTGAGAGACATTGAGCTGTCCCCGGTAACCGAGGTAACGGTGGGCAACAAGATTTCCAGTAACTCAAGAAAGGCCCGATCGGTCAAAACTTTAATCACCTTAACGGTTTCCTTACCGCATAGAGTTATCTTGTACTTCGATGATGAACTGCATGGTGCCCCTTGATCGATAACGGTTTTTCCTAATTCGAGCTCATCTTGCACAGCCGTGCCTAGCCAGGAACCGGAGACTCCCCATAATTCGTTCTCGAATCGCTTTCAGAAACCAACCATTTTACACCAATATCGACGCTAACTATACTTCACGCTTTCTATTTGCTTTCCAATTAATGGCTGCCAAACCGCTTGTTACTACTCTTCATAAGAGTGCGCGCAAAACTGTGCCAGTTGGTGATGTCTCTGCCAAAAGTTCCAGAGCCAGCTCCCGAAGATCTTCTCAAGGATCTGTGTCTCCTGCTACTGCGAAGTCTACTCCGGAAGCTCTAGAGCCAGTAAGGCGAGGTAAATACGTCCACAATCGAATTGCCCGAGTGTCTATTGACGCTACGGAGGAGGATCTCCAGTTTTTGTATAAGGAGTTCACCCAGGACAGACCCACGATTGATCCCGAGCTGCCAATATGGATTGCTGATCCTGCTCTGAAACCTCCTACTGGCAAGAAGCAGTGCAATCGCAATCGCAGTCAAGCCAGCCAGCAGTTAATGAAGGCTCGCATAACTTTCATTTTGGGCCACGATAACGTCGCTCGCGCATGGGCAGACTTGGACAAGAGAAGCAAGACTAAAGTTCTGGATATCGTCAAGTTATGTCAGCTTGCAGACATTAAGACTCCAGGAAATAGAGATACTCTGTTTCCATGGCTTAATGAGGCCGGCAGAGAGGACGATGAGGACTCTAAAGAAGGACAAGCCTGGGCCTAAGTCCGGCGCTGTCGTGCGTGCTTGTTTTCCTATGTCATTCAACTAGAATATTATAAAATGTTTTTAAAGTATTAAGGTAAAGAATTTTAAATTATAGAAAGCTGTCTGTGATGTTGCTGATGCAAATATTGCAAAGAAATGATTTTCAAAAAAATATGCCTCGAGCCGGATTCGAACCGACGATCTTAACATTACTAGTGTTACGCCTTACCAACTTGGCCATCAAGGCTACGTACGGATTTAATGAGTAAAACTAGGGTACTTATAGTAGCGGCATGCAATTTTTTTTTGGCTTCTAGAACTCGCTGAGGGCTAAGTGAATATTTACAAATTACATGTACATGTAGGCATGAATGTGTACTACCAGCTGAATGCTTCTTTACACGAATTTTCGCATCTGTTGCCGGTTGGAGCTGTAAGTTGTCCCGGTTGGCTTTTTTTTTGGCCAAATTTCGGAACTTCACGTTATTTACATTAACTAACCTTCTCAAATATATGAAGAGAGAAATTTTAACTTCTGCATTATTAGTCATAAATAAAAACGCCACAGTAAAATCCTCGTAGAGCCTGTTTTCCAGCAAGAAAAAAAAGGGTATAGACGGTAAATACTGTAACAATAAACGTACAAACATGGCGGTCAACCCGAACCAACGGGGCCTACGGGAACAGCTGAAGGGCTTTCCGTGGCGACAAGTCGGTACGATTGCCGTCATACGATTTGCCGAGCCTATTGCTTTGACAAGTCTTTTTCCGTACATTTTTTTCATGGTAAAAGGTTTCCAGAAAGACATGCCCGACGGCGAAGTTGCGCGTTACGCCGGGTATCTGAGCGGAATATTTGCTCTCAGTCAGTCTTTGACGGGAATCGTTTGGGGAAGACTCAGTGATCGGTTTGGACGAAGGCCTATAGTATTGCTTGGAATGGTGAATACAGTGCTTGCCAGTCTGATGCTCGGTTTTAGCCGATCTTTCGGCATGGCTCTGTTTGCACGAATTTTCGCTGGCCTTATGAATGGAAATGTCGGAGTTATTCGTACATCCCTCGGTGAATCGGTCAAGCGTCATCACGATGCGTTGGCACTGACGGTTATGCCGTTATTTTGGCATATTGGATGCATTACAGGTCCGCTGGTTGGTGGTTATCTGGCCCAGCCTGTCAAGGAACATCCGTCATGGTTTGCGCGAGGCGGTCTTTTAGAACCTTATTTGGGATTATTTACAAAATACCCGTTTCTCCTGCCTAATCTGGCAGTGTCTATATTTCTAGGACTCGGTGCTATCTTTGGTTTCTTTTTCCTCGAGGAAACCCATATGCTCAAGAAGAAGAAGCGATTTACAAAGAAGCGGGCCGCTTTGGAGACTGACAGCCTGCTGTCTCGGCCTCAAACTCCGGATCTCGTGGAAGACGCATTAGACGAGCTTGAGGGAAACCACGACGATGACGGCGATATCGAGCGTGTTTTGCACGAAGCTCTACAAGACGAGGATTTCTATTCGTGGAATAGGGTGCTCATCCCTAGGGTCAGTAAGCTCTTGGTTGCTTCTGGCATCAATTCTTTGCAATCAATGGTCTATGAAGAGCTTCTTCCGGTGTTTTTGTGTGCCGACGTTCTATGGACGCCTGGATCCACGCTCCGTGGTGGCATGGGATTCACCGCTTCTAACATGGGCACTGTATTATCAATAGGCGGTGCAGTTGGAGTATTTACTATTCTGATATTATTTCCATGGACCGAACGACAATGGGGATGTGTGAGACCATTGCATTATCTTTCTCGGGTCATCCCCATATTTAGTTTCATTGCCCCGTTCTACCTACATTTACTCGGTTTTTCACTAGTTACACAGATCGCCGTGATCTCAGGCCTGGCATGTCTCCGAGTGCTAACTCAATCGGTAGCGTTTCCCATGCTAATGCTGCTAACGAACCGTTCCGCTGCCCACCCTCTGCATCTTGGAACTGTCAATGGATGCTTTCAGATGGTCAATGCATTTGGGCGCGCCACAGGCCCTATAATATGGGGATATTTCATGGAAAAGGGCCAATCCATGGGCCATGTAGAATTCCCGTGGTGGTTACTTACAGCAGCAGCACTAGTTGGAACCTTTCAAATGAACATGTTAAAGCCGGAGGAGTACGGAGAAGACTTAGACATTCTTGAACAGTAGTTAAAACAGCATTCTTTCCATAAAAACCAATACATAAATATACATGACGTATAAATTATAGCCTCAGTTAGCCAAGTACGTTCACGTGTCAGGACCTACACATTAATTTCGCACCGCAGCACAATGCCCAACTGAATTCAAATAAATCAAGAATAAGCAGCCTGCTTTCACTGGCCAGGTCCTGGATGCGCTTGCATGTGCTGATGCTGAGGAGCCATGTATCGTTGTTGAGGATGGCCAGGATTCAGTCCCAGATATTGGTTGTAAGCTGCTTGTTCTGGAGAAAGATAGGGCATACCCTGCTGTTGAGCAGCAGCTGCAGCTGCCGCGGCAGCGGCACGCATCTGATTGGTCTGATTTAAGTGATGAGGATCGTCCAATGGAGGCTGAGACATTAAATCATTGACTGGCGACGGTTGCTGCGGCAATCTTTGCTGTTGCGTGTGAGGAGGCGGTACCTGTTGGGGAATAGGTGCCTGCTGATGCGGAGGAGCCTGGATGGGCTGCTGATGATCGCCATTAGAGCCGTCTTCAGGAGCATTCAAACAGGCCTGGATCAGGTTCTTTCCCTCGGGTTTGGTCACCAGAGGCTGCAACTTGGGTGTCGTAAAAGTATATACCAAGCCAGTTTCTGACACAACAAGAAGAAGCACCTGGGTGCCGGTTAACACGCTGAGCTCATAAGCTTTCTTCATAATACCGGCTTTTCTTTTCGAAAACGTAATATGCCGCCTCGACTTATCCTGAATGAACTTGATTTCAATCTTTCGACGTTCTCGGCCCTGCTTTCGGTCATCGTCGTCTTCTTCTTCATCATCGAGAGCACGTTCGCGCTTTAAGCTGCCAGCATCTTGCGCATGAGGACCCGAGGAATTCTGGCCACTAGTGCCAGCACCGGAACCACCTAGATCAGTGGCACCAGTGACAGGATCTATGAGACCGTCAGACATGATAGACGCAGGGGAGAAGGTTAAATCGACTTAGAGTTTTGGATTTTTGTTTTTTGGTTGTGTTTTGGGTCAATGTCTTAAGCTAATAGAAGACACAGTCAAAACAAACAAGACGTATTATACTCCAAAAATGCGCGACAGAAATGCTAAAAAAGCAGACTAAATAGCAGACTTTTGAATTCCAATGTTATTGCACAAGGAGCCGATTGTTTCGGGGGCAGAATGGTCAGTTTTTTCTACCTTTTTTGTTGAAGAAAACGCGACGATCCTCCAGACAAAACGAAGAACAAGCGAAAAGCCGCGGTAGTCAGCAACAAGAAAGCACGTCTGACCAAAAAAATATATTACGCACAGACAGCAGCACGCAGGCGCACACCCAGAAACCCTAAAAAGAAAAAGGTTTAGGTTGCAGAAGTTCGCGAGATGGCTTCTGGAGTTGAGTCGATGGGGTTTTCCGAGCTAAAATATAGGCTGGTATTCACACTAAGCGGTGGCGGACAACTAACAGTGCTAAGCAAAATATAGAGCCGTAAATAGAATAGCAGCGACTCAGTAGCCTATAAAAAAGCTGCACAAGTGGTTTGGCGTTGTCGAGCTCCTTTGCAAACTGTCTTGGTTCTTGAATACCAGGGCTGATCGATTGGAGGCCTGGTTTACCGTAAATATCCTACAAGGAAAGTCAATATGCAGAAGGGTACAAATGGGGAAGTACTCTCTTAAAAGAGAAATTTTCTTGGTTATGATTGGGGGACCATTACCCGGCCGTAACTCTTGCACATTCCGTAGCAAACTGCGGGCCAAATGCGCACAAAAAGCAATGTGGGGCAGCGGTCAAAACAACAGCAGAGTTAAGGATACGGATACGGCACAGGTGCCAGGTGGGCAGATGAGGCAAGAGAGGATCTGGTTTGATATTATCAAGGGTTTTTTTTGCAGATATTGGTCTAGGGAGGCTATGCCATATTTTTTTTTGTCAAACTTGTTTTGTTTTTGTCCTTTCCCGCCGCTTCCTATTGGGCTCCTGATTGGTCACAAGGTGCCTCAAAACAAACCGCAATATTAGCATAATTGAGCTAAGGCCGATAGACTCGACCTATGGGAAGCCGGCAAACCGCGCAATTGCCTGCCTGTTGCGGATTTGACAAAGGCGGATACAGTGCGGCCAAGCTTTTCCGATGCTCTTCACTGTGATGTGTCTGTTTATTTCCTGTGTCTATCACTTTAAGGTTTGGACGATGTTGGCCAAAACAAGTAGCTGGTGAGCGTAAAGGGCGGCGGTACGGCTCTATATGAAACAGCATTGTGGGCCGCACCGTCGTGTCTGTGCTGTGAAAGGTACGAGTAATTGATTGGATATATTTAGAATCAAGCCACGAAGGTAAACAAGCCTTGAAGCATGCCGATTCGCATAACAGAGGGAACCATACCAAGGAGTTAAACAGTAACCCGTATTGCTGCGTATAACATCACAGACATTATGTAAAATGGAGTGTGGAGAATGGCATAGAGTGTATGGGACAGCATGAATCAATCACAAGTCATATAGGAAGCAATTCTACAAAAATGCCTGCTATGGAGCAATATTTACTATTGAGTATTACGTTGCTAGCGTTTCTCAAGTTGAGATTCCTGTATCTCAAGCGATTCCTGTATCTCAAGCGTATTTTCCTGTTTCTTAACGCCGTATTCCTACTACCTTCTCAATGCTGTACATCTCTCAACTTGTATCACAGCTCAACAACAACAAACTATTGCCACGGCAACATCACCGCTCAACAGCATCCTCTTAGCCAAACCAATTCTGCACGACATCTTGCATGCCTCACGTGCAAGGCGTTGGCCGTACCTTCCGAATTGGGTCGAAATTGTCACCCCAAAACAGCACACAAGTAAACAAACCATCACCTAACAACACTCAAAAACAGCCCCAAGGAGATATTTTGTTTTGTTTTGTTTTTTTTCCTCAATTCAGCCTTGTAACTATAGAAACCTCTTTTTTTATGGAATAAAGCATCACAACAAATGAGTCGTTTGAGTACCTTGAAAAAGACTGAGTTGGTCTCCCTAGCCAGCGACCTTGGCGTTTCGACCGACGGTGTAAAGAGCGATCTGGAGGCGCGTATTGCTACGTACCTTAACGACAATCCGGCTGTGGCTGGAAGCGATGCATATGCCGCATACGCATCGCCTGTAAAGCAGCGACGAAAGACGAGGAAATTGGACTCGCCAAAAAGCACCCCTGACCAGGATACTACTGCTGAAGCTGTTGAGTCGGCTGAGCCGGCTGCCGAGACAAGTGTCATTTTAAAATCTAAAGAGATTGCCTCGTCGTCATGGGCATCCGTTTCGGGCTTCGCCGGCAGCACCGCCGACGCGATTTCCAAGCTCAGCTACAGTATCCAACTGCTGCTGTCATCAGTGACAACCGTGACGACAGTTTTGACATTGTCCGAGCTTGCTCTATTATTGTTGACATTGGTTCCTGTATCTAAAAAGACCTTGATTGGATACTTGCTGCCTCTGCCTCATTTTGAAATTGTCACCTACTGGAACGCCTTTTGGCTTCCTTTGCTGGTGTGGACAGTTTCTTCTGTTTTGGTGCCTTTATGGGTCTCGTATTATATCAACTTCACTGTTGGTGCTGGCAGCCATTCCAAGAGGAAGTCCGCTAAGGCCTTCACGTTTGATCCCTTTGTTTACAACGGTCTACGACTGCTTGTAGGACTCTTCTTCTACCCTCTATTGCTTTCGGTGGATCTGCCTTATATTGATGTCGTAGCCTCCTCGGTTTCCAAGGGCAATCTTATAATAACCGATGCGCTCGGCAGCTACCCCAAGTATGCGGGAATTACCAGTATACTTGTAACGATATATGCCGCAATTGTCAACGCTTAAATGGCAGGCAAGATTTTATGATTTAAATACTCTGATATTTTGAGTGATTTGACTCTGATGCTCTACTCTGGATATGACAATTGATGGGAACACGGACGGGTAGGTGTAATGTTGGTATATTACCGCTATGAGACATAATGTAGCTTATTTTATAATTAGGTATATTTTAATGGTGTAATCAATGGACTTTGTAACAATAGTGAAGAGATTTGATATGGAGAGTATATGGAAGTTAGGAATAGATGGGCCATATGAAGACAATTCAGCAATAAGCTTTGCATTAGCACGCACCCTCGACAGCATTTTTAATTGCATCTTGCATATCAATTACTCAAAAGCTACTTGTAGCACTGCTTCCAATCTTGAACAATCGAGATGCCCTTCGTTATACATACATTCATCATTATATATGTATCATCTAAGCACCCTTAGGAGCCTCTCGGTAGGAAATAGCAGCTTCCTCGCCCATGGCAGCAATGACAGTAACAAGCAAATCCTTTCCTTCGTCGAAATCAGCCTGGATCTTCTCGCCAAGCTCACCCTCGGGGGCCTTGACGTCGTCCTTGGTGCTTCCGTCATTGGTCATCAGGTTCAGGAACCCGTCGTCAATGTCGAGCAACTGGAACTCAGTTCGGCTCACATTGGGCACATCCATGTTATGGGTGGAAGGAGACAAGTCCTCCAACTTCTTGTTGGTGAAAATGTCCAGAGCAACCAAGTGGACTTTAGCGTGGCCGTGCTTTCCAGTCTTGGACGTAGACATGTCCACAATCTTGCACGGTCGGCCCTTAATGACGACGAAGCCGTTCTTTCGAAGGGCCGAGCATTGGATGGGGTAAGTCAAAGAAGCGCCGGCGTTGGCAGTCTCAAAGGTGTGCTACAGAGGGTTAGAAAGAGCAGATAAAAAAAGCCATTTGCCTTGAAGCAACCAGTGCGATAATGTGGATTTCGTACTCAGTTGTATCTTTGGCCTTGTAGCTGCCAAATACTCACTTCTTCTTCAGCCATGGTGGGATTAACGAGTTGAGTTCCTTTGGAAGGGAGCGAATGATTTGAAGTGGAAAAAAATATAACACATTGTGCGTAAGTCTCGGTCCGGTAATTTTGAGCATGGCACCTGTGACTCTTTTTTGCGGAGAGCCGAGCCTATCATGTAACAAATTGCATTATTTACATTCAAAGCAGTGTAGCTTGCTAGTTGATCTTCATTCAAGCGTCCTGTCATTTGCACATGTGCTTATTCCTGGTTGCTGCGTTGGCAATGGTCTGTAGTTTCTCACTCCCAAGAAGTTACGGCTCTAGCATGAATAACGAGACCGATACTAGAGATATACGTGTAGAGTATAGTTTTACAATTAAATACAGTGGAAATAGGCTGTTAATGTAATGTTGAAAAAACCGTTGCATGCTAATGCATGACTAGCGCAGTATCGAGCTCAGCATAAATTAGCCTCAACAGAACCCCATCAAAGTTGCCAAAAAAATGTGGGGAAAATATCAAATAGATTAGTCGTGCTTAGTTCAAGGGATTGCTTGGTAATTGTAGCATACGGGTTAGTGTAGACAGATTCCGGCCGATGTCGGCCTGAGCCTTGCCAGGCGGCACCACTCCTTCTTATTGGTCCTTATTAAATGATTCTACAAAACTGTCGGGCGTATTCCACACTACTCCAGTGTGCTTGACAAATCATGCTATCCTAGTTTTCGGCGATTTCGGCATCCTCAAAGGTACAGCTGCATTCCAATCGTTGTTCCATTGCTATTCCTAAATTTTTTTCACCGATCTTTGTTCATTGAACAAATCAGACAGCACAGAGCTTCAATAATAATTTGATTTGGCTGACTGGGCTGATTTGGCCGATCGCGCCGATTTGGTTTCCGATTTATTGTTAACCTCTAGATCTCAATCAAAGCACTACCATCATCTGTACATTGTGCCATTCACCGTAGTCGCGCACGATCTTGTATTCCGTAGCCGAATTCCTTGTTTCTTTTTTACAAGTCTTTCCGTCGGTGCAAAGAGGTTCGGGCTCGCCGAATCAGGGATAGGGCCCCGAGAATGACCACGATGATCCCCACAACAGCACAAAGTAAAAGCATCGAGGGACAAACAAAGGAAGGGGGAAAGTAGTGAAATGGATGAATTAATTACATGGGCCGATTTATATAGCGAATTAAAGAATCATAGTGTTGGACGAATTCAGAATGTAATATATTAATGCAAAATACCATAGCTGTGTCGAGTTTTGGTGGCATGGCCTGTTCCCCGCAAATGTAACAGGCAATGCAAAGAAACAAAAATTTTACAAGCCATTGCCTCATTTGCATTATCGGCAACCGGATATACACAGGAAATAACTCATAGAATGTAGTACCTGTCACGTGGGGAACAGAATCCCCACACTTGGCGCATCTCGGCCAATTAATTGCGGGCAACGGCAAGAAATCCCGACCCCAAATAGGCTTTTTTCCTGGCCTAGGCCCCCAACCGCTTCTCACCATTTGTTTCTTTTGTTACGCCTTGGCTGAGCCTCAAGTCACCATCACGTGCTGGAACGACTTGAGCTTGTATAAGAAGGTCCCAAAATCACACCAAGGTGCTGCAGCAGGAATTTATAAAGGGCGGGTATTTTTCTTTCAAGCAGGGGTATTAGCAAGTTGTTGATTATTCCTGCCTGCTCTTCTCTCTTTCTTTTATATCTGAACCTCTATGAATCAAGGTCCCCGGCCATCCAACTTATCAAATGCGCTCGCTGCTATCAGCCTGAGGCAGAAAGAGGAGTCTACGGACTCCAGCGCTGGCAGCAGCAACTCGCAGTCGTTTGAAGGTAATGGAAACGACATGGACTTGGTTGCAGAGTCGCCGCTGCCTCCTCCTAGCCACACTTCTCCTCTGACCATGGGGTCCATTGGGGCCTCCAACTACATTCAGCAGCAGCATCTGGAGCTGGATCGAGTCGGGTTATACAGAAGCAATCCTCCGAGCGAGGGGATCAGTCTGTTTTCTCACCGCAGTGCTCCGAACGGGTTCAAAGTGGCAGTTGTGCTGTGCGAATTGGGCATCAAGTATAAGACCTTTTACCTCGACTTTAAGAAAAACGAGCAACGAAGCCCGTACTATGTCGGCATTAATCCCAATGCAAGAGTGCCTTCCATAATAGACCATGATCACGGTGACCACTCGTTGTGGGAGTCTGGCTCTATTCTTACATATCTGTGCCAGCGCAGCGGTCCGGATTGCCCGCTGTGGTCCGACGATTTGGCCGAACAGTCGCAAATCTCTTCTTGGCTTTTTTTCCAGGCATCTGGGCATGCTCCCATGATTGGCCAGGCACTGCATTTTCGTTATTTTCACCCCGAGGTGATACCAAGCGCCATTGACCGGTACGTTGCCGAGGTTCGCCGCATCTATTCTGTTATCGAAATGACCCTTGCTGAAAAACGTGAGCAAATAACCATGGAAATGGATGATGCCCAATGGAACAGCGGAAGCGGATCATCTTTGAATCCAAACCAGGCATATTTCGATGAGCCTATTTGGCTGGTTGGCAATCATATTACTGTTGCTGATTTGAGTTTCGTCACATGGAATCATGTGGTTGATAGAATCGGGCTCAACTTGAGGAACGAGTTCCCCGAGGTGTATAAATGGACTAAGGCTATGCTGGAGCGGCCTGCTGTGATCCGAGCACTGAATGGTTTGGAGGGTAGCTAATGGCGGACATTGCCGCACCTAATGGATCACTATGTACATAAAAAGCTTTGTGAATGAGCCTTTGTTTTTTTTTATTCAAAGTTAACGCTATATTCTATATGTGTTCTTGAAGATGTAACGAGGATTGCATTGAGGAAGAATCGACAAACAGTTTATAATGGGAATATCAAGATGAAGAGCAGGCATAGGCTCTAAATTTGTGAAATAGTATAAAATGTAACTGTTCTAACCTAGAAAACGCTACTTAGGAGATGATGCCATAAGAACCCCGGAAAACGTCATCATTGTATGTGTGTGACAATAATAATGGCATCAAACCGTTCTTGTATGTAAAAATAATAAACCGAAATTGGTTAGGGTAGGAATCAAGCGCCTAGAGCTGCGACGAAGTTCAATCTAGAGTCGCAGAAGACATGTGATCTCCTAGGACGGGAACGCAGCCAAACAACACATTGGCATGACAGCCGCAAATGCATTTGGCGATGCGCAGATCATAAGGGGCACTCGATTGCATCGGAAAAGCCCAGAAACCGCATTATCAGCGGCTCTGAAAAATCCATAGTCGACATCCGCGTGACTGTACTTATTCAGCCTGTAAAGAACTAAGCTTGTTTATAACATCGTCACTGTAAACGTTACTCTGGTCTTTTCCTCATAGCGTTCAAATCAGCAGTCATTTCTTCATTAGTCAAGTTCTCCACGCGCACTTTTCGATTATGTGATCTCGAGGGCCCACTAGGGTACCCAAACGAAGCATTAGTTGTGTTTCCACTGGCATATCCACTGGTGGCTGGCCCGCCGCTGCCTCCACTGCCAGAACCATCTCCGTCTCTTTGAGAGATTGGAGCGCTAGCTAAAGCAGACGCACCTGTACGCTTGCGGCCGGTCACCTGACTCCAATCTTCGAAATGGCGCAGCGGGCCGCTTTCTTCGGCCAGATCAAATGCAGGAGTGGCTCGATCGCTGTCGTTGCTGGTTGCCGCATTTGAAGCCCTAGTCTTGGAATTAAGAGCCTGAGCCATGTTCTTCTTCTTCTTATTCAGCTGTAAATGCTTCTGATGAAGATCAGAGTCAATGTCGAATACAGAAGACCCAGGAGTCTTGTAGTAATCAACATAGGACTGTAACCTTGTTCTAAGACGATCATGCAATTGAGTATTAGAGTCGTCGGCCTCTCGATCAATAGCTTCTAATGAGCTTTCTTTACTGGCCAGCGCACGAGACAATCGGTATGCTTCCAGGTTGTATAACATCATGAGCCGTTCATCCCGCAGCTCCTCCAAGTCAGCTATCTGCTGTAGAAGTTCCTCATCCTGGTTATTTACGAGTTTTTCCAGACGATCATGTAAAACATTTAAACGCTGGTGCAGTATGCTTTCTCTGTTCTTGTAATATTCGATTTCCCGTACCTCCAATTGTTGAAGCTTTTGCTCCATTGGTGGATTTGCTTGGGTGAAGAAGGAAAAAAGGTACCAGCACGAAATCATACCAAGAGGACGAATACATCAATAGGAGTTGGAGTGGATTGGAAAAAGCACGAGTTGCGGAGGAGGGTAATGCAGAAATGATTTTCGTTTTAATTTTGCATCTGATTTTATCTAATTTAATGCGGATTTTTCAGTATTGCATAATTATCTGATGAGAGCTCATCATGGAGATGAATACATCATTTGAGTAACGTCATCTGTCATCTTTTGTATTTTCTTACAATTTTCTTCTTTCTATATACTGCACGTGTTGCATCGTCATATTTCCATCAGTACCATATTTTCCCCTTCTTAGCTTTTCTCTTCTTCCCTCCCCTTACTCATATGGCTTCTCCGCCTGAGGAGTCAGTCGAAAAGCATGTCGAGTGTCGTCCTTGCCAAAGTCCAGCAATGCACTATGAGCTGTTCGACGGTTATCCCATACGACCACTGATCCATCTTCCCACTTTGCACGAGCTTGCAAGTCCAAGCTCTTGGTGAGATGGCTGTACAGGAATTCCAGCAAATACTGCGACTCCTCCAGCTTGAAATCCTTGATTCGCCTTGTGAACTGCGGATTCACAAACAGGCACTTTTTACCAAGTACAGGGTGTGTTCTGACGACCGGGTGCCAGGTCTCCACCGGTTCTCGTCGAACAATTCCACCCCGAGCTCGCGACGCTTCTGCTTGGCCCACGGCCGAGTGCAGGGCCTGCAGTCCTTGTAGCCGACGACGGAACTCCGGGCTCAGACGGTTATACGCTTCGACGGTATCGACAAACGCAGTGTCTCCTCCAGACGAAGGGCCTTGCAGAAGTGCTAGGAAGGTCGTGCCGGGAGGCTGTCGTTCGTAGGTGACGTCCGAGTGCCAGGCAACCGACGTGGTATGTTCATGGAAGAAGTTGTCATAGGCGTCGGTGCCTTTTTCTCGATACACAAGATGGATCTCAGGGTGGTCTTTTGGTGCTCCAGACGTAGGATGGATGTGGTTACGGCCAAAGTAGCTGCCGAACTTGGCGGCCTCGTCGATGGGCAGCTCTCGGAGATCCTGCTGCCGAAACACAGCAAAGCCTCGCTGAGCGATCCACAAAGCGAGCTCGTCTTTGCCTTTGTCGGAAAGCTTGCTCAGCTGAACTCCCCGGACCTCTGAGCCGAATTTCGGGGTCAGGTCCGAGACATAGTTGTCGGGGCCTTCAGGAAACAGGTTCTTGAGTGCGGGATCAGCTCTCAATCCCGGATCCTTGTGTTCGAAATCTTCCCAGGGCCCGTACTGATTGTTTCCTGTATAAGTAGGAGCATAAGCAGGGTACTTGAGACTAGCAGTATCAGATGCGGGGGCATTGCTGGAGATCTCCTTGTACACGGCCGAGTCCAAGGATCGGATTGTTGCAGGAGCAGTGGTAGTAGTGGTAGTGGTCGACATGATAACGGCAAATTGGAAATAATCAGGAGACTGGAATGATATTTTTCACTATGATCTGATTATATAGGAAATGGACAGTCGGTTTGCGTAAATCTGAGCTATAGCACGCAATCGGTGCCTGAGTCACGTGGAGATAAGGATTTGCATTTGGATGCGATAGGTCGGTGGAATTGATTTAAGAATTGCACGATTGAGTATAAGGCGTAAAGTAAGGAGTAACAGTTATCAATGCTTATGATTGGCGTAGATTGAGTGTGATAGTGGTTGGTCCGGGCATAAGTTTGAAGTTGCTGAGTGTAAAAGTACATCTATACAACGATTACACGCAATATAATATCCATATAATACATAATAATAGTTTACTCTATACTTGAGTCCGATTAAATAAATAATTTCAGTTAAAATACTCATTTTTTAGTGTTTTGCCGAATAGCTTGAGTTGCGATACTCGACAAGGCCCAGATCTACAGAACCGACTTCTACGCGATTGAGTTTGAATTCAACATATAACCACATATATTATATCCTATACATGAATTCATCTATCCATACCTCTATCTATTCATCTATCTATACATCTATCCATTGTTCTTATCTCTATCATCCTTCAAATATACCTTATGTAATTGCATCCATCTGAAATTTCCATTTTCTTCCTCATCATGTATTTCCTCAGCACCAGCTTAATAGGACACCAAGAAGATATAAAAGCACTGGATTTTCACGCTGATCGTATCTTCTCGGTCTCACGTGACTCCACAGTCCGCCGCTGGTCTAAAACTGGCGCCAATAATTGGCATGGCCAGATCATATATAAGGGATCAAGGTACCTCAACAGCGTCGCGACAAGCAAATCGGACCATTCCGTTATAGTTGGCGGACAAGAACCTACTATAGTGGTTGTTGATGATGAAAAGCAGGAAAACGAGCAGCCACGGCTCTTCCTCGTAGGCCATGAAGCCAATGTTTGTGCTCTTGATGCCGAACCGTCCGGGCTCGTTCTTAGCGGTTCATGGGATAACACTGCGCGATTGTGGCTCCATGGGCAAGAAAAGGCCACTTTGAAACACGATGCTACCGTCTGGGCGACGCTCATTTTACCCGATGCTCTTGTGACGGCTTCTGCGGACCGCTTGGTCAAAGTGTGGGCCAAAGACGGCTCCAAGTTGATCCACACGTTTGAGGGCCATACCGACGCCGTCAGAGGTCTTGCTCGCATCTCCGACGACGTCTTTGCAAGTTGCAGTAACGACGGTACTGTGAGATTGTGGAGTATTTCGAAAAAGTCGGCTGTTTCTGTACTCCGCGGCCATACCTCATTTGTGTATTCAATCGCCTGTTCGGCCAAAACCAATCATCTCATTTCTTCTGGTGAAGACCGATCAGTTCGAATATGGGATTTAAAAAGAGGCGAATGCATTCAAGTGATTACTTTGCCTGCCATCTCGCTATGGTCCTGTCGCTTTGACGATTCCACTGGCGATTTCGCTGTAGGTGGCAGCGATTGTATTATACGCATCTTCACCAGTGACCCGTCTAGAAGGGCGTCTGCTGAAGAAATCAAACATTTGGAAGAGTCTGTTGCTAACTCTTCTTTGGGAAAAGACCAGGTTGGTGATGTCAGTGAAGACCAGTTGGCTGATGCTGCTGTTCTCACCAAACCAGGTAGTAAAGAAGGCCAAGTTGTCATGGTTAAGAGTCCCATAGGCGCCATTGAAGCACATCAATGGTCTGGAGGAAGCTGGATCAAGATTGGCGAAGTCGTTGGAAAATCATCCACTGGCGGTGCCGGTTCATCTAATAGAACTGCCTCTTACCATGGCAAATTGTATGACTACGTGTTTGACGTTGATGTTGAAGATGGTAAACCTCCGTTGAAGTTGCCTTACAATAATACAGATAATCCGTACCAAGCAGCAGAACGCTTCCTGGCAGCTAATGACCTGCCTTCAACGTACAGGGAAGAGGTAGTGCGATTCATTTTAACCAATGCACAGCCAGTGGAGATCGGAGGGCCCTCGGCAAAGAAGCCGGAGCCATCTACTTTTTCTGCAGCACCCCTGAATTTGAAAATCATTCCGCATACCTCATTCATTCAATTGACAGCTTATAAACCGGAGCCCATTTTGAAGCAGGTCAATACAATCAACGATAAAGAGGCAGCAAAACTGAGCAATGAGGATTTAGATACATTGAAAAGAGCACTGGAAGGCGGAATCAGCAAAAGTAATGCCCCGGATGTTTTGAAATTAGTTGTCTTTATGACACAAAACTGGAACCCGGAGAATATCATAGTAGCGTTGGATATTCTACGAATTACAGTTCCACATTTGCAGCCATTGCCGACAGCCGTTATTTTACAACAGATATTCTCTACACTGGATGCTGGAGTGCCCAAGCATGCTCTGCTATCACTGAGGGCTATTGTGAACATCTTCCAGATCCCTGAGGGTCGCAAGTTGGTATCGTCTGCGCAGGTGCGGAATCAGGGCTTGGATGTTATTCGAGAGCTTGCGAGCAGTGGACCGTCTGTTCTCACAGGAACGATGCAAATTGCAATTGCTAGTGTATTACTGAATTATGCGGTGTTGGCCAAAACAGATTCCGATGAGGCTCTGGGGCTGCTGAATATGATCTCGGCATGCCGCGAGTTTTCTGATAGAGAAGCACAGTACCGGCTGATTTTAGCGATGGGAACGGCAATTGCAAACTGTCGAACAGAAGAAATCAAGCAATCTGTAGGTGCATTTGAGTTAGGGGGGCTGTTGCACGTTGCTCGAGATGAGCAGAGGTTCCGGGAGCTGGAGGATGAAATAGCATCGGTATTGAAGTAGGGGGAGAAGGCAATGACCCAATGAATCAAAGAATGTTGACGATGCAGAAAACGATGTTGACAGCGGAAAGAATATGATACCAGCAGAAAAGAATATGATGGCAGCAGACAATAATTCGTCATGTCTCTTCATGCAATCCTCAATGCAATCATCATCTCCATATTTCTAAAATAAACCACAAATCTTCCATCTTTTCACCTTATTTATCTTTATATTTTTCTTCCGTACATTCTCCTTCCAACTTATATCGCTTCTCCATCCTCCTCGGCTCTTCCTCCCACCTCACAATGTTCTACTCCGTGACCGAGAAGGAGGTCGTTTTTGAGAAAAATGGCAGCCTTTTGCATATTTCGAAGCCTGCGGGCAATATCTCAGTAAGTTCAGGCAAGCTCACTACTGCCAGGCAGGAAGCTGTGGCGATTCTGGGCATCATTCGGCTGCGAATGACCAAGTATATTCTGCTGATTAAGTCCAAGGAGGATGCAGGGGAGCTCTGGAACAAGCAGCACAAGATCTACCGGGCTTGCGAGTATGCGTTTATTCCGCTCAGGGAATGGCGGGCCAAGGACGAGACCGAGAGGCAGTATTTGCAGCTGCTGCGGAGCCATTTGGAGCGTGCCACGCTCTTCTTCTCGTCGTCGTGGGACCTCACCAACCCCGTTCAGCGCCAGGAACGACTCGATTTCAGCGTGCCATTATGGGAGCAGGCTGACGACCGCTTCTTTTGGAATCGGTATGTGAGTTCGGACCTGATTGCGTTTGCCGAGGCCGCTGGTCCTGTCGATAAGTATGTGGTCAGCGAGTTCATTCAGCCCGTCATTTTTGGCGTCGTGTCTCTGCAACACACCACTATCCATGGGCAACCTGTGCTCTTTGGGATCATCACTCGTCGCAGTCGGTTCCGTGCAGGAACGCGGTATTTCCGACGTGGTATTGATAGCCAGGGGCATGTTGCCAATTACAATGAGACTGAGCAGCTGCTTGTGGTGCACCCCAACAGCGATTCCAGGCGTATTTTCTCCTTCATACAGACCCGAGGAAGTGTTCCTGCGTATTGGGGCGAAGTCAATAATTTGAGGTACAAGCCGGCGCTGACACTGGGCGAGAATATCGGCATTGATGCTGCAAAAGCTCATTTCGATGAGCAGAACAAGATATATGGCCACAACATCCTGGTCAACCTTGTGAATTCCAAGGGCTACGAGTTGCCTGTAAAAGAGGCCTACGAACGTGTAGTTGGTGCTCTCGAAAAGAATGACTTGGATTACGTCTACTTTGACTTTCATAAGGAATGCTCCAAGATGCGCTGGTACAGGGTAGATGTTCTTTTGGACACGCTTCTTGAACGAGGTCTGGGTTCGCAGGGCTTTTGCGAGGCGAAACTCGATGCTGACGGTGGGCTGCATCCCATCAAGTCACAGCATGGTGTGGTTCGAACAAACTGCATGGATTGTCTGGATAGAACCAATGTCGTTCAGTCGCACCTCGGTAAATGGGCTTTGCAACAGCAGCTGAAACTGGCAGACATCCTGGCAAATGGTCAGGTCTGGGAATCCGATAGCGTGTTTTTGCAGTCTTTCAGAGCGGCCTGGGCTGACAATGCGGACGGCGTTAGTACGGCATATTCTGGAACCGGTGCTCTTAAGACAGATTTCACTCGTTTAGGCAAACGTACAACCGAGGGTGCTCTGCAGGATCTGAACAACTCCATTGTGCGATATGTGAAGAATAATTTCATGGATGGGCCTCGTCAAGACGAGTACGACCTGTTTTTGGGTACTCATGTGCCCTACGAAGCTGTGCAGACGCCGTTTGTTGATAATCGGCCAATTCAGCTGGCTGCAGTTCCATATATTATTGTGGGCACGCTAATTATGATCATTACCATGTTGGCATTTCCGAAACAGGATGGATTTTGGTTATTAAATAAGGGATTGTTGATTGCATGTATTGCAGCTTTAATATGGGCTACCAAAACATTGGTGGAAAATGGCATGCAGTACGTCAACTGGCCCAAGCTCTATCCTGTGAATTTTGTAGTGACAAAAGAGCTGAGATCGGCCTCGGGTAAAATTAAGGGCTTTGTTTACGAAATTGCAGGAACTGCCGATGAAGAGTATGCTCACGGCCATAAGAGGTAGAGAGAATAGATAGATTAATGTACTAGAAATTTTCAGCATCGGAGAGTAATTTCTCGTCTATTGTTACTCCAGCCTTTGCTCAAGCACTTTTGCTCAAGTCTCTTTTTGGTCTATTGCTTCTTGCGGCGTCGTCATCTTATTGCTGTTGTAGATGCCCAAAACGTACGCTGTTCTCATAACCACCAAATCTATAGCCATTTTGATGCTATCTTTGGCAAGGTCGATTTTGCTTCCTTCTACTTCGTGCCACGAAATAGCCACTTCATGGACCGGTATGCTTTTGTATGCGGCCACCAGCAGAACTTCCACGTCGAAGATCCATCCTTCAGTGTGCATGTACGGGAAGATGGCCGTTGCAGCATCTCTGGTGAACAGTTTGAATCCACACTGCGTGTCACGAATGCTGCGTATCCCAAATACAAACACGAGCGTGTGAAGGCCGTACATGAGGAAATTGCGTATAAATGAGCGTTTTACCACGGCATCGGTCTTGACCATGTGGGCACGTGACCCGACCGCTATGCCGCGGGCTCCATCGCCCTGGACGGCATTCACGAGCTTTTCTACGTCGGAAAACTTGCTTGCTCCATCGGCATCGGCAAATACAACGAGCTCGCCCCGAAAATACTTCATGCCGTGCGTTATGGCTCCGCCTTTGCCTCGGTTGCGCACCAGGCTGCATACACGCAGGTGATCTGGCTCCAGCTCGTAGTCCAGAGCCCATTGCAGAGCATATTCAGGTGACCCGTCTCGCGAGCCGTCGTCTACAATGAGAATTTCCCACGAGTCTCCAAACAGAGTCCGTAGAACCGGCACAGCTTCCTCCAGCATGACCGCCAGCCGTTTCGTCTCGTTATAGCAGGGCACAACTACGGACATTTTGATCGAGCCAGGGCCACTCTTGGCCACAGGAAGCTTTGCAGGACCGTGCTTGGCTGGCGGTTTGCCGCTCGTACTTATATAATACGTTTCCTCGTCCAGCACCGGTCGAGGAGTATGTGAAAAGACCAGGCAGGCTATATATAGCTTGACGTAATTAGAGCTGAATTACATAAAAATAACCTTAATACCTACAATAAGAACACCTGTTAATATGACAATGCCCGAGACTAAAAGTCCCGACATTATGATGGACATTTGTTGTTGTTGAGCAAATCAAACGTGTAGGTTTGGTGAAGCCGCAGGGGGTGAATTGGATATTATGAGAAGTTATGAGGTAACGTTAGTGATAAAAAAAGTGGTTTAAATGGAAAGTGTAGAAAATATATTTAGAGTATATGAAACGTAGTTATCCTAGTTATACTAGTTATACTGGCGTTTCTGTGTATATCTATGAAACCAGTGTGCATCTGTGTAATATACACGTAGTCGAAACTACACAGAGCCAAACTGAGACAAAACTGTGTGATGACCAAACGGCAGTTAAGCTGGCCGCAGCATAATTCGCAATAGGTTAACAGTGTAATTCGTAGTAAACAACTCTAATGCATAAATCGCAGTGAACAACTCTAACGCAGCAAACCAATAGCATAACTCGCATCAACACTAACTCCCCATCAGCTCCCTTATAAACGTCTCTAGATTTTTCGCTCTCATTAAAGCCTCACCCACGAGCACAGCCCCTACTCCATCTTCATGATACCTCTTGACCTGGCTGCTCGACGAAATACCACTCAGGGCTGCCAAAACCGTGCCTTTGGGCACCTTGCTCGTCAGCTTCGACGTCGTATTCAAGTCCACGGCAAAACTATGCAAATCCCGGTTATTAACTCCAATAACTTTGGCTCCTAGTGCAATGGCTCGCTCCATTTCGGCCGCGTCTGCCACCTCCACCAAAGGCTCCATTCCAAGTGTCTGTGAGTATCGGTACAATCGTCTGAGCACATCATCTGACAACATCTTGACTATAAGCAAAACGGAATCTGCGCCTGCTAGCCGTGCCTCGAGAATTTGGTACTCGCTGAATATAAATTCTTTGCGCAGAATAGCCGGCCGTTTCGAGCCCAGGTGGTCGACAGCCAGACGCACCTGCCGCAAGTCCTCGATATCTCCCTTAAACCAGGTTGGCTCTGTGAGTACAGAAATCACATTTGCACCTGCCTGAGCATACTTGACAGCCCAGGTAGCGGCATGGGTATCCAACGCAATGGGGCCCTTTGACGGAGATGCACGTTTGATTTCAGCCATGAGGGACATGTTGCTGCGCTTCAGACACTCAACAATGTCAATGAGGGCAGGTGCTAGGCCCATATCTATTGAACTCTGTAGATTTTTAAAAGATCTAGAGGGAATTTTCTCAAGCTCAGCAACGTCTTTCTGACGCTGGGCGAATATCTCGTCGAGAATGCTTGACTTTGGTTTGACCGTATTGGTCTTTTGCTCGTCAGTCCAAGTTCCGCCTCGAATCGCCAGCATATTCTTGACCATTTTTCGGCCCTCCTCAGTGAGAATGCTTTCGGGGTGAAATTGGACTCCTTCAACAGTCAAATGTTTGTGCCTGAGCCCCATGATGACTCCGCTCGACGACGTGGCAGTGACTTCCAAACAGTCTGGAAGCGACGGATAGGTAGCTGCAAGCGAATGATAACGGATAACGGCGACGTCCTGAGAAATCCCCGTAAAAATGCCTTTCCCGTCGTGAGTAATGGTAGATGTCTTGCCGTGGACGATTTCACCAGCAAACGACACCTCGCCGCCAAAAACAGTAGCTATGCATTGCTGGCCCATGCAGACGCCCAGGACGGGAATTTTCCCAGCAAAATGCTTAATTGCAGGCCTGGAAATGCCAGAATCTGTGAGGGGGTGACCTGGGCCAGGAGAAATCACCAGCAGATCCGGTTCTAACTGCTCGATTCCGTCAATCGAAATCTTGTCATTACGATAAACATGCACATCTGCGCCTTCCCGGCAAAGATACTCGTACAAATTCCATGTAAACGAGTCGTAGTTGTCAATCAGAACCACCTTGGTCATGATGACTGAATGGGAAAAAGTTCAAGTCGTGATTACGTAGGCAAATTTACAGAATCAAACACGAAAATCAACGGTGATTTGAACACGAAACTCGCCATTTCACAACCATGAGCGAATTCAAAGCAACGCCTCTTATCAATGCACCGTTACTTTCCAGTTTTGCTGATCGGACCGTGAAGCTTATTGGGGAAGTTAAAAGTCTCGGGCAGGTGGCTGTTGTGGATGCAGCTGGCGACGTGCAAGTGCATCTCGCCCCCGATGCTCATTTACAGCAAGGCAAATTCTACGAGTTTGTAGGCAAAGTGAATCCTGATCTTTCTTTTAAGATGCTTAGTAGTACTCAGACGGAGTCTTCTGTGCCAGTTGGTAAGTAGGGTTGTATAACTGAGAATGAGGACGTTTGATTTAACTGATTCAGATACTGAGAATCTCGCAAAGTTAGTAAAACTATGGCATAAGCATAAGGAGATGTTTTATGATTAGGTTTATTTATGAGTGAATAGACGATATTTGAATGGTATTAAATAGTACTTGTAGTAATATCGTTTGAAAGTAATGTGGTGAAAGCATGTTCAATCCAAAAGATTAGCAATGGAGTGTTAAGGCAAATAGCGTATGTCCAATGATACTAGCATGTTGAGAAACGCGGAAAAGTCACGCGGCATCCGCATAACTCGGCTAACCGTTGCGATACCAATCTAGCTAGCCAGGTTAGTATCCATCTAATTCCGATTCAATCATGTCCGCTGTCACACCGTGCGTACTGTACCATCTCTAGTTATAGCCACGAGGCACATGCAACTTATACAACCCTGATGCAATCTTCTCATGGATACTATCCATCATATGCTGTTCGTCTCCAAACTCTCCTGCACCACTCCTTCAATGACTTCGCTTGCCAAAAAGGCCTCCTGCAAGCTCTCGGCAGCCACGTGACTCAATATATAGCCATCATGAGCAGAATCTTCGATTTTCTTTTGAACTACTGCCATATTCTGGCTATTTTTTCCCGCTATCAGCCCGTTAGATACTGTCTGCTCCACATTTCCAAGTTTCAGGCTCGTAGCCAAACGGGAAATGCCCATAAAACTAGACACCATGTCATCTATTCGGACTGCCTTTTCGCTCCCGAATTCTGTGATTTCCTGCCCTTCGGCCGTTGTCACTTGCCCATATGCATCGAGGCCGTCAATGGGCCAATTCTGGGGCATTGTTGAGTGATGAAGGAAAGACTGGATTGTCAAGATCCCAATGACCATCCCGTTTGCAGGGACCAAATGCACGACTAGTGCGTCATTTCTTCATTACAACTTCATTTAATTCTATTGCGAATTATAATTAACGTCTTTCATCGCATATTATAATACTGGTATATGCTGTATACTTGTTATTGACTTTGGACGTTTCCCTAACTTTACCTTTGATCAATTCTGACATATTTAAACAATGGTCATAAGAACCGGCATATGCTGTGTTACCTCGCATCTCCAGCACACTCGCTATCCTTCGAACTTTAGTTGCGACTCATATAACAACGTTTTGTGGTTGTAAACGGTGTGATCTTGAGCAACAGAGAATACCACCGGAAATGCAATAGGGAAAAGCATGAAGAAAACTGTTCAGTGCCTGCAGCTTTTCTTGCTTTTCATTCTATACGTCATAATTACTCATGCCTTCGCAAACTAATTCGAGGACAGGAACGTGTTTTATTAATTATGTCCTTTCTTCAAAACGCCTCTCGGCTTCTACATACTAAATCTTTCTTCGAAATAATCTACTCGAGCACGAACCTCACAGAGGTTAGATGAAACAGCTCTTCGCACTTCGTCGTTGAGACCTCCAGGTCCGCAGCTCATGACTGCTATTGACTGTGTTGCGTGCATCATCTCGTCACGGACAGAGCCATTTGCATCAAACCGCTCCGGGATAATGCTCAGCCGACTGTCAGGGATGCTTATGATGCTTGGACATCGGCTTACTGCGAGCTGTTTAGAAATGGACCCAGACTCAGTGCTCTTCTCTTCTGATCCACTTTGCTTCTCAGAACCACTTTGCTGGCTCGATCCAGATACAGCGAAATCAATGTCAGCGACTTGCATCTTTTCATTGCTTTGTGCTTCTCTGGACGTATGTGCATATATTCGAATATCAATGCGAGGGTCTCTGGCCAAAATTTCCAGTTCGTCTTTCATCCACAACAGGTCTTCAGAACTAGCGATGCACCAAATGAGGACCGCTCGTTTTGCATCATATGATGAATTCTCGTCAATTACTGCATACGCTTGTGAGTATACGCCTGCTATGCCGACTCCTGCACCGATAAGAATTAAGTTGTCATAATGCTTTAATTGGTCTGTTTTACCATAGGGCCCCTCAATGAGAACTGGCATGTTGAAATACTTGCCGGGGTGTATTTCCAATATTTTCTTAAGCTTCTTGGTAATACCCTTCTTCTCTTTGACAACAAGGGTTAAAGACTCCTTGTCTACGGGTGACAGGATCACCGAGAATGGATGGGACTGCCAAAAATACCACTTGTGCAGAACATAGAGGAATATAAACTGTCCCACATGTGCACGATATATTTTTGGCACTTTTATGTTCATTTTTATGATGCCATTGGGGTACAGCTTGGCGTCTGCTCGGACCTTTCCACCAAGCGCAATACGGGCAACTCTAAAAATATAGTCTGTTGCCCATACTGCTGCCGTTGCCCATGTATATTGCACATTACCTTCCCGAAAATCTACATGATAGTGCAAACCGATTACAAACACCAGTGCTAAGACAATGTGCATTACCAGGTGTGTTTCATGAAATCTTTTTCGAATCCAATACAAGGCCTGAACTAATATCACGGCACAGGCCGCTACTGCAATTACACCAGCTATCCAGTATGGCAGCGACCATTGGGCTGCAAGTGTTCCTAATCCCTTATACCTGACAACGTACAGAGACAAATGGATAATAGTATGTACGGCCACAGCTCGCGCTATCCATCGATGAAATATCACAAATGTATCCGATGCCCATCCTGTGATAAGCAACAAGAAATTGTTTCTGCCCGCAAAGAGTATTAGCAAGGGCACGTACGTTATGGCGTAAACGCCGCCTCGCCAAGCGATAAAAGAAATCAATTGTTGCGAGACACTATCGTACATCCAGCTATCTCTAATAAAAGGAATTGCGGGAAAATAGGCAATGACATTAATTGCCGTAAATCCTAACACAATTAAGCTTTCGCATCTGGTAGGAATTCTGAACGGAATTCCCAGTTGCGTAATCTCGCTTGCGTGTCTGAAGCTAAACGTCGGCGGCAGGACCATGAACTGTCGACACCTTCTCATTAGGTCGCTATCGCAAGCGTTTAAAATCCTGGGCGTATATGTGCATACGAAGTTTACAATTGCCCTAGCGAGTAGGACGAACGCCCAGTATCCCAAAAGAAGCCCCCTACATGTGAGAATTGATTTTTAAAGACAAATTAAGCATTTTAAAGCCCTTATCCTTCGATTTTACTTACGCCAGTTTATCGGTTGACTTAACGAGCCTCGCCTTGGCAGTAGCACATTTCCAGGCGAACTTGAAATTCTCACGAGGAACAACAATAGGCTCTGTGACTGTTTTTCCAATCAGCTCCGAACTTGTTACGTTTTTTACTTTTTTAGGAGCATCTTTAATATCCTTTTTTATTTCAGATTTAGAAAGATTTTTGCACGACTTGAAGAGCCGCTTTACAGCCTTTTTGACGTCCGTTTTGTTGTGAAGCTGACTTTGAACGCAGCTTATGAGTGACAGCCGTTCAGCTTGCGAGACACAGCGGCACGGCTTGAGAGATCCTGGACATTCAAACGTGATATTCTTAAAGGCAATGTTACACACTTTAGCGACCTTCTTGGGCGTTGCTGCAATTGCATTACTTAACAAGAGAAAGGAGAAAATCAAGTAAAAAAAATGCTGAACTTTCATTGATGTTAAGGGTGGAATTTTTTTTCTTACTACTCTGTGATTACTACTTCTTATATACTGATTTGAGTTTAACCCGCTTTAGTCTTTAAATCTCAAAGTTTGTGGAACGATCTTAGCACCAAACCTCAATTGACGAAAACGGACCCAAGCGCACTGGGGCGTAGGGGAGGAAAAAATTAAAAAAAAAGAAAATTCATTCCTATTTCGTTGGCGCCCATTTTTACTTTTACTTAAAATTTATATCAAACTCACACATACCTTGTTGCCAATCACATCCAGAGTAAAAGTTCTCACCCCACAGCAGTCAAGAGTTTTCAACGCATGCGAAAAACTAAATTTGATACATTGTATCTGCATCACCAATTGAAACTTTCTTCAAAATAATCACTTCTGGCTTTAGTCTTCGAAAGGTTCTGCGAAACTGCAAAACGGACATCATCATTGAGTCGACCGGGGCCGCAGCAGACTACGGCACATGTCCCTGTGGCATTTAAAAGCTCTTCTCGAACCATTTCCACGGCAGTTAGTCGTTCATAATGCACATTGATATTCTTGGAAATGAGAAAACTGGCCGTCGACGATCGACTACTTGCTGGGCTCTTGTTTGCCTCCTCAGTCGTCCTGTCTTCAACTGGGATTCCAGAAGAATCCATTGCTTCATCTGTGTACGGTAATGGCGTGTTGACAAATATGCGGATATCGAACCTGTCGTCGCCAGCCAGATACTCCAACTCATCGCGGGCCCATTCCAGGCTATCTTCATGTGCAATACACCAATTGAAGATGACGTTTTTACGAGTATCTGATTGCTTGAATTGGGCTGCGTAGCAATATACTCCAGAAAACCCAACACCTCCTCCGACAAGCAAGATGTTATCATAAGTATTTAGCGGGAAGGTATGGCCGTAGGGGCCCTCGACCATCAAGGAATATTGCTTTGTCAAAGTCGGAGTGGCCAGAATCTCTTTCTCTAGGCTTTTAGTAAGACCCTGGCATGCCTTAATAACTAGCACGAGCTTGCCCTTGTCCTCTTCTAAGGGCGATTCCATGGCGGTAAAGGGGTGTGACTGCAGCAAATACTTTGGTCGATTCACATAAATGAAAATATACCTGCCAGGTGCAAACTTCCATAACTGCGAGTACGTTATTTTCATTTTTATAACTCCGTCTCGGTACAGTTTTGCTTCTCCTTTGCTGTTGACACCGCCGACAATGACCCGGCCGATACGGACTAGCCAGTCAAAAGCCCATACGCCAACAGTTGCCCACACGTACTGTAAGCCTCCTGAAAGGTAGTACACATGATAATGAAGGACTATCGTGAATACTATCGCAAGGCTTATATGTAGCAGCAGGAATAATTCGTGGAATTTCTGTCGAAGTACATGCATAGCTTGAACGAGCATGACAGCACCAACGATGGCAGCGCAGAACCCCATAATGAAGTACTTAGAGGTCCATTCTTCGGCAAGGTAACCGTTGGCATGGAAAGAGATGGCATAGGTTGTCGAGTGTGCAATTGCGAGAGCCATCATCCACCTGGCAAGCCATCTGTGAAACACAATGAAGGTATCGACGGGCCAGCCAGTGAGCCAGATAAGAAAGTTATTTCTGCCCGCAAACAGATACATTAAAGGAACATGTACTATTGCCAGCACACCTGTCCTCCAGCCAAGGAATGACCGGATTTGCTGAGTGGTAGAGTCGTAATACCAACTGCCTTGGACGATTGGATAATCTGCACAAACGAGCACGAAAGTCAGGATAGAGTGACCTATGATTATCAATGTTTCGAATCTAGCAGGAACGTTATGGGTGTAGCCATATCTGGAGATAACCGATGAATGCGTATATCGGAAGGTTGCAGGCATAAGAAAGGTTCCTCTGATATATCGAGTGAACTGACCATCAAATGCCAGTAATAATTTCGGAGTAAAGTGATGAGCGAAGTTTGTAATGCTTCGTGCAATAGCTACAAAGAACCAGAAACATGCAATTCCGACGCTGGGCTAGTTAGCAAGACGACTATATACATTTTGCATCATACTCACGCCATGATATCGCAAACCCATAAGTTATAATATGATGCGAATACACATTTTTTTGCAAAGTTATAATTCTCTGAAGGAATTATAATAGGATAGGTAAGATTGACGCCTCGTATTTCATCAGAAGTGACTCTTTTCACCTCCAAAGGCGCCCATTTAGTATCGTTTGCCAGTATTTCCGGGGTTATCATAGGACAATAACGGCCTAAGGATACAAAAGCTATATCTAGTTCCTCACTCGTTTCCAAGTGTGACATCGCGCAGTAGACAAGGGTCCGTCTCTGCGGAGTCGTACATATGCAAGTGGTAGGATCCGGACAGTCAAACGTGATATTCGTCAAAGCGGTCCTGCATGTATTACCGATTTTATTTCCAATCGGATAGCTGTTGCAGTAAGCAGCAGTGATCAGATTGACAATAGCTAGTAGATAGCATACAAGGCGTTTCATAGTGGGCAATGGGCCGTCGGTACTCTCTTCGGTGAGAGTGGCTTCATTTTATACTAAGGGTCGGGCGGTTCCTTGGAAGAAAGCCTCATTGGCAACCGCGTTTCCCCAATAGGAAATTTTGGACCACTGCAAAATACATGTGAAGCGACAGGTGTTAGGCGACAGGAATGATGCTCAAGTAAGCTTGACTACGAATCACAATCAGACAAATAAAGAGCACGCATTCAGCCAGTAGATGGAAGACATGTTATCAGAGGAAAAAATTTTTTATTAAGATTCTAACTCAATACAACTTAATCTAACACTGGTGTTGGAGTACTTTTATCTTTCTTTTTTTTTTGTTTTTTTTTTTTTGTTGAGATCGCCCTAGCAATGGTTGCAGATTGAGCAATTGTCGTAGATTATCTGATAAAAAACTAGCACGACCTAAGTGGCAGTACCCACAAAATGGCCATTCCTTTGGCACTTTGCACTCCAAACTTTTCAACGTATTTAAGTTTGAGGCATATTTCAACTAAAAATAACTCATATCTTACAATGTCTCGCATGCAGATCCCGTATGGCCCCATCGTACAGGAGTAGCAAGCTTATTACAAACGCAGCGCCCACCAAAAAAAAACATAAGGTATTTCAAATCCGAAATCGGCCGTGTGGTGACAGGGCAAGGTAAATAACGTATGATCGCGTGCCTACTACTCTAACCGGGAAACTCGTATAGTTTATTCTAGGGCAAATATATAGCTATTTTAATACGCCTTTGTAAATTCCATTCGATATTTGATATGTTTTTGTATATGCCAGTTTTCCCGCACCTTGTGATTTACTTGTTGTGTGCTCTTTTTTCTTTTATTATGTGATCTTTACTCCAGTTCCTAATTAGGAATTTATCAGATTGAAATTTTTGATGCCGTGCGTCGGGAAAAGGGCCCGAATCAGCTAGCTCCACAAAAGGAAAACGATCTCGTTAACAAGTTAATTGAATTTCATTGGTTCGTATATGCAGAATTAGCTCATTATATTACATGCTGTATGTTTGTGTTGATGTAAAGCCGGGGGTTTTCTTGTCAGTGCTACCCATCATAGTTTCATCATATTGGTAAAAGGACGGAGGTGGCGACGAGGGAACCGTGTCGTGCGTCGCTTCCGAGTTGAAAATATCATCGTCGAAGCTAGTCAATGTAGAGAAATGATCAGTATATCTTTTCGATGGAGATTCCATAAATGCCTTGAAAATATCATCCTCATCTGCCAGCTTGGTACTATGTTGCTGAATAAATTTGTTGATCCATTTGCTTGCCGGTGTCAAAGACCCAGGCTCAATACCTCGATGGGGAGTCTTCTTCTGGGGCGTTTTGAACAGTGCATCGACATCAAAAGTATGTCGGTCACTGGGTGAATCTGGGGCTGGAGGAATATTCTCCTTGTTAGATTCATCGTAATCCATATCGACGCTGGGCTGATTCGTACTTGAGTCGCTTTCATTTTCGTTATTGGTTGCGCTAGAAGCCGGAAGCCGCTTACGAGCACCCGGAAGTTGTAGGCCAGCCGGCTCAGACATCGGCAACTGCAAAGGCAAAGACGCAACGGAAGCAGATTTTCCAGCAGGAGACGACCTGAAACCCGAATTATCTGATGAGCTGTTCGAAAACGATGAGCTATTGGCTCTCTGCTGTAGAATAGCGACGATATTCTTAACTGGCGATGACAGAGCACTGCTTTGAACAGAATCAGCTCTTTCTTCCGGACGTTCTTCAGCCGGTTGACTTTCCTGCACAGCCACCTGAGTAGCCAAATAGCTGTTGATATCAGCAGCGCCAGTCTTACGGCCCTTTCTAGTCCCCCACAGGTCCTTTGGTCTCATGGTCTTTTTGACACTGTACCAAAGGCCACAAGGATTGCACAAGGTAACGTCCTCATTGTCGCCTAATTTAAACCGTCGCCATGTCGGTGTACGAATACTTCCACAGTTTTCACAGTAAGTGGGGATTTTACCTTCTACGAGAGATTCCACGAGCCGTTGGTCAATCTTGTATCGCTGGCGATCTGCTCTTTTGGTGGGAGCATCGGCAGGCGATTGGCCCTTGTTAGGACCGACGCTGTTAGCCCTAGATTTGCGTCCACCATTACTATTAGAATCACTGCTATTGGATGTGTTGGTTGAAGCGGCCATTGGTGAGTCAAGAGAGTCGGTACTGGCAACAGAAGATGCAGAGGCAGCATTATCGTCAGCAAACGTCTCCTGGGCAGAAGCTCTTCTTCCCTCGTTTTTGGAGAATTTACCCACAGATAATTTACGATGTTGAGGCTCGGAGTCCGGAGCAGGCGATGACGCCAAATACTGAGAATAGTAGGAAGTTGTTCCTGAGCTCTGTTTCTTGGCCAGGTTCATCGAGGCTTCCAAATCGGCCGCCGTCAACGACCTCTTGCGAACAGGAGGAGCCTCCAAATTGGCCAGACCCTTGTAATGCTTAAGGGACTCGACGTAATGCGATTGCTGCGTTTTCAGCACGGGGCTCAGGCGCAAGTGGACCTCGAGAGTTTCCGTGGCATTGTAGATTGGAATGATGCTAGGGCAGACTTTGCCGACAATAAGAGTGGGGTCCTCGGTAGTTTCGTCGGAAGTGCCACGTAAAAGAAGAGTCGAAAGGAAGCCGTGGCCGACAAATATGCCGTCGACAGCACTTTCGCTGATATCTTTTGAGTAAACAACGTAATCGTTAACGTCGGTAGAGAGGATTTCCGGCGAGCTTTTGCAGACGGTCTCGAGACATTTGGCGATATCGACAACGCCCATGCTTGGCGACTGCTCCACTTCAGCAACAATCGGCACGTCGAGTAGCTCGGAGCTGCGGGCGAGGCAGATCATGGAGTGCGCCTTGTCGAACGTGTATACGACTTTGACTGTGAAACGTTAGAATACGCGATGTAATTATATACAGACAAGCTTCGATGCAATTATGTGCAATCGAGACCCGTCGCCCTGTTACTTACCGAGCATTGGCCGCGTCGACATGTTGTGGTCCATGGTTGGTTGTTGGTTGAAATGCAAAAGCTGGGCTGCAACGCGAATTTTGGCGGTGTCAACGCGAGAGAAAAAGTGCCGTATCAAACAGCAAGCAAATGAACAATTGCAATTGTTGCCAGGGGAAAAGATGCAAAACAAATGATGCTGGAAAGAAACAAAGTTGTAAGGGGCACAACGCGGGTTATATATCAGAAGCTGGAGGGGGCTCTTTGGGTGAAAGAGACGACAACGATTTTGAGATGGGCGAATCAACGCACAACAGACGAAACAACGGCAATGGATGTGAAAAAAATAAACAATCGGTATTGATGATGGAGGGGTGGTGGTATGTAGAGGCGCGTATGGGTGTGTTTTAGTATTATTTTTTTTCTGCTACTTCTTTCTTATTTATATTCATACATGAAGCTTCCGGCCAGCAATCCTTTTCTCCTCTTACTAATCCGCTTATTCCGTCCTTGCCTGTTCCTACTGCTACTGTGCTTCGGTTATTGGAATTTTCAACATCGATGAACTTTTGTTTAAGTTTGGAGGTTCAGTTGATGTGGTGATGGTTGCCATGGAAACGAAGGTTTCGGAGTACGAAGCAGGGGGCAAAAAGTCGGACAACGAAACCCAAAGGGCGAATGTAGCTAATAAAATTCTTTAGTAATGTCGAATTCGTCACTTATTACAGAAAAATACATCATTGGTTTGCTCATTGTGACGTATACGGCTTACTTCGGCCGAATGATGTGGCCGGTATGAGTTGTTTCCGTCCATTATGAGTTGTCTCGCACAAACGTGCCTCGAAAAACTTCGCCGATCCTCTCATTCTGAGTCACTTTCGGACAACGAAAACAAAAACCAACCTTGGTGGCAATATGACCAATTGAGGCGGCTTGTGGCAAATAAAAAAAGCATAAATAGCTCTGTAGATTCCCATGGTTTGTCAATATTAATTACGTTCTTCACTTGATCATCTATTCATCATGAGAGACTATCAGACGATGTGCAATGTTTTCATCCTGGAACAACAGGCCCACAAGGTTCAAGATCAAAAATATAGCCGAAACTTGAGACCGTCGCTGTCTGGACAAACCAGCGGAACAGGAATTTCTTCTAGGCTGTCGAGTGTGTTTTCTCAAGGCAAGCATTGATCATGACCGACAAGAACCTTTGACTACTATGTGAAGCTACAGCTGTAGTGTCAAAACTACAGTGCTTTCAACTAAAATCTATCAACTATTCTTTATTTATTCAAATCTACCTATGAACATTGCAGTAATGAGCTTGTTTTATTCCAGCAACGGTCAAGCTTTGCTAAGTGTTCGAAAAAGTTTTCTCGGTTCCCCACATTTGAAATGTACGGCTGGAACAAAGAACGGAAATAACGAAAAAATCTCCGGTTACAAAAGTATACATAATAATAAAATATTGATAAATTAAGAAGCATTTACTTGCTATATTAAAAATGTTAGTTAGAATTATTACTAGAACAGTTGGGGTTAGTTTGGCGTACAAATACTTTGTATGACTAAGTTCCCCTCTTGCATCAAAGCTGGAAACCAAATAAAGATCCAATTGTATTCTAATTCATCAAAAAAATACTATTTTCGACGGGTATACGCATATTCTTGCCTAAAAAGTTGGTACTGTGGTGGCAAACCGTGACTAAAACTCAGTCACACACGCCACCTCCTCCGTCAGATTACCTTGTGCGTCTATATAAGACCAACGTCCCGCATTCGCGTTCATAGCCTTAAAATAATTTGTTATTGAACTTTCTTCTAGTTCTACGTCGTCGCTAATGAGAAACCAAATCACACTTACCAATAATCGCGTTGTTCCTACTCGAGAAGTCAAACTCGAGAGGAAGAAGGTCCAGACCGATTCTCGACCATCAACTGTAACTGCGCAAAAGTCTGAACAAAGCACCTTGTACTCTTTGTCGAGCGGAAGTCAAAAAAGCTCCAAAAGTTGGTGATTTTCGATATCTTTCTTATATCTAACGAACTTGAATGACGTTTGTTGCATTTTGACTTGGGCTCCTATCCTTCTGTTTTCTTGACAATGTCACACTTGAAGCAAATTTTTACCGCTGTGCAGAAGCACGCGCAGCAGATGTAATTCTTGCTTTTCTATATTATTTATGGCTTTTTTATGTAGGGTTCTTACTTTACACTCGGAGATTCCAATAAACCTAGTATTTTCACCGGCAATTCATCATCTTAGGGAAATATTCTACGGCAATATTCCCTCTTGCTCAAGCAACAATGTTGATAGTTCATTAGACGAAAGCTGTTGTTTCCTTACGTTTATGTATTCACGCTTCCGAGCCAACTATCAAGACTTCATGTTACAATGTTCACGCTTTAACTCATCACCTTCAAACCACTCTGTAAATTTTGTCACCTAGTTTTTACTATTAACCGGATGCTAAAAGCTTTAAACTTTGTCATGTCCGCGTGTGGTTGACCGCTGGTTGCCATGGTAACAGTCTGCCGAAAATATGGAGAAAAGTTTCGAAAACCGATGACACCGGAAAAAATACAATTTGTTCCGAACCTCGGAAAAACTTGTTGTTTTAAAACCCTTGCAAAGCAAGTAGGCTGTGTAGCTCCAATTAGTAATCAAGCTCGAAGATTGAAACAAATTTGTCGGAACTCGGTTTGTTTTGTTCCGATAGTTATCTCATATAAACCTGGCTGCCGGTCCTCCTTTGTTTTCAGTTTATCAAGCATGGTTTCCACAGAAGAACCACGGGCCTACCATGGCGACCCAGAAGATAATAATAAAGAAGAAGAAACCGTAGAGCCTTCTTCTCAACGACTTCTGGCACCGGAGAAACCTGTTCCCCCTGTTCCTGGTGTTCTCAATGATTATCTGGTAGATTTCCTAGATGATGACGCTGATCGACCACCGAACTGGCATATAAAGGAAAAAATCCTTCCGATGTTCATCGCTGCTTCCACTGCCTTGGTGGCCACCTGGGGTTCGGCCGTCATTGCTGGAGGCACTGAGGAAATCATGGAGAAGTTCCATATCGGTTCAGTTGTAGCTTCTCTTACTGTTTCATTATACGTCTTCGGATTTGCAGTAGGCCCCGTCTTCTGGGGGCCTTTTAGTGAGCTTAGTGGCCGTCGACCTCCCTTGTTAGTTGGAACTTTCGGCTATATATTATTCTGTTTTGCTTGTGCCACTGCAAAAGACTTTCAAACTATTGCCATTTGTCGGTTTTTCATGGGATGTTTCGGTGCCGCAAGTATAACTATTGGTCCTGCCATGTGTGCTGACTTGTTTGATGGGTTCACTCGTGGAAGGGTGGTCGCTGCCGTGAGTCTTATGATCATAGCTGGTCCCTCGTTGGCTCCAATAGTCGGTGGTTACATTGGCAATTCCTATCTCGGCTGGCGTTGGACTCAGTATATTACCGGTATAATGGGCTCTCTGGTGTTTATAATAGTGTTTTTCTTTCTCAAAGAAACTTATCCACCGAAAGTTTTGGCTTTCCGGGCCGCTGAGCTGCGAGAAGAGACGGGAAATTGGGCCATATCGGCTCCTATTGAAAAGATGGAGCTGGATACACATGATATATTCTCGCGAACTGTTGCTAAGCCTATCAAAATGCTTATCATGGAGCCTATTTTGTTTCTCATAACGCTCTACCACGGTGTGGTGTATGGAATTCTCTATTTATGCCTCGAAGCCGTGCCTCTTATATTTCAAACATATGGATGGAAAGGGGGAAATATATATCTCCCGTACATCGGCATGTTGATTGGTATGATTCTTGTGAGTTTCACGAATCTGTTTTTCTTCGAGCCGAGATACGTTAAGAAACTCAAGGCAAGTCATCTCCCTATTCTCCCCGAAGAAAGGCTGCCTATGGTAGCTCTAGGTGGTATCGCCTTTGCAGCTGGCATTTTCCTTTTGTGCTGGCCTGGTGCTTATCAGGTCCAATGGATTGTGCCAACCATTGGCCTGGCTTTTATTGGCTTTGGTCTCTTTGGTATTTTCTTGGGTGCTTTCAACTATATCATAGATACCTATTTACAGCTGGCTGCTTCAGCTATTGCAGCAAACACCCTTCTGCGTTCAGGATTCGGTGCTGCTTTCCCTTTGTTTGCCGGAATCATGTTTAATAATCTCGGTATTCAATGGGCCGGTACTCTTTTAGGATGTTTAGCCGTCCTGTTAATTCCTATTCCCTTTCTGTTCTACAAGTACGGCAAGGCCATTCGAACCAAATCTAAGTATGCAATTAATCTCGAAGATATGATGAAGGCTGGACGCCAACCTAGTCGTACGTCAGATCATCATTCTCTACGATCTAGGCGTAGCTCTATACTGGCCATTTAGAGGCCGTGAAAAAGCATGACTGGTTTTACTTTTGTCAAGTTCTGTTATGGTTAATATTTTGAGATTTTCACCTTTAATTATCTGTTTATATTTATATAATAATTACACTTCTCTCTCTCAATGTTCTGTTGAAGTATGCCTTGCTCTGCGATGAGCTAGTCGGATCAACCCCTGAATCCATTTTAGGAACTTTCAGACTGATCTTCATCTTAACTAACAGTCTAGCTAGTAATTCCGGAATTCAATTTCAGCAAATCCTATATTTATTTATATGTACCCCCAGCTTTTAACAGTGCTTTTTCGGGTTTGTTGCGGTAATACTCCGACGATTCCAAAAAGTTTGCAACAGGGCCAAGTGCAATATCGTATTCCGCTCGTTATATAATAAAAACTTTAGATTATAATATTGCTTCTGACACTTTTCCTGCTATATGGAACATCTTAGAGGCATCTTGTTATGTTGTAATTAATTGGCTGTTGTAATTAGGGAGCCTAAGCTAAGACGGATATAGCTCGCCCGACCCGAAATACGGAAACGGCCAAAAATACGGCAACTCAACCCCACTTAAAAAAACCACAAATTCCATTACTTTCTCATCTTAATTTTCCCTCACTAATATGACTACAACCGAAGAACAGCCAGAAGAGTACCATAAAGAGTTGGAGGATAATACGGAAAATGGTGAAATCGATAGTCCACCATCGGTCCCTCTGCTTGCTCCCGGAAAACCCGTTCCTCCTACTCCGGGCGATATACAAGAATACTTAGTAGATTTCCTAGAAGATGATCCTGACAGACCAATGACGTGGTCTTTGAAGAGCAAGACGATCCTTATGGCGATTGCTGCGTCGACTCCTCTGGTGGCTTCATTTGGTTCTGCCGTCATTAGTGGCGGAGTCGAAGAGATAATGAAGGACTATCATGTCGGGTCCGTCGTAGCGACTCTGACTGTGTCATTGTACGTTCTAGGGTTTGCATTGGGGCCTGTTTTTTGGGGGCCCTTTAGTGAACTTACTGGCCGTCGAACTCCTTTACTTGTTGGTGCTTTTGGCTATATGCTATTCTCTTTTGCCTGTGCCACTGCAAAAGACTATCAAACTATTGTGATTACTCGATTTTTCATGGGATGCTTCGGTGCTGCAAGTATAACTGTTGGTCCCGCTATGTGTGCGGATCTGTTCGACAGTTATGAGCGTGGAAGAGTCGTAGCTACTCTGAGCCTGATGATTACAGCGGGACCTTCAATGGCTCCAATAGTCGGCGGGTATATTGGCGATTCGTATCTCGGTTGGCGTTGGACTCAATATATCACCGGCATCATGGCATCAGCAGTCTTCGTGGCGGTTGTTTTCTTGCTGAAAGAGACCTATCCGCCGAAAGTTCTAGCTTTCCGGGCCGCTGCGCTGCGAGAGGAGACGGGAAATTGGGCTATATCAGCTCCCCTTGAAAATATGGAGTTGGACACCCACGATATCTTCATGCGAACTGTTGCTAAGCCTATCAAGATGCTCGTTATGGAGCCTATTTTACTGCTTTTAACATTATATCACGGCTTAGTATATGGAATTCTTTATCTATGCCTTGAAGCCGTTCCTCTCATATTTACCACCTATGGATGGAAAGGTGGAAATGTTTATCTTCCATACATCGGCATGCTGGTAGGCATGATCGTCCTGTGCGCACTGAACATTTGGTATTTTGAGCCTGACTATATCAAAAAGCTTGATGCTAGTCCTTTGCCTGTTGTTCCTGAAGAAAGGCTGCCTCTGGTAGCTGTAAGTGGTATTGCGTTTGCAGCTGGCATTTTCCTCATGTGCTGGTCGGGTGCCTATCGTGTTCAATGGATTGTGCCAACCATTGGTCTAGCCTTTGTTGGATTTGGTTTGCTTGGAATTTTCCTCGGTGCCTTCAACTACATCATCGACGTGTACTTGCAATTGGCAGCTTCAGCTATTGCTGCAAATACCCTCTTGAGATCCGGGTTCGGGGCTGCTTTTCCCCTGTTTGCGGGTATCATGTTCAGGAATCTCGGTATTCAATGGGCAGGTACTCTCTTAGGATGTCTTGCTGTACTTTTGATTCCGGTCCCTTTTCTTTTTTACAAGTACGGTCAGGCTATCCGAAGAAAATCGAGATACGCCGTTAACCTCGAGGATATGTATAAAGTCGGTCGTGAACGAAGCCATACGTCGAACCACGATTCTGTATCTCGCCATTCTGCATCACGTCGTTCATCCATTTTGGCTGTTTAAGCACAGCCGGAGACGCTGTAAGTGCTTAGACAAATAAATTCATATGTTATTTTCTTGTTCAAATCCAGTGTGGTACGACAACCGTATCCATATTGATTGCTACACTCTTGTTAATCTTGAATAAAACGAATATTTTAGTATCCAAATCTATCACATTAGTTCCTGTAATTCTCAAGTTGCTCTTAGCATTCAAATTGATGATATGGTGCCTGTTGACCTCAGATTGGCATACTGTTGTTAATGGCTGTTTTTCAATTGCTATCAACAGAACAGTGTGCCGATAGCAGACAAAGGCATGCTAAAAATCAAAAAAATGATTCGTATACATCAATGATAGACAGATCTTAAAATAATCTAGAGATTGTATTCACTCGAGTTTTGCGCTGTTATTTACCTCTTTGGCCACCTCGGTAAATTGGCACGCCTTCGTGTGGCGGACCGGGAAATACATCAGGTGATTAGAGATCTCTAGAGATTTTCGATCCATTAGCCAAATGAGGATATTTGTATGTAAATGTACTCGGGCGGGTCTAGAATCGTATCTTGTTGCAGCTGCAGATATTTCTGAGGTTCTAACCATGCTACTGGCTAATATTAGGCTAGCAAAATGGACAATTTCGCCGTCTATTTAGAACGTATATAGTACTATGACCAGCTGTTTATCATAATAGAGATCTTTTGTTAAACTTTTCTGTACATTCATATGTTCTTGCAAGCTTTCTTTGTTTTGACCAAGGCGTGGATATTTGCAATAGTTTTGTAAAAAGTAAACGACTACATTGAATCTAGACCAAAAGAAATGCACGATCGCCTTGTTCAATCGAGATTCATGCGAACAATCAGCTTTGAGTATGCTGTATGCTGAGAATCGATGGGTCATGAACGACGATAGCCGAAAGAGCATTTTATTTACATAAACACAGTTCATGTGACAGAATACGTACACTATTCTTTAAAGAGAATGAAAGTTAAGCGTGATAACCTTTTTTGGTTAAAATGTATGGGCTATCGTGGATAACCTTGATAATGCGGTTCATAGCTGTTTCATTTTTTATATACCATACGTCGCTTCATTTTTGCAAACTTCTCGTGGAAGTGAACTAAATCTGATGCCTACCCCTGTAAATTCCAATTACGAGCCGTAAGATAACAATGCCAGAGTGTTTGATTCCCGTACACAATCTGGACCCCCGCTGGTTCCCTTGAGGGGAATAAGCTGCATTTCAGCACATTGGGAAAAGTGAAACCTGGCTATTACACATTGAGCTGCAACAGGCCGGACCTAGTATTTAGCCGCATGAGACGAAAAGTGTCATATTTCATATACTCGAGTGACTTGTCGAATCTAAGCTATACCGGGCATTTGAGAGCGACAGATGGGATATTTAAGATCTAATCGGAAGCCACACATATGCCTAGAGGCCTGCATGAATGCCAAACGGCAGGCTCATGTGGCCAAATCTGTGCATGTTGACAGATCGATCGGGGAACACGTGAAGGGTTGCAGAAGTGACAAGTCGATAGCCTAATTGGGTAGCATCAACAGGCGAGGCCCAACAAAGGAGATCATGGTACGGAATAGCTCCGGCAGGTTTACATGAATAGGAACCGATACCTGCTTAATATTTCTGCTCTGAAAGCTGGAGAGGAGTCGGAATGTACGTTGCTTGCTATTCGTATTGTTGTTATTTTCAACTAATTTGGAATTTGTCCTGTTCGAGCAGACTTTACGGCGCCGGTGGATCTGCGCCACCATACCCCTATTAGGAAGCGATAAGTCAAAAGGACCGAAGGCGTTCCGTTAGGCCCCTAGAATTGAAAGAACGGTATAACCGGAGTATCCCGAGATTCAGGGGGGAAATCACTATGAAAATGGCATGATTGGGGGTAAATAGCTGAATGGGGTTAACGGGCGCGGAAAAACGGGTGGGGTGGCTTGTATATATCGCCATATAATCTGCTAAGTTTTAAAGTAGCGGAAATCAGGCTATCACTCACCCCACTTTTCCACATGGGTTTTTTTCTTAGGGGGTAAGGAAAAGGAGTGCCAAAAGCAGGAAAAATCACCGGTGGCAGGCATATCATTCAACTGCGGAGTATTATTTATTGAGGATTTTCTACGTGTTCGGTCAGTGCTAGCAAAAGGTACCTATGCAATGTGAAACGGTTATTTTTTAGTGTGCATTTATTTAGTTTGTTTTATAAATCGGGTTTCGCCTACCTTGAGCCTCACGACATCATTTTATACAATTTGAGCAAAAGCAATTTTTCCTAGAGTAGCGATTAGGGGTGAAAAAAACCAGCCGCGAGAAATAAATAAATAGTGACAAGGTTGCAGAATTGGGTTTGTACATCCTTTGGCCATTCCGGCGCATTGACGTTAATAATACCAGTGATGTCCGTCAATAATAGTAGACTACAGAAGGCGCTCAAAGTGCGCTCGAGCACCAGTTCATTTGACTCAGATTCCGTTCACTCGGGCGCCGGGCGCCAGAGCACCAGCTCTCTGCCTTATAGTCGGCGTACAATGATGAGCAATATCTCCAGCTTTAACGACTATACATATGCAGGATCCATTTCCAGTGCCACGTCGACGTCGTCGGGGCAGTCGGCACGGCGCTTATTTACGACCAGTCGCAGCCCAAGCGCTAACGTCGAAAGGCATGTAGATATGGTTCTGACCGAGCCAACTGAGACGGAGGAGATTGCGACACCATCTCTGGGCCACGATATCGACGAGACCCCTCGATTGAGCAACGGCACCGACTTCGGGTCTGTAGCTACTCCCGAAGAAGATAAAGACAAAATCGACCCTGTCATGATGGGCGATATCACTGAAGAGGGTGAAGTGCCGCTATCGTTCAGCAGAATCGACTTCGACCTCGAGCAGTCCATGCTGGAAGCCATGGTCAAGAGCACTGACACCAGCGATCTCAAGATGAGGACGCAAATCACCTCGCATAACAGCTACGTCATGAACCCTAACATCCTACCGACGAGCTCCGAGGCAATGCAAGCAAGCGATCAGAAGCGACTGAAACTGGCACCTGTTTCCACTGATAATCCATGGGACAAGCGTATAGTCCAGTCACCAATGCATGTGGTCAGTTTGAATGAGGATCCGTCTGGAGAGAGAGTCAACGTCATGAGAAAGGCGTTTCGAAAAATTATCCGATAACGGGTATAACGACGAGTGTTTAGCTATAAATGCGAGCTACAAGGTGATAAAAAAATGATGTGCTGGCACGCTTGCAAATGCGAAACCTTTATATTGCATAGCAAGGAATTGGGCTTAATAATAACATAAATTGTAGATTACGACTATAACTTATATGATGTGGGTGAGGGATCATTTGTAATGTTCTTTATATTGTAAATTCTTGAGATATAACAGATGTTAGCAAAAGCTGCGTTAACTCGTAGCTTTTTGTCTTCTCTCCATTCTCACGTGATATCTAACCAACCTTTGCCAGCTTGCTTTTGCCCCCCTTCCATGACTTTCAAATTGCAATCTGGCACTCACCTTCCTTCTATAGGTTTCGGTGTCTATCTTATTCCCCCAGAGGAGACTGCTGATGCCGTGGAATCTGCTCTGGAGGCCGGCTATCGGCTCATTGACACCGCTGCAGGCTACGAGAACGAACGAGAAACGGTCCTTGGAATCTCCAGGTTTCTTGATAAACATCCCCATGTGAAAAGAAGCTCAATTATATATACCACGAAGTTGTGGATGGATGATTTCGGTTATGAGAAGGCCAAAAAGGCTCTTTCCAAGTGCCTAGACCTTGCCAAACCCCTCGGGTATATCGATATTGCTTTGATCCACTCGCCCGAAGGAGGCCGGACGACTAGGCTGGAAAACTGGCGTGCTTTGGAGGAATCTGTCCATAGTGGTCACATAAAGGATATTGGTGTATCATGCTATGGAGTCCATCATTTGAAGGAGCTTCTAAGCTGGCCCGAGCTTACTGTCAAGCCCAGCATCAACCAGATCGAGCTGAATCCTTGGCTTCAGCATACCGATATTGTACAGTTTTGCCGTGAAAATGGAATTGTTGTTGAGGCGTTTTCTCCGTTGGTTCACGCAATGCTGATGAAAGACGAGCATCTGTTGCATTTAGCAGACAAGTACCATAAAAGCCCTGCTCAAATCCTATTACGGTGGAGTATTCAAAGTGGTTTCATACCGTTGCCCAAGTCTGTTCGTTCAGAACGCATTTTGGAGAATTTTCAGGCGTCGCAGTTTGAAATGAGCAAGCAAGACGTGGCTGATCTCGGCGATGCCAATGCGTATTATCTTACGATTCCCTCCTGGGATCCCACGGTATTGGAGTGATCATTCTACGCTGATACTTCCTGCTATAAAATATTGAAGTGATCACTCTACGCTAATGGCTCCTACTATAAACACTGTCATCTTTCATTTAAATACTGATTTCTGCATCTGCTACTTGCGCTCTCGTCACAAACCCGCTACTGTCGCCTGTCTCTCATGAAAACTGCCCGTTGCTCGCGGGTGGAACGGCCGTTTCCTTTCGCTCCTTTCGTCTTCGTCTTCCGGTCTCCCGTATCCACCTCCTCCTGGTGTTTGGACAATGACATGGTCTCCTGTGTCCATGAGAACGGTATTTTTACCTCCTAGACTTACAAGTTTGCCTTTTTTTGCTCTAAGCCACAGGTTGCGACCTTTGGCTCCGTCAAACCCGCCTCTGATTCCAAACGGCGCCGTAGTACGCCTTTCACTGAGAATCGATGCCTGGATCGGCCGCCGAAATTCAATATCCCGAATCACGCCATCTCCACCATGGAATTTTCCCGCTCCACCAGTGCCTTGTCGGAGCGAAAATTCCCATAGTATACACGGGTACCGTTTCTCGAGTATCTCAGGGTCTGTTGATCGCGTGTTCGTCATGTGCACTTGAACACCGCTCTGGCCATGCCAGTTCGGGCCTGCACCTGCTCCTCCAGCTATTGTTTCGTAATATCCGAAACCCTTGGAGTTTCCTGCTTCATCTTTGGTTATGAACCCGAAAGTGAGATTGTTGCAAGTGCCCTGAGACGCCCCCATCACTTGGAAGGCCTTCAGTACGACATCAGTGATGCGTTGAGATGTCTCTACATTACCTCCAACGGTAGCAGCATCGGGGGACGGTGACAAAATTGTACCATCAGGGATCACGATTTTCAGTGGTGTAAGGCATCCTTGGTTCATGGGAATATCCTCTGAAATGACCGAACGAAGCACATACAAGATCGCCGAATAACATACGCTTTTAGGTGCATTGAGGTTCCCATATACTTGCGGGCCTGTCCCTTCGAAATCAAAAACTGCATCCCAGGTCTTTGGATTAATGGTCACTTTGAGGTTGATAGGTGTTCCGTCGTCTATACAGTCTGAGGCTTGTAATTCACCTCCGAATCGTTCATAGACGTTCTTGAACAGATTGCGCACGGTCTGGTCGGCATTGTCTTGAAACCCCTGCATGTACAGCTGAACCACATCTAGTCCATACTCCTCTATAAGAGATGCGATTAGATGGATTCCTTTGTTATTCGCCGCTACCTGCGCCTTGAGGTCAGAAATGTCGTCTGAAAGCGTTCTGCTTCCACTGCAACCTGGATGCCTCGACGGTTCATCATAGAGGTAATAGATGAGTCCTTTTTCGTCGAATTTGTTCCCCGAAACCACCTTAAATGCTTCGATTCGAGCTCCTTCTTCCCATATTTCCTTGGAAAATGGTGGCATTGACCCAGCTGTGATACCTCCAATGTCAGAATGGTGCCCCCTGGAGGCTACCCAGAATATGATTTTCGATGCATCATTGAATACTGGCGTTATCACAGTTATGTCAGGCAGATGTGATCCTCCATATGCAGGATGGTTGGCAACTAGGACATCTCCTGGCTTGAGCCTCTGAGACGGTTCCTGTTTTTCCCAGTACTGTTTCTGATAAGCTACTGCTGAACTCATGGATCCCAGGTGCACGGGAATATGAGGTGCATTAGCCACAAGCCCACCATCTGGGTCGAATATTGCGCAGGAGAAATCCAGCCTCTCTTTGATATTAGTGGAAATGCTTGTTTTCTGGAGTGTTTGCCCCATTTGTTCCGCAATGCTCATAAATCTGTGGCCAAACACCGATAGTCTGATAGGATCGATTTTCGAACTGTCGACATGTGACTTCGAACTCTTAATAGTGATTACCACATGATTTGCCAGAGCTACTACATTGGCATTGGGTTGAATCACGATGGTTTGAGTACGGTCAAGAATCATCGCTGGTCCATCGACGCGAGCACCGGATTTCAGATCGTCTATCCCGTACAAGTCAGTATCCCTCCATCCATCTTCAAAATAAACCTTAATTTTCCTTGACGAATCAGGCGCTTTATACGTCTCGATGGCTGAGTCCGGCAACAGATTATCCTCGGGAGAGCTCTTTCCAATTCCCCGTACTCTTGTATCGCCAACAAGCAATTCTCGGTCGAGCGAAAATCCAAACTCTTTCTGATGTTGCTCTACAAATGATTTTGCGTAATCTGGGCCTGTCACCATAATGAAAGTCTCTGTTCCCCGATACCGAACATTAAAATACTTTTCGAGAACAATAGCGTTCTCAGAGAACCCTTGCTGTTCAAGCTGTTGAGTCACTTCGTCTGCAAGCTTTTGTAGTCTCTCGTTGAGTCTAGTAAGCTCTGAGGTCTCCAGTTTGCAGGATTCAGGCTGCTGAGCCTCCACAACGACGTCTGCCAAGGACATTCCGAAGGCAGACAGTACTGATGAGTATTTATGAATCACGACCTTGTTTATTCCCAGGTTCTCTGCAAGTGCGCACGCATGCTGGCCCCCTGCACCGCCAAAGCTTGCAAGGATGTGTTTAGAAGCCTCGTTACCCTTGGCTTCTGTCAGGGACCGAATTGGTCTACACATGGCTTCGTTCGCTACCGTGATGAACCCCATGGCTACCTGCTCCGGTGTAAGCTTTTCATGAGATTTTCGGTCGTCATTTATCTGCCTAGTCAACTCATGGAACTTGGTTTTGGTGATTTCTTCATCCAAAGGCTCATCTTCGTTTGGACCGAATATCTTAGGGAAGTGGTCCACTACAATACGGCCCAGAAAAAGGTTGGCATCCGTGATGGTCAGAGGGCCGCCCTTTCGGTAGCAAGCTGGCCCTGGGTATGCAGATGCGCTTTCGGGCCCAACAGTGAAAAGGCCGTTCTTCCATGCCAAAATCGATCCTCCACCAGCCGCGACTGTGTTTATATCGAGCTGTGGCGCTTGTATAGTGACCTGTGCAGTTGTTGTCTCGAATATATGCTCCAAATGTCCGTCGTATCGTGATACATCTGTAGAGGTTCCGCCCATGTCGAATCCCAAGACAGGCGCTGTCTTGTCGTATGACGTTCGGGCATATCCAATAACTCCACCAGCGGGTCCAGAGAGAATTGCGCGTAGCCCTGAAAATCGCGACCAGTTGGTAAGCCCGCCGTCAGACTGCATAAAAAGCAGCCGGTCGCCGAGCTCCTCCAGTCCGCCTCTGAAGCCCTCAGCAAAGGTAGCAATGTATCGCGAAGTGATTGGGCTCAAATAGGCATCAGCGACGGCGGAATTGGCACGTGACACTATTTTTATCATCGGCTGGATCTCGCTGGAAACGGAAACGTCCTTGAATCCCATATCACGGGCCATTTTGGCTATTATCTGCTCGTGCTGAGGATATGTGTATCCGTGCATAAGACAGATGGCCAGCGAACGGACGCCCGAGGTCCAAATTCCCCGCAGAATCGCACCGATCTGTGCAACATCGGGCTCCTTGAGAATCCTCATTATCTCTCCAGATGTTCCGGCCCGCAGAGCAGCATCAGATTGCATATCAATCGGTTTCGGATCGGGGTCCTCGGAATACCCTTCGACAGTCACCCTTTCGTCGACCTCATAGACCGCCTCGTACAAATGGCCAAGTTTCTCCACACTCAGATCAAAGATATCTGGCCTTGCCTGCTGGCCAATTCGCAGAATATCCTTGAATCCCTTGGTGACGATGAAGGCCACCCGTTCCCCCTTTCTCTCCAGCAGTGCATTTGTTGCAACTGTCGTTCCCATCCGGATCGAATCAATGCCCGTGAGATCAATGGGTTCTCCACGGGCAATTTTCTTGTTTGTCATGATTTCTATAGCGCGCCGGACGCCTTCCCGAGGAGCATCGTCGTAGTTGGCCGGATCGACACTCAACAGCTTGAACACCGTTTCCTTGCCGAGGTCGTCTCTGGCACAGACGTCTGTGAATGTACCTCCTCTATCTGACTATTAGCTGCTTTATAAGCGTTTTCCATGTGTTTTAAACGTACCTATTGCTATTCTGATACCCATGGTTGAAGATGGATAAGAGAGTTGACTAATTGAGGTTAGTGGGAGACTGTATTGGGTAACTCCGCAGGAGTTTCTCCGCACAGCTAGACGCAAATATGTTGGTAAACAGGTTTGTTTTAGGGGTTTTTTTTGATTCGGCAGTTTTATTTTATGTTTTTAATAATGCTTATTGTTCTAATGGTTCCTTTTCTTTAATTTTTTTTTGAAAATTTCATTTACCACTAATATCTTTGCCTGTATGCAATACAAATATCACGCGTATTAGATATGGAAAAGCAAACAAGATAAGAAAACACGGGAAAAACAGCAAAAAAGCACGACTATCACAAAAAAGCAAGATCAATAATGTCAAATCATAGCTGGAATAACCAACAAATGCTTGGAAATGGCAGATGCGCAATATAAAGAGGAGCCAGCCAAATCACGTGACCGGAACAACATACTCGTTTGCTTCTTAATCTAGTACGCCTGAAGCCCAGAAAAATAAAATATCCACTATTAGAACCTTCTAATACTATCTTGCCTATTTAAACCTGCTTAAAAACACCTCGCCAAGCTCTAGCCGAACATTCGTTGTTCGCTCGCACCCAAACGGTTATCTTTAAATACCTCACAGCCCTATTTTTCCTTCTTACCAACTTAACCGCCAGCCCGCAATCACCTTGATATTTCCATGAGACACCATCTCATCGGCACACTAGCGCTACTGGCGCAAATATTGACTGTGCTTGGAGCACCGCCTGGCAAGGAGGGAGCTCAGGACGCATTTCACCGGCTGCCGAACGGCGGCTACGAGGCAGACGATGCCAAGCTCGCACCGAAGCTCCACAGTGACAACTTCCAATCTACCATAGAGAGCGGCTACTGGATGGTGGAGTTTTTCAGCCCCTATTGCCTGCATTGCCAGATGTTTGCGCCCGTCTGGAACCAGTTCTATGTCGATAACAATAAGGAGTTTGCTGACAAGGGACTCCGGCTGGCCAAGGTCGACTGTGTAGAAGAGGGAGATCTGTGCAGCTCGCAGGATGTAAAGGCGTATCCTAGTGTTTTTATGTACAAGGATGGGAACAAAACGAGCGCCATGGACGATGATGAAAAGACGCAAGAGAAGCTCAAGAAGTTTGCTGTGGACATGACCGCCGAAACCAAGCCGGCGGCCGCGCCATCTGCAACGACTTCGCGCGAGTTTCCTGCATATCCGGATTCAACCGCCAAGGTGAACGAGAAGTACCCATCGCCGCCTCAACAGTCGGCTGCTCCTTTGGACGATTCATTCCCGAACCCCGCTGGAGTCTCTGTACCCCTAGATCATCAGACATTTACTCGCAAGATCACCGCTACCAGCGACCCTTGGATCATCAAGGTATACTCTCCACTCTGTCCACATTGCCGCCAGATGGCTGCTGCCTGGGAGCAGCTGGCTGCATCTTTGAAGGGCCGAATCAACGTTGGCGAGGTTAACTGTGAGACTGACCGACAGTTATGCCGCGACATGGATATCAATGCTGTCCCCAGCATATTCTATTTTGAGGGCCGTCGTCGAACTGAATACGAGGGCCTGCGTGGATATGGAGATTTGGCCAGGTTCGCTGAAAGTGTCATTGCCGCTAAGAACTTTGCCAATGTGGGGACGGTGGAGGAGCTCGACACTGTTATCGAAGAAACGTATGAAACATCTGTCTTTCTGTTTTTTTACGACGAGTCTACGGTCTCTGAAGATTTCGATGCCATGTCTCGGCTTGCCCTGGAAACACACGACATTGCCAAGTTTTACAAAACAAACAGCTCTGAACTTATCGACCATTTTAAGGTCCGTCGATTCCCAGCATTGTATTCTATCACTGACTCTAAGCAATACTTTTTTGAATATCCAAACACAGGGCCTCATGAGATGCGAGATGCCGTTCGTCTTTCTGATTGGGTCTATGATTCATGGCTAACGGTCGTGCCTCAGTTTACGCCTGTCAACTCCAAGAGAATTCTTGAGCACTCGGAATACGTCGTACTAGCGGTCATTGACCCGCGCGATGAGAAGAAGCGTTCGACAGCTATCAGAGAAATGAAGCAAAGCGCTCAGATTCATCTTCATGACGTAGATCGTGAGACGCGACGGGAGATTGAAGAATTAAGAAGTAAAAAGCAGCATAAAATTGAAGAGGCCAAGGATAAAGAAGACGAAGAGGCCGAGAAGAATGCAAAAAAAATCAGGGTTGATGTGGAGAAGAAGCCGGTGGTTGGATTTGCATGGATTGACGGAGTCTTTTGGGAGCGATGGCTCAAGGCCCACTACGGCCACCCAGATACGGCAAAATATCGAATAATTATTAGCCAAAAGGTTAAAGGAGCAGTACAATATTGGGATCGAGATGCATCGGGGCGTAACATTGATATTGGGCGCTCAAATATTGTTGACACACTAGAATATATTCAACAGGACAAACTGAGCCCCAAGTTAGACATCGAGGGTCTGACTGGGTACTATACGTACTTACTAAGTGTGGTACGTCACCGAACGTGGCCGGTGGTTGCTGTTCTATGTGGAATTGCTTACATTGGATGGATACGGATAACAAAGCGAAGGAGCCGTGGCATTTCCCTCAAGACCAGCCCACCGCCTCTGACAACGGGAAAACTCGATTGATTGTGTAGTGTGGCATGTGATTGGCTGCTACCCATATGTAACACAATTTTTCGTGGTTCTGGAATATGATGTTCGAAAATCCTATTTAGAATCTTTGTTATCTATATTTGAAAGCACAGGGCTACCTTATATTTACTTTTTGTGCAAAAAAAGTGGGCATGGAAATACTTACCGTTGAACGGAGGTGGCGCACGGCCCTGTTAAGTGAGGTCTTAGTTTAAGGCCATTTAGGATTTTTGCTCGCTAATTTTGGTCTTTTACCAGTCCAAATTCGTTTGAGTTTTTATGCGCGATCAGAAAGGGCCGAGACACGGCCGCACAACCTGTAATTAGAAAAGGCATCGGACTTAGGAATTAACAACGGCACAGAATAGAGTTGCATGATCAAATGGAGCAGAGTAAATTTGGAGAATGCAGCATCGCAGAACATATTGAGACCCGGGTCAGTGAGCAAAAAGTAAAGCAAAAACAAAGCATTTGCAGGAGAAAAATAATCAAGTAATCAAGTCTAGCCTTGTTTTTAACAAAGAAGGAAAATTTTCAAATGCAACTAATTGATACTGATGCAATAGTTAGAATCGGTAAATTACATCACCTCTATTTGGCTAGGTATCTGATTGGTGGCACCAAAAGTAAGTGCGCTTGTTCATAAATTAATCCTGGTCTAATTTCTATTGATTTATTCTTACAAGAGAGAGTGCATACCTGCAATTCGATTATCGAACGATGCGTACTTAGTAATTTCCATGCAATAACCAGAGCTGAGAAAATATGTCATTGGTTATATGCGTCACACCGATCTGGGTTGAACAAAAAACAGAAAAAACAAAAAAAAACCAACATCAACAAAAAAGGAATTTGCTACCGATCCGTTATCCGGGGGGGGGGGGGGGGGGGGGAAGAACACAAAACGCTCAGTTCGGACATTGGTATTCCTTACATGTATGAAGTTTGCTCGGCAATAGAATGCTTGCGGGGTAGGTAATTTTATCTTGGAGGAAAAATTTCAATTTCGAAGAATATATTGGTTGAGACAATTAAGCTTCTAGAGCATGAGAAGAGTCGGAAGGAAATAGTCGATAAGGCGTTAATTAAACTTACAATTAGCCAGCTTACGGCTTCTCCCCCCAACATAACAACCGCATTTGTTGAGAGGAATATGAAATAGTATCCTACTAGACTTTTAAAAGTCGAGCCGTTGCGTCGTGCTTATTGTGCTTGCCAAGGACAGGCGAAGCTGAGCCGGAATATGTGGGCTTGTGAGCTCAACATACTACTCTGAGCATTATACTTGCAACATGCTCATCACAACAGAACCGCTTGCAATTTATTTGCTTTTCCGGAATGTGACAAGTTGACTCCCACATTTTACATTATACTTCGGAGAAGATGCTCATTACCATTTATAACTCTTGGCATTATTTGCTTTGCGCATGCCCTGTACAGCTTTAAATATTTCAGATAATAACAGAGCCCGACATTTTAATTATTCAATTTACTTGTACGAATACTAATCATTTCTCCATTTGCATTTGTTCACTTTTTACCATCTTTTTGCTCGAGACGAAATACGCAACCGAACAAGCAGCTGGTAACTGAAACGAACACAAGATTAAGGCCCCAGGAGAGTTCGAAAAAGCTCTAGGTAGCAGTTGTAACCATACAGAAAATAGCAAAGACAAACAGCGTTAAGCATTCTGTTTAAAAAGCTATTTGTTGTAAACTAAGAACGCAAAAGCTGGCTGCGTCTGCGTGTCGTCATTGGTCAAAGTTTAAATTAAACCATATCAGGGCTGCCAAAGGAAAAGCAGTAGACGCCATTGCCACCCTGCAGGATCTGTTTGAAAAAAAAGTTCTGCAGTGTTTTTTCTGTAAACATTAGAAGCATTTATTGTTTCATCAAGGAATTTTGTGGCTGCAGATTTGGCAGTTGAATCTTTGAGCTAGTAATTTGTCTCAGCCGTTTTGTGTCTCACAATACCTTCTGCAACAAAAGACGACTAGAGAGACACTCTGAAATACTATTTCAAACTTTTTTTTTTAGTTTTGGTGTTTGTTTATTGAACCAGCTATTCTTGTGACTCGGGCATCAGCTATTAAGCTTTTGAGTACTTTAATTTATTTCCAGCATGAACATTCAACCGACCTTCAATGGTGTCGTTGTATCTACGCAGGATGCCTTGATCCTGTTTCAGGCTGTTCTAGGTGGTATTCTTCCTCCGGTCACCAGACGACCACATGATAGAGAGAGGGGCGAGCTTATTAGATCCGGGAACATCTTTATTTTCAATGAACAGCAGTCTGGAATAAAAAGATGGACTGATGGTATTGACTGGAGTCCCAGTAGAATATATGAAAATTTCCTCTTGTATCGGCAGCTTGAGAAGCCATTTAGTCCAGACGGTAAGAAGCGCTCTTCGAAGCAGGGACGCAAGCGACAGTCGTATACGGACAGTGATTCTGATACTTATCCCTATAAACGTGAAAACACTGGAGAACTTGGAGGTTATAGTGGAGTGGTGAAGCATCAAAAGGTTTACGACGGGTATAAGGGTACACTCGCCTTTGACCAAGGAAGAAGTTCGCTGTCAAGAGATAAAACAGCAGCAGATTTTACCGGTTCCACAATCAAAGAGGAAGATGAAAACAAGCTGGCGCGGCCTCTGGAGACGTTTGATGACGAAGAAGAATATAATGAGAGAACACTGGTGGGATCGTTGATTGACAGCCACGTATTCAAGCTCGATGGGCTCATCAAACGAACCATCAGTATTGTCGTAAATGGCCAGATACATCATTTGGTAAGTTACTATAATTTGGAGGAGGCCAAATCGAGGAAGTTGGCTCGGCCCAGTAAAACACCGGGTCTCCGCGATTTGAAGATCAGCGAGGAACTCACGTCTCGACAGAACTTTCGAGTTCCTTTAGGCAACAGCCGAGCACCTAGTAATTATAGTTCTGGGGCATCTTTGACGAATGGTGCGTATTCGACACCGCCACGGGGTCCGCCTATGCCACTATATTACGGAGGGCCCTTACGAAAGGCAATGCCGATAGATTTGAGTTATGAAGCCGAGGCACAAATGGGAGCAGGAGGATATTTTCATGGGGAAAATATGGCCAATAGGTCCGAGTATGATATGCTACAACGGCCAGGCCTGACACAGCAAAGGCCCTCGGTGCCAATGAACACTTCGGCCCCTGCTCATTGCGACATTGCAACTGCACCTGCAATTGATACTGGCGGATATATCAGTGGGTTTCGGCCATTTGGCAGCTCGGCTCTTCAGTCTAGCAGCAATAGCGTTGCTTTGCCTATGTATCAGCAGCATCAGGTTGAGAACGAAGCTGCGGATAGCAGCGCAACGACATCGCCATCGATTGTTGTAGCAGCGGCACAGCCAAACTACCCACTACAAAGCTATGTCACAGATAATGGAGGAATAAGTCGAGGATCAAGCGATCCGAGGCAATTGCCGGACTCGATTCGAAGACAACAGAGTAATTATATGAACGAGAGAGGAACACCATTGCGGGACCAGAACCTTGTGCAGAGACAACATAATTATGCATTTGGAGCACCGGGTACGCACTGGCAATAGAATTCGCAAGAGGCTTCAGCGGGTGCGAAAGCGGGGCCAAGCAGACTGTCGCTGTACTGCTGCAGAATAGTCACGGCAAGTGTAGAAGTACAAAGCCATCATTACAAGTATCAATTACAGGGTCTTTTGCAAAAGTAAACCTACAAGACCACTCACATCTATATTAAGTAAAGTACAACAAATAAACAAGTGGATATGCTAGGATGCCGCGTCGGCCATCTTCCCAATACGGCAACGTCAAACGGAAGTTATCGCATTTTATGATGCAATTACCCGATTTGGAGACTGTAAAAGATACCCCGCTCGTATGGCTTATCTTTGGATCGCTGGATAAGGTGGAAAGCCTGGTGTCTAAAGCGTTGAAGGCCAAGGACCTGGTTGTTGTAGCATATCCCCCCGCGCATCAGACGCAGCATGAGGAGAATACAACATCTCCTGCGCAACAGATACGCCAGGACGGGCTTTGCTCAATAGAGTGCGATGTGAGAGAAGCAAACGCGGTACGAGAGGTGGTGGATATGGGCTTACAACTTTATGGAGGAATTGACTTGGTTTTAGATTGCTTGACCACGGGGCCGTCGTCGGCGAAAGTGGCCCGAGCAGTCTCGCATCCGGTGCTGGATGTAACGCATATTCAGCAGGAATCTGTGCATATTTTGGACAGCATGGATTTGGAAATCATGGGCTTGTTCAATATGATTCAAGCCGCAATGCCATGCTTGGCCAAAAACAACCACTCGCTGAGCAAAATCATGGTCGTATCGAATTCGCTAGCATACCAGGCCGTTCCGAACCTTATGGCGGAATCGGCCGTTTGCCGAGCCGTTGAGGGAATGCTGGACTGTTTTGCATTTGAAAGTGCTGAGCAGAACGTGCAAACAGTCATATTGGATGCCGGGCTCGGAACTTTGTTAGCTGACGACAACGAGGACGTTGCGCAAAAGCTATATACAATTGGACATAGTGTGGAGGTTCCTGATAGAATTCCATTGACGGATGCTGCGGTGTCGGTGGTGAGAGATAAGCTGCGGAATATGGTAGAGGAAATTGAAGACTGGAAGTTTTTGTATGAGGAGAAAGAAGGTGAAGTGAGTGCTTGAAGCATCTGGATAGCTGGAGGAGCAGAATATGACCTGGTTCGGTATCAGATTTCAAAGGGCTGCCGCCGAGTGATATCCAGCTTGTGCTTGGACTGCCTATTTGGGCCACTACAATCTCTAGGCCCATTGACATCTGGTTCACTCGATGTATGAGTAAAGTATACTCTATGGAAGTAACTCTACGGGCCTTGGCTTTTCAAACGGCTTGCATTCGACAAATCTAAACTGGCTTTGCAGATCTAACGTTGTGCAAGGCCATACTATGGCATATATCGACCTAGGACAATAGGACGAGCGTGTATGACTTCTCATCGATCATACAAGTTACCACACATCGTCGACGCCTGTATATCTTCCATGTCTCTACCTCTCAGCATCACTGCTCAAAACCAGCCGGCCATGGCTGCATATATAGTTTCTTTTTCAAACTGCGCCGCAACCTGCCCCGGAATGAGTGCTATTTTGGTCCAGGCTTAGTGCCGATCAGCCATGGCACGGCTGAGCCCCGGGTAACCCGTTGCCAATGCTGAAAAAGAAAAAAACCCTAACTTTCATCCCAAACGCTTTTTCTTCCAACACAAAAATCTTCCACTTGTCGATAGCCCAACATCTCAGTAGCGAAAAACTCCACAAAAAGTAGGCCCATCCATCCAATGAGTTATCCGCAGAGGATGATGCATCAACCAGGGCATCGTCTGGACGAGCTTCTGGAGGCCATCAAGCAGGAGTTTGACAGTGTCACCAATGAAGCGTCCATGTATCGAATGCACAAGGATGAATACGATCACAAAGGTACGTATAAATATGTCGTGGCCATTGCCAAGTTCCCACACTAACTGAATTCGCAGTGCTTAGCCAGCAGTCAGCCGAGCTCCAGCAGCTTCGCCAGGCCGTGTATGAGCTGGATATGTCTCATCGCAAGAAGATGGAGAACTACGAAGAGGAAATCTTGCGCTTGAAGCGGGAACTCGAAGCCGTAGGCGCCGGTGCGCAGACAGCACGGCCCCAGGCCAATTCAGGCGCGTCTGTTCCGCCGACATTGACGCACAATTCTGACGTTTTTGCCGGTGTTCAGCAACAGGCCGTACCTCGTCCGGAGCAGCAGACGCCTGTCGTGTCGCAGAAGCAGCCTGATGCTTATCCAGGATATGGTAGCGGATATCAGCAACCACAAGCTGTTGCGCAGAGCTCGAGAGGAGCATCGCCGGCCGCACCCAAAAAACCCGAGTTGACGGCACCTGAGCCCGCCAATGCTGCCCATCCGGCAGCAGCAGCAGCAGTATCAACAGCTACTCCTACCAGTGCTACCGCACCAGCACCAGCCAACAACCATGGTGGATTGTCGGCGGCAGAGCTGGGCAACAATCTTGCTGATTTGGACGTAGACAAGGTCCCAGCGGAGCTCAAGAAGAAGAGTAACGACTGGTTTGTATTATACAATGAACTGGCGCCCAAGATTCTCGACGTCGATATAGTTCAAAGCCTCGAGCATAACTCGGTCGTGTGCTGTGTACGGTTCTCATTTGACGGCCGCTATGTGGCTACTGGCTGCAACCGTTCGGCGCAGATTTACGATGTGGAGACCGGCCAGCTGGTATGCCGACTTCAAGATAAAGGGGCAGAGCGAGACGGCGATTTGTACATCAGATCGGTGTGCTTTTCACCAGATGGTAGATATTTGGCAGCAGGAGCAGAAGACAAGCAGATTCGAGTGTGGGATATCCAGACAAGGACTATCCAGTACTTGTTCAGTGGACACGAGCAAGATATTTATTCTTTGGATTTCAGTCGAAATGGAAGGCATATCGCCTCGGGAAGCGGCGATAGGACAGTCCGGATGTGGGACATGGAAAGTGGACAGTGTATTTTAACTCTAAGTATCGAAGACGGCGTCACCACCGTTGCCATTAGCCCCGACGGTCGTTACGTGGCTGCCGGTAGCTTGGACAGGACTGTCCGGGTATGGGATACATCGACTGGCTTTTTGGTGGAACGTCTGGAAGCCCCGGACGGACACAGAGATAGTGTGTACTCGGTTGCTTTCACGCCGTCAGGAAAGGATCTCATCTCGGGCTCTCTGGATAAAACAATAAAGCTGTGGGAATTACAGGCGCCGCGAGGCATTCAGTCTACACATAAAGGAGGGGTGTGCGTGAGGACATTTAGGGGCCACAAGGACTTTGTGCTCAGCGTCGCATCCACTCCGGACGGCAATTGGATCATATCCGGCAGCAAGGACCGGGGAGTGCAGTTCTGGGACCCCCACACGGGCCAAGTGCAGCTGATGTTGCAGGGCCATAAAAACAGCGTGATCAGTGTTGCCCCGTCTCCAGCTGGCGGCTTGTTTGCCACCGGTAGCGGCGATTGCCGGGCTAGGATCTGGAGATACTACCCACGGGGAAGCTAGGCGCCATATAGTATCGGGGCCAGTCGAAAACGCATAGGAGTGCTGGTGAGTGTATGAAAGTAGGAATTTGTTGGCGAGAAGGCGTATGAAAACGACCCGAATTGGGCCCTGATGACGACTATAATCGCAATAATGCAGAGCCTTGTGTATATCAGCCAATCATATATACTGGAAATAGATATTGCGATATACAGCAGGACGGTTGCATTGTTGTAGGTGGATTTTTCCCTTTTTTGCCGTAGATTTCGGCAACGTTTCTTTTTAGTGCATCCACAAAGTAATAAGCTTTTCGAGCTCAGTAAAAAGCAAAACACAACGACGCGCGTATGCTGCTGGTGAACAGTTGATACCAGTGAAATAATACACTACGACATGATAAGACCATGAAAAGCCATATAAATCAGCCGAGTTTTTTGTGTTTCTGGCCGTATATCCGGTCCGGCATCTACGCCGTGCTGTGATGTTCAAGCCAAAGCTTGCTTTTTTTTTTTCGTCCCAAGTTTGACCTTTTTTTCTTTTTCATAACCAATCCGAACCGCCTAACCGAATTACAGAGCTTGAGATATCTGGGCTCGTACGAAGCGGACTCGAGCTGTAGAAACAAAAGGACTATTGATTGTGGTCCCCGGTTTCTGACGTAGTGGTGTTTTTCCGCCTCCCTCGTCGACGCCTTGCTCGGTCGTAATTGGCTGACTTTTATTTTTCTTTTTTCTTTGTAATACTACTTTTACCAACCACACAGGGTTGTTTTTTTTGCTGTGAAAAAAACAACCGTGAAACACAGCATAGTTGGCCATTTACAATGCTGCCGAACTCGCAACCGCCTAATAACCAATACAGGCCTGTGTATAATTGGGCTCAGCAGACACCGGTGCCGCTGCATCCGGGTGTAGGCCGTGCGCCCACGTACATGGAGCCGACAATGGGGTATCATGTTGACCAGCAGCAGCAGCAGCAGCAACAACAACAGCAGCCTCCTCAACCCCATCATCCTGGCCAGATGCAGTATTACTACGCGAACGGAGCAAACAACAGGATCGCGTGGCCCAATGGTGCTTACATGGGCCCCGAGGGCTACCCGGTCTATGACGCGGCCAATGTCGTGCAGAACGGCCAGATCAACGGATCCGCGCCTTCCAACAAAAATCCCAACGCGAACAACCCGTACGGCGGCTATTCGATGGGGCTCGGCGAGCTTACGGGAAATATGCTGTTTGCCGGCAACTTCCCCAATGCCAACTACTATGCTATGCAGCAGCAGCAACAGCAACAGCACCAAGGATCTCCTGCCGCCAAGCCCGATCAGCAACAGCAACAGCAGTATATGGACGAGATGAATGGCCATAACAGAGCACAGCATTCACACACGTCGTCGTTGCCGCAGCTGCAACCCGGCATGAATGGCCCTGCTCCGCTTCCTCATGTTCCGCAAGCAGTCCACGGACACTATGGAGCGGCTCGTGGAGCCCCACCCGTGCCACTGCAGCCCTCACTTTTGACGCAGCAGCAGCAGAACCAGAGGGGCCCGCAGCAGGTTCCTGTGCACCAGCATCAGGGAATGGGGCAGTTCAATGCTAGCCCTGTGGCCGCCGACGGTACACAGCTGGATAAGGATGTTGTGAATGGTGAAACTCCTACTGGTGCTAAAAAGCGTGGTGCTGCCGCGAAAGCGACGCCACTGCCTGTCGTTGCTGAGCCAGACCAGGATGGAAAAGGAAGAAAACGAAAACGGTCTTCATCTACCACCACTAGACCTACTCGAGCTGCGGCTGCAAAAGGTAGAAAATCCGGCGCTGCAGGAGCTTCCACAGCTCCGATTGCTGTCACCCCCAAGAAAAATGACGGCCCTGAATATGCTGGTGCTGTGAGCGGGCCCGTAGTTGGCGCAACTGATGTCGATAATCTCATGCTTATCATCCAGGCACAAACTAAGCACGCCGAAAAACTTGCCAAGGGGGAGATTGCTGAGCCCTTTAAGCTAGATGATGAAACAAAACTTTTGCCAGCTCCTGGGACTCTCAATGGTGGTGTAGGTAAGCGTTCCGCCGATACGGTGCTCAAGTATAAATGTGAATATCCGGAATGCCACAAGTCGTTCAGCCAAAAGACGCATCTTGAGATCCACAGGCGCTCACACACAGGCGTACGACCGTACAAATGTGACTTTGAGGGCTGTGGGAAATCGTTCACACAACGGGGAAATCTCAGAACCCATCGACGATCGCATACAGGTGAAAAGCCGTATCAGTGCGAGGTATGCAGTAAGCAATTTGCACAGCGGGGCAACTTCAGAGCTCATAAGCTGATTCACGAGGAGCATCGGCCATATTACTGCAAGCTGGATCAGTGTGACAAGAGTTTCACTCAGCTGGGTAATCTGAAGGCGCATCAGAACAAGTTCCATCAGTCTTCACTGCATCAATTCATGGAGAAATTCAAATTCTACTTGGTGAATGGAGTCCATCTGATTCCGCAGGATGAGGTGGAAATGTTCAACTACTTTGCCGAGCTGTATAAGAACTCGAACCGGGGCATCAAAGGCAGAGGCAAGAAAAACAAAATTATCCGAGTCGGTTCCGAAGATAAGGATGATGGGCAGATGGTTCCAGGTGAGCAGAAGGACGGGGCTCCGACACAGTCGGGAGCTCAAACGCAGTATTCTTATTCTGTTTCTACACCGCAAATGCTGAACCAGGCGGCGTTATTCCAAGGCGAAAACGCAGCACAATTGCCATTCCAAATCGGATACTGAACCGGCTAATAGGACATTGTGATGTAATTATTTATTTAACGGCTTTTTAGCATGGTACGTATTTGAGCAAAAGAAACGTTACTAGCATATGTATTGAGGAGAGAAAACGTAGCTGCCTTTTATCACACGTCTTAGAGAAGAGAACGTAGTTATTAACGTATGTGTTAAGCGAGGTTGCTGACTGTATTTTCGCGTAACTATGCATTAAGTAAGAAAGGGCAGGTAGTCAACGGCTACCTTATTAGCAAGAATTTTATCTATTTGATCTATCTGATCAAAATAGTATTTTATTTACATTGGTATTCTCATTATATCATGTACTGTATCTCTATCCTATTTACAATGCTATTTTGATATGTTCAATAACCATAATGCTACTCTATAATAAAGGATTAATAATTAATCATACTCCATGCAATTCCACGACAACCAACGATTATTTATTAGCAATTCATAATAATCGTGCTCAATGCTGGATCAAAAATCGTATTATGCCTCTTTAACGTCTCATCCATCTGCCTTCAAATGCCCTCTCATGATCTCATATACAACAAAAGTAATGCTTGTCGATGGCACTACCCGAAGCAAATTCGGTAACAAACCTCTGTAAAACCCGCTCAAACCTCGATCGTGCCAGATTTGTCTAGTAATACGACTCGCAGAGTGTACTGTAGAACCTCGAGACATCTGGAGCCTGGTACGGACGACCTGGTAGGGATATAGAAGCGAGGTAGCAAAGATTTTCGATGCGGCACTTAGAACAATGTAATGCAAAGGTCCCAAAGAGGTATCGTCGCCTCTTCTGAAATGCTTTTTGAGGTTCTCATAGACGGAAAACTGAATGGATGCTTGAATAGTGCCAAATGATCCCGGTATTACACCTTTCCAGAAGGCCCAGATGCCTTCGGATCGGAAGATCTCCTGCACTCCCTGAAATGCCGACCGGTACGCAAACGCCTCGTTCCTTTGAGTAGCCAATATGCGAGTCTTCAACACCCAAATGGGCGTAGTGGCTACCGAAGTGATGGTCCCAGACACAAGGGCACTGGCCAAATACCACGACCCATCGCCGATTCTGGACCGGATTTCGTGATACAGGGCAAAATAAAGCCCCCAAGAAGTGGCATTGCCGACTAAATTAATCCCCAGTCCTCTATATGCATCAGCAAAGCCGGCAATGCGCCACGGATGGGTCCTGTCAGACTGCAGACGGACCTTGATGAGATCCAGAGGATGCATCAGCATCGTGGTTGCAGCGCCAGCCGTCAGTCCCGATACCAGCTCGCGAGATGGCTCATTTTGCATAATCTCGTTTGAATTTTCGTGGCGGGAAAAATCAGGTGGACGGTAAATTCCGATCTGTATGGCCGTATTGGGAAACTTTTTTAAGCTATGCAAATAAATGATCAAGCTGGGGAATGTGCGTGACACGCTTTGATAGATAAGTAGTTGTTATTGTAGGATAATAAGAGAAAAATAGTACAATGATAAGAAGAATGTCTAATGAGAAGAAAGAAAGAGCAGTAGTATAGTTATAAAGCTAAGTGCAAGATTAAGAAGAAGTTTGGCTCTATCTCTCATCTGAGCCAAATAATATCTTAGCGGCACATGCAAGTTTAGGACGTTTTTAGGTTTATGCAGCAGCATAATTATAACTCCGATAAGTTTTGCGATAAGCGATGGAAAATGCGTAAATCCATACCAAATAAATGTCCTGAAGTTCAGCTTGACTTCAGCTAAAATGTTGGAGATTTCATAAATGTACCAAGCTCTAATCGATATCATAGGAGAGCGGCCATTTAAACTCAGCCCACGCCACCCAAGTGACTCTAGCAGCAATCCCAATTATACGCCACCTTTGAAAAGTCCTTTTTGGCCAGATCATCTGGATGTATGAAGAAATTGCACACTCCGCTATCTCCCCACAAGATTTCTTTACCGTCCTGATTATCAGAGTCCACCTGAAGCAGCAGCACATAGTCCTTTAATTTCGGATTGCCCTCTCGTATATCATTCTGAGTAAAAAAAGGATATCCCCCCAGTCTATGTCCTATACCGGGAAATGTGCCCTCCCAGTCGTCACAGATGTCGTCATAAATGTCTCTGCCATCCACTGTTGCATCATAAATAGATTTTACGTGCAAAATATCCGGCGCAAAATGAAAATCATTAATAGTCATAAGCTGCACCTTTTCCTTGAAAGTCAAAGAGTATTCACCCTCGATTGGGGAATCATCGGTAATGACCTCTTCCACTTGCTGCAGCTTGCCGCTTTCCTGCACCAGATCGGGATGATAAACCACCTTAAACCCTTGTTGAGACTGGGCATCCTCAAAATTTAAGCCGAAGACATCATCGAAGGCGTCAAAGAAGAATTGAAGGATTCCTTCGCTAGGAAGAAAGGAGTTGCTTGGCAGATCCGATAACTTGATCTGAGCCAGAAGTTTAAGATCTTGGCCATATTTGTTTTTAGGATAATTCATACCCACAGGCCAGTAAGGAGTTCCTCCGAATTTGCTTTGCCATCGGTCCAGGTTTTCAGCGATCTTGGCTTCTATATCGATTGAGGTTTTGGCAGTGTCCTTGATCTGTTCATAATAGGGTTGCAATGCTGGCGCAAGCTGCTCCTTTTCCATATTTTACAGTGATTCAAAGGCAAGGCCAGTGAAAATGGTATATATCTTTTTGCCAACGGTAAAAACCCTAAATAAATCGTGTGAGAAAAAAGTATCCCGCCGAATCGGGGAGAAAATTGAGTATCCGCCTTTGCGGCTCGAGAGGCGAGTTGGTTATTTTAGGATATCGTTCCGTATCGGGGCCAATCAAGATTGAAGTACGTTAGCGGGGAAATTTATGCGGCAAAATACGGAGCAAACAATTTGGAGGCTAATTCCGATGGGGTTTATAATTATTGGAGTAAGAGAAGCAAGGCTGTATAAGTAAATGGTCATTGCTGGAGAAATGGTTAAACTAGCAATGTAGCTACGTATACAACCACTACCAAGCAACATTACAGTATTAAGTAATGAAGCATAAATAATAAACACCTAATAAAAGATAAATACAACGTAATACCTTCATGTATCTCCTCCTTATAATATATATCTTTATCATTCACTATTTACTACAACTTTTAACGTAACTTCCCAGCCCTGCTCAAATTGAAAAATTTATGGCGTAGGCAGAGGTGAAAGCAGTCTAAAATCAAGTTAGAAACACAACAATCAACTGAATAATGACAATATAACTCACTTGATCAATCCGGGACGAGGAACTGATTGCGACCATCCTGAAAAAAACGTTAGAAACATGGGATCGTGGTATCAAATGACCATGCAATCGACGTACCTAAATAGATTATAAACGGAATCCAGCCGTAATGAAGGGCCACTTTGGTGGTATCGAGAATTCGGGATATTCGCTCCTGGCATATTAATATAATCTCAACATGGCGTTTGTACCAAACTCACCTTGGCGTCGTCGGAAAGTGCAAAAGCCATGCTTAGTTGATGTGAAGAGGGAAGATTAGCCCAAGTAGCGGTGAGCTAACGGTAACACAACAATTTACAATACACACGAAATAAACTATCGGAATAAATTATCGGGACAAATTTATGAAAAGTTAATAGATGTAAAGTCATGTGAAAGCCATTATCGTAAAATCCAAGGCCCATTGCATTCAATGTCTATATATCATTTAACACCAAGTAACGCAACTTGATCATCAGCACAGTCATGCTTCTGCTTCGGCAGCTCCACTATCTTTGCCGTCTGCGCCGTTATCTACGTCATCTGTGCTCTTTGCTGCGCCATCTGCGCCATTTTCATAGCTGACTTCCATGGGTTCGCCGCCCGTAGATTCAGCTTCTTTACTCTCTGCTTCCTGAGCTTCTGCGGCTTCTTTAGCCTCAGCTTCCTTCTTAGCCTCAGCTTCTTGCTTGGCCTTAGCTTGTTCCTCAGCTTTCTTCGCCGCCTCAGCCTCTTCTTCAGCTTTCCTTGCTGCTTCAGCCTCTTCCTCAGCCTTCCTCACCGCCTCAGCTTCTGCTTCAGCCTCTTCTAGTTTTACCCATCGAACTGAAACTCTTTCAAGACCTTCAAACCACCATTGCACTTCGTTTCCTGCTCCCTGCTTCGCGACTCGTATAATATCTCGTAAATTCTTCGTAATACCCTTGAAGTTGGACTTCAACCACATCAATGACTCGAATCCGTGACTAGTTAATCGCAAAGGCTCAGCTAACAACTTTTCAGCAAACACATCAGGCTCCACCAGTCCTTCTTTGACAAAGTATCTCGATACAAGACTTCCAACATATGGCTGATCCTTCCAATAATCTGTGACGGAATCAATAACCTGAGACTGCGACTCCCGACTGTTAAGGTACCGTTTGATTAAGGGTGCTGTTCGATGAATCCAGTCTTCCGCGTGGGTAATAGACCGATTTCCTAGATAACACACTGTGGTGACAAGAATATCTATCATTTTCAAATCCAGTTCCGAAACTGCAACGCCAACTGAATTTGATGTGATACGCTCATTAAGCTTCTCTAAATCAACATCGATAAACTCTGAAGCATTATCATCATCATCCTCAGTTCCTCCTTCGCTCTTCTTGGATCCTGATGCCTTGGACTTTCTCAATTCCGCAACCAGTTCTCCGACCACGTCGTCATATCCACTATCACCATCGCCATATTTGAAGGCGGGATCCTGATCCTCGTCTGACGGCACTAATGATACAAATTCTTCAGGAACAGACTCCCGGACTCTCTGAGGATAACTAAGCCGAACCTCTTTCATAATTAGTTGCTGAATAAATACATATCTGGGACTGTAAACATCTCCTCTAACGAAATCTGTCCACTCGGCCCACTTCCAAACAAAGGCAAAATTCGTCAAGTGATGAGAAAACCAGTCCAAGAATCGATAAAACAGTTCCAAATCAAGAGTTTCAAGATGGTTGAAAAGAAATCGCACCCCACGACCAAACACCGGGGCTACTGCTTCAGGATCCATGATACACATTTCAATAAGAATAGCATGGTAATAAACTGGACGATGAAGAGCGGCCGGAAGACGAAATATGTGATCGAGAACAATCTCTAGAGCGATATCCTCTATTTTCCAAGTAGCCGGTGGTTGGGAAATTTCTCCCTCAGCACCATTCTGGTTCTTTAGTTCGTAATCATTATATTGCTTTTCCAACTGGTCGAGAGTGATTCGCGGCTTTGCAAAAGTGTTCGAAGTGAAAAACAGATCCAAAGTAATAAGCTGACGCGCGACTTCTTTTCTGTTGAAATCCATAGCAGAAATAATATCCGAACCCACGTCTCTTAGAAAGACACCTTCAAAAGAATCGGGAGCAGGCACCGTAGGGAAATACCCTGGTAAGTAAAAGCGCGAATACACCCGAGGATACTTGTATATAGGATCAGATACTTTTGAACCCAGATCCTCAGAGAAGCTCACGACCGGCAGCGAGTGTTTCCTGTCTGTGTCAAATCTGGTATTTATTTTCTTCAAAAGGTCATCAATGCGTATCAAAAAAGCCAACGGGCCTGATTCAGGATTCCATTCACTCGCATCGATAGACTCGAGAGATATTTTGACCAGCTGTGTGTATTCATGTGGAGCATAAGGCGGTTCAGACGAGCCATTGGCCACAAAAGGGGCATTGAGTTGGAAATCCTCGTCATTTTCAAACGCCTCATACTCCTTGGACTTGTCATACAAAGATTTGACTCGATCAGCATTGCTTCCTGGAGAGACGTACAAAACAGGCAGTGTCAGGGCCACAAGCACATAAAGCTCATTTGAGATCTGGCTGGGCTGCTGGGATAAGATGGCTGCCAAAATGCTCTCCAGCAAAACATACAAAGCATCTCCCTCGAGGAGAGTGACAATGGACGCAGCAAAACGCACAAGGAGTTTAACAAAGTGCCAATTGTGCGCGGAAACAGCACGTTCAAGCTCATAGTGCAACTTCTGCACGACAATACCAACAAAGCCAGCATTGTCAGCATTGGCAATGTACAGCGAAGCAGCAATCAGAGGAATCTTATGAGGCTGCTCTCGCACAACAGCCATTATGGTGTTCAAAGCGGTAGATTTAATGCCGGCCTCGTCCAATCCGCTCAGCTCTTTCCCCAGGTGCTCGACATTGGCTGCCGTGCTATATCTTCCGGGCTCGCCGATTTCGCATATTGCTCTTCTGAGACGATACGAATATTGCTCATAGCTCGAGATTTTCCGAAACGGCTCGCGATCGTAATTCTCTCTTTTTCGTTTGTGGTTCATTGAAAATTCAAGGTTGATGGGAAGATGGAAAAAAATAATGGGGAAGATTTGGGATGTGCGAGTTATGGATGTTGGATTTGAGATCAAAGTCAACGAGATGAAAATTTTGTATAAGAATGTTGTATATTTGATAATTGATGCATATTTGTCATGCTATTAATGCTTTTGAGTGTAATTCGCTGAGATTTGTGATCTTTTGAAGTATTCAATCGCTAATCTCAATGTCAGTCGCAGCAATATTTATCAAAATGGCATCTTCAGATCTTCTGCACAGACTGCGCAGTAAAATAAGCGACTTTTCTACCAGTATTTTCGTTGAGAGCTTGGTTATAGGAGGAAATGGAGTCGATTTCGACGACCGATGCGGATACTGGTGGTCTTTTGTTCGAACAGAAAGCCGCAAATGTCGAGGAAGCGCTTTCCACGAGTTCTCTTCCGTATCATAGAGTGCACTGTTCATCTGCAAGATGAGCCGTTCACATAGTTTTTCAATAAATACTCGAATGTTCTCAAATTTCTGCAGCCCTCCTCTACTGTCTTCAACAGATATAGATTTCGGATACTCTATCCCAAAAGTGCCGTTTTCAGATAACGTTCGAGATCCTCCATTTAGAAGCTCAATAAGTTTGTCTCCCTGGCCGCGTCCAAATAGTCGGTGAAATGTCTCGGTTGGCATATTCTTCTTCACGAAAGAAACAGTCAGCTCCGTTTCCGCGGAAATTAGCTCTTGCTTCAGAAGTTCTGCCTCAACTACTGATACAATTTTACGGCCGAATCCCGGTATATTAGCAACGGGCTGGTCGTTCAAATACGCCGGGAAGTCCTCTTCGCTGAGAATTGTCAACCCCGAAGGCTTGTTTTCACCGGAAATCATTTTAGCCAGCTCTGGAGTCACTGAACATCCAATAGATACACTATAATGATGCTCCAGCCATAGCCGCGATTTAACGTGCAATGCAATATGAGATGCAACATAGAGAGAAAGAGACACAGAAGAGGCTGATGGAGCGAGTTTCCCTGCAAAGTTAAAGAAAAAATCGGGACAATCGAACTCCGACGATCCATCTAAAGATAAAGCCAAAGAAAAGCCTTCGCCAACTAATGATTCATAGCTGGGATCATGCACAATGGAGTCGATATCCGAGATGCCCATGCTACGAAGACGGCGTACGTTAACTTCGACAATCTGAGAAATATCAACCTTGATTTCTTCCATTCCTGCACGTACAATAGGAGAATCACACAGTAGATTGTCTCTGAAATACTCGAAAATACGCTGGCCCTCGGCTTTATATAAAGACAGATCTTCGCCATTGACGACCACAATGTCGGGAAACTGGGCTCTGACATCCGATATACGGGACAATTTCTTCACGCCTATCTTTCTAGCTGCATAGCTGGTCGTGGCAGCACAGTTTTTCTGCGCTATGACAAACGGCTTGTTACGGAGGGTAGGATCTCTATTTTCTTCTACACCGCAGTAGAAGGCGTCGAAATCGATGTGGAGGAACATGGCAAGTTACGGAGAAGGGTGCCATAGAAGATTATAATAGCGGCCATAGGAAGTTATAGATGACGGAGCATTTGGCGGGAAGCAGAGAAGGAAGATTCTGTTTCGCCTCTGGAGTGCGAATTACCTAATCAAGGTCACGTGACCGCCAACCCAGCCCGGCCTTTTCTTTCCCCACCCCTCTCACTTGTAACCATTCACTGAATTTCGCATCCTTTAAACCATGTCGCCCAAGAAGAAGTCGATACTGAAGGTGATCATTCTGGGCGATTCAGGAGTCGGCAAAACCAGTCTGATGTAGGTAGAAAAACGGCGCCACCAGGGTCCGAACAGTGCTAACCCAGCCAGGCAGCAGTATGTCAATAACAAGTTTTCCACGCAGTATAAGGCTACTATAGGGGCTGATTTTCTCACCAAGGAGATCTACTTGGACGACAGGCGAGTCATGATGCAGATCTGGGACACAGCGGGCCAGGAGCGGTTCCAATCTCTGGGTGTAGCCTTCTACCGGGGAGCAGACTGCTGTGTACTCATGTACGATGTTAACAATGCCAAGTCGTTCGAGTCGCTAGAGAACTGGAGAGACGAATTTCTGATCCAGGCGTCGCCGCCGGACCCGGACAGTTTCCCGTTTGTGGTGATTGGCAACAAGATTGATATTGACGATAGCAAACGGGTTGTATCGACCAAGCGTGCACAAGCATTCTGTGCAGCCAAGGGCAATCTGCCGTACTTTGAGACGTCTGCAAAGGAGGCCACTGGTGTGGAGCAGGCGTTTGAAGTTATTGGAAGAAATGCCTTGCAGCAGGACGACGCTCAGGACTTTAGCCAGGAATATAGCGATGCCATTAACATCAATCTGGATAACGAGGATCAGGGCTGTGCTTGCTGAGGAGGCTAAGAGGGGGGTATAGAGAATAACAATATACGGAGTAGGGAATAGTAATGGAGAATGGAGAATTAATGAGTGAAGGAGGGTCTTACTTCGAAAGGTATTAGTTGGAGGCATTAATTTTGGTGCCATTATTCGTATTTGCCTGGTATTATTTGATCTTATTTATCCTGAGTTTGCAAATGTCTTGAAGATGTCTTCTTCAGTTACCACAACCCAATGATTAATTCTGAACATTGATATGGGTTAAACGGAAGCCAGTAGAGCCAATTTCAGAATCAAGTAGAACATGGGCTCAGACAGCCAGGAATTAAGAAGAGCTTCCTCAAACTTCGGGTATCCGGAAATTCTGATTGATTTTTTTCAAACAGATGAGAGATGTGAATCTCTATCAACGGAATTTCTGGATGTTTGAATTCATAGCTCTGTCTGATTTGATATTCTCAGTATTATGACAATTAACTATGACATGCCGCCTGTATTCATTCCACAGAGTTGATAGAACAGGAAGAATCAGCGAGTCATAATAACCAGAGAAATTTTGCGTAACGTTCTACACAGAAATGTTCAGCTTGGTTAGCGTAACGTTCTTGAACAGATCATCTTCCACAAGCTCTGTTATTGCTCCGGAAGACATCTTGAACGATATAAATGCCATATTATCTATCGATATTCTCTGCAGAGCGGCGATTAGAAAAGTGGCAGTAAAACCGTGGGTTACTATAATGTGGCAGTCAATATCAGTATCCAAGTCAACTACGAATTCCGACACGCGGGAAGCAAATTGCCTTCTGGTTTCCGCACCAGGGCAAATGGCATGATCCATTCTTGCCGATTCATGATCTGCGCAGGGGGTCATGATTTCATTGTGGCGAACTTGAGCCATTCCTTCGTTCATACCGAAGGACATTTCTCTAAGCCTTCTATCAGAATGCAATTCCAGCTCTAATGACTGGGCAATTATATCGCCTGTCGCACGGGCTCTCCTAAGATCGGAACAGTAAACCGCAACTCGGCCAGAAAAAGTCCTCGAACAAAAGAACTGGGCGATACGCTGTGCATCGAGAATTCCCTTTTCAGTCAGTTTCGAGTCGAACCAGCCACCTACCAAGCCTCGGACATGGTGCACGGCTTCGCCGTGTGTCACGATATAGTAAGTTTTCATAGCGTCTTCAATATGTTCATTAGTTCATAAGATGGGTTTGATGACGAAATCAACTCGGACTAGAGAGTAGATCTATCAACGAGTTATTCGCTCTCGCTAGTTTCAGTAAAAGCCGTACAAGTCCACGCGTCCTGTCGTGTCTAAATCTTCCGATTCATAAAAAATCCCCCTAGAGCTCGCCTTAGCGGGATTCGCAGGGATGAGAGGAAGGGGGGGGGGGGGGGGGGGGGTTA